>BPTQ01000009.1:276833397-277086580 GCA_019973895.1 Chrysanthemum seticuspe
AGATTACCAAAGAACATCCAACCCTCTACCTTGCAAGGTAGAGGGTATTTATAGGTTACAAACTAAACGACCTCCTGACGGCCTGTGGATCAGGGATACAGTGGGTAAAGACCCGACCTTCCTCCACGGTGTTGCACTAAACTATTTTAAGCTACTAACTAACTAATTAACTACATAAAAACGTAACTAATGACAAGTCTACGAGCTAACTTGTGCTAGATAATAGTTTGGGTGACCGACTCTTCAATACTGGAATTATCTAATTCCTAACAATCTCCCCCTAAGGGAGGTCACCCCATGTTTTACATTACAGATCCTAACATTCTATTCTTGACTTGGTTCTTGAGCTCGTAGACTTTCATACATCAACATCGTAAACTTTGTGCATAAGTAGTGCAACTTCAAAGTCTGCATAGATTTGTACTTTAAATTGGAGGTCCATTTCTGATCCACGTGATAGTAAATATGAACCAGCTTTTGAGATCATCAGCTATCAAGAATCTCTGACACATCCTTTGTGGTGTTGGTATTATGTGAATTTGTGACATTCGGACCGACATGCTCACATTCTGGATCATGATATCTTCTCATCAGAGTAGCGGAAGCTTTAGTTGATTCATGAAATTGGCAGCAGCGTAGCAGAAGCATGGAGTGAAAATATCAGAGTCATTGATGCACTAATCATGATTTCTTTTGAGATGAATGTGTTAAGTGAGCATGCGGCTATGGATTGACCGCTTCATTCTGATCAGCTGCAAACGTCGGGCGTACCTGCATACAACAGTTAGCAATAAATCGCACGAAAGTGTCTTTGATCACTTTCGTTGAATTGAGGTACACGGCCCACGGTTCCCCGTTGATCAGTACATGTACTGCCTGTGATCAGGTATAATTCCGAAGAATTTCCTTGACAGGGTTTCGCAGCTGCTCTAGCTGTTCTCAAACCGGAACGTCTCAAAGAAGACAACACGGAGTGAGTGAACCAGCGAATTTTAAGTCCACTGATTGATGAAAAGAGATTTGAAAAACAATCGTGTATTGCTCAATAGAAATTGTTTTTGCAATACAACGAAGGTTTTATTGAAAATCAATTATCAATCATAAAAACACCTTTTGGTTTGAAAAATGAGTACACGGTCGATGTGCTAAAGAAAAGAGTTGTTAAGCACAAAGACCGGTTTTTCAAAGGTATCCGTCAATCCATATCCTGAACCAGGATTGATTCAAGAGATTGAATCGCCCCATTGTTTCTGTTCAGTTGACACATGGTTGATCTGTATAATAGATCTCACATGCCACCTACCAGGAGCTTGTTTGATGATGGCTCCAGAAGGCTTTCCATCTTCATTGTAAATATGATAACACATCACTCAGATGTTCTGGCAATACCACAAGGATAATGCGTAGGACTCAAGATATAATCTCTCTTTCCACATTGTGTGAAACAGAGAGTCTTCATTGAAAGTGTCCTAATGAGATTTATTGATGATCTCGTGGCACTAGACTCAATTTGTGCATCTTTGGATCCTGTGCCGGAGACTAGGGAGAGGGTCTCCTTCTTCAATATCAACAATCTCTAAGAGAAAGTCGATAGATAATGTCGGTTCCCCGTGAGAATGAAACAAGTCCTTTTAAGAGGATCTTGAGTGGTTTGGAAAGTTGAAGTGCAGTGCGTCACTGGGTCCTTGACGTCTTGTCTTCAATACCGATGTTACCATCAGTAGCATATGAATTGAACCCGGTTTCTGCCCTAAGGTTGAATATATGGAGGGCTATTTGTTTTCACCCTTTTCTCATTCAATTCTTTTTAATTCTTCAACCCCTTCAATGCTTACCGAGACTTCATAGCTAGAACCTTGTTGGGTTTATTCCAGTACTAGCTCAGTCTTAGTCCGCACTCTTCCCATATCTCATTTTTCTCCTTTTATCATCATACCTAAGGACTTCTACACTAACTAGTGGATTGTCCCTGGGTAGATCCCTCCGGTTCTGGCGGATCATGGGAACACATACCTAACCTTATCATCCTTATATCACCGTACATAAAGTAAAGTTGGTCGGTCTATTAGGTATTGTTCATCTTCCACATGGAACCAATTGAAAACCATTTGAAAATCAATCCAGATACTTGTGATATATTATCAAAACATTTTGTACCTGAATTGTTTTTGATATTTTTAGAATAAGTGCTCCCCCTCAACATGTGCATCAAGTGTTTGAAATCGTTTTGCACACGGAGGCAAGAGGAAGAAATTGCTTCTTTGATTACCATTTTCTAAAAAATATCACCATCACTTCCTTGATCAAGTCAAGTAGATAAAACATTTCCAGGAAGGATGAGGTTTCCATAAGATTGCTCCCCCTTAATATATGCTTCGAGATACGAAAATTGTTTAGCACATATTAGAGAGAAGTATGCACAAAAAATTGGTCATCTTATCTTTTAACATCTTTCATATTTATATCACATTTTCTCCCCCGATCAAAAATCTTAAATCCTTTGAGATTTTGGATCTCAAGTGATTTAAATATGTATGAGGTAAAATATTTGTAGGAGAAAAATGTGTCCGGTTTTATATGATCAAAAGTGGACAACACAGATGTTTCCCTTTTTACAAGGGGAAACCACAGTACAAATCCTAGCACTATTACATGTATTACAGTTGTTCACATTTAGTACACCACATATTACACATATTAAAAAAAACAACATAAACTGCATCCCGAAGAAGTCTTCATTCAGTCCTCTGAAGAAGTTTGTAGTGACCATCACGAAGCCTTCCACCAACAAAACTTTCAAGGCTGCGGAAGATCCTTCGTGTCTTGAGTCTTCGTCTGATTGCAGCAATGAAATGTTCACATCTCTTCACGTCATCATCAGTCCAAAAAATAGTTTTAACCCAAGATTTCATATCAAGTTTGGCTTCTTTCACTCTGGTGTCAAGTTCTTCTTCGACCAATTTGAGCGCACCATCACTAAACTTGTAAAGTTCACATAGACGCATAAGCATACGATATCCATATATGTCGGTGAAGATGACGGCTCTAGGGGAGTCAAGGACTTTGTATTCACGATGAAATTCATGCCCAGTTGCATTCCATTGAGGACTTGTAAGGTTGATCCTGGTTTGGTAGCTTTCAATGCCAAGCTGAAAGTCCTCAACTCGTTTTCGAATGACAAGGCCCCTGATCCAAAGAGTGACAGCTGCAGAGAGGGCCTTTTTCTCACGGACAGGTAAATGCTCAAGGTGTCCTTGAAGATTTAAGAGATAGAGATCTTCGAAATCATTTGGCAGAAGATGTTTGAAGTCGTTCTCTTCAATAGTATACACTTTGAAGTCTGCTCTTTTAAGGACAATCTTCTTCAAGTACTCATATCCATATATAGGGAAGATCTCTACACTAACAACACTTAAGATTTGCAGCTTTGATCTGACATCATTGCGTCTTTTATCAGCACCATGTCTTTCGATGTAGAACTTCTTCTTTTTGAACCACCAGTGAGAAATACCATAAGAAGCGGCAATATCATACTTTTGTTCTTCATCAGCCCAGAATTGATCAGGAACCATCTGTTCAAGCCCCTGATCAGAGTAGGTTGCAGCTTTCATCTTTGATATTGATAGAGCAGGTCTTCTTTTAGCAGAGCGAGCACACAAATAGTCCAAGTCGTGATTGAAGAAGAATTCAGCCAGAATGGTCACCTGACCAGGTTCACCACCAAGAGGAAGAGATTTGTTGACATTGAAGCGACTGATTTGCTCACTGACTTGGTCATTCAGCATCTTATGGCATTCTTCCATCTGATATTGAAGATGATTTGCATCTGAATGGAAGACTTTGACAATTTCGTAAGCTTGTCCTTCAAGATCTCTTGGAGTTATGGATGAGACACTCTTCCGTTCACAAAACCATCTAATAAAACTTCCCATATCACCAGTGTAGTGCAGAAGAGAATCTTCAGCTGGAACTTCATAATTATTGGTGATAACTGATGCCCAATTGTTGTCAGAAATCATAGAGTCAGACTCTGGGATGGTCCATGTGGGTTCTGGAGAAGGAGGTCTATCTTCCACAAGGCAGCTTTGAATTGTGTCTCTTGAAGGTGCTACCCTGGATGTGCTAGTGCGATTCCCAGCCATGTAAGTATCAAACCAATCTTCTGATGGCTTAGGAATATGCTTCGTCGATGCATCATCTTCATCTGGTTCTGAGTCAGCCATGACTTGCGACTCTTCGTGAACTATTTGATCATCAGGAATTGAGGTGGATGTGGACATGAACCTTGAATCAACCGTCGTCCAGGCAGCAGATTTCTTCTTAGTACTCTGATCTTTTGTAGGACCTGATTGATTAGAAGGTTTTGGCAGTGATGATGGTGGTTGTGGTGGAGGTGTGTTGGTTGTCGTAGAAGGATTACCAGCTCCAGAAGTTCCAGCGCCTCCCGTTGGTGGCGGAGGTGGAGGAGGATCTTTGCGGTTTTTCATCAATGTTTCCATCACAATTGTTCTCCTTTTCTTTTTAGCTTCTTTTTCCCCCACGTCAATCATAAACTGCTCATAATTGTCGAATTTAATGGATTCTTCAAGTGCCTCATAGAGTTTCTTGTGAACCTCATGCTTGTCCTCTTCAGCATCATACATCTTTTCAAACAGAGCAGCTCTCATATCTGTGATAGGAAGGTCCTTGAATCGTCTAAGAAGTGGAGCCTCCATAGCCCATTCCACAGCATCCTTGACTTCTCCTTCAATAGCGGCAGTAACCCCTTCATTGAAGTTGAGGTGCTCCAATCTATAGACACGATCCACCAGAGAATCAACAGATTTAGGAAGTTGCCTTTCCAGAGCTTCTATCCTTTTTATGGCTTTATCCAGTAGTTGATCAGAGGTGAGAATCTATGGAGGGGAAGCTGGTGGAGCCACCTCATCTGCAATTGTAATGACAGGTTCAGGGGTTGGTGACGATGTTGGTGGTGTTTGTACAGTTGATTGAGTAGGTAAGGAAGGTGGAAGTGCAGTTGATAGTGAAGATGCTGACATCGGAGGAATAGTTGACGTATCTTGCTGAATGCTGACAGTATACATGGATTGTGCAGTATCTAAGGATTTGTCATTAATGAATTGATCACCAAAAGAGAAATCTGCATCAAGATTCTTAAGTGAGGATAGAGAGTTAGTAGACAGATTTGGTTCATCCATCTTCAAGGTCTCATCAGATCTTGTCTCAAGGTTCTCCTGCGAGCCTTTTTGCAACAGAGCGTCAACATTCAAGTCAGATTGAGTCTCACTAAGTGTAGGAGTTTCCTTAAACGTTTCAGGCACTTTGTCCACTCCAGATTGTTCTTTTGTATGAGATGATTCTGTTATTCTCTTCAGCTCATATTGATTTGTGGTGCTTGATGGAGATGATGAGATAGTTAAAAGCATGTGAGCAGCTTGTTCAGTTTCAACACTTGCAACCCCTTTACCCTTTTCATGTGTAATTGGGATTGTTTGTCGAGGTAGTTGAACGGGTTCTCTTAACACAACTCCACCTACGGGTGCTTTAACATTCTGACTTTCTAGACTTTGCTGGATTCCAAGTTGCAGATCAGCGTCATCCTCATCAGTTAACCTGGTAATATTCCTTGGTACCTCAGTGTTCTCATCAATTTCCTTTTCCACTTTCTTCTTCTTTTCTTTATGCTTTTTGGATGAGGAGTCTGACTGTTGAGATCTTTCGCGTCTCTTTTTAGGAAGGGAGGCATAAGATGCTTTAGAGCCAGAGATGGTCTTGGGAGCATTGGGTTGTGAGGGAGTAGGTGTGACATCAGCAGAGGAACTAGAAGCTCTTTTCTTGTATTGTTTGAAGTAGTCCTTCTTCTTGATATCTTCTGTGAGAAGACAATCAGGAATTGGCAATCCAAATACTTCTTTATCCGTACCTCTAGGAACATATTTTAGGTTTCCTAAAACAAATTCATCTTCTGCTTTGTGTAAAGTTGATTCAGACCTATGAGTGAAGTTGTGATTTTGTTGCAAATACTGGATAATAAGCTTAGAAAATCTGATGCTAGGAATTACAAGCTTGTTCTGTTTCTTTCGACCTTGAGCATTGTTCTGGAAATAGGTTCTATCAGATATGAATGTGTTCATTGATAAAGAGAATTCTTCGCAAATACGATCTGAGACATTCACATCAACCCTATTAACGATTCCCCATAGGATTTGCAAGATAGGAATTCTCACTTTATCGAACCCTGAAGTTTTCCCAGATAAGCACAAGTTAAGAATGGTTGTAATAGCTCTCCAGGGTTGATACATGTGTCCGGTGATGATGTCAGATGCTCTTGAAATACTGTTCTGATAACCCAACCCAATTAGAAAGACAATCAGATCGTCAGCACCAGGTGGAGATTCAGAACGAAATTCAGGGTTACATGGGGTGATTCCAAGAGCCTTGCTCAGAATATCAGAATCAATTGTGAACTCCCTATCATCCAGTTTGCAAGAGTATTGTGCTGTGATTTTGTCCCATTGAACGGTGTTCCAGAATTGTTGAATGTAAATGGTAGGAATTGAGCATTGCTTGGTAATTGCTCCGAAGAAGTTTGTGTTTTTGAGGATGTCAATAGAAACTTTGAGTATCGGATTTTGTTGAAGCCTTTGTAGGTCCACATAACAGTTGCTTTTTCCAATAACAGCCCATTGACTTCTGGGAAGGATTTCTTCGTCTGAGAGAACTTTGGATGATGCCGAAGGGGTAACGCTCTTTTCTGGGATTGAACTTGCCATTGATGGTCTGAGTAATCATACAATCAACAATAATGAATGGGAACAGGTTAGATGATAAATGACACGTGAGACAACATTGAGAGCACCCTTATGACATAGACACATAGAAGTAGTAACTCAGAAGGAGTCCCCAAAACACATACAGAGAAAGATTGAGTAGCACAGGTTTCAGATATATGACAACTTTCATAAGTGAGATATTTCAATGAAGTATAATCTTACAGATAAATAATCACATGACGAGTTGATAAGGGATTAACAGGCAAACGAGTGCATTGCAAAGGGATCATGTCATGAGCCAAGATACAAATGTAGAGGTGATATAACAAATATGCATGAGGAAAAAGGAAACATTTGGTTGTCGTGAAAGAAACCAAGTACCTTTAGCCTAAACAGACATGTCATAGCAGATTACATGGAGTATGTTGACACAACAAGTTAAATTAGGAGATCCTAAGTGTTGTGAGAATGAGATCAACTTTAGCACTAAACCTTTGAACATTTTAATAACCCTTGACCCTAAGACTAATTCGCAACATGAAAGTGAACAATGTTGCAAACTTGTAAAGACAAGTCGCCATCTAGAGCCACAGACAAGTTGCTAATAGTTTAGCACTCTAAGTCGCTATGCTAATTCGCTAGCTTGTAAAGACAAGTCGCCATGAACAGTAACTAAACCAAGTCGCTACAAATCAGTTAACTAAGTCGCTAGGTTACTAATTCGCTAACTTGTGAAGACAAGTCGCCATGAACAGTAACACACCCAAGTCGCTACAAATTCGTTAACTAAGTCGCTAATGTTACTAATTCGCTAACTTGTAAATACAAGTCGCTAACTACTAACTCGCTAACCAAGTCGCTAGAATATGGTGAACTAATTCGCTACAGAAACGTAGTCGCTAATAGAGCGCTAACTCGCCATGAAGAACATTCAAGCTAAGTCGCTACCAAGAACAGGTTAAATCGCCATCAAGAACACTCATAACAAAAAACCCAACAACCCAATCCGCTAACCATTCATCATCAGATCACGAAGACACATTTTCAAGCAATCAAGATACTATATTCCATACAATTTGAACACATTCAATCATTATAATAGCAACAAATACACGATTTCATGATAAGTCGAACCTAGGTGGGAGTCAAATAGTCTCAAATCGTGAGCTCGAAAGGATCTGGATAAAAAGACATGTTAGAAACTGGACACAAACACTTAAGAGAGAACAACTCCGGTGTGATTCGAAACTTACCACAGTTAAGTCGCTAGAAAGAGCCAATAATTATAGATGAGAAGATAAAACGAGAAAAGAGAAAAAAACTTATAAAAGAGAAAAGAAGTAAGTCGCTAGGGGTTTAGGGGGGATCTATTGCACTTTGACACATCAGGTCCTTGTGGTTCTAAAATAAAGTGATATAAGTCGCTAGTGCAACACAACTTAAAATATATGACAAGTTTGGTCCCTATGGTATTGATGAACGAGTGGTAAGTCGCTAACACGGATTATAGACTAAGTCTCTAGCATTGATTATCACACTGATCACCATGAAACAATTAAACATTTAGACACATAAGCATTTAACGCTAAGCTAGGCACTTAATAAGTAGGTACACAATGATAATCACATGAGCAAGATACGACCACAACCTACAAAAACCATAACCAGATAGATACAAAGGCAAAACACGACCTCAACTTACTAACGAGCAAGCATTATAACCAGCACAGAAGCCAATGGCCTAGGTAGTCAAGAAAAACATATACACAATCTCCCCCTCAATCAATGTCATCAAAGAACATTGATTGACATTAATTAACCCCGTTATAAAGAAACAAGAATATTTCAATTGTTCGAACTTCATCTATGATCCCGTGCCATTATTGAATGGCATTTCTAGGACCGTAGATGTTATCGATAACAATGAATGTATTATTTATTAGATTGGAAAAAACATGATAAAATTGTAAATTTAAAAAATAAAAGAATGACAAAAAAAAACTCCTATTTTTTTTTTTTTTTTTTTTTTTAAACTTAATTTATATACAGATATAGAAGAGCGAGTCCTGATTCAAGATGAATAGGAGTCAAAGTGAGAAGTACATCAACTCTGGCACGCTATAGCTCCTGAATGAGCTATGTTCATTTCAGATGGGAACCAAGTCATGAAGTTCCTGATTGAGTTGAGCATTGTACCTGAAAAAGACTGAGAGCACATTGTACTGGAAGCACATGTAGAAGGGTTAGTGACATGTTTAATCTCACATTTGGATGCATCACAGTATAACACAGACGTATCATTAATGGGGATCCTATTAGATTCAACATTCTTGAAAAGTTTACCAGTGGGAATCCACTTGAGGCATGATCTAGGGATGTAAGTTCGTTTAAGTCCTGTAAACTTAAAAAATCTGCCAGTGGGAATCCATTTGAAACCACAGTTAGTTGAACTAAATGAGTGCTCAGCCTTGTTTTGACTATTTGTCCTTTTGTGATCAGAGAATTTCATAGGGGATTGAACTGTCAAATGATGTTTTGTATGAGACCTAGTTAAACTTGTTGCATTTTTGATCTGTGAGAGTTGACCATTTGTCCTATGTTTGAGATTCATCAAATCTGAACTAGGCAATGAAGTGACTGGTTTTGACAAAACAGACATATTATCAACTTGGGATGTAAGCTTAGATTTCAATGGTTTAGCTCTTTCAGACCTAAAGGCATTAGGTTGTTTAATAACTGTTCGTTTCAAGTGGTTCTGAACATTTGACTTTCCCAAAGTTGAGGGTTTTGCAAACTAAGTGTTCATCCTATTTCCAATATACTTCCTGAGCTCATTTTTTAGGGCAACAATATTGAAGCTCTTATCCTGAATTTGTGCTTTGAGGTCATCAATATCTTTCATTAAGAGGTTAGATTGATTGACTAACTTAGAGTTTGTTTCCTCAAGGTTCTTTCTTAAATGCTCATTTTCTCTTAGAAGGTTGGACACACATAGAGCTAGTTCAGAATTTCTAGATTCTAGTGCATCACTCATCTCATGACAGTCATATTTCTGGGCTTCTGAAAGAAGTAATTTCAGATTGCCTATGGTCGAATCTTTGTCCTGAATCTGGGATTTTAACTGATTAATTTCAAAAAATTCTCTAAATTCTGGAAGATCTTGATTAGTACACGGTTTTTTTGCATAAAACATTTCATCCTTCTGTTGTATTTCAATTTGCAAAGAGATACAGTGTTTTTCAAGAATTGAAAATTTGTTTGAAAGCTCATCATATACCCTTTTTTCAATCATGTTACTTGCATTAGATTCAGAAAAAACAAAGACTGATTCCACATTGTTATGTTCAGAGTAAGAGTCATGTACCTTTTTATGAGAACTTGTGTGATCAGATACGTGTACCTTATTGATTGATACCTTTTCTGACTCTGAGATTTTGAGATCAGTGCTGTTCTCTTCATCCTTTTCCATTACAACTGAGATTCTGCAATCAGTGTCTTCTGCTGGTTCAACTGGAATGAAGTATGACACGTCATCATTGCTCCATGGAAACTCTTGGCACTCATTTAATTCATTCAGCTTGTTATTCTCATTAGCAGCTTCCTTGATGTATGTTTCCATATTACTCATAAGTTGAATAAATGAGTTTCTGAACTCATGAATTTCCATTCCCGTGTGTTTCTTGAACGAAATTCCAGTCATGATATCATCAAAATCTGAGGAGTATTCTTCCCGGATGAGTGGCTGAAATTGATTGATGATGGTTTGGAGAGCAGCATGAGAATCATCAGTTGAGAACTTTTCTTTGGTAATTTGAAACCTCAGTCGTTCTAAGTTAAGTAAAACAGTTCTTGTCAAAGTGGGAAAATCCTGACGAAGGATGGCACAACTTGTTCGATCCATGGTTGTAGATAAGAGTAATTTGAGAAGCTGACTGAGATGTTGAAACTGCTCACTGGTGCATTCCATATTCTTAGCATCATTTGCAGACATTAAGAGTGACTTATTTGAGTTGTCTTGATTAATCGATACTGAATCATTAAGTGTATGGCATTCAGATAAGCATTCTGTTTCACTATTCTGTGCTGTGTCATAGAGAGCAAGTACTTTGGTGATTAAAGGATCCGTGATGACTGACATTGTGTTATTATGAATTACTCCCCAAGTCTCTAGAGATTTAGAACCAACTCGCTACCAACTAAATAGCAATAATCCCAAGTCGCTAGAAGATACTGCACCAACTCGCCAACACTTAATTCGCCACACCACTAAGTCGCTAAAGTTCCAAGTCGCTAGCCAGATGTAAGTCGCTAAGTAGTAACTCGCTAAGACTCAAGTCGCTAGCAAAATTTTGGCAGCAATTCGCTACTCAAGTCGCTAAAGATGCAAGTCGCTAAAGAGCAACTCGCTACAGACCAAGTCGCTACCACCAAGTCGCTACCCGTAGTGGAGAGTCCACTACTTGTACTGTAAATCGCTAGATCTAACTCGCTAGGTCTAAAACTGTAACTCGCTACAAATTTGTAAAGCAAGTCGCTACGAAGAAAGTAGTCCGTGAGCTAAGTCGCTAGCAAGAAAAAACCATATAAACATCACTTTTCAATCCAAAAACAACCCAACCAAGATGATTCAAGCTTACCAAATGAAAACCTAAACACTTGTGATGATTCTAAACATAAAAGTACTAACAAAATTCAAACTTTAACCCAAGAAATCAACCAAATGATGCAAAAACCACTAAACTTTTTCAAACTCAAAAACCACCTAAAAACCACTAGAAATCCAAAGATGTGCAAGATATGATCTAACCATGGCTCTTGATACCAATTGATAGATATTAGTTTTTCACATACACATCATAACATTAACACAATGAGCACATAGATGATTTTAGAGAGAGAGAAAGTGGGATATTCTAGTAAGAGAAACTTGTAGAATATTATATTACCAAAGAACATCCAACCCTCTACCTTGCAAGGTAGAGGGTATTTATAGGTTACAAACTAAACGACCTCCTGACGGCCTGTGGATCAGGGATACAGTGGGTAAAGACCCGACCTTCTTCCACGGTGTTGCACTAAACTATTTTAAGCTACTAACTAACTAATTAACTACATAAAAACGTAACTAATGACAAGTCTACGAGCTAACTTGTGCTAGATAATAGTTGGGGTGACCGACTCTTCAATACTGGAATTATCTAATTCCTAACAAAAAAAAAGGAAAAAAACCGTAATATATTCAAATTTTTTTAAAGAAAATGAATATCGTATCAAACGATTTAACGCTTTTGAATTATTCATGTACAAAATAAAATGTGTTATGTAATAGAGATACTTATATAAAAATATATAATAGAAGAAATTATGTATAATGTATATATATTCTAGTTAATTATAATATTAATAAAGCGGGTATAGATTCGGGTAAACGGATACGGGTATGGGTACGTGTAATCGGGCGGGTATTACCAGAACCCGTACACGAACCCCTACTCGGCTAAAAATTTATCAATACCCAAACCCGCATCCAAACCCGTCAACCCGCACCCGAACCCGAACCCGAACCCGACCCAACCGGTGGTTTCGGGTGCTTTTGCCATCTCTAGTCCCACTTTTATTAATTTGTGTGATTCTTGTCTCTTGACAATAATTTTGAGAAAGAGGGAGTAAAAATAAAAAGAATTTAATGGAAGAGAGAAAAAGTGTTGCAATGATTGAAGAAAAGTTGAAGGAAAATATTTTGAAGAAAAAAAAAGCTGATGTGGCGAGGAAAACCACTCACCACTAGGGGTGTTATCGGGTCGGGTTATCGGGGTTATCGGGTTTGTCGAGTTGGGTTATGATTTTTTAAAAAGTCACCCGCAACCCGATCCGATAAGTAATCGGGTTATCGGGTTCGGGTGTTATCGGGTCGGGTTAAGTCGGGTCGGGTTGAGTAGGGTTGGCGGGTTAAAACATCAATCACAATAGCAATGCAAACCTGAACTATTATACCAATAGCAGCAGACCTGTATCAAACAAATCAATCACAGCAGCAATTTGCACGAGTGTTGTATTGCATCAAACAAATTAATCACAGCAGCAACTTGTATCAATCACAGCAGCAAACATCAATCACAGTTTCAACAACATGCTAATTTCACCAAAATACTCAACCAAAATCCATAATAATTTCAACCAAAATAAAATGGAAAGGATGAATACAAAATCCATAACGGTTTCAACAACATGCTAATTTCACCAACTCAAAGTAACAAAAAATATCTTCCAAAATATCTTGCAGCAGACCTATAAAAACCAATAAATAAAAAATCGAAAATTGATTATCGGGTCTAATCGGGTTGACCCGATAACCCGATAGCATTATTTTTTGATAACACTATCGGGTTATCGGGTTCGGGTCAAAACAACCCGACAAGATTTTTGACCCAATTTGACCCGACCCGATAAGGCCTTATCGGGGTCTGGTCGGGTCAACCCGACCCTACTGACACCCATACTCACCACACACTTCACCTCTTAAGGTGCAAGGTGCACAAAGGGAAAAGTTGAGGGAAACAACAATTAATAATAAATCCCCCACCCCACTTGTAGGAAAGGTGCGGCAAAATCAATTTTTGTTTCTTGTTCGGCACGTTAGTCCTGCCCAAAAAAGAGATTTTTTTTAGAGGAGAGAGAAATAACAATTTATTGTGTTGTGAGTGAGTATTTGTGTTTTGGGGGTATTTTTAAATTATAAAATATAAAAAAAATTATTAAAAGGGTGTTGCAATGTTTGATGGAAAGTTAAAGAAAAATGTTTAAGAGAGAAAAAAAGCGGATATGGCGAGGGAAACCCTAAACCACACCCTCCACACTTACTCCTCTTCTGCTATGGTATTTTTGGGGAAATGAGATGGAGCCGGAGTTGGAGATGAGGCTGGGGCTGGGGCTGAGGCCAGGCTTATATTATAAGCCGAAAGTTGGAGCTTACATTTTTATAAAGCTATTTAACGAATTAGTTAGAGCTGAAACTTATTAATGTAAAATCGCATAAAAATACATCAAATTAAATTCGCTTTTGCGTTATAATCCATTATATTTTGAAGAGTATTTAAGTAATTTGACTACCTTTCAGCTATTGATAATCATTTCTCTCAATATTTTTAACAGAAGCAGCAACAACAACAACAACAACAACAATGTAAGGACAACGGTTACACGTTCAAACCATTTGCATTTTCTACGTTCGGAGAATTCGATGCAGAGGCTTTGGACACACTTTCGTGTATTAAATCTACAGTATTTCTATTAGCCATTCAAATAATGCTAAGAGTGACACTTCTATATTTCATAGAGTAAGTTTTTGTATTCAGAAAGGAGTGAGAGCACAGCTTGTATCTAGACTCCCATATAACTTTATGCAAATTTTTACTCTAATAATAAAGTTATTATTATTGTTAAAAATAATAATCGTAGTAATAATAATAATAATAATAATAATAATAATAATAATAATAACAATAATAATAATAACTAGAAGAGTGGGGGCTCAGGCAGTATCTCGGCTCCCCACTAATTTCTTATAAATCTTATAAATTTCTAATAAAATGATGTTATAATAATAAAATAACAACAACAACAACAATAATATTAAATATATTAATTAAAATAATAATAATAATAATAATAATAATAATAATAATAATAATAATAATAATAATAATAATAATAATAATAATAATAATCATTGGAGACACTCTATTTGTTGGAAAGGCCCTGGAGCTCATTATGATAGATGGACCTCGTTATGGCTTGCACATCAACGTCGATAAAACTGAGGTTTTTTGGCCAAGGGAAGATCCTAGAAGCAGACTCGCAGGTGTGTTCCCTCCTAATATTGCACGGCCACTGCATGGTGTAAAATTGTTGGGTGGGCCTGTTGGTGTAGACCTCGAGTTTAGCAGTAAGCTCGTTTTGAAACGAGTTTCTAAAACCATTGAACTTATGGACGCGGTTGCCAAGCTTAATGATCCCCAATGTGAGTTGCTGCTTCTTCGTGCATGTGCTGGCATTTCCAAGCTGTATTTCTCTATGCGCACATGTTCCCCCGTGTCTTTGAACGTGCTCAGATTTCATTCGATGAAGCACTTCGCTCTTCTTTGGAGCGAATTGTCACTGCCTCTGGATCCGGGTTTGGAAATTGGCAATGGAGACTGGCCACTCTTCCTTTTGAATTTGGGGGGCTTGGTGTATACGCTGCTGGTGATGTTCTGAATTATGCATTCCTTGCTTCTAGACTCCAATCGGCCAGCCTACAGACTGAACTTCTCCGACAGTCTGGTATTGGTGCTTCTGGATCTTCCTTTGATGATGCCCTGCATGTTTTTAACGAGAAAATGGAGACCGACCTTTTGGGTAGCTCTTGTGAGATTGCTGGCCCCAAACTCATGAAGAAATTGGCAGATTTATATTTCACACGTGTCACTAAAGAGGCTGAATCCGACTTCTGCTTATCTGCTAGACAGATGGCCCTATGGAGATCGCAAATGGAAGATCATACTTCAGACTTGCTCAGAGTTGTCCCGATAGTTGGGCTGGGGCAGACTATGAATGCTAAAACCTACCGGTGTGTTTTATGCTATCGTCTACGTGTCCCCCTTTTCTCCACTCAGGTGTCGTGCTTTGCTTGTTCCAAGGGTTTTACGGGTGATATATATGGGGATCATGCTATATCATGCGCATGTATTATTGGTATTAAACATCGACATAATGTGGTGCGTGACACTCTCGCTGATATCTGCTCCCGGGTAGGGGTTTCGGCTCGCAAAGAAGTTGATATCGGGCTCTGCGGAGAGAGGGACAAACACCTACGCCCAGCTGACTTGTTACTTTACTCGTGGGAGAGAGGCCTTGATGTATGTGTTGATCTTACTGGGTCATCGCCCTTGACGCAAACTGGTATGACTGACTTTGTGGCAGGGCGTGCCGTGATTGAAGCTGCACAGTGCAAACGTGTCAAGTACGAAACCAAATGCGCTGATATTGGATATATGTTTATCCTCTTCTCTTTCTCTTCCTTTGGTGAACTTGAGAAGGAGGCGGTGACTCTGCTAAAGCGAATCCGAAAGTTCTCGGTCACTCAAGATATTGGCGCGCGTGGTGCTAACTATATTTTTAGTAGGGTTTGTTTTGCTATTGCTAGAGGAGTGGGGGTCCAGTTAGTCTCTCGGCTCTCCACTAATTTCTTGTAATTTCCTATGATTTTCTAATGAAGTGATGTTTTATAAAAAAAAAATAAAATAAAAAATAAATAAATAAATAATAATAATAATAATAATAATAATAATAATAATAATAATAATAATAATAATAATAATAATAATAATAATAATAATAATAATAATAATAATAATAATAATAAAAAAAAAATAATAATAATAATAATAATTTATGGAGACCATGCTGTATCATGTGCTGGTATTGTGGGTATTAAACACCGACATAACATTGTGCGTGATACCCTTGTCGACATTTGTTTTCGGTCCGGGATTTCAGCTGGTAAGGAAGTTGATATTGGGCTTGGTGGAGGGCTGGACAAAACCTTGCGTCCTGCCGATATATTGCTCTACTCTTGGAACGGAGGGGTTGATGTTTGTGTGGATCTCACAGGGTCATCGCCTCTGACGCAAACTGGGATGGTGGATTTTCTGCCTGGTCGTGCGGTGATTGACGCTGCGCAACGTAAACGCGTCAAGTACGCAGCTAAGTGTGAAGATATTGGATATGGTTTTCTCCCCTTTTCATTCTCTTCCTTTGGAGAGCTTGAGAAGGATGCTGTGGCCTTACTAAAGCGAATCCGAAAATACTCGCTCACTCAAGAAATTGGCGCGTGTGGTGCTAACTATATTTTTAGTAGGGTTTGTTTTGCTATTGCTAGAGGAGTGGGGGCCCAGTTAGTTTCTCGGCTCCCCACTAATTTCTTGTAATTTCTTATAATTTTCTAATGAAGTGATGTTTTTATAATAATAATAATAATAATAATAATAATAATAATAATAATAATAATAATAATAATAATAATAATAATACGCATCGTATGGACCAATGGGGAGACCATGCAGTTCACTGTTTCAGTGAAGTGGGGGTGAAGTTCAGATATAACCTGGTGCGCGATATTCTCGTCGACATATGTTCCAAGGTAGGGATTGTGGTGAAAAGGAGCCTCCAATGGGGTTTCTTTCGAGGGATGGGAAAGAGTTACGACATGCTGACTTGCTATTATTCAATTGGATCCAGGGTAAGGATGCATGTTTGGATGTAATTAGGATCTCTCCTTTTGCGGGTATTGATGCAACTTCGTGGGCTCCGGGGGTCGCCTTACATAATGATGTGGAGAAGAAGAAAAAGAAATATGTGTCCAAATGTGAAGAAAACGGTTACAAATTCATTCAATTTGCTTTTTCCACATTCGGGGAGCTTGACGCGGAAGCTTTGGATACACTTTCACGCATCAAGACCGTTGTTGTTAGCCACTCAAATAATATCAAGAGTGGTGCTTTTATTTTTCATATACTGAGTTTTTGTATCCAGAAAGGAGTGAGAGCCCAACTAGTGTCTCGGCTTCCCACCAATTTCTTGTGAAATTCCATTTGGTTTTCTAATGAAGTGATGTTTTATAAAAATAATAATAATAATAATAATAATAATAATAATAATAATAATAATAATAATAATAATAATAATAATAATAATAATAATAATAATAATAATAATAATAACAATAAATTGATGTTTATAATAAACAATAAAATAAACATCTTACGAGTTTATAAAATCTAATGAGTTTATAACAAAAATACTATCTCGGCTTTCCACTAATTTCTTGTAAAATCTTACGTGTTTATAATAAAGTGATAATAATAATAATAATAATAATAATAATAATAATAGTAATAGTAATAGTAATAGTAATAGTAATAGTAATAGTAATAGTAGTAGTAATAATAATAATAATAATAATAATAAAAATAATAATAATAATAATAATAATAATAATAGGAGTAGGGGGCCCAGTTAGTCTCTCGGCTCCCCACTAATTTCTTGTAATTTCCTATGATTTTCTAATGAAGTGATGTTATAAAAAAAATAATAATAAAAAATAAATAAAATAAAAATAATAATAATAATAATAATAATAATAATAATAATAATAATAATAATAATAATAATAATAGGAGTAAATTACACCGTTCGTCCATGTAGTTTGGGCAAAATCTTTAATTACGTCCTTATTGTTTTAATTTTGCCTAATTGATCCTTATAATGAAACTATGTAACATCATTCGTCCTTATCGCTAACTGTCATTATCTTTTCCGTTATCTCCCAGTCGTCAAGTGGCAACGTTATTCCATTAACCAAAAAATGGTTTGCAGCATTAGTCCTTTATACCAACGTCCGTTTTTAATTAAGTAAAAAATTTGGTTTTCTTAAAAAAAATTCTTTTCTACGCGGTTTTATACGATTTATACGCAGTTTTTATCGTTTTCGCCCGTTTTCTTACATTTTCTCCCGTTTTCATATGTTTTCTTACGTTTACATACGGTTTCGCCCGTTTTTATACGTTTTCGTTCGTATTTATACGTTTTCGTCTTTCCTTATACGTTTTCATTCGTTTTTATTCATTTTATACGTTTTCTTACGTTTTTATACGTTTTTATACGTTTTTGTCTGTTTTTATACTTTTTCCTCCATTTTATACGCTTTTGTTCGTTTTTGTTACGTTTTTATAAGTTTTTGCTCGCTTTCTTATGTTTTCACCCGTTTCTTACGTATTTATAGTTATTTGTCCGTTTTTATACCCTTTCCTCATTTTTTTACATGCTTTTGTCCGTTTTTCTTACGATTTATACGTTTATATCTATTTTCATCTGTATTTATACGTTACCATCAGTTTTATACGTTTTTGCTCCTTTTTTTTTTTTTTTTTTTTTTTTTTTTACGTTTTGTCCAGTTTTATACCTTTTCATTTGTTTACATACGTTTTTGTCTGTTTTATACGCTTTTGTCTGTTTTTCTTATGTTTTCATGCGTTATTATTCGTTTTCATATGTTTTATACTTTTTCATATGTCTTTATACATTTTTCGCTCATATTATTATGTTTTCACCCGTTTTCTTAAATTTTTATCTATTTTTATACGGACAAATACGTATAAAAACGGAATAAAACGTATAGAATAGAAGAAAACGTATACAAACGGATGAAAATGTTTAAAAACGGATAAAAACGTAAAAAACGGCCGAAAACGTATCAAAACGGACAAAAACTTATAAAAACGAATGAAACATATAAAACAGATGAAAACTCATAAAAATGGACGCAATCGTATAAAAACGTAAGAAACCGTATAAAACGTACGAAATATATAAAAACAAATATGAAAACGTAAAAAAACAGACGCAAACGTATAAAAATGGATGAAAGCAGATCAAACGAATCCGAATGAAAACGTAAGAAAACCGTAATAAAATGGACGTAAACGTATATAAACGGACGAAAGCGAATGAAAACGTAAGAAAACGGGTGAAAACGTAAGAAAACGAGCGAAAATGTACAAAAACAGATGAAAGCGTATAAAAATGGACGAAAAGGTATAAAAATAGATGAAAATGTTTAAAAGCGGATAGAAAACGTAAGAAAAGAGAACGAAGACGTATAAAAACGGATGAAAATAGACAAAACGTACAATAACGGATAAAAATATATGAAAACGTAAGAAATAGATAAAACGTATGAAAGCGTAAGAAAAATGGATGAAAACATATAAAGACGGACAAAAACGTATAAATACGGACGAAACCGTATGAAAACATAAAACACGTATGAAAATGGGCGAAAACGTAAGAAAACAGGCGAAAACGTTAAAACCGCGTATAAAATTGCATAAAACCGCGTGGAAAAGAATTTTTATTAAGAAAACCAAATTTTAAGTTAACTAAAAACGGTCATTAGTATAAAGGACTAACGTTGTAAATGATCATTTAGTTAATGGACTAACGTTGCCACTTGACGACTGGAAGCTAACGAAAAAGATAATGACAGTTAGCGATAAAGACGAACGGTGTTACATAGTTTCATTATAAGGATCAATTAGGAAAAATTAAAAAGATAATGACTCAATTAGGGATTTTGCACAAACCACGGGAACGAACAATGTAATTTACTGTAATAATAATAATAATAATAATAATAATAATAATAATAATAATAATAATAATAATAATAATAATAATAATAAAGAGACGTTTATGAAGAAAAAAAAGAGACATTTCTAATAAAGAGACGTTTATAATAAAAAGACGTTTATAATAATAATAATAATAATAATAATAATTAAAATAAAATAATAATAATAATAACAACAATAACAACAGCTGCAACAACAACAACAGCAACAAAACAGTAGCAGCAACAACAACAACAATAGCAACAACAGTAACAACAACAACAACAACATCAACAAAAACAGCATCAACAACAACAACAATAAAATCAACAGCAACAGCAGCAACACAACAACAACAACAACAACAACAACAACAACAACAACAACAACAACAACAACAAGAGCAGTAAACAATAACAACAACAACAACAACAATCATGATCATCATCATAACAACAACATCAACTACAACAACTATAACAACAATAACAATAACAATAATAAATTAATAATAACAATAAAAATAAAAATAACAACAATAACAATAACAATAAGGAAAATGATTGAGAGACCTAAAACTTGCCTAATATGTGGAGTTACGTTATTGGATTGTGAAGCAATGAGCCCTATTGTTACAACCAATGAATTGCTAACATGTAACTTTAGGTATAAAATTAGTCATATAATTAGGTCTCACAATCACTACTCTAACATTAATAAGAATAGCAATAACTATTAACAACAACAACAACAACAACAACAACACACAACAACAACAATAATAATTGTTAATACAAATAAGCCGTAAAAATGTTTATTTATATTTTACGATCTTCTAATGTTTTGTCGATAACAAACGTAAAATCATTTTAACGAAACAAATAAAATACGTAAAAGGTTTGATCCAATAGTTTACTAACACACTTACGTTTTGATAACATCAAATAGTCTTGAATATTAAGTGTCAATTTCCCCCGTTAATGCTCGTTATTTATATCATTTATATGGATTTACGCTTGTTTTCCATTGTTTTACACTTTCAGGTAAATTGCGAGTATTGGAGCTAAAGAGACGCGGAAATGGAAACATTACTAAGGATTTATCACAGTATGCTTATTTTGAAGAGGTTATGGCATAATTCGTCTCTCACATTACGCCGTAACTATTGCGTTACCCTGAAGTCCAACTCATCAAGAGGTTACGGCGTAACTCCTTCCAAAGATTACGACGTAACTCCATTAGGTCAAAAGAGGTTCCACCCCGCTGATACTTACGCCGTAACTACTGCATCACTTACGACGTAACTAGGTTTATTGAAGACTACGGCGTAACCACTTATAAGGTTACGCCGTAACTAGCATATCTAGTGCTTTTACTACGGAATAGAAGGTTACGGCGTAACTCATCTATTGGTTACGCCGTAACCCAGACCTGACCTATAAATACCCCATGAATTCCAGCATTTCTAATCATCCCATTCCACACACAATACTCTGAGAACGTGGGAAAATACTCAAGGAAGGTCTAGGGAAGCATACGGAGTTGTTTCCAAGGGAGAAGTCACACCATTACGATAAGCTTTAGCGTTTATTATTTCTTTTACTTTCGATTCATGTATTTCGTAGCTTTGAATATTGAATTGATGTGCATGATTAATATGAGCGGCTAAGCACCCTTTGGTGCTAGCCTAGTTATGATTCCTTAATTGTTATGTTTGCATTTACCTTTACTTCCGTACAATTATTTCTAAGTGTATGCATGCATAGTTCTTTGGTAGTCACCCCTGGTTCGGTAGTTTTGAATCGCGGTAGAGGCCAATTGCCTAGGAGATATGACCAACTGACCCTAGGTGAGCGGACTGAGACGGGAAGGGTAAGATATGACCAACTGACGACCCTTTCTACTTGTGCGATTTGACCAACTGATCACCTATCGTTTGGACGAACTTAAGAATTGGGGGTGTAGTGTCTAAGTTCCTAACGGCCGGGCACTCACTATTTAGAATCTAGCTTGTAGCGGTACTTAATGACTCGGCTTAGGGGACCAGGAACAACAGGACTTATGACGGTGCGCCTGATTTCTCCTGTGGTGGCATCTTTGCTGATAGGTTAGGGCGAATTGACCAAATGCTGTCCTCTCGAATTTGACCCCACCCGAAGTAATTGGAAGTAGGTAGACGTAGACATAACTACTTAGGAGGATTAACTAGGTTAGCACCACTATTCCTCTATTGATTTCCTTTCTACCATTTAATTGCTTTTATATTCTGCATTCGTAGTTTAATTAATTAAAACCCTATCAAACCATTTATATTCTGTGACAATTAGACTTAGTAATTATCCGACACACATAGCTCTTGGGACGACCTCGGCTTTACCATTTACTACACTACACACGACCGGGTACACTGCCCGTTAGTGCATTAGGGTAGACCATAGGTATAGCGAGACACTATAAATATTAAGACCTGATCAGTAAAACCTGCATCAAGTTTTTGGCACCGCTGCCGGGGAGCTATATTAGGATTAATATTAAGTCTTTCATTTCATATTTAAACTTTTCTCACGATCATATTTCAAGTTTTCAGGTACCATGGAAGTGGTTAACATCGATGACCTCACTCTTGAGGAATACTTGGCGTTGACTAGAGCTGATCAAGGGCCGGGTCTCGTAAGACCGGCAATTGGAGCGGATATTCGTTTTGAGATTAAAGATCAATTTATGAGGGAGCTTCGCGCTAACCCTTTTTCAGGAAACAGGGACGAAGACGCATATGAGCACGTTGAAAATGTCCTATACATCGCTAGCCTTTTCAACATTCCGGGCGTGTCTCATGATGTTGTTATGCTCAGGGTCTTCCCTATGACTCTAACTGGAGCAGCAAGAAGATGGATCGAAAGATTGCCCGCCGGGGCAGTTAATACCTGGGCGATACTTAAGAAACACTTTATCCAAAGATATTGCCCACCATCAAAAATTTCTAATCAACTCTTGGAGATCCATAATTTCAAACAAGAAGACGACGAAACTCTGTATCAAGCTTGGGACAGATACAACGATCTTCTTTATAAGTGTCCTACCAATGATCTTAATAACCAGCAGAAGGTCAATATTTTCTACAAAGTAATAAATGTAACTACAAGACAGATGCTGGATTATCAAGGACCTATCCCGAATATGAATCCTATTACGGCAATTGTAGCCATTCAAAAAATGGCGGACCATTCTCAAAAATGGCACGACGGCGGAAGTAAAAGAAACCAAGGTGGAAGTTTCGACGGAATTGCTGCAATCGCTAGTAAAATTGAAAGCCTCAGTCGAGATATGCTGAAAATCAGGGAAACCGTTCATGCCATTCAAGTGGGGTGTGAAAGCTGTGGAGGAGGACATCTTACGAAAAATTGTCCTCATATGGACGAAGAGGAATTCGAAGAAGCTAAGTATGGAGAAAATCGACCATTTTACGGTGACAATCGAAATGGGTATCGTAGTAATTACAACCGTGGGCCTTATGGAGAAAGAAAGCCCAGTCTTGAAGAAATAATTAATAAATTTCTGGAAAATTCAGCCCAAAAACAAAAGGAGCAAGATGAATGGTTGAAGGAATTCCAGGAAAACACTGATAGAAACATTTCCAAACATGACTCAACTCTTAAAAAACTTGAATCCATGGTGATAAAGCTCAGCGAAAAAGTAAGAAGGAATAACGATAAACCTGAAGGGTCTAGACCAGCTATGGAATGTAAGGTAATTTTCTCGGATAATAACTCGAAGGTTCAGGCCTGTGATACGAGTTTAGGGGACGATTTCGTCAACAGATTTGAGTTACGCCGTAACATACCTAATGAGTTACGGCGTAACCTCGTGTTTGACAGCGACAATGGAATTGTGATGAATACTGAGGAATACGACTCTAATGAATTACGCCGTAACCAAGAATCTCAGTTACGGCGTAACTGGGATACATGGGCAGAAAAATTCCTCGACTTGGACGAATCAGAAAAGCTCGAGGAACTCTCCCTTGATAATAAAGAAGAGCCACTTATCACTCACTGGTGTACTCCTATCGCCATTACTGATGAAGAAACCATAAGGGCATGGCCTACTTGCAGCCTTTTCCACGAGTATTGCAATGGAGGAGACAATGAAAGAATGGAGGAATGGACATGCCCTCATGAGTGTGAAAGACACGAGATAAAATTCGGTAATTTAACCTTTAAAGATTGGTACGCAATTCAATTTGGGAATGCCAAGATCAATCCAAATCTTCTTATGAAGCTAAAAGTTGATTACGCGAAGCACATTCGAACGGACGAGACTAATAAAGATATACTCTGCACGGAAGAGCATGTAAATGAAACTGAAAACATAGAACTACACAGTCACTGGTGCGAGAAAGTAAAATCCCCTGGGGAAATTTTTTGGGCATCATGCAACCCGTATGACGATATGTGTGATGGTGGAAGCAACTCTGGAAGATTAAGAAAATATGAATTCTTTTGGTCCTCAATCAATGACAAGGAGAGAACAAGTTTACCTTGGATAGACAACCTGGGGTTTGATAGTTGGGTAAAAATTAAGTATGGGCATGTGGACGCATTAACAAAAGATAAGATTTGGAAGGAATACATGGAACAAGAAAATTCTAACGACAAAAGTAGCGAAAATATGAGTAAAACAACAATTGACGTGGATATAGAGCGGGTGAGTAATGATAAGGAAGAATGCAAGCGCGTTCTAGTGGAGAATTTGCTCGATGAAGAATGGTTCAAGGGTACTGATTCTGATGACGATGATATCAAAGGGATGCTAGATTACCTTGAGTTGCAAGGAAATGAAGAGTTCACTGATCCCGATGACGAAGCTTACGAGCAAAGAAGGTGCAAGCTCCTGGGGATACCCTACAAAAGACCACCCCCTATTATAGTAGAAAAATACGAATTCACTCGCTACCACCTAGGTCCGGAGGAGAAATTCTGTAAAGTCCGAAAGATCGAAACCATTGAGTACCTCCGAACTGCCTCTAATGTTGCATGGATGAGGCACAATTTGATGAAGGATATTGAAGAAGTGGGGCAAGCTCAAAGACCCCCATAGGAACCCAACGGCTCTGAGTCTAACTTAAAGACTCGTTAATAAAGAAAAGTGCTCTTACAGGAGACAACCCGAATTATCCCTTTCTTTTATTTTTATTTCCTTTGGGTTTGTGTTTTCTAACCATTTTTGCAGGAGACAATGAAGTAATTACTGCTGCAGTTGCTGATCTGAACATAGTTACGGCGTAACTCATCTTGGTGATTACGCCGTAACCAACATTTTAGCAGCAGAATTCTTGACGCATTACCAATTACGGCGTAATACCATCTTAGTGGTTACGCCGTAACTATTCGCTTCTCCGCTCATACCAGGTTTTGCAAGTTACGGCGTAACTCTCTTATTAGAGTTACGACGTAACTCTCCTCTGCTTTAATTCTTTCATTTTAAAACACAGTAACCTTGTATTAGTTTTTAAATGAACTTTGTGGGTGTGTTCCCTGTAAACCCTCACGAGACTTCACTCGTCCACTTGGGACACCAAGTGGTTTAAAAGGCTTGTTGCATTCGCTAAATGCAACCGTGATTCCTACGAAAGTGAGTTAGGTTTGTTTTTCATTTTATTTTTTTCTTTTTAGAATTATGCTTGTCGGTATTGTGATTTCAGGGATTGAAGTTTGCTCATGACGCTTTAACGAAGGCACGATCCTTTCTCGTGGGCCTTCTTCTTTTTGGAGCAAATTTCAGGGAAGTTCTCGCTCTAATTCTACCTTTCTCTTCACCTTTATTTTAATGCCTAGTACAAAAGGGACTTTGTACAATTCAAGTGGGGGGACGGGAGTAGAATTATCTTTTGAACTTTATTTTGCCCTCATGTTTCTAGTTTATTTTTAAAAATTATGCCATTTTTTATATTTTGACATGTTTTTCCGAACCTAACTAGATTAGACCTTAGCCGAGCACATACAACCCTTGATATTACATGGTGAGATTAGCCTTATCCGTTTCCTATATTTTACCCCAAATCCACCAAATTATGAGTGTGCCGGTAGCTTGTAAACTTTAGAACTTGGCCTTTGCATCATTTCGAGACCATATACGAGGTATGTTGAGTTAGCTCGATGTATTTGGACTTTTCAGTTTTAGAAGGCAGTATTATAGGATTATCACCCAAACAGCCTACCATTGTGAGTCTATCGATTAGTCACCTCGACTTTTCGACCCCCTTGTGAAACCCTTTTGTTGCACTCACCTTTAGTGCAAGATACCCCTAGATACACCCTTCTGAGCCATTCCTTTCATTTTGTCACCCCAATATATTGTTTCATTACACCCTTACACCTTAGCCTACCTTGTAGTCTTTATTTGTAATTGGGAAGTCATCATTTGCCTGAGTTCAAGGTTCGAGTGGAAAGGTTTGGAAATCACGATTTCATCGACAACAATTATGAAGATCATTGAAGACCCCCCGAATTCCCTTTGTTCATCTCAAGTGGGGGGATGTTATGTTATTAGTTATGATTCAAAAAAAAATAGTTGATTCAGTTATGATTTTGTAAAGTGCAATGTTATAAGCACTATAGTATGAGCTTTATTGTTTAGTATCGAGGAGGCCACCTCGGTCACATTTGAAGATTAGAGTTGGAGTAATACCAACTGAAGAAGAAAAGGTAGTGTGCCCATCACGACGTCCTCTAATGACACATCTACCTTGCATTTCATGATCCGGTCTCTAGACTTCTAAGCTTGAACTTTGGGCGGACGGTAAGTGGTGATGACTTAGTTATAGATATAGACTACCTGCTTGTTTTTCATTTTACACCAGTTATACATCCCATGTATTATCCTACCCTTTAGTCATGAAGCATGTCTAGGTGATGCAGCGAGCAATCTTTGGTGTCTTGGCCATGGATTTGGTCATGTATCATTGATTTTGTCCACTTCGCCGTGACATGTTAGTAGTGACGAGTCACCCCTTAACCTTTGTCGTGTCTACCCATATTGCCTTCGAGAATTGTTTAGCCCTTAACTCCAGTGGTGGAGATTTGTGTAACCGCCAAGCTTATGATAGAATACATGCTATGACTGTGCGATTAAGTGATCACCCCGAAATTGACACTTAGAATAGTTGAGAGATTTGAGTGTTTGTTCCCCTTTCGTGAGGTGTTCGGCTTTGTTTTATTCTAGCATAAGGGATTTGTAAACTCATATTTTCCAGGTTTTGGGAGATATCTTTTTAGGAATCTATCTAATAAGGTCTACTTGAGGGCAAGTAGAGTTCAAGTGGGGGGATATTTGATAACATCAAATAGTCCTGAATATTAAGTGTCAATTTCCCCCGTTAATGCTCGTTATTTATATCATTTATATGGATTTACGCTTGTTTTCCATTGTTTTACACTTTCAGGTAAATTGCGAGCATTGGAGCTAAAGAGACGCGGAAATGAAAACATTACTAAGGATTTATTTCAATATGCTTATTTTGAAGAGGTTACGGCGTAACTCGTCTCTCACATTACGCCGTAACTATTGCGTTACCCTGAAGTCCAACTCATCAAGAGGTTACGGCGTAACTCCTTCCAAAGATTACGACGTAACTCTATTAGGTCAAAAGAGGTTCCACGCCGCTGATACTTACGCCGTAACTACTGCATCACTTACGACGTAACCAGGTTTATTGAAGACTACGGCGTAACCACTTATAAGGTTACGCCGTAACTAGCAGATCTAGTGCTTTTACGACGGAATAGAAGGTTACGGCGTAACTCATCTATTGGTTACCCCGTAACCCAGACCTGGCCTATAAATACCCCACGAATTCCAGCATTTCTAATCATCCCATTCCACACACAATACTCTGAGAACGTGGGAAAATACTCAAGGAAGGTCTAGGGAAGCATACGGAGCTGTTTCCAAGGGAGAAGTCACACCATTACGATAAGCTTTAGCGTTTATTATTTCTTTTACTTTCGATTCATGTATTTCGTACCTTTGAATATTGAATTGATGTGCATGATTAATATGAGCGGCTAAGCACCCTTTGGTGCTAGCCAAGTTACGATTCCTTAATTGTTATGTTTGCGTTTACCTTTACTTCCGTACAATTATTTCTAAGTGTATGCATGCATAGTTCTTTGGTAGTCACCCCTGGTTCGGTAGTTTTGAATGGCGGTAGAGGCCAATTTCCTAGGAGATATGACCAACTGACCCTAGGTGAGCGGACTGAGACGGGAAGGGTAAGATATGACCAACTGACGACCCTTTCTACTTGTGCGATTTGACCAACTGATCACCTATCGTTTGGATGAACTTAAGAATTGGGGGGTGTAGTGTCTAAGTTCCTAACGGCCGGGCACTCACTATTTAGAATCTAGCATGTAGCAGTACTTAATGACTCGGCTTAGGGGACCAGGAACAACAGGACTTATGACGGTGCGCCTGATTTCTCCTGTGGTGGCATCTTTGCTGATAGGTTAGGGCGAATTGACCAAATTCTGTCCTCTCGAATTTGACCCCACCTGAAGTAATTGGAAGTAGGTAGACGTAGACATAACTAGTTAGGAGGATTAACTAGGTTAGCACCACTATTCCTCTATTGATTTCCTTTCTACCATTTAATTGCTTTTATATTCTGCATTCGTAGTTTAATTAATTAAAACCCTATCAAACCATTTATATTCTGTGACAATTAGACTTAGTAATTATCTGACACACATAGCTCTTGGGACGACCTCGGCTTTACCATTTACTACACTACACACGACCGGGTACACTGCCCGTTAGTGCATTAGGGTAGACCATAGGTATAGCGAGATACTATAAATATTAAGACATGGTCAGTAAAACCTGCATCACGTTTTCACATAAAACACTAAAAACAAGTATAAGTGATTTTATGATTTAGTAATACATATGTACAACAACTAGTGTTTGCATATTGGGTAAATATATACATAACTAGTATGTATTATAATGGGTAATATAAATTGGTAGAAACTTAAGTATTTGACCCATTGACCAAATACATTGAATGTAGTTGGGTATAACCCAAAGTCCATGACTCATACCTATGGAGCATGACCCATAATCCATTGCATGGCATCATGCTTAAGTCATATATGTATATTATCCATGACCCATGGTTTTAACCCATGACCCATGGACTAGATGCATTGCATCTTGTAGATACATTATATCTACTTGGATACCCATGATCCATAACCCATGACCCAAAGCCCATGGGCAAAAGGGAGCGTCCCACGGATCCCCAATAATACACTGGACGGATCCCTCAAGTGAGGGATCCGTGGAACAGTAGTTGTTTTTCCCCTATAAATAGTGATCCATTTCTTCCTTTTAGGTTGCCAATTCCACACATACTTTCCCCAAGTATTGTAACCTTCTAACCACAGATCCCAAGGATCTCTCTATGTAGTTTGTCTTTTGTTTTTGTGTGATTCTCTAGGTTCCTCTTAAAGGCGAGATCACCACCTCTTGAAGTTGAGCAAGCTCAAGTCCATGAGTTGTCATACTTCCTCATCATCAAGACTACTAAGGTTCTCTTGTTGATACTTCTTTCTTCCTCCATAGAGATGTTATGTTCAAGGCATTAGTGAAGGATGCCGAAAGAGTCAAGACGAAATCATTAGTGAAAGGTGCTTAACGTCCGTGTCAAAAGCATTAGTGAAGAATGCTAAAGGAGTCAAGACGAAGGCATTAGTGAAAGGTGCCAAGCGTCCGTGTCAAGGGCATTAGTGAAAGATGCCTAGAAGTCAAGTCAAGTGACATTAGTGAAGAATGTCAAGGTTGTATACTCGATGAGGTGCATCGATATACAAATAGAGATAGGTTGTATCCAAGGATATTGATATCCTTGATGGTGTTGTAATAAGGAGATTGATCTCCTTTGTGGTTAGGTGTTGTGTAGTGTTGGGTAGTAGTTCCTCCATTGTAATGGAACTCGGTACTTAGCCTAGTACCAGATAAAGGGTAGGCGACGTTGTGTTAAGGTGTGGTTCTACCTTGTGGAAGAACCCGGTGGTTAGCCTAGTACCGGAAAAAGAGTAGGCGACATTGTGAAGGCTTCTCCGCCATAAGGAGTTGGTGTCGTGTAGTGATTACGAACTCTCGAGTAGGTGACTCAGGGAGTAGAGTAGGGCAAGGAAGGTGTCCTTGTAGCCTAACCACTATAAATACTCGTGTCGTGGTGATGTGCTTCTTACTCTTTATCTTTCATTACACATTTACATATCTATCTATCAATGTCTAACATACACATATAAATAAATTGACATAAGTCGATCTAAATATTTTAAAACATAGTTTTAATTGGTAAAACTATTCAACCCCCCTTCTAATGAAGTGATGTTTTATAATAAAAATAATAATAATAATAATCATCATAACAACAACAACTTATGCAAACGACATGGGCCATTTGGGTGAATTCTAATAATTTGCCTTATTTATTGATTACCGCCGACTACACCAGGTTTCCCTAATACAATGCTCATTATTATGGTCTCGAATAAATACACCAAGCCAAGTTCTAAAGTTAATAACAATCCATCGGCACACTCATATTTTGTGGAATTTTGGGTAACATAGAGAAAACGGAAAGGTTTAAATTCCCACAAATAGAAATAAGGGTATTGTGTGCGGGTTATGTGCTACTAATGATCTACGAAAAACATGTGATTTTTTTTAAATTTTAGCATATTTTAGGCATTTTCGCAGATAAAGGACAAATAAAAATTTAATTTTATCTACCTCCCCCTACTTGAACTGTACAACGTCCTTATTATGCAAATGCATATAAAAATAAATAGGGTAGAATTAGAAACGAAATAATCCCCTGATATTGCTCGGTATGATCCTCCGTGGTAAGAATATGAGCAAAAAAAATGTGTACAAGCTCGGTTGCAGGTCATTGGGATTTGCCATGGCTATATGTAGACTGTCATATATTATATATACCATCACCTTTGCATTCTTCATAAAACCTGTAAACACACCAAAAGAAATACAGAAAAATACTTTCGTAGCGTAAGCCAATTAGAATCAAAATGGAGAAGGTTGTGTACAGATCTGGAGACTAATACACCGTATCCATTAGTTGGATACGTCGTATTGGTCAAGCTGGGGCTAAAACTACCTTGGTAAATTACTCCCCGGCAGCGGCGCCAAAAACTTGATGTGTTCTGATAGGTCTATTTATTTTATTAAGTTTTAAATTTATATTTTGCTGAACTAACCTATAGACAAAAAGTAATGGGTAGTGTACCCGATCAATGTAGCTAGTGGGGTAAGTATGACTCGTTCGCTGGAGTAGTGTTGTTAAACTAACCTAGTGAATTTTACAGATTTAAAGGAGGGGTTTGATTTGAGATTAATTAAATTACTAAAAACAAGAAAAGTAAATAAAACTAAATAAACTAATTATACTAAGGTTGTGATCAATTGGAGCATGTTACTTCTATTAGATTATTTAGTTATCCATTTATTCATGAAATAATTTAATGTAATACATTAGTGATATCAAAAATGCACATACAAGTATTTCTATCTAAGGTAAAATAGGTAAGATTTCTCGGTTACCTAGTTCTATGCATGCAACCTATATCCCTGAAGCAAATTATCGGTTTATTCAGTTACAAACATGCATTAAGTGGTATCAACTATTCTATGTGATTCATCTACGGTACCCCAATGATCCTGGTGATACCTACTCTTCTCACGCGGTCACTTTATTAAAGAACACTATACAAACTTAAGTGTTTTACCCTTTTCTATCTAACCTCGAGTTCCTACTCCTCGATTCCTAAAGAAGGATGGACATGGTATTAGTTTATCACTCTTACATGCCCACATCCATAGTGATTCATACCACCTACATAGACAAAGAGCTACACTATGATGATCTAGCAAATAGATATCAAACACTTAAACAAATAAACGAGTATAATATTTGAACGATAAACACGTAAAATATCTAAAGTAATGCATCAAATCTTCATAAAATAAATAACACAAATGTAATAGTTATAACATGGCTAACACCTAATGGTGTTAGCCCATAATTTCAGTAGCAAGACACGAAGTAATAATAAACGATAAACAAACGAAAATCATGATGAAATCGATATGCAAACCGAATGATTATACTAAGTGTGATGATTCCGAACCTTCTCCTCATGATCTTCTTGTGTTAGCGACTGAAAACTTTGGTAATGGAATCTTGGAACTCGGCTGTGGTGGTGTATGATGTGTGTAAAATCCGTATGCTAGGTTTCTATCTATAGTGTTCTGTCCAGGGCACCGATACAGCGTATCATTTAATGATACCACATCATATACGTGCGTATCTTTAAATACGGCGTATTGCTGAAGTGTGATACGCCGTATTCTTCAATAATATTGATAGTTTAAACTTGGGGATAAGATTTTCAATACGGCGTATTGCAAGAGTTTCATACGCCGCATGCCTTCAAGGGTTGACTTGGGCTTTGACTGTAGAGCTTCAGATACGGCGTATTTCCAGAGTTTAATACGCCGCATGTCTTCTAATTCACCAATACTTAGCGATTTCTTCCAGATGTTAATACGGTGTATCTCCAGAAGTGGATACACCGTATGCTCTTCACAGCTTGTATACAGATTCTTCATAAATGCTCCAAATCCCATTGGTTTTTGTGTCTTTTTCGAAATTGCTCTATAAATATTAAAATTGACAAAAGTAATGAATTAAGCATCAATTCAGATATAAACATACAATAAATGAGCAATAATCGCGTGATAAATGACATGTAAATATACCATATATTGGGCAAATCGCATAAAAAGGTACCCATCTTATGTCCAATTTCAATTAAAGGTACTACTCTTTTTTTTTCTCAATTTACGGTACCCAACTTTTTTTTTGTGCCGATTTAGGTTTTTTTCTAACTTCCGTTAACAATTTCGTTAGTAAATTACAAGTTTGGTCCTTAAGTTTGTATACGCATTTCATGTTTGGTCTATTTTCGTCCGTTTTTATACGTTTTCGTCCGTTTTTACACGTTTTTGTCCGTTTTACACATTTTGCACGTTTTCGTCCGTTTTTGCACGTTTTCGTCCGCTTTTACACGTTTACGTCTGTTTTTACACGTTTTCCTCCGTTTTTGCACGTTTCCGTCTGTTTTTTCCTGTTTCTGTTTGTTTTTACACGTTTTCGTCCGTTTTTACACGTTTCCGTCCGTTTTTGCACGTTTTCGTCAGTTTTTACACGTTTTCGTCCGGTTTTGCACGTTTCGGTCCATTTTTGCACGTTTTCGTCTGTTTTTGCACGTTTTCGTATGTTTTTACACGTTTTCGTATGTTTTACACGTTTTTGTTCGTTTTTGCACGTTTTCGTCCGTTTTTACACGTTTTTGTCTATTTTTACACGTTTTGTCTGTTTTACACATTTTTGCAGAAATGGACGAAAACGTGTAACAATAGACGAAAACGTGTAAAAACATACGGAAACGTGCAAAAACGAAGGAAAACCTGTAAAAACGGACAAAAACGTGTAAAAACGGACGAAAACGTGTAAAAGCGGACGAAAACATGCAAAAACGGACGAAAATGTGTAAAACGGACAAAAACGTGTAAAAACGGACGAAAACTTATAAAAACGGACGAAAATGGATTAAAATAGACCAAACATGAAATGCCTATACAAACTTAAGGACCAAACTTGTAATTTACTAACGAAATGGTTAACGGAAGTTAGAAAAAACCTAAATCGGCACCAAAAAAAAGTTGGGTACCTTAAATTGAGAAAAAAAAGTAGTACCTTTAATTGAAATTAGACATAAGATGGGTACCTTTTTATGCGATTTGCCCCCATATATTTGATGTTATCACCAACATTCCTCTTTTGCGTTTGAAAATTGCCCGAAAAAGTTCAATTGAATCCCATGCTTTTATGGCCCCCTATCTCTGCCCCGACACTGGTCGACACCGAGATCTATTTTGCGTTTCCTAGTTACGCATCTCCACCAATCAAAAGTAGGGGTGGTTGTCATAGATAGATTGAGTCATTCGTAACTATAGCGATAACCGAAGCTACAACTAAACTAAACTAAACCTATCTGTCATTTCTATCTTAATCAACTGGTTTGTACACTAATTCATAAACTCTAACGCTAATCTTAACGTCTGAGTTGTCCTTGAGTTGACTCGTAGCCCTTATATATCATGATTGTCTTAAAATCAAGACTAACCCGTATAGAAATCATAAACCTACCTGACTCTTGGGCACATTGGTAATTCTCACAAATACTTGTTGCCTCTAAATAAAAATTGTTAACACTAACACTAAAATTAACCATAACCCGACTCGCTTGTAGCAACGTACAAACTTTAACTAGTTATATACTTTATTTTTGAAGTTTGGGGTTGAACAGGTATCTGAAAATCAGCCAAGTGGGCGTAGAGGTGCACAAAAACCGGTTTTTCCAAAAATCAGTTTCGGTATTTTCGGTTTTTCCGGAATCGGTTTTTTTCGGTTTTAAATGTTTGGAATCGGTTTTTTCGGTTTCAAATGTTCGGAATCGGTTTTTTACCGGTTCGGTTTTTTCGGTTTTAAATGTTCGGATCCGTTTTTTATCGGTATTTTACCGGTTCGGTTTTTGTTCGGAATTTAAAACATTTAGGGTGCGTTTGGTAGAGAGAAATTCAGAGAAAAGAAATGAAGTAGAGAATAGAATCTCAGAGAATAGAAATCAGTAGAGAATTTTGTTCAATTCTAATGTTTGGTAACAACAGAGACTTGACCCGGGAAATGAAATTTTTTTTATTTAAATAATATTTTGTCTAAATAAAAATTCTTAAAAAATATTTAAAAAAAATTATTTTAAAAAAAATATATCTTTTTTTTTAAAATTTATTTTTTAAAAATTTATGTACTTTCTTTAAAAAAAATTATTAAAAAAACTTATTTTTTTAAAATGTATTTACTTAAAAAAAAAACTTGTTTTAAAAAAATATATTTTTTAAAATGTATTTATTTAAAAAAAACTTATTTTTTTAAAAAAATATTTTTTATTTTTTCTAAATAACAATTTTTAAAAAAATAATTAAAAAAAATATTTAAAAAAAAAATATTTTAAAAAAATTATTTAAAAAAAAATATATCTTTTTTTCAAATTTATTTTTTAAAAATTTATGTACTTTCTCTAAAAAAATTATTTTAAAAAAATATTTTTTAAAAATGTTTTTATTTAAAAAAAAAACTTGTTTAAAAAAAATGTTTTTTAAAAATGTATTTATTTAAAAAAAAATTATTTTTTTTAAAAAAATATTTTTTTAAAAAATTATTTTAAAAAAATAATTTGTTTACATATATATATTTTTTTAAAACAAAATCCATTATTTAACAAAATTATAGTTGTAAAAAAAAAAAAAAATCAAAATAATAATAATCCATTTCTCCAATTTCTCCACCAAAATAAGAGAAATGGAGCTAGCCAAATTACACTACCCAAGTCTCTCAATTTCTCTCCATTTCTCTTCCAAATTCTCCGCTTTTTCAATTTTCTGTGTACCAAACAAGAGAAATGGAACCATTTCCAATTCTCTTGCCTCAATTCTCGCTACCAAACACACCCTTAATACATTTCGAATACAATCATAACTTTTATTTAAACAATACAATTATACAACTAAAACTATAAAATACTAATACATTTCGAATACAATCATAACTTTTATTTAAACAATACAATTATAGAACTAAAAATAAATAAATACTAATACATTTCGAGCTTCGGCATGGCCATCACCCAAAAACATATTAGTATACTCAAGTATATCGAGCTTCGGCATTGCCATCACCCGTGTATACTCAAGAAATTAAATCATCCAAAAATTCTTCTACATCTAACTCTTCAACATCAAATGGTTCAAATTCACCTTCATCTAATTCGGTAGCCGGAGGTGATATCCCCATGTCATCTTCTTCTTGTGCTATAGTTTCTTCAACTTCTTCAATCGAACCTTCCAACGATGTTTGATGTTGTACCCTATCTACTCCGTCCATATAATCTTTCGAACATACACATACTTCCACGGATTCGGGGCTAAGTTTTGTCCTTTTATCCGATATAATTCGACCACTATGAGAAAAGGCCGATTCGGAAGCTACCGTCGAAGCTTGGACCGCTAATAAGTCACGAGCCATAGCGGCTAAAATTGGAAATTGGATTTCCCTTTCTTTCCACCAAGCCAAAATGTCAAAGTTTGCAAACTCATCGGGACTTAAGATGTTAAAAAGTTTGTAGCCATATATTGTCCCAACTCGCTTGTCGGGGCCGATGATCGTTGACGCTTTGTAGCGTCTTCACGTAAAGTATTATAAAGGTTTATGTTAATGTCCCTTGTCATTCGAGACGAACCGGCCCGCATTGGGTCGAGAATTGGGTTTGGTTGTTGACCATATTTTGTTGCATAAATTTCAAACAATTTTTTAAAATAATCATTAAATTTAAAAACTTGAGATTCTATATAGTTGGGATCTTCACCGTCCAACCCAAAAGATAATTCTAAATTTTCCATTATTCTTCTTATTAAAAGTTCTACGCCTCCAACATTTAAACATGGATTAAGTGCGGCGGAACAAGTATAAACCAAAGGTAAACTAGCAAAATATTTTATAAATATCTTTTTTATAACTTTAACCATTTTTCTAAACATTTGAGTAGGTGAGTCTTTTAATTCGTCTAATTTTTCCGTCATAGCATAAACTTGATTTAAAACTAATGGGCTAGTTTGTTAGATATAACTTTTCACATACACATCAAACCATAACACAAAGTAGCATATAGATGGAATTCTAGAGAGAGAAAGTTAGAGGTTTAGGGAACTTAGTGAGAGAAAGTGAAAGATATTATTATGAGCTCCAACTCTCTACCTTGGAAGGTAGAGAGTATTTATAGTCTTACATAAATCGCCACACATCGGGCTGTGGATCAGGCATACAGTGGGTAAAGACCCGTCCGTCCTCCACGGTGTTACTTAACTAAATACTACTTAACTTAAAATAACTACGACTACGAGCTTTCTAACGATTACAAATACTTGAGGTGACCGACTCTTTAATACCTGGAATTTCTAATTCCTAACAATCTCCCCCTAAGGGAGGTCACCTCAATCATGTACCAAACTTACATTGAATACAAAAAAAATATTACATTAACAATTGATCTTGCATTCTTGATGTAGTCCTTTGCTCCTGAGCTCGTAGTCATAGATTCATCACATTGCATGTTTGGATACTCCAAGTGGAGGTCTTTTACTGATCCACGTGATAATAATTTTGAGCCATCATTTGAGATCATCAACTATCAAAAATCTCTGACACATCCTTTGTGGTCTTGGTATTATGTGATGTAGTGACTTTAGGACCGACATGCTCACATTCTGGATCATGATATCTTCTCATCAGAGTAGCGGAAGCATTTGTTGAATCATGATATTGGCAGCAGCGTAGCAGAAGCATGGAGTGAAAATATCAGAGTCATTGATGCACTTATCATGATTTCTTTTGAGATGAATGTGTAGTGTGAGCATGCGGCTATGGATTGACCGCTTCATTCTGATCAGCTGCAAACATCGGGTGTACCTGCATACAACAGTTAGCAATAAATCGCGCGAAAGTGTCTTTGATCACTTTCGTTGAATTGAGGTACACGGCCCACGGTTCCCCGTTGATCAGTACAAGTACTGCCTGTGATCAGGTAGGATTCCTAAGAATCTCCTTGACAGGGTTTCGCAGCTGTTCTAGCTGTTCTCAAACCGGAACGTCTCAGAGAAGACAACACGGAGTGAGTGGACCAGCGAATTTTAAGTCCACTGATTGATGAAAAAAGATTTGAAAAACAATCGTGTATTGCTCAATAGAAATTGTTTTTGCAATACAACGAAGGTTTTATTGAAAATCAATTATCAATTATAAAAACACCTTTTGGTTTGAAAAATTAGTACACGGTCGATGTGCTAAAGAAAAGAGTTTTTAAGCACAATGACCGGTTTTTCAAAGGTATCCGTCAATCCATAACCTGAACCAGGATTGATTCAAGAGATTGAATCGCCCCATTGTTTCTGTTCAGTTGTCACATGGTTGATCCATATAATAGATCTCACGTGCCACCTACCAGGAGCTTGTTTGATGTTGGCTCCAGAAGGCTTTCCATCTTCATTGTGAATATGTTAACACATCACTCAGATATTCTGGCAATACCACAAGGATAATCTCTTTCCACATTGTGTGAAACAGAGAGTCTTCATTGACAGTGTCCTAATGAGATTTATTGATGATCTCGTGGCTCTAGACTCAATTTGTGCATATTTGGATCCTGTGCCGGAGACTAGGGAGAGGGTCTCCTTCTTCAATATCAACCATCTCTAAGAGAAAGTCGATAGATAATGTCGGTTCCCCGTGAGAATGAAACAAGTCCTTTTAAGAGGAACTTGAGTGGTTTGGAAAGTTGAATTGCAGTGCGTCACTGGGTCCATGACGTCTTGTCTTCAATACCGATGTTACCATCAGTAGCATATGAATTGAACCCGGTTTCTGCCCTAAGGTTGAATAAATGGAGGGCTATTTGTTTTTACCCTTTCCTCATTCAATTCTTTTTAATTCTTCAACCCCTTCAGTGCTTACCGAGACTTCATAGCTAGAACCTTGTTGGGTTTATTCCAGTACTAGCTCAGTCTTAGTCCGCACTCTTCCCATATCTCATTTTTCTCTTTTTATCATCATACCTAAGGACTTCTACACTAACTAGTGGATTGTCCCTGGGTAGATCCCTCCGGTTCTGGCGGATCATGGGAACACATACCTAACCTTATCATCCTTATATCACCGTACATAAAGTAAAGTTGGTCGGTCTATTTGGTATTGTTCATCTGCCATTGGAACCAATTGAAAACCATTTGAAAATCAATTCAGATACTTGTGATATATTATCAAAGCATTTTGTACCTGAATTGTTTTTGATATTTTTAGAACGAGAACTCCCCCTCAACATGTGCATCAAGTATTTGAAAAATGTTTTGCACACGGAGGCAAGAGAAAGAATTAACTTCTTTGATTACCATTTTCTAAAAGATATCAACATCACTTCCCACATCAAATCAAGTAGATATAGTATTTCCGGGAAGGATGAGGTTTCCATAAATTCGCTCCCCCTCAATATGTGCCTCGAGGTTTGAAAAAAATTTTGCACATACTAGAGGGACCTTGCACATTGAGATAAGTTTATCACATTTCAAATCATAGGTTTAAGATAGATGCTCCCCCTCAACATGTGCATTGAAAAATTGAAATCGTTTTCACATGTGGGCAGGATAGCATGTACATCCTTATAAAACCATTTACCGAATTATCGGTTTAAATCCAATTTAAATCACACATTCTCCCCCGATCACAATTATCAAATCATTTGAGATTTGTGATCTCTTATAGATTTAAATTGATTTTGAAAGCTTTTTAAGGAGAATTGTGACTTGATTGTGAAAGCGTTTGAACTGATAAGGATCGGATTATAAGACTTTAAACTCCATTGATAAAACATGCATGTATATCTTTTGAAAACAAATTAATGCCAAATAACTTTTTAATTTAATTGAAATCATTCTCCCCCTCAATCAATGACATAGGTTGTTGATTGAGAGATAGAGATTTTGACATATGAGTCCTGATGATTATCAAAAATAGAGACTGAGTTATTTTTTAAAGCATTTAGTTTTCAGCAGATAACTGTTTATAGAATCAGAGCATGGAATTTGAAAACATGGTGAAACATGGCTCTGTTCTTTCTTTTAAACCGGGTTATTGCCTGAAAATGACAATAAACCATAGTTTCTCTTTCTCCCAAAAATATTTTTTGATTTTTTTGATTTTTTTTTTTTTTTTTTTTTTTTTTTTTTTTTTTTAAATAAAAACATTCGAACAACATCTAAAGTCCCGTGTCATTCTTTGAATGACAACATCAAGACCGTAGATATTATCGAATCGAGAGAAACATGACAAAATGACAATATTTTTTGAAGATTTTTCGAATTTTTCAAATTTTTATGGATTTTGAAAGATTTATATTTTTCTATTTGATTTTTGAAGGTTTTATAATTTTGTATTTTGTTTTTCGAATAGATATATACAAGAGATAGATGAAGATAGACCTTTACTCCTCGTCTTCCTCCTGAAGACGTTTGAGAGTTTCTGGTTGAAGGCTTTTCAAGCCAAGTCGTGGAAGAATAAACTCAAAACGTTCTCTTGGAAGAGCTTTGGTGAAGATGTCTGCTAACTGATATTCAGACCTCACAAAATATAGTTCCACCACACCTTTTTCCACTTGTTCCCTGATGAAATGATGTCGAATGTCGATATGCTTTGCTCTTGAGTGTTGAACGTTGTTGCATGAGAGAGCAATAGCACTTTTATTATCACAGTACAGAGGGATTTTGTTGAATTCAAAGCCATAGTCAGATAATTGAGATCTCATCCATAAGATTTGAGCACAACAAGATGACATGGCTATGTATTCAGCCTCTGTAGAGGAAATAGAAGTACTCATTTGCTTCTTTGAAGACCAGCTCACAAGCTTATCACCCAAAAACTGAGCACCTCCTGACGTACTTCGACGAGTATCTTGACAACCTGCATGATCAGCATCTGCATAGGCCGTTAGTGACATACCGGTGTCCTTCGGGTACCATAGTCCCATATTGATGGTTCCTTGGAGATACCGAAAGACCCGTTTAACTGCTTCAAGGTGCTTTTTAGTAGGCTTAGCCTGGTATCTAGCACACATGCAAACAGCGAACAAGATGTCTGGTCTACTAGCAGTGAGATACATCAGGGATCCAATCATACTCCGATATTTCGTTTGGTCAATCATGATCCCTGAGAGGTCCTCATCTAGTTTGGTTCGGTCAATCATGGGGGTGTCAACAGGGTCACTTGAATCAAATCCAAATTTCTTTAAAATCTCTGTTGCATATTTAGATTGATTTATGAAAATGCCTCCGGGACTTTGAGAAATTTGTAATCCCAAGAAAAATGACATTTGTCCCATCATTGACATTTGAAACTTTGAACTCATTTCATTTGAAAAACGATCACATTCCATTGGGTCAGTCGAGGCAAAAATAATATCATCAACATAAATTTGAACATGAATCAAATGTTTGCCTGACTTCCTGGTGAACAATGTAGGATCAACTGCTCCTTTGATGAATCCGGTTGATAGAAGAAACTTTGACAGTGTATCATACCATGCCCTTGGAGCTTGCTTTAAACCGTAAAGAGCCTTCTTCAAACGATAAACGTGAGTAGGATGCTCTTGATTCACAAATCCTTCAGGTTGGCTGACGTAGACGACCTCTTTAAGATCTCCGTTCAGAAATGCCGTCTTCACATCCATCTGATAGACTACCATGTTCTTACTAGCAGCATTAGCCAGAAAGATTCTAATTGCCTCGATTCGAGCAACTGGAGCAAAAGATTCTTCAAAGTCTATACCCTCCTCTTGACGATATCCTTTAGCAACTAATCGAGCCTTGTTCTTCAACACATCACCATGCTCATCAAGTTTTACTTTGAAGATCCATTTGAGAGCTATAATCATAGCACAGTCTGGAGCAGGTACTAACTCCCATACATCAAGACGATCAAACTCATGAATTTCATCTTGCATGGCATTGAACCAGCTGTCTTCATTCATGGCGGTTTTAACATCTTTTGGTTCGATCTTAGATAGTACGGAGTTGAAGAAACACCATAAGGCATCGGTTGCAAGTTGTTTCCGGGTTGATACAGGACGAGAGGGATTTCCAATGATGTTGCCTAATGGATGATCGTGAGTCCATTTTCTGAGGTGTTCATGGGGCAGTTGTTGTGGAACTGAGGTAGCTGAGTCGATGTCTCCTGAAGAAGATGGTTCTGATGATGATTCAGGAGTAGCAAATATGTTTTCAAATGGAGCATCTTCAGGAGTAGCAAAGGGATTAACTTCATCATTGATGCCAGAAACATTTCCATGATGCACATTTGAAGAATGATGATTTGTTGATGAGACTGAAGGATCAGCAGCAGGTGCTTCTTGACTTAAAGATATTGAGACTGATGGATTGACTTCATTCACTGGAATATGAGCATCCTCCGTTGTAGGGATCAGCTCCTCATTAGTAATTGAATCATACAGTTCATCAAACATAGGATCAAACAATTTCTTTACATCATCTTCAGATGGAGGTACATATGGAGTTTCTTGAGAGGAGTTTGGAACAAGAGATGATCCAATGGGGCTGTTTTGAAGTGAGGGTCCTGAGCTGGAGTGTCCAGGAGCCATTTGACCGGTCAGCTCATCAAACGTAACGTGAATTGTTTCCATGATATTTCGGGTTCTTTTGTTGTAGATTCGGTATCCCTTTTTGTTTGATGCATATCCTACAAATACTCCAATGTCAGCTTTTGTCACACCCCCAATTTACCTGTTTTGCAGCGGAATGGAATTCCTGGGGGATTGACTGTCATAGCACCACAATCACAGTTATATTGAACGACCTAAAGTGTCGTTTTAAAAACACATCGTTTGATATTTAACAAAAGTGTTCAGAGTTACAACATAGGTCCCAAAAGTTACAAAGTTTGCGGAAACATAAATATATCACAAGTCCAAACGATGGTTTTGAAAGAAAGTGCCATAATGTACAATGATATAAGTCGACGCCGCGACTCAAAAGGTAGGTCCTTAACCATGCCATGATGATAATACCTTAGTTACCTGAAAATACATTGCTAAAACGGGTCAACAATAATGTTGGTGAGAATTCATAGGTTTATGTAAATGTATTATACGACTACGCAAGTATATATCAGGCATGACAATCATGTCACGTAAAAATGTTACAGGCATGACAATTATGTCACGTAAAAATGTTACAGGCATGACAATTATGTCACGTAAAAATGTTACAATTGCTTAAGCCCATGACACCGAGACGAGACTATTCATAATGTATGCCCCTGCAGAGTGTTTGCCAGACAACTCAATAATGTTATTAAATGAGATGCATCCATATGACTAGTTGGGATTCACCAACCCGGATGGAGGCGTCACCCTCGATAGATCTATCCACTCACCCTCGCTTCTAAGATTAACGGTTCATGTTCAGGTAATGGGGACTTTCAATTGGCAATGCGGTAACTTAAGCAATGTAAATGAATTTAACATACTTGGTATCGTAATAAAATGTTGTGCAATGTATTCTCCCCCGTAGGTTTGAAATAATGTAAAAACTTATAAAACGGGGCTATGAAAACTCACTTGATAAACTGGTGTGATGACAAGAGTGAGTACACTGAGGTATATCGGGAAACTTTAACCGGGACCTATTACGAATGATATGATATGTAATGAGTTGCAATGTAATGTTATGCATGCATTTCGTATGTTATTTATACCATTTGCGAGTTTTGAAAAATAATACTTATCGTCGAAAAATACTCTTTTGACGTCTTGACCATTCTTAAATCACTTTATAAGTATTTACGTCAAAATGTCATCCTACAATGGTTTCGTAATGATTTATGGTGAAATTTCAACTTTTCGTCGTAAAATAATGTCGTTGGAAATTTCGTGAAAGTGACAAAAATGGCTCCGAAAAACTAGTCGTAAAATGGTGTACGTCGATCGTTAGAGAACGAACTTGACGGTTTTGGAAAGTTTGTATCAATATCTAAAAGTTTCAGTTCAGGAGTTTTCGACATAAAGGTCTCGAACATAAAGATAATAAGGGTTAAAGATGGTGATTTTGACTAATTGTTGTGTAAAAAGTGAGTTTCGGCCAAGTTTAAGCATCCGTAAATAATTTATTAAAACTCCGCTATACGAACGGTTGATTGTTTTGAAAAATATGCTCGGTGATCTTAATTTTACTAGAAGACATTTTGTTCCAAAAAGTTCCACATCATGGTTAAAAACAGCCTCCAACATGGTCGTTACAGCTACCGTAAGTCGTCCTTAGCTTCGTATCAAAGTATACTATTATATTTTTGACAAGTCGAAATAATTTGCAAAGCTTAAGGCTCGTTTTTTACTCGAATAATGTAAAAATAGTATGCTGAAATTTCTGAAAAATATATATTTTGTCGTCAAACTTGTAAAATCCATAACTTCTTCGTTATAACTCCGTTTTTATCCGTTCAAGCGGCCACGGATTCGTTTTAAAGTATATTTTCTAAATATCAAGGCCAAAATGTCGTGCCTACAGTCGGATTTTCCAGAAAATCAAAACAAGGACAGAACATATTTTATACGTATCGAAAATAGTTTTTCTCGTACCAAACCTATTCTAATCCCTTCAAATCAACTCCGAAGCTAATCTAATCCTACCATACACCTTCTTAGGGTGTCATGGGTTCCTAGACATCATCAAGACCAACATATACCAAGGGGATAATTATAGGATGACTTTATATATATATAACTCTAAAAATTATGTAAAAATGGTATAAATCAACATAAGTCTTGCATGTTTGCTCCAAAAATGAAGAGATACATATGAAATGAAAGTGAAATATGTAAAATGAAATGATATGCTTACAAGTACTATGATGAGGTGCAAAGAACCAAGGTTAAACTTAAACACTCTAGGTTTTTATTTCAAAACCTTATAAAGAGTGTGATCTAAATTGTAAGTACTTGAGCTTGCAAAATTTTTGATGATTTCCTTGCTAACTCTTGATGTGGCCGGTTCTTGGGATGAAGAACAAAGAGAGAACAATTTTTTTTACTTGACTTGTGATAATGAGAATGTATGAGTGAATGAATAAATGAGGTGAAGTGAATATGTAAACAATCAAAGAAAAATTTTCACCTAAACCAATTAATGCATACATCCCCCCCTAGAACCGGTTTTGGGGGGATATTGTTCCTCAAAGATATTTTTTTTTTTCTTTTATTTGTGAAATGTTAAAAATGTGTAAGTAAATTGTATAGTTAAATGTAACTTGTAAGGTAAATGGTAGTTTTTAGGTAAAAGAGATTTTTAATAGACCAAAGTAGAATGTAATGAGATTATAAAAATTGTAAAAATACATTCCTTGTGAAATTTGAGTGATAAAATAATTATCGAGTAATTTTTAAGAAAAGTGTCGTAATAATATAACTTTAACGATTTATATACAAAATAAATTTAAAACACTAGGAAAACTCAAAATATAGTTTTTATAAACTAAACGTAAGTATAAAAATATGTCGGGATCATTTTTGAAAGTAACGGATTAAATGTTCAAAATAATAACTCACGCGATAACGTTTATTTAATATAAAAATTACGCGATTCAAGTGAAATGAAATGTCATGAATGAACTAACATGATGCAAATGATGTAAATGAAATGTAGACTAAACTTAGTCCATATGAAATGTACGTGATGATATGATCATGAATTCGCCGCTAAACCTTTAAGGTTACGCGAATTTGGAACACGTAAACCTAGTTTACGATAAATGTTGAAATTGTAAGGCATGAATTGTTTCGAGAAATGACCTGGAAGTACGGGTTGTCACATTCGCCCATCCAAAAAGGAATTCAGTCCCTGAATTCAGTTCGTGTTATGTCTATCGAATTTGAGTTTGTGATGAATATCGAGGAGAGAAGTCATGGAGAAGTGTCGTTACGGTTATCGATGATTGAGAGTGTATAAAACATCATAGTAAAGAAAATATCGGATGAATCTCTTATAAGTAACACTTTGACTTTGAAATATGTGAAGATTTTGCTTGCACTAAGATTTATAAATAACCGCTCCCAACATAACGTGATCCCTCCAGAATTAGACATAGTTAGCTAGGCTATGTATAATTAAGGAACGATGACGTGACGTTCGGTTTAGTTGTTATAACTCTCGATGTTTACAACGATTTAATCTGTGTCGTTAAAATGATAGTTGAAGTGAAAGGAATTAAAATTCTCGTAAGTAATAACAAATCGGAAAGAAAATAAAGTACGATAGATGAGAATATTTGGGTCGAATTGGTTCGTCCAGTGTTTTTCTAAATCGTACCACGCCTTTCCAAGACGGGTCCTTGTGCATAATTTGTTGCCCACTTGAGATTCTAATGGTTTGCGACTTATGGGACATATCTCCAAATTTTGTATCGTATAACGATGTAGCTTATCTAGCTATATGTTGTTACTTGTAACTGATTCTTGATTTGTATGACTTCCTTGTTTGTTTCATGAATGAGTTATGGACTAATGAATTGGACTTTCCTGATTTTAATCCTTGAATAAGTGATTGATACTTCAACCTTACAGTGCCTCAAATGGTGTAGTCAATATGTTCATGAGCTAACTATTGTTGTAAGGAAACTTGTCGATGGAGAATGATTTGCCTAACCATTTCTAGAAAGTTACACTGGCTGAGCATATTATCTAATGTGGAAATTGCTCTCTCGCTCTAACCATTGAGCTGAGGATAGTAGGCGGTAATCATGTCCTAGTAGGTCTCATGGAAATCCTGAAATGACTGTCAGCAGTCTAAGGTGAATCGAATAGCTTATAATAGGTACAACTGGAATTGATACCCCGTGTCTCGTGTTAGATTCCAAAATGTTAAATCTGTCGGAAAGGACCTTATTGAAAAGAATAGATTATAGGTAACAGTTGTGGTTCCTCGCGTTTCTAGTCCTAGCGAATGTCATGACCTGAGTCTTACTTGTCTAAGGTGCTTAGTCTCTATGACTAAATTGTTTATTGTTTGATTATCGAAGTGTTTCCATGCTCCATGTTGTAAAGTCACAAACCTTAAATATTTAAGTGAGGTGGTGTAGTGGTTGGTGTTCAAGATTTGTTCCGATATTGAGTGCTTCCAAAGATAGTTCATCACTAATATTGTTATCATGCTAGCAAGAAAATAGATATCAGCTCAAACTATGTCGAAGAATGTTTGTTCTAGTTTCACTTGTAGATGGGGAGTCATTGATTGTCCGACATGTTCACACCTGTGGCAACTCTTGATATGGAAGTGAGGTTACTTGGAATTTCTAGAGAACACAATGCCTTAGGGAAAGTTTATATCGATAACCTTAATTTAACCAAATTTTCCTTTAAGGGACACTCATTGTAGGGAAGTTCACATATTGTGGAAGCCTTGTTTAATGAAATGTTCTGTAGTCTCAATTAGGAGGATTGGTTTATTCCTATAGCGTTGCTTAGTGTGTATTCGATTAGTACTAAGTCTTGTAACTCGGTCTAGCTAGTACTTTTGGAATGATAGAGTTTGGATTCTAATCCAAAATAGTGGTTCGGAATGTCTCGTGATGTCTTAAGATTTTTGTTGAGTTTTGAATCATCCTACCACCTAGTTCTAGTCCTTGTTGGTAATTCCAAAATCCTTCCATTGTTTTCCTGTATCGAGGAATCCTCCTCACAGATGGTATAGGAAGTCTTTCCTAAAAAGGTCACTCGTCAAATCCTAACTTATCGGTTAAGTGAGAGATAAATAGCGTAAGTATCTATAGAGTGTTAACAAAAGAAATGGTTATGCACGATTTATCTGATTATAAAACTTTGCTTTTAAATGAGAATTGTTTTAGGAGATTTGAAATGATGCTTGTTTTTGTTGAAATGGTATTATGTTCCTCCGAAGTTTTGGATGGTATTCAACGTTTTGTTTTGTAATATAATGGCTCAATGATTTTTCAGAGTAACATGAAAATCGTTTCGCATGAGGATATTAAATAGTTGATAAAATGACTGAAACCAATTAATAAGTTGGTAATAAAACAACTTGCGTTAAAATTTTATGAAACAACGTTTCTAAGATGGTGATAAAATAGTTCGAAATAAAATCAAGTGAAATAATTTCATGAAATAGTAGCAGGATAATTTGGAATAAAATTTGTTGGATGGTTTGTAGGATACATAGGAGAACCTTATCGAGTAGTAATAGTCTACTAATTGGTCGAGAATAAAGTTGGCCTAACCCCTAGTAATATAGTGATGTATCGTCGTGAAATGATGGAAAATTGGACAATTGGAGTAAGGAATGAAATAAACAAGGTGGTGATTATCGTAGATATAATAAATGATAAAGATTACATTAGCTAGAAAGGTACTTATTATCTGTTCCTGTTGGTGGTCTAATCGTGTTTCAAGTGTAGGAGTAGTAAGCGGTCTAGCAACAATAGCCCTAGAACTCTCACCGTCCTCAAATCTATGAGATGGTGTAGTGTCTATAGTCTTAGTGGTAGGTGGTAATGGTGTGTCAAATCATGCACGCTTCCCAAGCTGTAAGTCGGGTGTATGAGATGTGATGGTACGGATGGTGCTCGAAATGATAATGATGATGAAAATAATGACAATGATGATAATGGAAATCCTTGTGGTGAGTTAAGAAAATAGGTTCATTAGGACTAAGCCTATAAGTTCTACCCAATGGTATGATCTGTCCCAACTGAGTGATAAAAATTGTCCTGATCCTACAGTGAATCAATAGTGATCGCGATGGTGTAGGTGCAACTTCGTCCTCCTAAAAGGTCTCAGTGTCATCATCTGATGTTATCGGTGTTGAGTCAACTGATGTTAAAATTGTGATAGGGAATGACAAGGCATTCTCCATGTCAAAGTGATGTGAGTATAATGGGATGGGTATTTGAAGGCATCCATGTGACAATCGGGTTCGAAATGAAAGTAAATAACTCGTAAAATGTGCGTATAGAACCGCATGTATAGTGACTATGCATTTATGATGAAATGATGAGATGCTATGATGATGTAGTTATAGTCTAGGGTCAATGATGCAACCTAGTTCTCTATAACTGTAGCTCTGGTACCAATCTGTCACACCCCCAATTTACCTGTTTTGCAGCGGAATGGAATTCCTGAGGGATTGACTGTCATAGCACCACAATCACAGTTATATTGAACGACCTAAAGTGTCGTTTTAAAAACACATCGTTTGATATTTAACAAAAGTGTTCAGAGTTACAACATAGGTCCCAAAAGTTACAAAGTTTGCGGAAACATAAATATATCACAAGTCCAAACGATGGTTTTGAAAGAAAGTGCCATAATGTACAATGATATAAGTCGACGCCGCGACTCAAAAGGTAGGTCCTTAACCATGCCATGATGATAATACCTTAGTTACCTGAAAATACATTGCTAAAACGGGTCAACAATAATGTTGGTGAGAATTCATAGGTTTATGTAAATGTATTATACGACTACGCAAGTATATATCAGGCATGACAATCATGTCACGTAAAAATGTTACAGGCATGACAATTATGTCACGTAAAAATGTTACAGGCATGACAATTATGTCACGTAAAAATGTTACAATTGCTTAAGCCCATGACACCGAGACGAGACTATTCATAATGTATGCCCCTGCAGAGTGTTTGCCAGACAACTCAATAATGTTATTAAATGAGATGCATCCGTATGACTAGTTGGGATTCACCAACCCGGATGGAGGCGTCACCCTCGATAGATCTATCCACTCACCCTCGCTTCTAAGATTAACGGTTCATGTTCAGGTAATGGGGACTTTCAATTGGCAATGCGGTAACTTAAGCAATGTAAATGAATTTAACATACTTGGTATCGTAATAAAATGTTGTGCAATGTATTCTCCCCCGTAGGTTTGAAATAATGTAAAAACTTATAAAACGGGGCTATGAAAACTCACTTGATAAACTGGTGTGATGACAAGAGTGAGTACACTGAGGTATATCGGGAAACTTTAACCGGGACCTATTACGAATGATATGATATGTAATGAGTTGCAATGTAATGTTATGCATGCATTTCGTATGTTATTTATACCATTTGCGAGTTTTGAAAAATAATACTTATCGTCGAAAAATACTCTTTTGACGTCTTGACCATTCTTAAATCACTTTATAAGTATTTACGTCAAAATGTCATCCTACAATGGTTTCGTAATGATTTATGGTGAAATTTCAACTTTTCGTCGTAAAATAATGTCGTTGGAAATTTCGTGAAAGTGACAAAAATGGCTCCGAAAAACTAGTCGTAAAATGGTGTACGTCGATCGTTAGAGAACGAACTCGACGGTTTTGGAAAGTTTGTATCAATATCTAAAAGTTTCAGTTCAGGAGTTTTCGACATAAAGGTCTCGAACATAAAGATAATAAGGGTTAAAGATGGTGATTTTGACTAATTGTTGTGTAAAAAGTGAGTTTCGGCCAAGTTTAAGCATCCGTAAATAATTTATTAAAACTCCGCTATACGAACGGTTGATTGTTTTGAAAAATATGCTCGGTGATCTTAATTTTACTAGAAGACATTTTGTTCCAAAAAGTTCCACATCATGGTTAAAAACAGCCTCCAACATGGTCGTTACAGCTACCGTAACACTTGTCTCGTAAAATAATATAGTTTTTCAGAAAATAATAGTTACGGCAATTTTATGAAAACGTGCATATCTTAGTCGTTTCAAATCCGTTTTCTACGTATAATACGTCCTTAGCTTCGTATCAAAGTATACTATTATATTTTTGACAAGTCGAAATAATTTGCAAAGCTTAAGGCTCGTTTTTGACTCGAATAATGTAAAAATAGTATGCTGAAATTTCTGAAAAATATATATTTTGTCGTCAAACTTGTAAAATCCATAACTTCTTCGTTATAACTCCGTTTTTATCCGTTCAAGCGGCCACGGATTCGTTTTAAAGTATATTTTCTAAATATCAAGGCCAAAATATCGTGCCTACAGTCGGATTTTCCAGAAAATCAAAACAAGGACAGAACATATTTTATACGTATCGAAAATAGTTTTTCTCGTACCAAACCTATTCTAATCCCTTCAAATCAACTCCGAAGCTAATCTAATCCTACCATACACCTTCTTAGGGTGTCATGGGTTCCTAGACATCATCAAGACCAACATATACCAAGGGGATAATTATAGGATGACTTTATATATATATAACTCTAAAAATTATGTAAAAATGGTATAAATCAACATAAGTCTTGCATGTTTGCTCCAAAAATGAAGAGATACATATGAAATGAAAGTGAAATATGTAAAATGAAATGATATGCTTACAAGTACTATGATGAGGTGCAAAGAACCAAGGTTAAACTTAAACACTCTAGGTTTTTATTTCAAAACCTTATAAAGAGTGTGATCTAAATTGTAAGTACTTGAGCTTGCAAAATTTTTGATGATTTCCTTGCTAACTCTTGATGTGGCCGGTTCTTGGGATGAAGAACAAAGAGAGAACATTTTTTTTTTACTTGACTTGTGATAATGAGAATGTATGAGTGAATGAATAAATGAGGTGAAGTGAATATGTAAACAATCAAAGAAAAATTTTCACCTAAACCAATTAATGCATACATCCCCCCTAGAACCGGTTTTGGGGGGATATTGTTCCTCAAAGATATTTTTTTTTTCTTTTATTTGTGAAATGTTAAAAATGTGTAAGTAAATTGTATAGTTAAATGTAACTTGTAAGGTAAATGGTAGTTTTTAGGTAAAAGAGATTTTTAATAGACCAAAGTAGAATGTAATGAGATTATAAAAATTGTAAAAATACATTCCTTGTGAAATTTGAGTGATAAAATAATTATCGAGTAATTTTTAAGAAAAGTGTCGTAATAATATAACTTTAACGATTTATATACAAATAAATTTAAAACACTAGGAAAACTCAAAATATAGTTTTTATAAACTAAACGTAAGTATAAAAATATGTCGGGATCATTTTTGAAAGTAACGGATTAAATGTTCAAAATAATAACTCACGCGATAACGTTTATTTAATATAAAAATTACGCGATTCAAGTGAAATGCAATGTCATGAATGAACTAACATGATGCAAATGATGTAAATGAAATGTAGACTAAACTTAGTCCATATGAAATGTACGTGATGATATGATCATGAATTCGCCGCTAAACCTTTAAGGTTACGCGAATTTGGAACACGTAAACCTAGTTTACGATAAATGTTGAAATTGTAAGGCATGAATTGTTTCGAGAAATGACCTGGAAGTACGGGTTGTCACAGCTTTGGCCCTAAGTTTGCCTAAGTCTTGACCCTCATTAGTTGGATAGCACAATGCACCAAACACACGAAGGAATGATAGATTAGGTTTTCTGTTGTGGACAAGTTCATATGGAGTTTTTCCATGAACAGTGTGAATCAGGGAACGATTTTGTGTGTAGCATGCAGTGGCAATTGCTTCAGCCCAGAGAAACATTGGAACCTTTGAGTAGATCAGCATTGTTCTAGCGGCTTCAACAAGAGTACGATTTCGTCTTTCAACTACACCGTTCTGTTGAGGGGTTCGTGGAACACTTCTTTGATGGCTGATTCCAATGCTTTCATAGAATTCACTAAGTTGTTTGTTGACAAACTCAGTTCCATTGTCTGTTCTGATAATTCTGACAGTTTTGTTTAGTCGAACCTGCAGCTGTTTAATGAGTTTGATGATGATATCAGGAGTTTCATCTTTTGTCCTTAAGAACTTGACCCAGGTGAATCTAGAGTAATCATCAACCACAACTAACACATATTTCTTCCCAAAGATATTCTGCACCCTCATTGGTCCACATAAATCCATATGAATCATATGAAGAACTTCTGTGACAGAGTTAGTAGGTTTGGGTTTATGGGCATACTTCTTGCTTTTTCCCAATTGACATGCTGAACAAAGATGATCCTTTTCATACTTTAGTCTAGGTAAACCTACAACTAAGTCCTTTCTGGAAAGATCGTTGATGGTGCCGAAGTTCAAGTGATTGAGACGACGATGCCATAACCATGACTTTGTTTTAGAAGCCTTTGATAACAAGCAGATTGGAGAGGCCCTCATCATGTCATCGATAGAGATGGTGTAAAGGTTTGAGCCACGAGTTCCTTTTAACAGTTCCTTACCATTAAGATCTCTAACCAAGCAGGTATGTTTTCTGAAGGCTACTTCTAGATCAGAATCACAGAATTGACCAACAGAGAACAGATTATGACCTAAACCTTCCACATAATACACTCTAGAGATGACACTATCACCAACAACATAATCTCCATAACCCATAATAGCACCGAAATGATCATTACCAAATCTAACAGTCCCGATGAATTTGCTCACGAAGTTCATGAGCCGCGACCGGTCTCCAGTCATATGCTTGGAACAGCCTGAGTCCAGGTACCACAGAACGATTTGAACGATCTGCAGTTGAACACAGACAAGAATGGATAACTGGATAATTGGGATCCCCATGCAAGAATGGGTTCCATTTGGTTAGTAACAATGTTTGGAACACCCACATCAGAAATAGAAGCATTCATATCAGAAAGTGAGGCAATGGAATCGTTGTGAATAGATGCAGTACTAGTGTCAGTATTAGCCCTGTTCACAGTGTGATCACTTCTTAAGGGAATAGTTCTACCAGTAGGCATCCATTTTCTAGTGGGCATTATCTGATTAGTCTTAAGACCAACAGGTGTCCAATAAAAGCCTATTTTACTAAATGTTCTTCCTGTGGGTTTCCACTGTTTTCTAACTTTCTTTCGTTTTTGCCTTTTAGCCTTCTTAGCATGAATTTTAGCATTAACAATATTAACTGAACAATTAACATCATTAGGCAGAACATTAACACCACATTCATGATTAGAGACAGAATTCAAGCAGACATCAGTACATGGTTTGCAAATAGTATCGGAATTCGAATTAATTACAGTACGCCTATGGCTAATACTAACATCAACACGATTCGTTTTATTCAATTCAAGCTTAAAGTTCCTAGATTGTTCTTCTACTCTCTTCCAATGCACATTCTTAGCTTGAGAGGTCCTATCATTCCTTGTATTGTCTTGAGACTTTGACCTGCTCCCTTTAATGTCACTGATTACTCCTGTAGAGGGAATGGGAACATTAGTTTGTTTTACTACTCTTTGCACCACCTGTTTAGATGTGCTGGGATCTGAACTACATGCAGGTGCACTAAGGTTCACTTTCTTAAAACTAGAGGTACTGAGATTAGTACTCCTAGAAGGCATCTTTGAGTTCTCTCTCTTAGCATTGACAGATCTAGAATCTGAACTACTCAAGGGTACACTACGGTTCACATTCAAAACATTGGGAATCGAGTGCATATCATATTTGGCATTAGGCATCGAGCATGGAATCAAAGGGTTAACTCTCTCACCTAATGTCTTTGGGCTCGAGTGCATATCATATTTGGCATTAGGCATCGAGCATGGAATCAAAGGGTTAACTCTCTCACCTAATGTCTTTGGGCATATTGTGATCAAGCATTCTAAGATTTCTTGAGATCGTTTGGCATATAAGCATGCATGTCCAATTGCATTATCATGAGGTTTCTCTAGCTTATCCTCTTCAACAATCTCACGCAGACATTCTAGGCAATCCTTAAGGGATGAGAAATATGTTTGAATGGCAAGTTTGTTGTTCCTTAGATGAGGAGGGACATATGTCACAGATAAAGCATATTTATTACAAGAGTGAACCTTTGATACAACATTCTCCCCATTGGTCATTGGCATTTTCCCTTTTACCTGACCCTTCAGATCCTCAATTTCCTTTTGCAATGAAGCTATTTGTTCGTTGTTTTTGTTACGAGTGACTTTAATTGATTCAAATAACTCATTGAAATGACGTTTAACCTTTTCATTTTCTTCTAGAAAACTTTCGTTTTCCTTTTGTAAAGCATTTACTAGGTTTTGAAGATGAAACGTTTGAGAATTCTGAGAATCTAAAGGAGGAGGCATTTGGGAGCCTGTCATATTGTTCATTTGACCCTTTAATTGAGAGATTTGGGCTTTCAACTTTCTGATCGTGTTGCACTGAGCTTGGATCTGTTCATCACGTTTGTTAATTTGAAAAACTGCATCAAACTCTGGAGCATCTGAAGATGTCTTGACATTTGAAGTTTTGACATTTTCTTTAAGATGTTGATATTTTAGTTGTAAATTAAAATATTCAACTTCTTGTTTAGAAAAATGTTTGACGAAATTGTCGTGATCATCCAGTTCAATTTTCTCGTTTAGTTTAGAATTAGTTTGTTCAAGCTCAATGACACGATCATGGGAGACTTTCAGGGCCACATATAGTTCATGAAATTTGGAAGCATTAATAGAGCAATTTGAAGCAGTGAAAAACACATCTTGAGCAACACATTCAGTAATAAGATTCTCATTTAATGTATGCAAGTTCTTTCTTTCAATCTCATTATATTTCAGTGCACGCTCATAGTCACTAACTTCAACAACCATTGCATCAAATTCCTTTTCCATACCCTTAATATCAGTTTCTACCCCCTTTTTAAGACTCTCAAAGTGATCTTTTAGAAGTTTAAAGAAGGGCATGACCTCAGTTAAATAACATTCTTTCATTTGTTCAAAACCTCTTTCTCCTTCAGTTATACCAGTGGGTGTGATCCTTTTCTTGCAAGTTTTCTCAAAATCAACAAATAGTTGAAATATAACGTATTGGCTAATTAATGTCTTGCTTTTAGTGGCAATTGTTCTAGGTACAAGATGCATTGGTGTATTAGGAGGATACACAGTCGCTCTAGGCATTTTCCAAAGGGGAAGGTTTGTTTCAACAATATTTTCCGCTATCTGCTTATCTAAATCTTTTTTCCAGAAGACTTGTTCGGGAGTCAACAAAGTCTGAGGCTTAAACTTGTTCAAGGAAATCCAGTTTTCCTTCTTGTAATCATGAGGAGTGATAATTATGTTTTTCTCTTTGCATTTGGGATCATTTTGTTTCTTATTCATCTTTTCCCTAGTGATTTCATTTGATTTCTTATCTTCCTCAGTGCACTCAACGCAACTAGGTTTCTGCCTAGGCTTAAGGATTTCATTACCATCATAAAGCACCTTATGAGCATTTCTAGCCTTTTTAATTACCTCTGGATTTGGTTCCTCAACAAGGGGAATGCTATGCTTATCGCTTAAGACTCGATGTTTAGTGACCATGTGAGCAGTCTGAATGGTGTTTCCTTGTACGTACAACTTGTTCTCAAGTTTGTTTTTCAAAGTTTTCAGATTAGAAAAATCTCTCAAGAGTTTTGATTCCTTTGCATTAAATTCTTGCTTAAGCATTTTAACATTTTCTTGAAGTTCTTGTTTTTGTTTAGCTGTTTTACAAAGTTTTTCTTGCAAGGAATTTAATTCTTGTTTCAATACTTCTTCTCTAAACTTACTTTTTCTAATTACTGTACTCACTTGGTCATCCATTTCCTGCTCACGAGTGGTCAACTCAAACTTAGCACGTTGTTCATAAATAGCAACACGTTCTTTATAGGCATTTAGTTCAGAAATTACGGAATCATCAGGGGCACATGCAGTGTATTCATCAAAAACATAGTCATTGTTGACTGCAGAAGAAGCATCACTTGGTACAACTTCACTTTCACTTTGTTTCACATATTGATCATATGGGACAATATTGATATTACCCATATTTTCAATATTTGATTCAATAGTTTCAGTTGATTGTACTTTGTCATGCATCTGTTGCACATCAGCATCATCGTATAGTTTTAATACCTCTGAGATGAGCTTGTCATGGGATGGCCCAGCTAGTGGTGAAGAAGAGACCTTGGGAGAAACCATTGGAGAAATGCTAGCCATAAAAATTGTGTGTGCCGTAGGTCCATCATCCACATCAGAGTCGTATGCATCACAGTCAGCGACTTGAAAGGCATTCTGATGATTGTGACCTATCTCCTGAATAGGCTGCTCATCCACATCTGCATCATAGGTCTTGGCATTGCCCTCAGCAAGAAACAGCAATTCCTCTTCATTCAAAGCAGCACCATTGTCCTGAGCTTGTGCCAGCAGCATTTTATCTCTGAAGTAATCAGCATTCTGTGGACGCTTTGGAGATGTGCAGTTCCTTGCAATGTGTCCCTCACCACCACAGTTATAGCATTTGATGGGCTTAGCTTGACCTTGGTTACCATTCCTTCCTCGATTCTGGTTTCCAACATAACCTCTCCCAGCTCCACCTCGTCCCTGATCATACTGTCTTTCCTGAACTGGTTGCACCACGATCCTTCCATCTTTAACAGTGGCTTGATTGTGTGGGTTAGATGCAGTTCTGAGGTTGTTGTTGGTTTGTGGGAGAGTATTCATGTTTTGACTAATGAGAAGAGCAAGTTGATTAATGAAGCTACCCACGTGAGCATCAGCATCAGCTTGTTTGTACATAGGATCAGGAATGAGTTTGTGATTACCATTACCCAAAGGTATGACTTGTGATGCTTTGGTTGTGATTCCGATGTTTGAGTAGAAAGCTGTAGAGTCATTAGACGAGCTGGTCTCTCCCTGGTTGGTTTTGAACTGATTGAGAATCAATTTTTCAAACATAGCATGTCTCTCATTCTGAAGGAGGAAGGCATAGAGTTGCTCATAGTTTGTATTCTTCAATCCTTTAGTGAGCTTCACAGCGGTAACAAACTTGTGCCATTCGGGATTCATGTTGTTCACAAATTTTGAGTTCAACTGAATGTTAGGCATAGTCATTCTGATGTTCCTCATGTCATTAACTAACTTATGAAATCTCACATAGTACTCATAGACATTCTCATCTGGTTTCATCTTGAAGTGCTCAAATTCGTCATAGAGTTGGGATTCTCTGTCTTCCATAGTTAATTCTGAACCTGAGAGAAGCATCTTTACATTGTCCCAAACTGCCTTAGCATCTGTGTTATGATTGATCAGCTTGTAGATGTCTTTAGAAAGACCTTGAAGAACAATGTTTGAAGCCCTGATGTCTGCATCGAATCTCTTTTTCTCCTTATCATCAAGCTCATCATACATCTTAGGTCTGTCCATTCCGTAAACAGGAGTACCATCTTCATTAGTATCTAGTATGTCTCTAGTCGTCTCAACTCGATATGGTCCTTCATCAATGGATTTGAGAATGTTGACACCATTTTCCTTTCCAAGGCAATACAATCTGATTCGTTGAGCCCAAGAATCGTAGTCAGTTCTGTCAAGCATGGGTGGACGAGTATCTGAGCCAGCTGCTTGAACATCCTCGGCGACAGTGGAGATGACAGTAGGAACGTTGGTAGACATGTTAACAGATTATACGGGATTTTATAACTCTATGATTAAACCGGGAAATAGATTCTTTCACGGGATTTTACTAAATCAAGAGAAAACCGTAAACAATCACTCAAGTCGCTAGAAGATAATGTACTAAGTCGCTAGAAAATAATGCACTAAGTCGCTAGAAGATAGTGCACTAAGTCGCTAACACTTAATTCGCCAGACAGCTAAGTCGCTAGAGTCCCAAGTCGCTAGACAAAAAGCAAGTCGCTAAGTAGTAACTCGCTAACCCTCAAGTCGCTAGCAAAATTTTGGCAGCAATTCGCTACACAAGTCGCTAGAGATACAAGTCGCTAAAGAGCAACTCGCTACAGACCAAGTCGCTACTCGTAGTGGAGAGTCCACTACTTGTACTTTAACTCGCTAGATCTAACTCGCTAGGTTTAACACTGTAACTCGCTACAATTTTGTAAAGCAAGTCGCTACGAAGAAAATTATCCGTGAACTAAGTCGCTAGCATGAAAAACCATGTAAACATCACTTTTCAATCCAAAAACAACCCAACCAAGATGATTCAAGCTTACCAAATGAAAACCTAAACACTTGTGATGATTCTAAACATAAAAGTACTAACAAAATTCAAACTTTAACACAAGAAATCAACCAAATGATGCAAAAACCACTAAACTTTTTCAAACTCAAAAACCACCTAAAAACCACTAGAAATCCAAAGATGTGTAAGATATGATCTAACCATGGCTCTTGATACCAATTGTTAGATATAACTTTTCACATACACATCAAACCATAACACAAAGTAGCATATAGATGGAATTCTAGAGAGAGAAAGTTAGAGGTTTAGGGAACTTAGTGAGAGAAAGTGAAAGATATTATTATGAGCTCCAACTCTCTACCTTGGAAGGTAGAGAGTATTTATAGTCTTACATAAATCGCCACACATCGGGCTGTGGATCAGGCATACAGTGGGTAAAGACCCGTCCGTCCTCCACGGTGTTACTTAACTAAATACTACTTAACTTAAAATAACTACGACTACGAGCTTTCTAACGATTACAAATACTTGAGGTGACCGACTCTTTAATACCTGGAATTTCTAATTCCTAACATAGTTGGGTAATAAACACCCGATACTATAGTTGTTGCCTCTTTAAAAACTTGTAAAAAAATAGTTAAAGCATGTAGTCGTTGCCAATCTTGGTCATCTATCGAAGTAGAACGGTTTTTTTCAACAAGTAATTCATTAAAAGCATCTAAAGTAGTACTTTGTCGTAATATATTTTCAAACATAATGCAAGTAGAATTCCACCTAGTAGGTGTATCAAATTTTGGTCCTAGCCATGGTTCACCACATTGTTTACGAAAACGTTTATAGTTCATTTGTCGTTCATTACTCGAGCGATATATATTTGTTAACATACCCCTAAATGTCAAACGTAATCTCTCACATATTTTTAATGCCGCTTGAACGGATAAATTTATAACATGAGCAACACAACGGGAATGAAAAAAAGCACCATCTAAAATGGGTTTTATATGTAATTTTAACAATTCCATAGCTCTAGTATTATTAGATGCATTATCTAGTGAAATCGTAAAAACTTTATCATCTAAATTATATTCAATTAAAGTGTCATGTAAAATTTTTCTTAAATTAGATCCCGTATGTGGATAACCAAATAGTTTAAAAGCAATTGTCCGTTTCATTAATAACCAAGATTCGGGATTAAACTAATGAGCCGTAACGGCGAGATAAGAATTTGCCGAACCATGTGGTGCGGTCCAAACATCCGTAGTTATAGAAACACCATATTTATAATCACGAAAACCATTAATAATATCATTTTTAGCCGTTTCCCATAATTTAAAAGCATCACTTCTAAGTTTAGTACGACTTACTTGTTTATACCGCGAGTGTAGCCTCTTTTTGATGATGGCCGTAAGCTTGGCGTTGTCGAAGAGGTTGAATGGATAAGTATATTGAATGACCCACCCCGCAAAATCTCTTTGAAGCGCATCATTATCATATACACAAATTTGACCATCCTCACCAATAGTACCGTCGGCATTTTGAGGTACCGCGGAACATTTGGCTATATGACCCTTTAGTGTAGTGTTAGCCCCGGAAGCATAAAAGCTCAAACATTTTTTGCAACGCGTCTTTTCCGTCCCATCCTTCATAACACACAAATCCATATGATTAAAAACCTCGGGATTTCGTGAAGTTGGTTTAACATGAAGAACATCATCTTGTGTGTAATGTTTTCGTGACCGGGAAGACCCAACGGAGGGAGGATTAGTGGAAGCTTGTTGTGATTGTGTGTTTTCCATTATAAAGAAATTAGAGATAATAGAGAGATTAAAGAGAGATTAGATGTGTTTTAAGCCTCAATCCAATACACATATTTATACTACAAGTTCTAGCTTCAAAATACTCAAAAAATCAAAAAAAAGACAAAAAAAAAAACGGTAACAAACATGCCCAAACGGCTACTGTGCTACAGTGGTCGTTTTACAGAAATCGGTTTTAAAAACCGGTGAAAACCGGTTTTGAATTCCAACGGTCAAATTTTAACCGGTTTTCAAAACCGGTTTTAACCGGTATTCAAATCCAACGGCTCTTTTGACTTTTGCGCTGACCGGTTTTTAGCGGTTTTCGACCAAAAAAAAAAAAAAATCGGTTTTAACCGGTTTTTTCAAAAAACCGGTTAAACCCAGTTTTAGAACCGGTAAAAAACCGGTCGGCTAGAAAAACTGAAAACCGGTACAACCGGTTCGGTTTTAGAAAACCGGTTTCGGTTTAGTAAAAACCGGTTTTTTTGAAAACCGGTTCCGGTTTTGTGGGTCGGTTTTTTTAAAACCGGTTTAGTTTTGCACCTCTAAGTGGGCGTTCGCTAATTCACTATGATGATTTTCTTTGAAAGTTTTCTTTTTACCATGTTCGTACTTTGCTTACAACATTAAAGCCCAATTTAATACACTTATCAATTTCTGACACATTATTAACTTTTGGATTAAATGAAAAGGCATTGGAGTCAGGTTTGATCTAGCCCACATTTTGATTACTGAATTGATCCATTATATTCGACCATTTAATCCGTTACCCATATAAACATCTATTGTCTTGCAATAGTATCACATATCGAAAAGAAAGTGAGGTTATAAGTTAACACATTAGTTTTTTGAACGAGACCAAAGAGCTAGGCGTACTTATTTACGTATTTAATTAAAGTGGTTTCTCATACGTGTGTTTATAATCGAATGTCATAAGTTCGTATTCAAAATCTACTTAATGAGCACACGACAGTTGAGAACATAGCGTTAAGCTGACTTATTTCACACTGCATCAAACATTTTGTTTGAAAGCATATACAATAGAGCATCTTTGTGCACTGGTGTACCTTTACGCATATATGTGCAATTTTTTCAGATACATTGGTGGGATAGGTAGTTTTTATATGTCGAAAACGGGCATTGTAGCTCTTGGGTTCTAAGTACTGCTTTAGGTTATAAGTTCAATAATGATCATCTTTAATCACACCTAATCATATGTACAAAACAGTGTTTGGGTTTTTTAGTCAAAGTCGATACTGAGAAAAATTAGTTCGTTAGAGAACATGTTTAACGTTGTTGCAATGGGTTTCATAACAATCCGAAGACATATATGTTTATTGTTGGGCAAATCGCATAAAAAAGTACTAAACTTAGGTCCAATTCTAATTTAAGGTATTAATCTTTTTTTTTTTTTTTTTTTTTTTCTCAATTTAAGGTATCAAACTTTTTTTGTGTTGCAATGTTGGATAATTTAGAGGTTACCAAGTTAAAAAATCACACTCAATAGGTAACCCATTTTTCAGTGACCTATTTTTGTCCCATGACGTGCTAAAAATCCAGTGACCTGATTTACCTTTAAAAAACAGCCAAATCTCAAAACTATTATTACGTATTATCTAACCCTTTTGAAGATCCAAAAGACATCAAGAAATATAACGTTATATTTTGTTGGTGTCGTGAGCCCAGTAGCAGGGTTAGATAATCAACTTCAGCTGAAACAAACAACTATTCAGCAGAAACAAATACCACTAGGTGATTACCGGATATCACTTGGAATCGTGTGATCACTTTCCAAAGTAAACTATTCGACCCTAATGCCTGGGTTACACGAATATCTACTTGGGATAAGACCAAATGCAGTTATAGAATTAGGCACAATTCAATAACCCTTGCGCTTATAAGTGTTTAGTGTTTTATGTGTGTCTTTTATGCATAATCAGATATCCTATTTATAGGACATTACTCTCAGCCGTTCAAATGGAATTATGAGGATTAATCGGCCCATTAATCACCTCATAACTATCCCCATTATAGCCGTTAGTGGTTACATGACCAATTAAACGTGGTCATTAAGCAGTTGTAACTGCCATTTAGCAGTACTTTAACACTAGCAGTACTTTCATACCTCTAGCAGTACTTTCATAGCACTTCAGTGGAAACACTGCTTCAGTGGAAACACTGCCTATCAGTGGAAACACTGCTTATCAGTGGAAACACTGCTTATCAGTAGAAACCACAAGCAGTACTTTCCACAAGCAGTACTTTTCACAAGCAGTACTTTCTACTAGCACTACCAATACAAACCACTACAAGAGTCAGGGTGTTCATGGACCTTATGGGTGTACACTCCGTACCTCCTAACCCATATTACAAGGTGTGAACTAATCCCACAAATGCACTAAATTTTCCAACATATTTAAATTAATCAATAAATAGCTTAATTACTGAGTAACTGAGTAGCGTACTAACATGTTTTTTATATGTGTAATTTGTGTTAGTTTGACGAATTGATATTAATATGCTCGAAATCGTGATAGCTGTTAGTCATAGTTAATGCTCATTATTAGATCGTAAATTGCTTGTTTCTGTCATAAAATTCGAGATCTAGTTTAATAAGATGTTATGCGAATAATTCATGCTCGTAGTCGGAAATGATGAATAATTGTTAATTTGTGTGTGATATATAGAGAATGATTTTGTGTTTAACAAGATATATTCATATGTTGTTTTGCTAATACCGATTTCTGTATGTGTGGTTTTTTATTTAAGAGAATATTACTGAATTTACTAAATCCATTTAAACAACATCAGTGGTTATTCATGAACTTTCGATCTGTGTTAGATTGCATGGCTGTTTAGGTCGAAATAGATCATTTGCTTCGAATTAAATCTTTGAGAATGCCATTTTCAAGTTATTTTGATAGTGCTAAGGTGGTTGATGATGGTGGATGGATGTAGAAGAAAGGTAGTGTTTGGATTTAAGTTTAGCAACCGGTTACCTGGTTAACAGGTAAAAAGATCCTTAGATTGCACAGCATAATAAGTTCGGTACCTTAAATTGAGAAAAAAAAACTTGGGTACCTTAAATTGAAATTGAACGTATGTTTGGTACTTTTTTATGCGATTTGCCCTTTATTGTTTAATAACCTTGCATAGAAAAACACATGGCACTTGCTCTAAGATGGTTTGGTTCTATATACAATAATGCCAATAATCGCAACAAAATCTAAATTTAGATGAACTGAAGATGTACTCAGATGTGCATGTTAAAGCACAGTTTATAACCGTAAAACCATATAAATGTGGAAGTGTACAATCTAGTCATCAATATGGTCTAGCCAAGGAGTTTTAATAGTTCAAATTTGACCCAGCAGCAGCCCAAAGTCGTTGAGCTTTCACAAAAAAAGCACGAACAACAGAATTGTATTTTTTGGTCCAACTAAGGATCTTTTAATTCAAAAATGGATCCAAGAAACAACTTAGGTGGAGATTATACCACAATACCACATGCACATTTATAACAACAAAAAGGTACACAATCTCAAATTTAAAATAATTATCTATAGATACATTTAACGTAGTGAAGGCCGTCGTATTGTGAGAAATAAAAATAACTTAATTTGAATAAAAATATCAAAGGTCGTAAAAATCGTAAATTGGTAGTCGGGCGGTCGATCTTTTTATAACTTGTAATTGGTTTAGGCGTGAATAATCGGATTGAGATTTCCGGCAAGTTTTGGGTATTTCTAGCGAGTTTTGTGTATTACAGGTAAAATTTTCCTTAAAAAAACATCTTGTAATAGATATAAACATCGACTATAAGTGATTAAAACTAGTTTACGGTGAGTTTTGTGTATTTTCAAAAATATTTGCACGTTTCCATTAAGTTTGACCTTCATTGACAATCGTTAACCTCCGTTGACCATGGTTGACTGAAGGTTGATGACGCAGTAGCACCTACCCAGCGATTAATCGGCCTAGTAGGCTTTTTTCAACAACACTGAAAAATATAGATAACTAGCATTAACATTAATCAACATTAATTATACCAAAATTGATTTATATGTGGTATGTCTATGGCATGATTATGAAATTTTAGAACTGCTTTATGTACTTTGATTTTGCCTTTTCTGTTTCTTAAACTAGTTTTAGCTGTATATGGCTTTGATGTTAGTCGTACTACCGGAGTTTATACATGCGTCCAATTTAGTAAATGTTTTCGTGTGTATATATATATGTTATAGTCTGACCATGGATCAACTTCATTCTTCGAAACCTTAAGCAAATGAAATCTTCTTAGTATAAAAATTAATTTAATTTATCTTAATAACTCGTGTTTTTACGCGGGTTAAACTTATAAAAAGAATAAAGTGACTCGTTATTGAACATGAATAGTATTTTTTATTTTTTTATTTTCATTTTTTTCAAAAATCCTTACTTAATCTCGAGGAATAACATGAGTTGTTCATAAAAGTATAATCTCGTATATTCAATTACATATCACAATAATTCGTGTTTTCCTTTTGAAATTTATAATTCCGTACATATATAATTATACATTGATTTAATAAATAATGATACTAATATTTATAAACAACAACATATATAGTGTTTTATTCAAAAAAAATATAAATTTAGGAGTACAAAGTCTATGTGTATTTATTCAATTTATAAAATTATTAAAAAAAATAAAAAATGATAAGTTTACCTAAGTTTATATATTTTTATTTGAATTTAACGGCTATAGTTTCTATTAATTACTTTTTTTCTTTTTTCTTTTTTAAGTTTCACACATGATAGTTTGGACGTTTTTAATGCTAAATGAAATTTTAATAACTTTGACCAATTGATTCAGTTTTGATTTTTATTGGTCAATAGAGTGTTTGATTTTACTATTGAATTCTTTTATCGGTTGATGCTAAACATTCATTTTTAATTTTTTCATTTCCCTTATTATACAAGAGATTGTTTTTCTTTTTTTATTTAAAGAAAATGAAATCGATAAATCGAGGCATAGGTTTAACCTAAATTATTTTCCTTTTCTCGATTTTTATAATAAAAGCATGTGGTTTTACTATCGTAGACATACTATTGGACGTATAAACATGATATATAAAATTTCGATGAATAGGCACGATATTTTTAAGTAGATGGGACGCTTATGGGTATATTTTTCGTAAATGATATGAAACTTGGTTAACCCAAATGCTAAATCGACATTAAAAAGACTGAAACTCATACATAGGCTTGTAATACGCTTTTTTATTTTATTTTGTTTTATTTTATTTTATTTTTGGTAATTAACCTGTAAAATAATTATACTCGTATGAAGAAATACTATACCAAAACCTTTTATTTTGAACTAAACTATACTAAATTGACATCATAGAATAGCTTTATTTTGTGGGGCTCTTTCCATTGAAGATATGAACCAAAAGTTGGCCACTAGTAGTACCACAAAGATTCTGACCCAAGAACATATCGACATTTTTTTTCTGTAAAATTTTCTCATTTCTTGTGAATAGAACAAAACTATTATTCGTTAACGTTCTTGATAAAAATGGTCCGATCCAAATACACGAAACGTAACTTTAATAAGAATATACGTATGTTCATCGTAGTGATATGGTCGTGTCGAGATTATATACTTGAATGAAAATGATGGCTCGGGCCAGTGATAACGACGGTCCACGATACAAATTGGTTACGAGCTAGTCTCCGACACCATGTTCAACTTGTCAGCCCTCTATTTGTTGTGTAAAAAACAAAATATATATAAATCCATCAAGTGCTCCAAAGAAACCATCTGAATCAAACAGACACTGTTTTTATATATTCTCTAGCCCTCGTTTTTTTGTGTGCGTGTAGGGTGTGGAGAATGAGGACATTCTTTTTAAGAATTTGTTTTCTAGTCAAGAGCCACCTGGATAGTAAGAAGAGGGTTTTAGAAACTTGTTTGATGATATTCGTTCAAAATAGACCAGGGTATGTTTGGCAGAACTAGCTATAAGCTGTAAGCTGTAAACTGCAAAACTGTTAACATGAGCTACAAGCTCAGTGGCGGAGCTAGAAGAAATTTCATGGGAGGGCCGAAGCAACGGAAAAACATTGGATGGGAGGGCCGAGATGAAATTTTTATTTTTTTAACACATGAAATCGCGAAAAAATACACTAACGAGCTTAGGCCTAGGGGGCCGGGACCCTTCCCGGTCCTCACATAGCTCCGTCCCTGTACAAGCTGTATTATTTTTTCAATAAAAGTGTTTGGTAAATTAGCTGTTAAATATAATTATAAGATGTAAAATGACATAAAAAGACAAATATATAATTGTAAATAAATGTTTGAAGGGTATATCAGTAATTTAAAGTTTTAACAACTCCAAGACATTTAAAAAGCTTCATGAATTAGCTTTTCATTTTAGAGCTATTTGTTTGAAATAAAAGCTTGTAGTTAATGCATCCAAACGAAGCTACTTAGTTTATAGGAGATTATTTTGTAACAAAAAGCTAACAGCTCCTCCAAAAAACCCCTGCCAAACAGGCCCTAGGTTATGATCCAAGTAGTTATGATTTGGTTTGTTGACGTATGTGTCCGGACGGACTAACATCCGGCGCACTCACCGACCGGACGGTATAAGGGGGTCCGGTCTGGCCAAGGAGTGACAACTACCGACTAGGTCAGCGGATTTTATGGGATTTGCTACCACGTGGCCTACTAGGTAGAGTGGCTCTAGACCTGCAAGCAGGTAATATAGGCATGCAGAATAGTGACTGAACAGTAGATGAATAGTAACATGAATATGAAGTTGGGGTAGTATAAATACCCCAACACATTTAATACTTTGCATTGAAGTTTTCACCTACATTCTTCACTATATTTATTACTGCATTTACTACCCTTCACTTATCCTCAAGCCGGAGTTTGGTCTCGGGATAACACCCGAGGCGAGGCTAACGCGTCTGCGCATTGTGCAGGAAAAACCCGATTCCTCTGCCGGACCGCTGGAACTAGCCGGTGACAGGAATTTGCTTCAACAAATTGGCGCCATCCGTGGGACCACAATTCATTCTACCGGAGGTTTAGATGACGGGGACGAAAGATACACCCCCACCCTTTCCTCCTCTCCTGCCGGTACAGGCGAGCGGGAGTGGGGTCACAAATGACCAACCACCCAGACTACCGGAATAGATACAAGCCCAAATGGCATCACTGGAGGCACTCATTCGGAAATACAACACCGCCGGAACCAGCCCCATCACACCTATTCGGTTGTCATTTGAAGATGACGAAGACGGACGAAGAAAGGATGTCGGGCCGAACCCGAAAGACGACCTTAGTAAACCACACAAAGAGATGGCTCGGTCACCGTTCACAAGGCGGATCATAGAATTTGCCGGACCGAAGCATGTCATGCCCACTAACCTGAAACTATATGACGGCTCGACTGATCCGGATGATCACATCAACCGTTTTGTGGGGGGCAGCCAATCAAGGGGAATGGCCGATGCCTGTGTGGTGCCGGATGTTCCAGCAAACTATGGACGGAGCCGCACAGGGATGGTTTAGCAATCTAGAACAGGGGAGTGTCGACAGCTGGGATGACCTCAGAGATCAATTCACCACAATGTTTGCCCTACGTCAGAAAAACATGAAAGACCCTACGGAGATTACCCGTATAATAAGAAGGGCAAATGAGGTATTACCGGATTTTAAGGAGCGCTGGACCGATGAAGCCAGTAGGATACCGGGGGTTCCCGAACTCATGAAGATATCAGCGTTCATGAGCGCTCATCGGTGCCCCGATTTGGCTAAAAAGTTTTCTGATCAGGTCCCAAAATCCTTGAAAGAAATGATGACCAGGGTAGATGATTATATTCGAGCAGAAGAGGCTTATAAGAACACCGAATTACCAAAGGGAGAAGCGTACGAGCTATCTCGGAGGGGAAATATCCAGGCCCCGAGAGATAGGAACCCTAGGGGAGGGTTCGGTGACAGAAGAAGAAATGATAGGAAATCCTGGGAAAGAAATGACTCCAGGCACAGAGAAGTATTCTCCCCGTATGTCGCCCCGAAAGTGGACGCGCGGCCCCGAAACGAATTCCGGCGCAATGATCTCAACAAGCCCGATAATCACAGAGTCATGCTCTCCGTCCTATCCAAACAGCCTAAGGAAATATTGGCTACCGAACACCATTTGAACCTACCCCCACCACCTCCGTTGCAGGGAAAACCGAGCAAAGAAAATGAGGACAGGTTTTGTGAGTACCATGGAGAGAAAGGCCACCTGACCAACGACTGTTATCACCTGAAAAAGCAGTTGGAAATGGCCCTGGAGTCGGGAAAGTTGGATCACCTAGTGAAAAATGTGCAGCAAAGAAGGCGGGAAAGGCCGAGGGGTAATAATGAGAAAGGAAAAGTGATCAACATGGTCAATCATTATGCTGAAGACCGTAAGAGGAAGGCTCGATCCTATGATGAGGATTGGATGAATGTCTCTATATCCTTTCCGCGTATAGCCACAGATGACCTATCGGAAGAACCGCTGATTTTGGAGGCGGAAATAGAGGGCTATTTAGTCCGGAGGGTGTTCGTGGACGAAGGTGCCTCTGTCCAAGTGATGTATGGCACTGTTTTAGTAACTTATGTCCGTCCATTCAATCCAGGCTACAAGAAAGTAAGGCACCGCTAGTGGGATTCTCCAGGGAAGTTATCCAGCCTCTAGGGAAGATTGAACTGGAGGTACGCTTCGGAGATCATGGCTTGTTCAGGACTGTCATGATGAAATTCACAGTTGTGAGATCGCCTTCACCTTACAATGTGATTCTGGGACGTACGGGCCTAAGGGAGTTGAGAGCCATACCCTCGACCATCCATGCTATGATGAAGTTTCCTACTCCCGGAGGAATATCCACCTTGATCACCAAGAGGGCAGTAGTCATGGAGTGCAGGAGACTGGAGGAAAGGCAAGACCCCAGGGGTAATTGCTCTCCGGAAAGTGAAGCAGAGATAATGAACCGGGGGGGATCAAGGGTTAAGGCCGACGGAAGATATATTGGTTAATGTGGCCTACCCTGAGCAACGTGTGACCATAGGGACTGGTTTCTCCCGGGAGTGTAGGAGACAGCTTATTGAGCTCCTGAGGAAAAATAAGGAAGTATTTGCTTGGGAACCGACTGACATGAGCGGGGTACCAAGGCGTTTTATCCAACACTCCCTCAATGTGAACGTTTCGGATTCGCCAATCGCCCAAAAAAGAAGGACGTTTTCCCGGGAGAAAAACCAAGTGATTACAAGGGAGGTTAAAGAGTGGATTAAGGCTGGGATAGTTCGCCCAGTCAGATACCCGACGTGGATTTCCAATCCAGTGCTGGTAAAGAAATGTGACGGGGAGTTGGAGGATGTGCATCGATTTCAAAAATCTGAATTCTTCGTGTCCGAAAGATTATTATCCCTTACCAGAAATTGATTGGAAGATCGAGTCCGTCATGAGATACAAGTATAAATGCTTCCTAGATGCGCACAAAGGTTACCACCAGGTCCAAATGAACAGAGAGGACGAGGAGAAGACGGCATTTTATACGGAACAAGGGACATATTGTTACACCAAGATGCCATTCGGATTGAAGAACGTTGGGGCAACGTACCAGCGGCTGGTGGATTCGGCGTTCCAATTACAAATAGGTAGGAACTTGGAGGCATATGTTGATGATATGGTTATAAAAAGTCGGACAGAGAGGGAGATGATAGCTGACATAGCGGAGACCTTCGATAACCTCAGAAGGATCAACATGAAGTTGAATCCACGGAAATGCTCGTTCGGAGTAGAGGAGGGGAAGTTCCTCGGCTATATGGTCACGTCCGAAGGCATTAGGGCGAACCCCCGAAAGACGAAAGCCATCATGGAGATGAAGTCCCCAGGGACGTTAAAAGAAATGCAAAGTCTGAGCGAGAAACTGGCAGCCCTGAACAGATTCCTATCGAAATCAGCGAAGAGATCCCTGCCTTTCTTCGAAACATTAAAGAACATCACGAAGGAGAATAAGGACGAATACCGCTGGACGAAGGAAGCCGAAGAAGCCTTCCAGGAAACGAAAAATTTGATATTAGAATTACCTTCCCTGACCACTCCTAGGCCGAAAGAACAGTTATCCATATACCTAGCAGCGTCGAAGGGAGCAGTAAGCGCTGTTCTAGTAGTAGAAAGGGAAGGAAGGCAATTACCGGTACATTACGAAAGCCAGACCCTACATGATGCTGAAAGGAATTATGCTCCGATGGAAAAATTAGCTCTATGTCTACTGCATGCATCACGAAGGCTACGAAGATACTTTGAAGCTCACCCCATCCGGGTCATCACTGATCAGCCCGTTAAACAGATATTGTATAAGCCAGAGGTTTCAGGAAAGCTGGCAAAATACGCCGTAGAGCTAGGGGCTTACAACATTATATATGCTCCTAGAAATGCGGTTAAGGGTCAGGTACTGGCAGATTTCCTCACGGAGGTACATGTGGAATCCGAACGTCCTGACGGCAAGGAAAGAGATAGGGGTGTAATGGAAGTAGGAGAGGAAGGAGAATGGCTGTTATATAATGACGGCGCATCCAATAATAAAGGGTCCGGCGCGGGGCTGGTCCTCATCAGTCCAGAGAAGGAAGAATTTACTTATGCTTTACGGCTCAACTTCCCCAGCACCAATAATGAGGCCGAGTATGAAGCTCTATTAGTCGGCCTCCGAATCGCAAAAAAACTCAAGATTAGGAGTTTAAACGTGCGAGTAGATTCCAAATTGGTGGCTAGCCAGATCAACGGAGAATTCACGGCCACCAAGGAAAGCATGCAGAAATACCTGGCCCAGGCCAAGGAACACATAGCGGGATTCCAAAGCTTCAAAATCCGCAACATCCCAAGAGCTCAAAACCAAAAAGCGGATATACTGAGCAAGCTAGCATCGGTAGCTTTTGACTACCTCACTAAAAAGGTACTGGTGGAAGTCCTGGAAAAACCTTCGGGAGAGGAAAGGAGGATCAACGCCGTGGTAGAAGAAGAAACGGATAACTGGATGACGCCGATCATTAGGTGTCTGGAAGAAGGGATCTGGCCGGAAGATCCAAACGAGGCTAGGAGTCTGCGAATGAAAATTCCGCAATACACTATGGAGGAAGGAGTCCTTTTTAAAAGGGGCTACCTAATACCAATGTTGAGATGTGTAGGCCCGTTACAGGCGAATTATATAATACGGGAGGTGCACGAGGGGTGTTGTGGGATGCATTCCGGACCGAGAACCGTAGTGGCAAAGCTCATGAGACAAGGGTATTATTGGCCCACCATGCACCGAGACGCGCGAGAAGAAATTAGGAAGTGTGACTCTTGTCAGATACATGCTCCGGTACCCAAACTCCCTAAAACATTATTGACCTCCATCATGGCCCCATGGCCTTTCTACCAATGGGGAATGGATGTGTTGGGCCTCTTTCTAGAGGCACCAGGCCGCCTTAAATATGTGATTGTGGCGATTGACTATTTTACAAAATGGATAGAGGCGAAGCCGTTGGTAAAAACGACAGGAAAAGACGTCATAAAGTTTGTCTATGAAAATATTGTATATAGATATGGCCTGCCGGGGGTCATAGTCACCGATAATGGGACCAATTTTGTCAACGACCCGTTCAAAAAATGGTGTGAAGGTTTGAAAATCAAACAGATAAATACAGCTGTTGCACACCCGCAAGCCAACGGATTGGTAGAACGAGCCAACAAAAGTCTGATGGAAGGGATAAAGACGAGATTGGGACGAGAAAGAACCGGATGGGTGGATGACCTGCCTAACGTTTTATGGGCACACCGAACAACCCTCAAAACAAGCAACGGAGAGACCCCGTTCAGCTAAACATACGAAAGCGAGGCCGTGATACCGGCGGAAATAGGGATGCCTACTCACCGAACAATGATGTTCCGAGAAGATCAGAACGAGGAGGAGCAACGTTTGAACTTGGACCTTCTGCAAGAAAGAAAGGAAAACGCCGCCATTCGAGAAGCTAAGTACAAAACGCAGATCGAGCAGTATTATAACTGGAGGGTCAAACCCATGAACTTCAAAGTCGGAGACTTTATGTACCGGAAGAATGAGGCTAGCAGGGTGGAAAACCAAGGGAAGCTGGGACCCAATTAGGAAGGGCCCTACCGGGTGATAGGAGCGAATCAGAATGGCTCTTATAAGTTACAAACAATGGAGGAGAAGGAGGTCCCTCGGACCTGGCACGCCATAAACCTCAGGAATTGTTTCTTATAATTGTTATTGTGGTAAGAATCCTACGATCATTGTGTAACTCGACTTATCTATGTATATTAGTTCAATGATGAAAGTTTTCCTATGATAAGGAAAACAATTTTCCGTGGCAAATTGTGTGACGCGTAGCTATTCCGGCGGCTGGCCCCAGTCGAGTATGGTTGTTAAATATGTACCCGGATGACACAACCGGATGCCCGAAAATTTTGTTCGGATGCCCAAAGGTAAAAAATAATACCATGGACGCCTGGTGGAATGCCCACTCAGATGCCCGAGCACCCTTGCCGGATGCCCGAATAATGGATGCCCTAAAGTACCTAAGGTTGCTCGGAACACGGATGCACGGTCGGATGCCCTTTAGAAAACCTAAAGGAGGCTTGTCAATGTGGAACGAAAAGAGGAAAGAAAAAAAATAATAACACGCACAAAATATACAACACATATAAAGCTTGTCTGAGTTAAATACGTGGTTCTGCCTCAAAAGAGGACGAACATAGGTCACAAAAGGTAAATTGTTAATTATTACAACCATAATTGTTCGAATTGTTGTTCACAAATCTAGCTTCAAACATTGGCCGCTGGATTTTCAGTGGCCGGGGTGCTTACTGGAGTAATAGTAACTGGAGGCTGAGAAGAAGGGCCAACGGGGTCCTTACGGGGAGGAGCTTCGGGCTCCATGTTCAGCAGGTCTCCTAGGGGTAGCCGATATGAATCCGCTAGTTTCTTGATGTAAGGATACTCAGCCGTAAAAAGATTGTTGTATTCGGCTTTCCACAGTTTGGGAGCATCCTTGTTGACATTAGCAATACCCTTCAGAGCCTCGTCAATTTTCTCCTCTTTCCTACCCACACTCGCCCCGGTTACGAACCCGGCCTGGTAGGTCAAGCTATAAACTTTAGCCATGCCTTTCTTATACTCCACGCTGTTGAATAGCCGGCGAACAGCAGTAGGTAGAAGAGTTCGGACAGCATTTTGTTTTACCACCTCCGCTTGGGCCACTTCGGCCGCCAGATTTCCCTTCTCTACCTGTAACGACTCCAAGGATTGGTTCTTAGCACTTAATTCGCTTTCAAGCTTCCTAATCCTTTCTGCCTGTGCCGCAGAAGTCTCTCTCCACTCTTCCCTTTCCCGGGTCACCCTGTCCACCTCATCCTCCAGGTTCTTCTCCTTATCCAGACTGGCTTGGTGATTGGTTTCCAATTTCTTCAGCTCCTCGGACAACCTTTCGTTCTCACCCTCAGCGGCAGTCAATCTATCAGCCAGCTCCAGACAACCCTTGTGATTTTGGCTTAACTCCAAATACGCAGACGAGATATCCCTGAACCTTTTCAGCAACTCGCCCTGAGCTATCACACTTTTGCCAAACTCTTCGTAGGCCCGGCGAGTAAGCTCAATATTGTTCATCTGCTCTAGAGCCTCTCTCTCGGCAGGGGTGGGAAGATTGTTAATAAGCTCCCTGCAAGACCGATAAGAATTTATCCGAACGTCGTCCCGTAGGGCCCAGTTAGGGACGAAGACGTTCGTGGCTTCATCTGCACCACGAATAGAGAAAGTCAGGAAAAACAATCGGTATATAAAACACAAAATGAAAAGTCGGAGGCTAGAACGTACCCGAGTCCAGATTGACCTTATCAACCCGCCTAACGCCACGAGAATGATGAGCTGAAAAACCTGAAAGGCAAGACATAATGACATAATGAGTAAGGAGAAATTACAAAAATGAGCTACCAAACAATCTGCACGCACCTTCGGAGCTATGGGGAAGTGAGTTAGCTGGTGGTGATTGGCCGCCTTCATTGACAGGAGGGGTGTACATTTGTTGCAGTTGTTCACCACCATCAGCGACATTATCACCCATGCCTTCATTAGCCACGTTACCCCCTCCGCCTTCGGCCGCGATATTAGGAGCCCCCTGTTCAGCATTAGCGCCCACATTTGTCTCCTCCGGATGGATCTGGTTCAAGGGGTCTGGATTGTCAATTGGGTCTCCGGATGAAATATGCTCAACATACTGGCGACGCTGTTTTTTCTTTTTGCCCTGCGCCTTTGAGGTTCCTTCCCCAGCGGCTCTCTTCTTCTCCAGACGAGCAAGAGCCTCTCTTTCCTTTTTCTCCCGAAGTGCAACAACTTCAGGATCCGCCTCTTCGGCCCTCTTTGCTAGGGCGTCCTTGGGGGGAATAGCTTCTCCCACGGGCAAAGGATCTGTGGTCCTTTTCGGGTTCTCTTTATTGGGGTCAACCGCCGGACCTTTACTCACCACGGTCCCATCCCAATCCGGAAGCTCAAGGTACTCCGACATATCAACAACTAAAAAAAAAAAAAAACCACGAAATTAGTTAGAAACATTAAATGGCAGATCCGGGGAGACAAACATCAATCCTAAGATAGCAAACTAAGCGAGTAATTACCATGACCCCGGGCATCTTTTAGAATGGGCTCGAACTCAGGATTCTTGAAAACCGAGGAGAGGTGGCACATCCATAAAAGACTCACCGTTGGACTGCGTAACTTAATTATTTTCTGGCTAAGTCTCGCGGCGTCCTCGGGGGAAAAGACGGCAGGAAAAGTATCTGTGATCTTTGAATCCTTGTGCCTCCACGCCATGGCAAAAGGAATGGCTCTCCTGTCAATCAAGAAAAACTTCTCCTTCCAATGTTTCAGGCCGGACAAGACCTCCTTCAAACACTTATACGAACTTTTCCCCGTCCGGTTTTCAAAGGAGAAAAAATGTCCTTGCTTGCACAGACGATAGAACGCCCGGAAGAGTGAAACCCTCGGTTGTATGTTGAGGCTGTAACATCTAATTTCAAAGAGGGTCACCCGGTTCAATCCTAGTGGAACTAATTGAGAAATATGCACCCTAAAGTGTTTAATCACATTCAGCAAGAAGGTGGAGAAAGGAATTCTAACCCCCCTGTCTCTAGCTGCTTAGGATAAATACCTATCTTATCCTCCGGTAGCTGATCCATGGTCATATCATCCGGCGGGAGAACCGGCCGCAGATCCATGGGAATACCATACTCGGCAACTATATCATCTAATTCTAATTGTTTTAGCTTAGAAGTGTATATGTGCATGTCGAACTTAGGAACTACAGGTTGGATGGTTTCCTCATTGGTTTCTTCCGTCTGGGGGACGGACGTGTTCTCTATAGCTGGAATATTCCCCTCGGTTCCGATCTCGGCCATTTCTAAAAGATGCCGAAGACAATTTACAAATATTAACAGGAAGAGGGCAAGACAAACCTTAAGAAGGAGGAAGAGAACGTCCGGAGATAAGAAGGCAATCTATGTGTGAAATGTAAAAACCAAATGAGGTAAAAGAGGGATATATATACTGCGAGAGAAACCCAAGAAACTGTGAAAATGTCCCATCAGTCAGTAATAGGGATGGCATGGGCTTACGTGGGCCGTCCACGACAGAAGATGAAGCGGTACTAGGCGCGAGAGAAGCCCAAAAATTTACCAGGCCCATATTACCAGCCCACGCTCCTAGAATTCAACCAGTTTGACCCCAGGACCCTATACGAACCCCCTCTCTTTTTGGCAAACCAACTAATTGTAAGTGTTGCATCACCGGTTTTCCTCCGATAATACAACACTGGGGGGACATGTTGATGTATGTGTCCGGACGGACTAACATCCGGCGCACTCACCGACCGGACGGTATAAGGGGGTCCGGTCCGGCCAGGGAGTGACAACTACCGACCAGGTCAGCGGATTTTATGGGATTTGCTACCACGTGGCCTACTAGGTAGAGTGGCTCTAGACCTGCAAGCAGGTAATACAGGCCTGCGGAATAGTGACTGAACAGTAGAGGAATAGTAACATGAACATGAAGTTGGGGTAGTATAAATACCCCAACACATTTAATACTTTGCATTGAAGTTTTCACCTACATTCTTCACTATATTTATTACTGCATTTACTACCCTTCACTTATCCTCGCGCCGGAGCTTGGTCTCGGGATAACACCCGAGGCGAGGCTAACGCGTCTGCGCATTGTGCAGGAAAAACCCAATTCCTCTGCCGGACCGCTGGAACTAGCCGGAGACAGGAATTTGTAGTTAATGCATCCAAACGAAGCTACTTAGTTTGTAGGAGATTATTTTGTAACAAAAATGTAACAGCTCCTTCAAAACCCCCCCGCCAAACAGGCCCTAGGTTATGATCCAAGTAGTTATGATTTGGTTAGAGAAAAAAAAAGGTTACAAAACTATACAATGAGCGATTTTTAAAACTAGTGGACATGCATAGTTGCATATCCTAACATTATCCACAACACGATTTAAGAAGAAAATATGTGTTTTTTAGTAAGGAAACAATATGTTTGTTTGTTTTTTTTTTTTTTTTTAGAACAAGATTATAGATTGTTAAAAAGATACACTGAGTCAATTAACAAAAAATTGATTAGAGACAGAATAAAAGGGTAGAAGATCCTAAGACTCTTATTAATAGAAACTAGTGGCCAGAGTTATGTTTAACATGATTTCCTTAAAAACAGATTCGTCGCATGTTCCTAGGGCACAATAGCTCAAGCAACGTATACCAGTGACTTGCCAAAAAGTTCAGTGGAAACGTGTTTCTGATTTGAAACAAACGCGTGAAACTGATTTGGAGCCGCGTTATTTGGTGAAAAAAGTAACGAGTTTATATCTTCTTCTATTCTGAAAAACGAGTAGTTAATGGATGGAATCATAATATGTAAAGAGATTGCAATTTTATAAAAGCTAGAACGAAATCTTTAATCAGTAACCAAAACAGTTCAATATAACTAAACTCTAGAATAAAGTATGGAAAGGAAAGTATTGCACTCCAGCATGCTTTGGTTCAAAAGCTTTGATCCAGTCTTTTTAGTTAATTTAAGGACATGCATAATCACAATCATTTTTTTTTTCACAATTATTCCACGATTAATCACAACTTTTATGCTTTAATCCGCGAGTAACATGTGAGAAGCTAGTGATTCGCAAGACATATATTTTAATTAATGGTTAATTACTAGGACATTTTTTAACGGCATATATATAGGTTAAAAACTAGCAAGCAAGAAAATACTATACAAACCCCATATATATCGGTTAAAAACTAGCAAGCAAGAAAATACAAACCCCACTGGCATAACTCATTTTGTTTTGATTCTGAGTTTACCTTGCTTCTGAGTATGGAGTATGGACTAAAGACACACATGTTTGTCTAAACAAGTTCTGACTCGATGAATCGCAGTATGTTAAGCATTACTTCTTGTGGTGACATATGTTTTTTTTTAACTGCTGTAGTAACATAGGTTTAATGTGGTCAAGAGAAATAGGATTTTATATTTACTCGCACATAGTACACTTATCTCGGACAAGACGTATCTCATCAAAAGTTAGTAAATAGAGGACGCGAATCTTCTTAAATTAGACTGTACACACTTGTTGATTTTAACCTGGTACCTTTAAGTTACACTGGAAAATGTCTCACTCAAAGTAATAAAATTCTTAACATAACACGCACCTAAATCAATCCGGTCCTTTTCAATTTCAACGGTGAATAGGCAGAAGAAATAAAATGTTGTACGTCTTTTCCAAGTACGGACAATTAAATGAATATATTTTCTTTGATACACCTAGTCAGCAGATGTCATGGATTTTAGTGTTTCACTTACGCTATTGGAGCTTTTAGTCTTGAATGAGTGTTTTAGATACAAAACATGAATTAGTTGATAGCTATTTCACACACATATAGTGATATAGATGACAACAAAAATAAACCAGACAAATGCCACAGCTATCAATTGCAACAAAAAGGGGCCATCACTTTGCACTATACTACCCATCATGGAATTATTGAGGTGCACATGCATATATATGTTTCTAATGTTTGTATCCCTCGCCTTTTTGTTCTTAAATCTTTCTTACTTTTATGAAATGATTAAAGAAGAAAGAAGATAGACCCAAGTAAAAAAAATAATTAATTTTTAAGCAATACCCATTGTTTCAAGAAGGGAATTATTGCTTGGAACCATCTCTTGTATCCGAAAAAGTGAATATAGATTGGTTCCCATTCATTGATGCCTCTTTAACAGTTTCTGTCTCCCTCTTTTTGTTTTTGAACATGCTTTGCTTTGATTGTCAATTGTTACCAACTCCATAAGGAATGGATCGACATATATTTCTTTAAGATAAGTTTTGCATTTTATTACAGTATGTAATTACTGTTTTATCAGATTATGGTGTATAAAAGTTTTACGCTTCTACGGATTAAGATAACTGTGGAACTCGATCTTGGTAAATCTGGGGATCCCTTTGAGGTGATGGGAGTAAAGGATGGCCAGGGCATCACTTGTTGTATTACTTGGAATACGAATGTACGTACGTAATAACAACGATACTAGCTATAAATCTGTCCCAAGCAAGTTATTTTACCATTAACGCATCATAGAACACATATGGCCGAGGACCTTAATGTGATTATGAGTGAGCTTTTATTTGAAACTTTTACATGACTCATAGCAGAAAGTATCATCATACTTACAAAGTTAGAAAATATCCTTATAAGACGGTTCAAAGACTTCAATCTTTGGTAGGTTAGCCACTAACATAAACTTTAACATTAATTTTACAAAACCACTGATCTACACGAGTAAATCTTTACGCAAATAAGTGTAAATAAATACTACGAAAAGTCAAATTCGGGCAACACATAAAGGATTGTGGTCATACAGTTGGAGCCAAACTACCTTAGTTTGTTTGTTTCAACGTCCGGACCTTAGCAAGCTCTTGTAAGTTGTAACATGCATTGAAAGTTATTTTCGTTTAAAGTTGTGCTTTTCCAACCCATCTGGTATCAGCTCCATATCTTATAATCATCTACTGTAATATCTTGAGATCGTATTTGATTTCTTTCATTAAAAAGGAGAGCAAGTTGGTTTCTACTTTCTAAATACTTTTATAACCAAATAATATCCCACGAAAGCAAAATAATTTCACAAAAAACCTGCTTTCAATTTATCTACGAACTTGAAATGTGGTGTTGTGACCAACACGTACAATCAAATACTGCCGTTATTCAATCTATTCTATGGATCCTTTGACGTTTTCGTAGTAAACATACATCTTCGGGGTCCAATGAAGAACCTTATTCTCAATGATGTAAAACAATTCTCCTTCACATGGATTGTTTCAGATAGATTGAGGGGAGTTAAATTCAATTGGATAAGGTGACTTTGTAATATTTGTAACGATGTAGCTTCCGTGTAATTTTCCAACTTCCCGCTAGTTTTCTTAATTCAGTTGTTGTTCACAAAAAAAATACCGCTATACATACAATGAATGATTCCCTTATGCAAAGTAACTGGCGAGTAGTCTGCATGGCTTTATTTAAAGCAATTAACATTTAATACTAACCCGTCTAGGGCCATTAGGCTTTGCTTTAAGCCATAAATAGACTTTTATACCATAATTAAAATAAGAAAACATACAACCTATACCGGTTTTCATGGAAAGGGACATGTGAACAAACAATGACATTTCAGTTTCCTAAGTCAAATAGACATGATTGACTATCCCTCATTGAAAACATTGATAATCCGAAATTCCAAACTTATAATGTAATTATGTAAGACGATTCATTCCGGGAGGTGGTCTATCATCACCACCACCACTTTTCACTCGCCATCATCTTAAAAGTTGTTTCCGACCGCGCGCTAAAAGGTATGTTACCAATATTTTCTAATTTTTTTTAGTGTATGCTTGTAGGATATATTGTTGGATATATTTGTATAAGTGAGGTATTTTTATATTTTTGGTTTGGTGGGATTATAGCACCTGTTTGGTGGTGGGGTTTGGTAGTGTATTGAATGACGATGTGACACTGACGTGAACGTGATGAGTTTGCTGATCATAGCAATCAGTCTTAAGATTTTGAGTAATCATCGGTCCAAAACATAAGAAGACAAAACACTTGTCGAATAATGGAATGTAGTTTTTTTCTTTCTCGCTAGTTTTGTTTTTATTTTTGTTTTGTTTTTTTTGTTTTTTTTTTCGAAAAAGATTTTTTTTTCCCAATCAAAGAACAACTAAAAATAAAGGGTACTAATATATAAATACTCCGTAATTTCATGTTGGGCTTTGACGTTTAAAGATGAGAATGAAAGGCCATCTTGATGAAATTATGCGCACGATACAACACATAACTAATACTATTAGCCATATCACTAGTTTGGATCTTGGGGTATTGTTGAAGGATCGAATATATAGGTTAGTGATCCGGGGTTCAATCCATATCTCCATCCGAAATCAAGAATGTAAGTTTTTTCTTGTTTATATAATTTTGTAGTAATTGTGATATGCAGGAATTTATGTTTTATGATTATGTTGTAATCATGTTATTGTATGGTTAATTATATTGATGTATAAAGATTCGTTTAATTTGTGTATATGTATATGATACTTGAAATGCTTCCACTTGCTTCATGCTTATTTGATTGTTGATTATCTAACCGAATTTTAATAAGTACATGACAATTTCATTAGTGGTATCAGAGCTAGGTTGAATACATCTTGTTAATTACCACTTTATTGCAAATATGAACCTGAAATGATTTTAACAAAATTGATTTGTCGGATCCTCTACTGGGAGTTTTTCATTTTGTTGATATTATTGCCTCTTTGAATATGTACAATTACATATTATTGCCATGACATGTAGTATAAATTTAATAATGTTTTATTTTTTATACTCATAGTGATACATAGTCGATAAAGCAAATATACACTATATATATCGCAAAATTACATATTATTGCCATGACATGTAGTATAAATTTAATAATGTTTTATTTTTTATACTCATAGTCATACATAGTCGATAAAGCAAATATACACTATATATATCTTGTGATATGTGTTTACGTTCTAGTTGTTGACTACAACATAAATATGTTTCATTTGTTATTTAATTTACTTTAGTTTTTCAGGTAGGCCTTGTGTTGGAAAGTGTCAAGATGTAGTTTACTTTTACATACCTAAAGTAGTTGTAATTAGAAATTTCAAATGTTAAAAGGCATGTAACTGGAGTTAGATGGAGCAGGCTAATATTTAGTCAAGATCATGTTCTTGATCTAAGTGGGAGCCATATGGGTGTTTTCTTTAAGACACTCATACCGTCCGTAGATTGACCATATATGATCATCGACTAGGTTATGCATGCATGCATGTTTATTTATTGCATTATATATTTGCTAGCTAGTTATGGATATTTTTTTATTTAAACATGGTATAAAATTGTTGATTTTATAAAACTTGTAAAAGGGTTTCGCATATTTGTATGTGATAATTTTTACAAAATAATTTGAATGCTTTCACAATTAAACCCTAAGCCCAAGTCATGACAACCATATATTAAACATTGTACGACCCTTTTAGTGTATGGAGTAGTCACATGCCTAATTGAGAAGTCCAAGTAAATATTTAGAGTTTTTATCAGTCCCAAACCTAAGATTTACATATTTTAATTTGGTGAATTGCATCAGATTTATACCATTTATGGATCTCATAGTACGGATATAAAGCTGAGGCAAAGATATGACTAAACATATTGGTTTTAAATTGATAGTTTGTTGGACTATAATTTACCAAGTTCGATGAAGATCTAAGAGTTACATTGTTAGTTTAATTAGTCGTTTGACTTACCAATAGATCCCTCGCTGCTCATAGATCACCTAATGTGGTTGGGGGACCATTTATGTGGGTCTTAGCCATTTGGTAATTAATTTGAAGGGTTATAAATTGCAAAAGAATTTTTATTATCAAATTACTAAAGTGAATTTTGTTATTGACTGCGAACAATCAAACCGTAAACAATGTATCTCTCCGTTCTCTATTAGAGAAAGAGATGTTCAATGAATCCAGCTTCCTTAAAAATGTCTTTTCGTTCTCTGTTGGAGAAAGAGAAATCAAAACCTAAGGATTTCTTGAGTGCTATTACAAATAAACCGTAAAAACGTTTATTAATATTTCTCATTCTCTCTAAGTTTTGTCGATAACAACATAAAATTATATCAAGTACAAATCTAAAGATTACATGTTACTTACTTACATTTGTTTAGTTATATATTGTTTTGTAAATATAAAATGTATGTAAATGTGTTGGGTATAATCCAAAACCTATAACCCATGACCCATGCTCATTGCATTACGCATGACATCACAATGGGTAAAGTCCATGACCCATGACCCAAAACCCATAACACATTGTCTGCATACATTGTATCTAGTAGGGTACCTATGACCCAAGATCCATGACCCATAACCCAAAACTCGATTTGTAACTCAAAATCCGGGCTGGTTTACCCAGTGTGCCGGATCCTTGGGTTTACACTCGTCGGATCCCTTTTCCAAGGGATTCGCCGAATCCGTGTGAACAGTGGATAGGAAGGTCTATTAATAGTGAGCTATTTCTATTTTATTTCTCACCCATTCTCATATAATTCTTCTCTCATTATTATATCTCTCTAACCTCTGATCTAAGGATCATTCTTGTAGCTTTCTTTCTCTTGTGTTTCTCAAGGTTGTTCTTTCAAGACAATATCACATTTCTTGCATACGAATCATCCATTCTTCAAGAGAAAAGTTTGCTCCACTTTTTCATCACCTTAAGACCACTGAGTTGTTTCTTGTTGTTGATACATCTTCTTGTATTCATAAAGTTAGTTGTGATAGTTGTAATCAGATTGGTTCTTCCATTTGTGTTAAGAACCCGATATTTAGCTTTGTACCGAAAAAAAGTGTAAGCGACATTGTGAGGTCTCTCCGTCGGTTGAAGGAGCTTGTTGACATAGTGCTTAAGAACTCTCGAGTTGGATATTCGGGGAGTGGAGTAGGGCAAGGAAGGTGTCCTTGTAGCCGAACCACTATAAATCACTGTGTCACATATCTATCCTTTTCTTTCTTTACTATTCTTGTATTTATTTCCTTTCATACTAACCTAAATTAACTATATCTCAATATCCAAAGGTTTCACGTACTATCAATCTAAGTTTATAAACTGAATATAGATCAGTAAAAACTATTCAACCCCCCTTCTAGTTTTCTACAATTGGTATCAGAGCAGGTTTTCTAAAAACTTTTTAAGTAAACTGTATTTTAAAACTTTTTTGATCAAATGGATTTTGAAAACTACAAAGAAGGGAAATCTATGCAAAGACCACCACTCTTTGAAGCCAATGGCTTTATATATTGGGAAAACAGATTCGAAACATATGTAAAATCTAAAGATATTGATCTTTGAAATATTATTGTTGATGGGGATTATGTGCCGTATTTGAGAGTATCTCTACCGACAAAAATGAGGTCATTTCTTCGAGTCTAAAAGATGACAAAAGAAAATGTTTTCCAAAAATAACGAGGAAAAAATGGTTTTATACAATGCTTTACCTAACAAGAAATATGAAATAATTTTTATGCATAAAGCTGCTAAAGATATTTGGAATTGCTTAGTATTTACTCATCAAGGAAACAAACAAGTGCAAAATAACAACATTGATTTATTTGTTCAACAATATGAGCAATACTCAATATCGGGTGATGAAAGTATTGATAATGCATTTTCTAGATTTATTACTATTATTACTTCATTACAAGCACTTGATAAAACTTTTTCCAAGCCTAATCATGTCAAGAGATTCTTGAGAGCACTTCCGGCAAAATGGAGACCAAAGGTAACAACGATAGAAGAATCAAAGGATTTGACAATCCTCTCTCTCGACGAGCTCATTGGAAACCTCAAGGTCTATGAAGTCGTCTTGGCAAAAGACTATGAGGCTTCAAAAAAAAAGAAAGAGAAATACAAGTCACTAGCCCTAAAGGCTAAAAAGGAGACAAGCGATGATAACACTTCATCCTCGGATAGAAATGATGAAGAATATGTCATGGCCGTAAGGGATTTCAAGAAATTCTTTAAAAGAAAAGGAAGGTTCGTAAAACAACCTTACGATGACAAGAAGAGCTTCCAAAAGTCCAAGGAAGACAAGAAAGGAAAGGATGACCAAAAGTGCTTCAAATGCGGTGATACAAATCACTTCATTAGTGATTGTCCCAAACAATCAAGTAATGAGAAAAAGGCATTTGTTAGCGGCTCATGGTGTCCTAGTGAATAGGAGAAAGATGAGATTTGTCTCATGGCCAAAGACTCTAACGAGGTATGTCTAAAGGTTGATCTAGAACCAAATAAATTGATTAAAGACAGTGGTTGCACAAGACATATGACGGATAACAAAAGCATATTCTCATCTGACAATGCTCATATTGTACATGTTTTCAGTAGCGTTATGTGTGCTTTTGTATATGTTATTTGGTTATATTCATATGATTTTAGTGCTTAATCGCATCAAAAGATGTTTATCTAGTATTTATAACCAAGTGCAGGGAAACGGAAGGAAAAGTTAAAGAATGTTCAATAAAAGGAAGATTCACGTTTCATTGAAGCATGTCAAGAACAAGTCAGCATTTCAAGTATCGTAGAAGATCAAGTTGAATGAACAACCAAGCTCTACAAGTCAGAATCAAGCAAAAGGTCAATTTTCCATCATTCAGGAAGACCAGCTGATCGGTCGCAACCCGCAACCGATTCGGCTGGAAAGTGGTCAAAAGATATCCCCTGAAGACGGACCAGCCGATCGGTCACCGCCCGCAACCGATTCGTCTGGGTTAGTGCAAGAAGACCAGCCGATTGGCTGGACAAGCAACCGATTCGGCTGGAAGGCTTGGTTCTGCTATTTCTTCATCATTAAGATTCCCCATTGCATCTAAACAATTCTAGGTCTTTCCTTTGGTGTATTCTAGTCCCTTCCTAACTCCTTGGAGGCCAAGTTCAACATTTAATACCCTAGGCCTTGGAACTAATATAAATAGAGACCTCTTGTGAGCATTTGAGACACACACTTCAATTCAACTCTCTACTCATCAAACACAAAGCTTTTAGCTCTCAAATTCTTCCTTAGAAGTCCTAAAAAGTTTGGAGGTCCAAGAAGTCAACATTTGGAGGTCAAACCCCTAAGAAGTCAAACCCAATACTTTGGGAATCATTACTCCACCATTTGTAATCTTATTCCAAGCATTGTAAGACTCTTAATCATGTTTTCTAATGTTCAAAGTTCTGAGTTTATGTTTATGTTTGCTATGAGTGGCTAGTTTCTTTATACACTTGCTTAAATGATGTTGATTATCATGTGATTAGTTTATGATTGTGTTAACATGTTTTAATTCAATTTCAAGTTGATTCTATGATCTAATTGTGCTAAAGTTTCATAGTGGCATTTGTTAATCAAGTTTGACTAGTTGATAGTAATCGTAGAGGTCGAAAGAACTTATTGTTATTCAACTAGTTATAATCATTTTGTCTATGGATGATTGTTTTTACCCATTATTCTTGGTTAAACAAAGAAACTAAAGTGTGGTTGTAATAAGAATGCTTTTTGATTATCAAGTTGGATTGATTGGAAACATCTAAAAGGTCGTAAGATTAGTTGTTTACAATCAGTTGTAACCTTTTGTCTATAATCGGTTACCTTTTGTATTGACCATTTCTTAAGCAAATTTGATAAGACAAATGGATGTTTTTGTGTTTAAGTTTATGAAAGTAAGCTTATGAAACTTGAATTGATTGGTTAAACTTAATGTTTGTTTTTATGAACTAAAATCTTGACGAAGGTTTAACTTGTAAGAACAATAGATTAGTACACCAACTAATTATCATAACCAACATGTTAAGAGGTTACCACAATCATACTAATCAAGGATAAGAAACTAGTTTAAGCAAGTGTAGTTTTTAATCCTCTAAATTTCATTATATCTATTCTCGTTATTATTTGCTTTTGGATTGCCTTAGTTTATTTATACTTGTTAATCAGATTCACTCACAAATCCCTGCGAACGATCCCGAATTACCTTCAAAATCTTACTATAACGGACGAGTGCACTTGCTCGTATGTGTTATTGGTAAAATTGGTAAATTGTCTTTTATAAATTTAAAATTTGTACACACGTAGCACATCATCATCCTACAAGGCTTGTGACGAAGGTATTGTAACATTCTGTAATGGCAAAAGCAAGATCATTGGAAAAGGTGCGATCTCACATAACTCTCTAACCATTATCAATGTTTGTCATATAGATAATCTAGGATTTAACTTACTAAGTATAGTCAAATAGTAGATAAAAAGTGTGAAGTTTTATTTAGTGAAACCGAAAGTAAAATACTTAAAGACGGAATTACCAAAGGAAAAGGGGTTAGGACAAATGGTTTTTTTTACAATGAAAATCAGCAACTCGCCTAAAGATAATCTTTGTATAACTTCGATAGATGATACTTCGAACCTATGGCATCGAAGATTGGGTCATGCCAATATACGACTTATTCAATCGCTATCATCTAAAGAGTTTGTTAGAAACTTACCAAAATTTAATATGAGCAGCATTTTAGCGATGCTTGTAACATAGGAAAACAAGTCCATGCTAGTTATAAAGCTAAAAATATGGTTTCAGTTACCAAGTGTTTAGAACTTTTACACATGGATTTATTTGGTCCATCGACTATTCAAAGTTACGGAGGAAACTTTTATACTTTGGTAATAGTTGATGACTATTCAAGGTATACATGGACTAGATTTTGAAAAACAAAACCGAAGCTTTTGATCACTTCAAAATCTTAAGTAAGAAAATTCAAAAACAACAAGGTTCTTTAATAGTGTCGATCCGTACGGATCATGTTTGGGAGTTTGATAACGAAGTACAATTCAGAGCTTTTTGTGACGCTAATGGTATTACTCACAATTTTCCCGGCTCCACATACTCCGCCATCAAATGGGGTAGTTGAACGTAAGAATCGTACTTTACAAGAAATGAGTTGAACCATGCAAAATGAATAATCAATCCCTCAAATTTTTTGGTTAATGCCGTCGACACCTCTACCCATATCTTAAATAGAATCCTAATTAGACCCTTCTTAGGTATAACTCCGTATGAGCTATTTAAAGGTAAAAAGTTGTCGCTAGTTTACTTTAAAGTCTTTGGAACATTTTAAACACTAAAGATTACCTAACCAAATTCGATCATAGATCCACCGAAGTAGTTTTCTTAGGATACTAACCAAATAGTAAAGCCTAGCTAGTTTTAAACAAAGAAACCATGAAAATATAAGAGTCTCTAAATGTCAAATTTGACGAAAGTCCTCCTCCTAAATCCCAACCTCTCATAGATGATGATATAATAGAAAGCCAAATCCTTGAAAATCAAGTTAATGAAACTAATAACAAGGAAGATGAACTATTAAATAAAGAAATAGTTAATGTTAAAGAGTCTAAAGAAATAGTCATAAGAAAATTAAATGAAAGAACCTTACGTTCTCAAGCTCAAAACCAAAGTAATATTTTTTATTTTGTATCTCCTTTAGAACTCAAAAACATTAACAAAGCTATTAAAGATGAACGTTGAATAATGGCTATGCAAGAAGAATTAAATCAGTTTGTAACGCATAATGTTTGGAATCTTGTTCCGCCTCCTAAAAATCAAACTATAATAGGCACTAAATGGGTCTTCAAAAATAAACTAGATAAAAATGGGATAGTATCTCGCAAAAAAGGTAGACTTGTTGCGCAAGGTTATAATCAACAAGAAGGAATAGATTTTGATGAGACGTATGCTCCCGTAGCTAGATTAGAATCTATAAGAATCCTTCTAGCTTATGATTGTGCTAAAGATATCAAGCTTTATCAAATGGATATTTAAAGTACTTTTCTAAAGGGGTTCATAAATGAAGAAGTGTACGTGTCACAACCTCCTGGATTCATAGATTTAAAAAAACCAGAATACGTATACAAATTTAATAAAGCTCTATATGGTCTTAAACAATCTCCTAAAGCTTGGTAAGATAAAATTAAAACTTTTCTTGTAGATAATGAATATACAATAGGTCTAGTAGATAACACATTATTTACCAAGAAAAACAAATCACATATTATCATTGTTCAAATATACGTGGACGATATTATATTCAGATCTACTTGTCAAGAATCGTGTGATGATTTTCTAAAATTATGCATGACGAGTTCGAAATGAGTATGATGGGAGAATTGAACTTCTTTCTCGGTCTACAAATCAAAAACATAGAAGGTGGTATATTCTTTAACCAATCTAAGTATCTTAAAGAAATGTTAAAGAAATTCGAACTAGAAGATTCTAAACCAATTAAAACACCAATGTCATCCGAAACTAAACTTACCAAATACGAAGACGGTAAATCTGTTGATAACACCAAATACCGTGCTATGATTGGTAGTTTACTTTATCTTATGGCTAGTCGGCCGAATATCATGTTTAGTGTTTGTTTATGTGCTCTCTTTCAAGAAGATCCTAAATCTTTATAGCTTGAAGCCATCAAAAGAATATTTAGGTACATAAAAGGTACAACTCAGTTGGGGTTATGGTATCTTAAAGGGACGTGGGTAGAAACTATTGTATACGTATATTCTAATCATGCAGGTGATTATGTTGATCTCAAAAGTACAAGTTATGTTTGTACATTTATGGGATGTTGCCTAACATTGTGGTCTAAGAAGAAAAATGCACTTGCTATCTCTACTACTGAAGCATAATATGTGTCTACGGGCAAAGTATGCCAACAAGCACTATAGATGAAACAAGCTCTTGTTAACTACAACATCCGGCTAATTGACATTGCCATCCTCTATGACAACAAAGGCGCTATCGACCTTAGGAAGAATCCAGTCTTGCATTTTCGCACCAAACATATAGAAATATGTCACCACTTCCTAAGCGGTAATGTTCAAAAAGGAAACATTTCTATTGAGAAAGTCTCTTTCGAAGATAACATTGCCAATATTCTCACAAAGCCATTAAAGCGTGAACCATTCAACTTACTAAGATCAGGACTAGGTCTTATGGAACAATCTTCGTAAACTCTCTTCTAACTCTTCTTTCTACAAGGTACACATTTCTAATTCTCCTTTTGAGTCTAGGATCTCTATTTTGTACAAATCACAAACATTAAAATCTATGGGGATTTATGTTCAAGTGATGCAGGTTTTACTGACCAGGTTTTAATATTTATAATGTCTCGTTATACCTATGATCTACCCTAATGCACTAACGGGCAGTGTACCCGATCGTGTGTAGTGTAATATTTTGGTAAAACCGAGGTCGTCCCAAGAGCTATGTGAGCGGATTCTAATTAAGTCTAGGTGTCACAGATTTTAAGGTTGAATTGATTAATTAACTACTAAAACAAGAAATGTAAGAAGGCAAATAAAGGCGAGGGTTGTGATCAATAGAGGAGAAGTGTGCTAACCTAGTTAGTCATCTTATCATGTTAAGTTCACGTTTAATTACTTCCAATTGCTTCAAGTGGGGGTTTAGGTCGGTAGGACATCATTTGGTCAGTTCGTCCTAACCTATCAGCAAAGGCCTTCCACCGGAGATCAAACTACTACCCTTGAAAGTCCAGTTGTTTTTAGTCTCCTAAGCTGAGTCATTAAGTTCCACTACATGCAAGATTCATAACAATAAGTGCCCGGGCGCTAGCATCTTAAACACTCATCCCTAACTTCTTAAATTCATCCAAACGGTAGGTGATCAGTTGGTCAAATCGCACAAGTGAAGAAGGGTCGTCAGTTGGTCAATTCTTTCCCTTCCCACTCAGTCTACCTACTTAGGGTCAGTTGGTCATATCTCCTAAGTAACTAGTCACTACCGCCATTCAAAACTACCGAAACAAGGGTAGCTACCAACAAACTATGCATGCATACACTAGAAAAAATTATACGGAAGCAATATAAATATAAACAAAACAATCTAAGAATCATAACTAGGCTAGCACCAGTGGTGCTTAGCCGATCATATTAACTAAAACAATCAATTCAATGTTTAACATATCGAAATATATGAATTGAAAGTAAAGAAATGATCAATTGCTAAAGCTTATCGTTAAGGAATGATTGCTCCCTTGGAGATGGCTCCGTATGCTCCTCGATATCTACCTTCAGCCTTCTACCCACAATCTCTCCTTTTGTGTGTGGAATGAATGAATAGAAATGCAGAATTTTGGGCGGTATTTATAGGCCAGATCTTGTTACGGCGTAACTTAAGTGGAGAGTTACGCCGTAACATCCATTTCTTCGTATTTTGCTCTGGAAAAGTTGGTTACGGCGTAACATCAGGAATGAGTTACGCCGTATCTTCAATAAATCGTGGTTACGCCGTATTTGTGGAATTAGTTACGGCGTAACTTGCAGCAGCGCGGAACATCATTTGACCTAATTAGTTACGGCGTAATCCTAGGAGGGAGTTACGCCGTAATCTTCACTTTAGTTGGTTTTCTGAGTCGCGCTTCTGTTACGGCATAATGTGAGAGAAGAGTTACGCCGTAACATCTTCAAAATAGGCATACTATCATATATCTTCAATAAACTCTCCAAATCAGCGTCACCTTAGCTCCAATGCTCGTAATTTACCTGAAAGTGAAATATAGAGGAAAACAAGCGTAAATCCATATAAATGATATAAAATACGAGCATTATCGGGGGAAATTGACACTTAATATTTAGGACTATTTGATGTTATCAAATATCCCCCCACTTGAACTCTACTTGCCCTCAAGTAGACCTTGTTAGATAGATTCATAAAAAGATATCTCCCATTACCTAGAAAATATAAGTTTACAAATCCCTTACGCTAGAATAAAACAAAGCCACACACCTCACGAAATGGGAACAAAACACTCAAATCTCTCAACTATTCTAAGTGTCAATTTCAGGGTGATCACTCAACGCACAGTCATAGCATGTATTCTATCATAAGCTTGGCGGTTACAAAAATATCCACCACTAGAGTTAAGGGCAAAACAATTCTCGAAGGCAATATGGGTAGACACGACAAGGGTTAAGGGTGAGTTGTCATTACTAACATGTCACAGCGAAGTGGACAAAATCAATGATACATGACCAAATCCATGGCCAAGACACCAAAGATTGCTCGCAACATCACCTAGACACGCTTCATGACTAAAGGGTAGGATAAGACATGGGATAAAATTGGTTTTAAGTAAAATCAAGCAAATAGTCTAAATCTATAACCAAGTCATCACCACTTACCGTACATCCAAAGTTCAAGTTTCGAAGTTAAGAAACCGGATCATGATAATACCAGGTAGATGTTCCATTAAAGGACGTCATGATGGGCACATTACCAACTCCATTCTTCAAATGTGACCGAGGTGGCCTCCTCGATACTAAATCTATAATAAGCTCATAACATAGTGCTTATAACTTCGCACTTTACAATCAAATAAATAACAATACCTATTTTTTTTTTCGAATCACTTCATCATTTGTTTTCCACATAACAACTAAACATAACATCCCCCCACTTGAGGTGAAAAATATAAGAATGAGCTTTTAAGAATATGTCGTCGACGAAAGCGTGATTCCCGAACCTTTCCACTTGAACCTTGAACTTAGGCAAACAATGACTTCCCAATTACAAATAAAGACTACAGGGTAGGCTAAGGTGTAAGGGTGTAACGAAACAATATGTTGGGTGAACAATATGAAAGGAATGGCTCAGATGGGTGTATCTAGGGGTATCTTGCACTAAAGGTGAGTGCAACAAAAGGGTTTAACATGGGGGTCGAGAAGTCGAGGTGACTAATCGATAGACACACAATGATATGCTATTTGGGTGATAATCCTATAATATTTACTTCTTAAACTGAAAAGTCCAAATACATCGAGCTAACACAACATACCTCGTCTATGGTCTTGAAATGATGCAAAGGCCAAGTTCTAAAGTTTACAAGCTACCGGCACACTCATAATTTGGTGGATTGGGGTAAATAATTGGAAATGGATAAGGCTAATCTCCCCATATAATATGAAGGGTTATAATGTGCTCGGCTAAGGTCTAATCTAGTTAGGTTAAGAAAAACATGTCAAAATTTTAAAAATGGCATAATTTTTCAAAATAAACTAGAAAAACGAGGGCAAAATAAAGTTCAAGAGACAATTATACTCCCGTCCCCCACTTGAAATGTACAAAGTCCCTTTTGTACTAAGCGTTAAATAAAGGTGAAGAGAAAAGTAGAATTAGAGCGAGAACTTCCTTGAAATTTGCTCCAAAAAGAAAGAAGGCCCACGAATAGAATCGTGCATTCGCATAAGCATCCACGAGCAAACTTCAATCCCTGAAATCACACTACCGACAAGCATAATTCAAAAAAAAGAAAAAGAAAAATTAAAAAGAAACCTAACTCACTTTCGTAGGAATCACGGTTGCATTTTGCGTATGCAACAAGCTCTTTAAACCACTTGGTGTCCCAAGTGGACGAGTGTAGTCTCGTGAGGGCTTACAGGGAATGTACCCATAAAGTTCATATAACTCCCAGGCAGTGGCGCCAAAAACTTGATGCAGGTTTTACTGACCATATATTAATATTTATAATGTCTCGTTATACCTATGGTCTACCCTAATGCACTAACGGGCAGTGTACCCGATCGTGTGTAGTGTAGTATTTTGGTAAAACCGAGGTCGTCCCAAGAGCTATGTGAGCGGATTCTAATTAAGTCTAGGTGTCACAGATTTTAAGGTTGAATTGATTAATTAACTACTAAAACAAGAAATGCAAGAAGGCAAATAAAGGCGAGGGTTGTGATCAATAGAGGAGAAGTGTGCTAACCTAGTTAGTCATCCTATCATGTTAAGTTCACGTTTAATTATTTCCAATTGCTTCAAGTGGGGGTTTAGGTCGCTAGGACAACATTTGGTCAGTTCGTCCTAACCTATTAGCAAAGACCTTCCACCGGAGATCAAGCTACTACCCTTGAAAGTCCAGTTGTTTTTAGTCCCCTAAGCTGAGTCATTAAGTTCCGCTACATGCAAGATTCATAACAATGAGTGCCCGGGTGCTAGCATCTTAAACACTTATCCCTAACTTCTTAAGTTCATCCAAATGGTAAGTGATCAGTTGGTCAAATCGCACAAGCGAAGAAGAGTCGTCAGTTGGTCAATTTTTACCCTTCCCACTCAGTCTACCTACTTAGGGTCAGTTGGTCATATCTTCTAAGTAACTAGCCACTACCGCCATTAAAAACTACCGAAACAAGGGTTGAAAAGAGTTTATTTGATACTCTTCCTATCCCTAAACCCTCTGGCGATTGCGACTTACTGCTCTACCCTAATTCATTTTTTCTGCAACTCGATCTGCTCCTCACTCCTTTAACATTCGATCTTGGGATTGACAAGACCTTTGTTATTAGAGTCTTTGGTGTCGATCTGCTGAGACTTTTAGGGTTCTGATTTTGATCGATTCTTTAGGGGTTTTTTAGTTGGTTTGTATTGGTGCTACTCTAATACTTAATTCACTGCAACATCATCATTATGGGTTAGTTGATGCACTTTATCCGTCTTATTAAACCCTAGTTGTTACTAGGGTTTTTACTGGTTCTTGTTTCGAATTTAAGACCTATATTTTTCGTGTGATTGCTGGTTTGATTGGTGTGGTTCGCAAGTTCTGATGTCTAATTTGGGAGAGACGTTAACTGGTTTGGGAGGCGACTTGGGGGAGTTGAATGATGCTTAAATGATTAACCTTAGTACTCAATCTATGAACGTGGAAACTGGAGCTGATGTGAGTGAATTTAATTCGAGTAAACTTAATTCGGGAGAGAAGGTTACTGTTTTGGAGCCGATTCCAATTGTTTCTAGCCCTAGTCATGACATACCAGAGGGTCATGATACTTTATCGAAGATTCGTGCCATTGAACAAAAAATTTTAGAGGGGAAGCTTGTTTTAGTGGGTGAGGACGGGATACCATTAAAACCAGCTGGGATAGTTGATTCGACAACTTCCATTGGGGCTACTCCACTTGGTTATCCAATGGTGCCACAGTCTCAGAAGGAGTTGGAGGACATGCTTAAGAATATTGGTTATCCGCATCAACAACCAGGTGGTCAGTCAGGTAAGAAGGCTGATTGTCCTAATAAACCGTCTACTAGTGATGTGGGTTTATCTCATGAATCTGATCTGGTGGATCAAGTAAATCTGAGTGTGTCTAGGGATGATACCAATCTACCCCAAAGTGGTCCAATGTCTTATGTCAATGCTACGGCTAATTCTCCTACCAAGACAAAAGCTAATTTTCATCGGTTGGAATGTAGTAATAAGATGAATGGAGTGGATCTTACTGTCCCTATGAAAGTTATTGAACATGTAAATTCTCGTTTTGATAATACCCTGTATGGTTACTTTCTAGGTAAACGGGTTGCCTTCCTGGTGGTGGACTATTATGTACGTAATGCTTGGGGTAAGTATGGTCTTCAAAAGGTCATGATGAATGCTAAGGGGTTTTTTTTCTTTAAGTTTGCTACTCGGAAAGGTGTTGATGATGTTCTTGAAAATGGTCCATGGATGATCCGTAATGTTCCTATTATTCTTAAAAATTGGACTGTCAACACCAATTTGCTTAAAGAGGATCTGACCAACATTCTGGTGTGGGTTAAATTCCATGAGGTTCCCATTGATATGTTTTCCGAAGATGGTCTTAGTCTCCTAGCTACATTTATTGGTACGCCTAAGATGTTAGACTCTTATACTAGCCAAATGTGCTTGGAATCTTGGGGCCGTAGTTGCTTTGGCCACTGTCTAATTGAAGTTAAGGCGGATGAGGCTCTCAAAGAGAGTCTTACTGTGGCCATTCCATTACTTGATACACATGGGTTTTCTATTGAAACGATTCGGGTTGAATATGAGTGGAAACCATCTCTGTGTGATACTTGCAAGATTTTTGGGCATACTGGGGGCACTTGTCCTAAATATGTTCCTCATACTGTACAACCCTCACATACGACTGATGATGGATTTCAGGCTGTTAAAGGTAAGCAGATGGGTAAGAAGGGTAGTCAACATGCTCCGGGCAAAGGTGGTTTTACTAAGCCGAATGTTGGGCCTAAGGTTCGGTATCAACCAAAGGCTCCTACAGTGACTAAGAAGGTGGATGATACACGTACAAAGGTGGTAGATGTAGCCAACACTAGTGGAATTACTACCACTAATGCGTTTGCTGTTCTTAATACGGTTGATACTGATAATACTGTGCCTACTAATGTTATTTCAGAAGAAGGGACTCCGCCTGAGTCTAGTCCTTCAATGGCTGCTGACAAGGAGGGGTCTCAACAGACTGATAGTTTACCACAAGCTCCGATTGTGGTGGATGATATAATGAAGGAGCCAGTGGTGGTTTCTAGTGTGCAACAGGAAGTGGCTCAGCCTTCTTCTTTCACTTCTACTTCTCCCCCTAAGAGGACTAATCTGTTCTCTAAAGTGGGAGAAATTGTTGTTTCTGACAGTGATGATGACCAAGTAGTTCCAGAGGATAACCCGATGGCGAATTTTCTTGCCTCTGGAGGTGGTGGATATGAACATGAAGATGATGAGGATTATGATGATTATACGAGCCACGTCTACGATCTCCCACATGAATTAAATGATTTTAAGCTTAAAGGACGTGGTAAAAAGTAGTCTTGGTGTTCGTATAGTGGTAGTATATAAATGTGAGTTGTGGTTTATTGTTTTATTTTGAAATTGGAAGTGCATTATGTAAGTTTCCCCATGTAATGGGTTGAGATATGAGATGTCACTCATATCCTTTGTACTTAAATGTTTTTTGGAGTAATAATATTTACCGGGTCTCTTGACCTTTTACCCAAAAAAAACTACCGAAACAAGGGTAGCTACCAACAAACTATGCATGCATACACTAGAAACAATTATACGGAAGCAATGTAAATATAAACAAAACAATCAAGGAATCATAACTAGGCTAGCACCAGAGGTGCTTAGCCGCTCATATTAACTAAAACAATCGATTCAATGTTTAACATATCGAAATACATGAATTGAAAGTAAAGAAATGATAAATTGCTAATGCTTATCGTTAGGGAGTGATAACTTCCTTGGAGATAGCTCCGTATGATCCTCGAGATCTGCCTTCAGCCTTCTACCCACAATCTCTGCTTTTGTGTGTGGAATGAATGAATAGAAATGCAGAATTTTGGGCGGTATTTATAGGCCAGATCTTGTTACGGCATAACTTAAGTTGAGAGTTGCGCCGTAACATCCATTTCTTCGTATTTTTCTCTGGAAAAGCTGGTTACGGCGTAACATCAGGAATGAGTTACGCCATATCTTCAATAAATCATGGTTACGACGTATTTTTGGAATTAGTTACGGCGTAACTTGCAGCGGCGCGGAACATCATTTGACCTAATTAGTTACGACGTAATCCTAGGAGGGAGTCACGCCGTAATCTTCAGTTTAGTTGGTTTTCTGAGTCGCGCTTCTGTTATGGCGTAATGTGAGAGAAGAGTTACGCCGTAACATCTTCAAAATAGGCATACTATCATATATTTTCAATAAACTCTCCAAATACGCGTCTCCTTAGCTCCAATGCTCGTAATTTACCTAAAAGTGAAATATAGAGAAAAACAAGCGTAAATCCATATAAATGATATAAAATACGAGCATTATTGGGGAAAATTGACACTTAATATTCAGGACTATTTGATGTTATCATCAAGTATATACTTTATATTTAGTGAGTTTAAGACTAAGTTCTTAACCTCTTATGATTACTTGCATTCAATTCATATCTAATCATTAGATTATGGCTTATTTTTTGGTTTTAGCATTCATTGCAATGCATGATTTCTATCTATAAATAAGCTCTCAAAATGTTTGCATCTCCATCACCCTCAACCTCTCAAATTCTCATAAATATAGTAAGCTGTGGCATCCAAAAGATCACAATCATCTCAAAACCGTGAAAACATAGTTATTGAAATTAACACTTTTCAAAAGATCACCAACATACTTGAACAACACATCCAAGAAACCACTCATATTCAAAGCTCAAACTTCATCCTACCACCATCCACTATTCCTCCACCGAAAGCTAGGAAAACCGCTCAAATTAGTGTCCGATCATGTTGTTTTATCAATCCACTATCTTCTTCCAATAGCTCACCACCAAGCAAGCAATCTTCACCTCCCAAAGATAATATAATAGCACCTCCACCATCTCTACAAAAGTCACCGTCTAGGACTTTCACATCTTCTCAAATCAATTCACCACCTTGCTCTCCAATACTAACCACTCTAGAGGAACTCCTTAAGACTCCAAAAACCAATCCACTACCATTATCTACTCTACCACCCGCTCTAACTCAAACATCTAAGTTTACACCACCTCTACCATCCAACATAATACCAAAAGAACTTGTCTTTTCCACACCTCCTACTTCTCCAAATCCTTTTGATGATCTCCAAGAAATTCCACCTAGGAATGTCAATCCACCACCCTCATTTCCCGATAATATGCATGAGGACACACCTTTACCAATCATTCCACCATCACTTCTGCAATCATATGAACCTTCTTAGATCAATGATCCTTCACCTCCACTTCCACACTACCTATTATGCGAATATTGTTAATGTTTTGGAAACGTTGCTCTAGAAATTAGGGACGAATTGCGCTTCACTCTTCGATACATCTTAGATCGCATTGACATCCTCACCTACCGAAATTTCCATCCCTAAAAGGATATGTAAGCATCGAAGACCAATAATATGTTCTTCTATATTTTCTTCCTCTTTGTTTCTTTTTATGTTTTATTTTCTTTAAGTCTCTAAGAACATATCATTGTTCTTATTTTTACAAATGTATGTGGCCTAAATACCACTACATTTTTGTCTTTTTTATTATAAGGATTCCTCTTACGTACCTTGGATCTCTCTAATATTACTTCTCGTCTTTAGACTTGTTATCATTACATGGCTCTATTATTATCACTAACCTTTTCTTATGTAGGTTTTCGACTCCATTTAATTTTAACTTGACGTTCTCATCTAGGGGGAGCTGACATTAAGGGGAAGTTTTACATTTGGGATTCATATCCCACCATATTTTCTCTTTGACACTCTTTTTGTTTCGACAAAAAGGGGGAGAAGAGAGTAAAACTTAAATCTTTTTCAAAAACCTTGAAACATCTAATTCTTAAGTTTTACTCATTATAATTTTATATTTTGTCATCAACAAAAAGGGGAGATTGTTAATACAAATTAACAGTAAAAATATTTATTAATATTTCTTGTTCTTTCTAAGTTTTGTCGATAACAATATAAAATTATATCAAGTACAAATCTAAAGATTACATATTACTTACTTACATTTGTTTAGTTATGTATTGTTTTGTAAATATAAAATGTATGTAAATGTGTTGGGTATAATCTAAAACCTATAACCCATGACCTATGGCCCATGCTCATTGCATCATGCATGATATCACAATGGGTAAAGTCCATTACCCGTAACCCAAAGCGCATAACCCATTGTCTACATACATTGTATCTAGTTGGGTACCCAAGATCCATGACCCATAACCCAAAATCCGGTTTGTAACCTAAATTCCGGACTGGTTTACCTAGTGTGTCGGATCCCTAGGTTTACACTGGCCGAATCCCTTTTCCAAGGGATCTGCCGGATCCAGGTAAAAAAGTGGACAATAAGGTCTATTAATAATGGGCCATTTCTCTTTTGTTTCTCACATATTCTCATATACTTCTTCTTTTATTATTATATCTCTCTAACATCTGATCCAAGGATCATTCTTGTAGCTTTCTTTCTCTTGTGTTTCTCAAGATTCTTCTTTTAAAACGAGATCACATTTCTTGCATATGACTCATCCATTCTTCAAGAGAAGAGTTTGCTTCACCTCTTTATCACCTCAAGACCACTGAGTTGTTCATAATGTGATGATGCATACATTTGAAGGATTACAAACTTACACTAAAGCAATGTTCTGTGTAGATGTTGATGAACATGAAATGTTGTTTTCAGAGTCATAGACATTCAAGTTGTTGTAGAGATTATCCAAGGTCATCTTTTCAAACTCATCTTCGTTCTAGTAACTTGTTAGACACATGTTTAATTCCACCTTTTATAGGAATACATGAACTTTATAATTAATGGACATAAATAGTTCAAGTACATGACACTGGGCAACACCATCATTTAAGTACGTCTTTTCCTCATTATTAAAGTTTGTCCTACTTTTGTGCATCCCCGATTCGGGTTATTTCAAAATAACCATGCAATACTGAAGAAACCACAGGCAACTGCACACATACTTGGAGTTCTTGACATAAATTGTTAGTTATATTATAATTGTATATTGTTACAGAAAAATATAAAGCAAATGTACACCTAATAATACCATTTGTATGTTAACAACAAGGGTAAATAATATTTTTCCTAAGGCATACACATCATAATGTTATGGACCACGTGGCATACCTTACTAAAACATTTGTTTGAATTGCAAGTAAACAACAGGCTAACTAGTTTAGTTGCCCCCAAATGGTTTAGTTGCCCAAAAATTGTTATCTTTGGGCCAGGAAGCGTATGAGTACTACATAAGCTTCATTAATTGTATTTGGCTTAATGTGCATTTCTAATTACTTGACAACACGCAACTATTGACCAGTTGACTATCCACATTTACTTATATTGACTTTAATTGAAAATAAAATCCATGTCACCCCACACACCCCATTTTGCTTATATAAACGGACACCATCTAATATATTTTCAAACTACTTTTGTGAAGTGACACACACTACCCACAGCAGCATTTACTACAACAAAAATGGATAACTATATTTACGACATGGCTAACACTGTCTTTGTGCGTGACAATGGACGTGAGCTAAAGTTCATTAGTGACATGCATGCAACGGTGATGGAGCTAACTTGCCGATGCAGTGTGCGGGGTGAGCAGATCAAGTAGTTGGAGTGTTTTGTTGGGTCCACTGTTGCCAGTGCTTGTATGGAAATGCTGTGTGAAATCCAGGATGAGGAGCTAGAGAAAAACAGGACGCTGATGAGGCTCATCACTGAGACGCAGCTGCAAGTTCTCAAGAAAAGCTCCTTTCTGGCCATGATGTGCAAAAAATATTAAACCTATACTCCTAGCTTGTTATGTGCTCTCTCTCAAGTTCTGTCATTGTCGTTGTTGCTTCGTTACTCTCTTTTTTTATCGCTTAATGTAATGAAATGAAATGTATTATAAAAATTAATTGCGAAGCAATTGTCAAATGGTCGAATTTATACGTATCACGCATAACACTCATGATAATACTTTTGGACAAATATTCAGTTAACAACACTATATATACTACGTATTATTTTTAATCCTTCTTGAACAAACAACTGTAGTTTATGTATAGCTTACTTATTTCGAGTATACAATATTAACATTTTTGACAACCCTCCAACAAGATCAACCCTGTATGTATTTTAACTATCTCGATTATTGTACAGGCCAAACTACCAGTTGTTCTAGAGTAAGCAAACATTTTTTGATAAGACTGGAATACGTCCGAAAGATTACATGTAGTGAAGGGTGTATTTTTGGTGATTGTGGTGTGTGGGTTTGTATATTTTTATGTCGATTGGCACATTGTCAATGGTTGCAAGTTGATGATCCTGCTGACGTTGCGCTAGCTTATCGCGAGAACATGATTCGGTTTTTTTATAGAGTTAGATTTTATCCTTTGTGTCAAGAGTTTTTAACTTATCTCCAACAGCACTTTCGTTGTTTTATCATGCACTATCGGTTTTCAATATACGATATTCTATCAAATACATTTTACAATCAAACATATATCATGCCTCATCCATTGGCATATTCATTCACACATTAACACCAACATTATTACACAAACACGCTAGACATAAAAAAGTTTAACAAAATAAAATAATACTACCTTTGCTAATATATAGCAAATGTTCATCAAGATCACATTTGTACACTAGTCAGGATGCCTTTCTCCAAACAATCTCTTTCATCAAAAAATGCTTCTAAGCCTTCAGTTGCCTTATTTGATCTCAAGCTAAGGTATGAATACCATCACCCTTCCTAAAAATGTTTATATGTTACCTCGTGGTTCTGACTTGCCTTGACTATATTTTTTACCATACTTGCTATTCTTTTTTATGTACATTTATATACCTTTATTACAGGACGCCAGGGTCTATAGCTGCGTATCCTGTTTTTGAGATTCACTACGATGGTACCTTCATTCGGTTACCCAATTTAAGTTATGCGTTTGGCCGAACCCTTTCGCTAAGGTTTAGTAACTCCACAAGGATGAACTTTAAGCAAATGCTTGACTTGTTGGCCTACAAGCTTGAGTGTGAGATATGGGCTTTATATTTTTGCACGCCAAGATTTGTTCTTTCAACTGGTTTGATGATTGTTGATTGTGATAATGATGTTAAAAGGATGTATGAACTTGCTGAGGAATATGGATTAATCGGCTTGTACGTTTCACATAAACCTGTTAACTTAGCATGTTTCTATTATCCTAACCTAACTTTTAATCTTCTTGATAAGGAAACGCATGCAAAGCTTGCGATACATGATAAACTTGTGCAACTTGCTACATCTAAGTCTTACTATGATATTCTTGCATGGGAGGAGGAAGAAGGGCTTTCACCTCCCCTAAGAACCACTCCTTCCCAACCTAGACGTAAAGGAATTTAATTCCAAGGAAAGAATCTTTTCATGGATTTTTTGCATAGCGAAAGTGTTGATGACGCCATTGAGTTCAGTGACGATGAATGGTACTATGGGGGATTTGTGGGTTGTGTTGCAATGGATGTTGGGTGGTCTACTTCCCCACCATCTAAACGGGTGCAACGGGTTATCGAATACGATGATGCCACTTTAAAGAATGTACCGTAAAATTCTCTTCCAAATCAGGTTTTTTGGATGCAGGATCTTCTTTCGTTCCACGTCAAGTAGGGAGTTGTGTCAAGCCCAGGTATGGACATAAGGTTTCGAGGAAACTGTATGCAAGGAGGCTATGCTTTGAAACACCAAGAACGGGTTTACAAAAGATCAAGATGTTGAGGCATTTGAAGGCTCTAACAAGAGATCGGCGTCGAGGATGTTCGAGATTAAAACCAACTTGGTATTTAAGGAACGGAAGGTTGGAGTGTAGGTATTGTTATGCAGCATGCTAATTGTGTTGTTAACGATTACATGAACTTGTGTTAACATTACTTTAAAGTTAAAAAAGATAGTCTAGTCTAGGCTTTTTTGTAAGGCAACGTCTATGCATTGGCCACCTGCATTGTAACTATCTCTTCCTGGTATAGTGCTCTATCCAGACTTGTTTGTGTTTACCCACTTTGACTTTAAAGAAAGGCACCCAAAAAATGTATTTGACAGTTTTACAACTTGATTATACATTTTTTCATATTGTTTATCAACTGTGTGCATTTACCCACTATTTACTAACAACATGTTTATGTTACTTGGTCTTCAGCACTAGCAGTACTAACGTGCAATAGCAGTTTTAAGTATTCATTCTCACGGCCTAATATACGTGTCATATGTTTTGCATTATATTGCATCACCATGACTACCTTTATAAACAGCAGCAGCAACCAAAGAGAGCAGCAGTTACAACATTATCATGAATTTGTACTATTCGCAACACTCGTGATCATATTCAATTAAACCCTTTGTATACTTACAGAAACAACTATAACAAATCACAAAATTCGGGAAACTAGTTTAAGATTGTTTCTACATTATGAAATACAACATTGTATAGTCTTGATTATGTATTCAAAAGATCTGCACATGAATCTGTTACTTTAGGGGTATCCATTTTATGTGATCTATGTTGTTGCTTACATTATGTAAAGGTAATTTGTACCGTATATATTTTGCTGTTCCGGTGGGCTTTACAATTTAACACTGAACATAAAAACTTGCAACTTCTCCAAAAGTAAATTACATATATAATTAAACGTTTATATCTATTCCATTACATTACTTGCCTATTAACATACCAAGTCCAACACAAGTAACCGACAAAGATCCTAACATAATGAAAAACAACCTATCATACAGCTTCAACTTTGACTTTGCATCAGTCAACTCTTTGTCCAAGATTGACTTGTCCAAAGCAAGAGTATCAACCAATTGTTCAATATCCACCGACTTCTTCGATCTTTTCTCCTTTTCAAAGAACCCATACACCAGATCTTTATAGTATTCACTAGGCATATCATCATCCAAAAACTGATACACATCATAAATAGAGCATTTTACGAAACGCTTCCCAGGGTTTGCCCTTGTTGTTGACGTCTTGAATGGTAGACGAAGACTGCATTTGCAAAAGTATTCAACTTTGGCACCAATTAGTCGGGTTGTAGCTAAAGTTCTAGAACTCATGATAAACAGGTTTTTAATTAACAAGTTTGTGGAAATGTAGGAAAATGTTGACCGATAAATTAGGTGGTGGGGAGTTTATAAAAGTTGCAAAAAGTACCTTTTAGGCTTTTATAACTATATCGTTTTTTGCCCAAACAAAACTTTATAAAGACATATATTCAGCTTATATTTGTTGTAAAAAGTAGAGGGACCTACCATGACAAACACTTAAACTTTTTTACCCCACACATCACTTATCCTTATGGTCCCGACCATCAACATCCCAACATTCCTGCTTTATACCCTAGGTCACTTTCATTGAACATTACAAAAAATAATCGGTGTCCTTTTAATCTTATTTTAGGAAAAACTCCAGGTTTGTTGTACTATCCAGTATGTACTTTGTTACCTTATTCATTCATATTGGTTGATATATTTATATATTTGTTACCTTATTCGTTCATATTGGTTGATATATTTATATATGAATATAAATAACTGTGCAGCTTTATATGTTATATTCTATTATTAAATTCAAAGTTATTGAATTTGTTATTAGGGTTTATGTTTTATAGGTATGGTCAGTATACCCCTTTAAGTCTAGTAGTTGCTTCTAATTTTTATTAGTATTTTTGTTTTATAGGACATGGCGGAAACCAAAGAAGTCATATTTAAAGTTCACCACAACGGGAAGTTTCAATTTCAGCCACTCCGCTATGTAGGTTGTCGCCTTGCTGATGTCTGGTGTTTTAGCTCCAGCAGGGGTGCATTTACAAGGGTGCTTGATCATGTTTTTGCTGATATTGGGGGGGGGGGAAATGGGCTTTATTTTATGGTGCACACAGACAATGACGTTCGGCGAATGTATGACATTGCGGAGGAGACTCGATCAATGGACCTCTACGTTCTGCACAAGCAACAGCCTTTGTCACAATTTTATTTAAAAAACATGGTTTGGCAAGAAGAGGACGCTGGCATGCGATGCGCTAGTGCAACACCGTTCAAAAGAAGGAAGCTAACAACCCGTGTGTCTATAAGGAAAACTGATACAGGGTTCGAGATCAGAGAAAAAGCGGGTAGTGCACAACAAACTGAAAAATGGTTGCAAGAGGAAGGTGTGGAACTCTGAGCTGGAATTGCTGCCGCGAAAGGAAAAGAGATACCCTTTTATGAGGATGTACATGAAAGTAAGCCAGGTCATGGGACTGCCAAGGGAAAAGAACTAGTTGTTGAGCAAGAGGGTGTGTCAAGAAGTGGGAAAAGGGTTTCTATAACCACTTACAGGCGGGCCATACAGAACATGAAAGCGATTATGATGGAGGTCCTGGATGCCTGAATGATGGTTTTGGTACGTTTATAGACTGTGTTTTTATATTCAATGAACATGTTCATACCACACAGATGCACGACCCCTTTTAGCTAGCAACCGCATGACACAAATAAGTAATACTTTACAATCCATCCGTTATTACAAAGCCAAATACACACAAACGTTTACCTTACATAAAACACACTATAGTAGGACTTAGGCAGTGAATGCATTATTAAAAACCATGTTTCCGCTTACTTTAAAAAGCTGTTTGGAGTAGGGAAATCGGATAGAAGACTGCAAGCTTTTGGATGAAGCTTTATTCCTGTCTTAATTTTTTTTTTGGCGGCTTTAGTCCGTTTTCCCGCCCAAAGTCTTGGAAACCATCCATCTACATACAATACTTTGGGTAACCCTTAACCCAAAAAATAAACTACAAAAAATTAAAAAAAAAAAAAAAAAAAAAAAAAAAAAAACCGTCCATTTACATCTACAACCTCTTTATAGCATCGATTGTATACCAAAAAACAGGACAGACATAACACGTATTCCCTTACAAAAATTACCACATCAATGGTTGTAAATGGTTACTTTGAAAATGATGCAGAAGAGTACGCGTTTGTGTTAAACAACTATTTGTTGTTTGACTCGGTTATTGATGCTTTCGGGGAGGAACCCATTTCAGAATTTGGGTTCTATAAGGAGGTAGATACGAGGACGAGGAAAATTATTTTGAACTGGCTCCATACAAAAGACTTTTACTGGGATGAGGTTTATGGAATGAATGATCTGGAGGAGGACGACGAAGATGAAGATGATGAGGAGGCTGGAGATGAGGAGGATGATCAACAGGATGCAGAGGTGGTTCAAAGTCAGGTGGTGGATCAGCAGGAAATTTGGGTGGAGCAGACAAATGTGGTAGTGCAGCAAAACCAGGAGGAGCAACAACATGGGTTTGAAGCCCCTTATGATCTGGAAAACAGGATTAGCCGGCTTGAAATTTTGTTTCAACAAGTCAAAGCCAGGAAGGAAATGAAGAAAAACAGGGAAGAGAGCTGTGGTTCTAACAACTTGGTTTGAAATGGGGTGGGAGGAGCAGTTCACGATGATGGTGGTTTGTTTTTCGTGTGTTTATTATTATTATTATTATTATTATTATTATTATTATTATTATTATTATTATTATTATTATTATTTATTTATTTTAATATCACTTCATTAGAAAATCAAAAGAAATTACAAGAAATTAGTGAGGAGCCGAGAGACTATTATTATTATTATTATTATTATTATTATTATTATTATTATTATTATTATTATTATTATTATTATTATTATTATTATTATTATTATTATTATTATTATTATTATTATTATTTTTTTTTTTTTTTTTGTGGGGTTTTCGTTGTTTTACTTGTTTTCGATTTTTCATCTTTTGTTTTTAGGTCGGATAATTAGATGTATGGTTGCACTGTTATGAATGTTTGTTGGGCTTAAAAAAATATGAATGAAAAACTAGCAGTTGCAATTGACTTTCTGCTGCCAACCATGAGATAGTGCTTCTAACCGTAACCAAGATGTTAGATTTATGTTGTTACGTCTAGAATTTATTATAGTGGAATGGTTAAGAATTGTGGTTGCCCGATAGTACATGACATATTGCCCAAATATGGCACTTAGATGCCCATATTGCATATTGCAAATTACAGGGTGGCCTTAAAGTCCAAAAGAAACTGCCCAATTACATCGTTATTACAACATAAAAAGGTTTCCTGAGGAACGAAACCGAATGGCCAATTAACTAAAACTGTGGCCCACTAAACAAGTGGCTCTACTTTTACAAAAAACATGACATACTAGCAGTTCTGCAGTTGTAGTAAAGTACAAAAGTTGGTGTAAAGTGAAAAATTTACTCTTAAAAACGTGTCATCATTTCGTTCTTGTCTTCTATCACTAGCAGTAGTTAATATAACCAGCAGTTGTAAGTATACAACCAACTCAGTTTTAGTATTTAAAATAACTAGTGGTAGTAAAAATAATTAGCAGTTGTATGTATACAACCATTTCATTTTAAAATTTCAGATATTTTATTTAAGTAATCGAGCGTAAAAGTAGTGTCGTATTTTTTTAACGTTTAGGAATGTCACATAAAGTTCGAAATAATAAACTCAAATCAATGTAACTCTACACATCTGATAACCTGAAGCCGTTATGTGTTTACGTCAAACTCAACATGTTGATGATTTTAGAATAAGTGATGGTCTATAAAATAGTTTTGTTCCATCATAGAATAAATGTAGTCGAAGGTAATAACAACTACGCAATTATATTGACTCAGTTATAATCACTTTTAATTTATCGTTTTATTAACCAAGGCAGCATTTACTTTGAATATTTATGCCGTTAAAATTATTAAAGTAAACACTCACATATGCACAGGGTACAGACATTAAGTGCAGTACAATATTACAGTTGGCCATTGTAGAAAGAATTGTACATGTCCAATGTAAAATATTAGTTGGACTGTGTGCCACAAATAGTTGGCCAACTAACTAAAAAAATTGCCCAAAAAAACTGTTTGCGTTGTAACTTGTTGCCCAATAAAACTGTTTGCGTATGAGACAAACCTCAGTAACTCAATATTTAATAAATTCAACTAGTCACCACTTGAGTACACCTATTACTAATTTTTATTTGACTGAAATGCAAATAAAAAACATTCAACCACCAGCCATTTTGCATACATCACCGCTGTACTATATGTACTGTAGCAGTTGCCATGTGTACACTATTTTAGTTGCCCAAAGTACCATTTTCTAGCAAAGAGTTAGCAAACTCGTCATAAAAATAGATTGTGGGTGGGTACCTATTTGGGGCTGTGATCCACTTGTCCATGGGAAACAGACAAATGTCATAACTTGTTTGTCAGAATTTTTTGTGTCTCGATAATGTATGACGCTAACGGTTGCTTTTGCTGATTATATATGTAACTAAAAGTCTTATTATTATTTATTTTCTATCTCTATTAGTGAGAGTCTTAGAAAAACAAACATAAAAAGTGTCCCAAAATTGTTTAGTCTAAGTGTCTAACAATGTCTACTGCCATGGTTATATGTGATGAATTACTAAAAGAGATTACGATCGCGTACTATAGGGATGAATTGGATGTTGCTTTACGTGAAGAAGCAGATCAAATGAGGAAAGCTGTTGAAATTAGGGCCCGTGTCAACCGTAGACAGCTAATGATAGCGGAAGTCGAGCTTCTATGCGGTTTTGATTGTTCGTTGCCAACTATTAATCACCTCCTAAGGATGCAAAATGAGGATCTGGCTGAGAGTTCCAAACTACTTCTTTCTTTGTTTAAGAAACATGACCGTGTTAAAGACCTGAATGGTTTCATCCAAAAGTTGGAGTCAATGGAGATTTGATGTGCTATGTATTACTTACTTTGGAGCTGGTGGCTTTTGTTTGTTAGGGGATCGTTGTTATATTTTTGAGTCACTTATCTCATCTTCTATACTCTGTCTATGTTATGTTAACCTATGGATTTGATCCCTTTTATGTTAGTTGTATATATTTGTGGACTGTTACTGGTATGTATTCTGTTGCGTAGTTGTTCAATTGTGTGCGATATAGTAAGTCATGTTACAAAAAAAAATTAAAATAAACAAAATAATAAGCAAAATAAAAAAAAAAAAACTTACTGCTAAAGTAAAGACCGATTTACATGTACCCAAAAAAAACGTATCTAGTTAAAAAAAAAGTCATAATGTGGGTGTGTACTTGTTTGGGCTTCTTACCAGGTTGTCGATGCGTGGAAAGAGAGATAACTCTTCTAATAATGTGTGTAGTCTGACATTTTGTGTCTCGATAATAGAAAGAAGATGACGTGTTGAGTTACATGCTTATTTATGTATTATGTATTAAAATAATAATCCTTATTATATCATTAAAAAAAAGAGAAAGCGATAACTACGCAAAAAAATTGTAACAACTGCTACAAGTGTTACAACTGCTTGGTCATGACATAGTTTAGACCCACAAAGAGCGTCATTCGGAAACCTCTAATATTCAGTTGCAATCAAGTTCGAGATAAACAAGAATGGCGCCAGAGTATTTTGCTAGAAGTCACAACATGATTGCGTTTTTGAAAAAACCAAAGGAGGCTACAGGGTTTGAACAAATTATTGATTTCCTGAATGCACACCCGCTTAGGTATGCACTCACTGCCAAACCTGTTATCTACGTTTGTTGTATGAAGCAGTTTTGGTCTACTGCAAAGACTAAAACTATTGGTGAGGAAGTACAAATCCATGGTAGCGTACATGGCATGCAGATAATTATTACTGAGGCATCAATTAGGAGAGATCTTCTCCTAGATGATGCTGACGGTGTTGTGTGTTTGGATAATGATACCATTTTTGAAACACTACCGCTTTTGGGGTATGGAGGTGAATTAGGACCAAAATTAAAATTTTTTAAACCACTGTTCTCCCCACAATGGAAATTCTTGATCCATACCATAATGCAGTGTCTAAGTCCAAAGACAACTTCCTGGAATGAGTTTAGTACAAACATAGCATCTTTTGTGATTTGTGTAGCTCTTAATAAGAAATTCAATTTATCCAAAATGATATTTGATGGTTTAGTTAAGAACTTGTTGGATACGCATGCAAAATATTATATTTATCCAAGGTTTTTACAACTGCTATTTGACAACCGATTTGAGACACCACCCAAACATTCAAAAACTTGGCATGTCCGTTGTCACACTCAAAAACTTATGAGTCACATGAGAAGACAGGGCAATAATTTTGATGGGACACTAACACCATTGTTCCCACACATGGTGCTGCTGCCTCAGAATTTGGGGGAAGGATCAGGAAGTCCCTCTGAATCCCAAAACACACCCGGACGTTTCCCTTCTACATCCCAAACCAATGAAACTTCAGCTGAATCAATTTCCAGTGGAACAAGTTCTGCTGATGAACCCACCCAAGAGGAAAATATGGGGGATCTTTCTGTTCATGGTAGGCAAGAGATGAGGTCTGCACACCTCGAAGATTCACCCCAGTCAGGAGTTAACACAATTAGAAGACAGGACAGCGGTCTGATATTAAATAAACTGGTGGAAAAGTGTGATCAACTATGTAAACAGGTATGTGAATTAACAAAGAAAACTTCAGCACAACATGCAGATTTAAAATATTTGAATAGGAAGTTTGAGCGGTTGGAGAAGAAAAAGGCAGGTACCACAAAAATAAAACGTTTGGTGAAGGTTCGAAAACATCAGGTAGTTGAGTCATTTCTGGAAGAAGCAAGTTGTGATCTTGCGGAGGATACTACCAAGCAGGGGAGGCGTACCGAAAAGAATGAAGATGGTTCAGGGGAGGGTGTTGTTGCAGTGGAGAAGTCCGTCGAAATTAATACAAGTTATCACGATGTTGGTGCCTCATTTGAGCCACAACAAAGGTATGCGTGTCATTACATTTCTTAAGCATGTTCATATGTAAATGCATAGTTGTCGCTTGCCTTGACTAGTCAGTAATTGCACAGAACGGCCATGAAGGATGTGGATGGTTCAGGGGAGGCGCCGAATGTAGTGGAGAAGACCGTGGAAACTAATAAGACTGATCACGCCGTCGGAGCCTCATTTGACACCGAACAAAGGTATGCGTGTCATCAACTTTGCTAAGTATTTGTCGTATGTAAAAGCTTTGTTGTCGGTCGCTGTGACTAGTCAGTACTTGTACAGCACGAGCGTGATGAATGAGGATGCTTCAGGGGAGGCTGCGACTGGGCTGGAGGAGACATTTGAAAGTAGTAAAACTGTTGAAGATGTAAGCATCTCTTTTGATTCAAAACGAAGGTATGCGTTTCCGCACACTTCTTAAGTATGTTCATATGTAAATGCGTGGTTGTCGCTTGCCTTGACCAGTCAGTAATTGCACAGAACGGCCGTGAAGGATGTGGATGGTTCAGCGGAGGCGCCGGATGTAGTGGAGAAGACCGTCGAAACTAATACAAATGTTCATGACGTCGGTGCCTCATTTGAGTCAGAACAAAGGTATGTGTGTCATCAACTCTGCTAAGTATGTTCGTATGTAAAAGATTTGTTGTCGGTCGCTGTGACTAGTCAGTACTTGTACAGCACGCGCGTGATGAATGAGGATGCTTCAGGGGAGGCTACGATTGGACTGGAGGAGACATTTGAAAGTAGTAAAACTGTTGAAGATGTAAGCGTCTCTTTTGATTCAAAACGAAGGTATGCATGTCCTTACAATTCTTAAGTATGTTCATATGTAAATGCGTGGTTGTCACTTGCATTGACTAGTCCATAATCGTACAGAAAGATCAGGGTGGATGTGGATGTTTCAGCGGATGATACTAATGCAGCGGAGAACAGAGTTCGAACTAAAAAGACTGCTGAAGATGCCGTTGCCTATTTTGGTTCCAAAATAAGGTATTATTGTCATTACTCTTATTTATTATGTTGATGTGTACATGCATGGTTATCACTTGGCTTGACTAGTCCATAATTACACCATTGCCGTCGCAGTTGGGAGGATGTTTTGTCAATGCTAAATAGTCTAGCGGACGTACAAACTGGGATCCTGTATCTGCTGCCGGTACAGATAATTCTGCTGCTTGTTCAACAAAACCAAAGATTTTGTCATAAGTAACTGATGCTTGTATATTTGTTTATGACGTTGCAGCAGGAACAGAAAAAGCAACAGTTGAACATGACGATATTAATGCAGATGTTACTGCTGTGATTAATAAATATTTCACCTCAAGTGGAAATGAGGAGTCTCCTCCAAGTGAAAATAGTGAACCTCAATCTGTTACTAATGATACTCATGTGACTAGAAGCAGTGAATTGCCATTCAGTAATGATGCTGCAAAAGATCTTGTTGGGCATATGACTGATGTGACAACAGAAAACACAACGGTGAAAGAGACTACGGATGCAGGTGGAAATGGTCAACCTGAAACCGCTGCTAGTGTCGCTGCAACCACCGCTGCAACCACCGCTGCAGCCACCTCTGCAACAAATGGTACAACCACTTCCATTACAACTCAAACAAATATCACTCAAACAAACGCTGTCAATGAACAAGATGATGCACCAACAACAATTTTGAACAAAGGTACGGATGCTTGCGCATATGTTTATGCTGGTGCTACAGTTGAAAGTGAAATACTTAGTGTGGAAACTATGGAAGATGGAGATGTTGGTAACGCTAATGATGTGCATACAAGTGTTGAAGTAGCAGTAATGATAGACGGAGGTGATGAAACGAAAAACCTTGGGACTGCAGAACTTGGGCTAGCATGTTTGAAGAGCGCAAGTTATATGCAAGCTATTATTTCTACTGATTCAAATGTCGCTGCTTCTGTTCTAGGAAAGCGTCTGTTGGTTAAAGGAACCAACACAAACGCTTTATCTAAAGAAAACAAAACGAAGTCTGATAACGACATAGCTGGTAAGTTGCATGATTACTTTTTTATAGAAAAAAATAAAGATGACAAAGTCTTTCAAATCAATGCAGAATTAGCTGATAAGATTGCTGCTGACAATGTAACTGAAAAAGCAACAGCTGAAAAAACCCCGGTAGATTCTCCCAATGCAAAAGACAGAGCAAGGGTTAAAAGGAAAAGAAAGGCGGATGTTGTAGCTAGACAGGAAGCTGGGTTGGAACCTTGGTATTACATTAGGTCAACAGCTGAAGCCGATGAGATACTAGCATCTAGGATGCAGAACAAAGAAATTGAAATCCTAACATGTGAACAGGCAAAAGAAGCTCTTGATAAAATAGTGATAGAAAGGCAAAAATTCTACATTAAAAAAAGAGCACAAAAAAGGATCCGAAAGCCACTAACGAAGAAAGAACAGAAAATCTTCATGTGTGAGTACTTGGAGAGGATGGGAGGGCATAAAGTAAATGTCTTGCGGAGGCTAACTTATGATAAAGTGAAAGAAATGTTTGAAAAGTGTAGAATGAGGCCTGATAAGTTAACTCCTATGAACAAAGGTAAAGGTGCGAGAGATGAAGGAAGTTCCAAAAGAGCTTTTGATGATTTAGAGCAGGATCAGTCAAAGAGGCAGAGGATTGATCCAAAACAAAGGATTGAAAGGTTAAACCGTTTGATTGTGCTTGATACGACGAGGCAAAGACTGGGTGCACTTCAGCCGACAATAACAAATAGTGCACGTAACGTTTACTTGACAAATGGTGGCACTGTAATTACCATCAAGAGGTCTGACAGGCTCGAAACTACATTTAATAGCTTGGGTCAGTTGCTACATACTATAGACAAAGAAGATTTGGAAAGTGTTTGGCAGTGCGTTAAAATTGGCTTTCAGACAGGCCGGGACGCAGGTTGCCTAGGAGTTGATAAGTGGTATGGGATGAAGTGCATGTTTAAGCCCGATATAAAGGACGTTGAATGGAAAGAAACACTGGTCACGAGTTGGAGATTGTACGAACAGTGTGGAGTTCATGTGGTTACTACGCCGACAAGTTATTTATTAATGCTGGATGATGCGGATTACCCTCTAACACCAACTCTAGCTTGTAACATGTTGTTTAAGAAGCTGATGACAAATAGAATAAGTGAAGTGGCATATGTGCTTGTTGAAAAGATAGAAGGAATAGCGCGTATGTAAACTTTAATAATGTATCCGTTTTTTAATGGAAAGTTGCATATTTTGGACGCAAAAATCAGGTTTGTGTGTGTGGTTTAATAAGATATTCGAAGAGTCCCTAAGGTACAAAAAAATGGTATTTGCGAATTAAAAGGTCAAGTAGTTAAATTCAAAGTGTTTATAATTGTGGACAAGCGTTATCCAAATACCAAAAAGGATAGAAAATCTGCTAGTACAGCTATGTTAACTACTGCTAGGAGTAAAATAAGAACTGCTAGCTATGTTAACTACTGCTAGTAGTAAAATAAGAACTGCTAGCTATGTTAACTACTGCTAGTAGTAAAATAAGAACTGCTAGCTATGTTAACTACTGCTAGTGATAGAAGAAATCAACGAAATGGTGCCACAGTCGTATTAAGTCAAACCGAGTTGGTTGTATTGTTACAACTACTAGTAGTCAAGTTAGAACTGATAGATATGTTAACTACTGCTAGTGATAGAAGAAATCAAGGAAATGATGCCACAGTCGTATTAAACTGACAACTGCTAGATAAATTGTACTAGTGTTGAGTGTTAAATATGTTTTTGTCAAGTGTGTAGGTATTAGTATGGAGTGTTTATGTCAGTAGCTTGTAGGTATTAGTAGATTGTAGAATACGAATTGTACGACTAAAAGGACTACTTCGTTTATAAAAGCCGTTGCTAGGGAAATCAAGTTTCCCTACGTACAGCTGCTGGTTGCCAAGATTACATAAACGCAGGAAATAGTAAAGAAGTTGACTTACAACGTTTCATACACACAACCAACAACATATTAAGCTTACTACATAATTATAAATTTAATGGTTACATAGTTATAGAACCACGTGATTTATAACTTTTAGCGACTACAAAAAAGATAAGCACTCCATGCTTCCTCCCCATAGACAGCGTACTAAAACCACAAAGCCTCGTTCCCATTAATCATGATCAATAACTTCAGGCCGACGTACCTGTTGAAAATGCCCTTCATATATCATTAACCAAGTAAAGTGATAATCTTTTAAAGGAATATGAATAGAATGTTAAGTTACAAAAAAAAAGAAAGAAAAAAAAAACATACTATACACAGCACGATCTGTGTGATTTAACAAAAGAGGAGATTCTTTGTATGGGGCGATGTAGAAAGTTCCAGCATCTCCTAACATTCCCATGGTGACGAATAATTCAAGTTCTTGGTTGTACACAAATACAGAGTGATGCAAATGATTGCCGCTGTAGGCTTCCACTATTGGAGCATGATGCTTTGTAAAGCCAAGCAAATGAACCAAAACTAGGCTAGGGATGGCGAATAAGCTTCTGAATGATCTTATGGAACAACCATTCACGTCCAACAACCATCCACAAAACAATGGCATACCTTCACCAATGATCATACCATAAATGACCAGAGAAGTTCCAAGATCCGTAACATAGAATGGGACTGGGAGTTCATTTTTGAAAATATGCGGTATGTCGATAACTTTGAATTCGCTGGTTACCAAATCAAAAGAAATCAACATATAAATCTTGTAGGTAACATCGTCCTCATTAGTTAACTTTTCACTTCCAGTCCAATAGATAAAACGACCCACAACTGCCTGAGTTTTACGTTTCAATTTGATTGTTTCACGAGGGGGTGGAAATTTTGAAGGCGTGTCCACCGTGACGAGTTCAAAGAAAAGACAAACACATACCAGAAACCACTTTGGAAAATAGGATAGGAGACCTTCACGATCGTCGGGTCAAGAGTGTCAGGACGGACGCCAAAACCAAAACAAATCTTTTGAGATTCAATTTGATGCGTGTAAAACGGGACAAATATTGCAAGTGATTTTTTGATTGACGGGTTCCAAATAACAGACATTAGATTAGAACCATAAACAAAACACGAAAGACCATTAGAATTGCCAACTGCAATCAAAGATGAAAGCCTTAAATTTGTACGAAGTGGCGTAGCGATTAGCTTTTCATCTAAACCTAACATAAACCCTTGGTGACCCAGATCGAATGTTAGCGTAAAAAAGCACGCATCATTACGACGAACACCGTAATTAAAGATGAAGCTTCCACAATCTATACCAGCCTTCCATAACTTGGAAACAGTACGTAGCTGGAGTATAGACTTAAGAGGTAGCCTACGGATGATATCTAGTTGAACATCCAGTGGGATATTGTCAGACATTTTGTTAAAGAAAAGCAGAAAGATTGAGATAAAGATGTGAAGTGACCAAAAGAAGAAAGAAAAATTTTGTTAAAGAAAATTAGAAAGATTTTTATTGAAGAAAGAGATTGGGAACAGAGGCATTAAAGGACATGTAGCATGATGTACTTTAGGGCAACCAAATAATATTTAATTAAGGTGTATACCAAATATTAATAACATATACATAACCAATATAGAATTGGTTTACAAACCACATGCCTTTTTGTGTATGTGCACTGGTATAAAAAAAAATAGGAAATGTAGTTGAGCTTATAAAAAGATATTCAAAGAGTCCCTAAGGTACAAAAGAAATGGTATTTGCGAATTAAAATGTCGAGTAGTTAAATTCAAAGTATTTATAATTGTGGATAAGCGTTATCCAAATACCAAAAAGGATAGAAAATCTGCTAGTACAGCTGGTAGTAGTATAGTATCATGTACTTGTTAATTTAACTAGTGCCACTGATAGAAGACCTCAACAAAATGATGTGTACAGTTAAATTCATTTGAGATGATTATTTTGAGCTATATGCGATATTTGTAAATGTAAAAAAAAGCTGCACTGCTTTTATGCTCGATTACTTAGATTAGGAATCTCAAAACATAAAACGAATTGCTTGTATAGTTACAACTGGTAGTTACTTTTACAACTGGTAGGTAGTCAAACCGAGTTGGTTGTATTGTTACAACTGCTAGTAGTAAAATAAGAACTACTAGCTATGCTAACTACTGCTAGTGATAGAAAAATCATTCACAAGTCAACATGTGACAATAATTATCCAATAGGACATTAAGGTTGGTACCTTGAGAGACCGCTGACAATTTTTGTATTCAACCTTGTGCTTCCAGAAGTATTCAAGCATCCGTTCACGGTAAGCTAACGCTGTTTGAAGAGGGTCGTCTACTTCAAGAGGCTGGTTACGGAGCAATCTATACAATATAATGCACACCCATACTCCGCAATCGCCATACAAGTCTGATTGTTGTGAGACTTTTGGAAACTTGTATGTGATTTTATAATCCTCGAGTGAGATGCCCTTACTATGCAGTACCCCAGCATTTGTTAGGTAAAGTTGAAGCTGTGTTTGTAAATCTCTCTTCAAAACTCGCCACCACCGTGAACTCCTTCCGACTGACCCAAGAAAGTCATAAACGTAAACAACTCCAGTGTGGATATGGAGCACACCGAGTACCCAGTGGTTTTCAGTTTCATTCACAGGAAAATACACCTGATATATAAACCAATTGAAGAATATTATAAGCTGTTTATAACAGTAGTGCTAGATGTACGGTAAGAGGCTGCCAAACTGACCTTTTCAACATCTCGCCAAGCGACAGGGTATGTTGTGCCATCTAAATAAGTGGTAGGTAGTTCGCCATCTAGGATTCGACTGCAGAAATTACACCCTGCCAAAGCCCAATCTGCATCGGCTCGTCTAAACAACCACGTCAAATCAAGCCATACATCCAAGTGCTGCGGACATATAAAGCAAATCAAAACTGTTAACATTCGGTTCCAATTTAACAAAACGAAATAATAAACATGTGTAGGAGACAAGATAAAAATCAGGTTTACTCACTAAGTCAGTAAGCCACCCGTGGGTGCAATCCTCAACACATACCAAGGCTACCCAAAAACTCCTGTAAACAACAACGGCACCGGAGCCCCAAGGGAACGTATAAAGTAATGGTTTTTTAAGCTTGAAATAGGTGCGAAGGTAATCAGGCACAGTAACCTTCTCCTTGTTGCATTTCGGGTGTCGTAAAAGTTCCTAAAAATATATATATATATATATATATATATATATATATATATATATATATATATATATATATATATATATATATATATATATTGAATAACATTAACCATATGATAATGATGTTAATGGATTAACAAACAGAAGATACTTCTACAAACGGTTCAATTCTGGGCGAATACAAGTGACTAACGCGACGCGTTTTGGGGTTTCCTGAATTTTCCTGAAAACACACTTGAAAAATAAGCAGACAAACATAAAATATTCATTTCCGTTAGAATTTAATATGGTGCTTTACATCGGAACCGACAGCCGGGATAAAAGCCTCGTTAATGACACCTTGCGATCTTGTAAGACGGCGGCAAGGAGTAGCTGATGTTTTTGATAGGCCAGTTGGCGAGTTGACAGAATCAGCCATCTTCTTATAATGTTTTACAATGCTGTTTTTTTTACTGAGGTTGTCGTTCAACTTGACTCTCTTTCTTTTGTTTGTATTATTATGGGAGAAAAGTTCTTCCAATGGAGGTTTGTCATTAGGACCTACCACATTTTCAAATGACAATTTGTTGGATTTAACCTGAGATTTAGGGGCTTCAGGGTCTTTCTTTGTTGGTGTTTCTTCTTGAGTAACAGCAGCGACATCATTGTTACCGGCACGTAGGCCAACAAACGAGTTTTCCTCAACCACATTCAATTCTTGCTCATCAAAATCCATTAAATCTAAAGACGGAACAAACAATGTTTTATCGAGGCCTTTGTTGAAATTATCTTCGGAGGAAACACGTCCCAACATAGGTGTGTCATTTTTGCCAACCACATTTACATTTGACAGGTTATTGTCTTTGAACTGCGATTTCAAAATATAGTATGTTAAAAACAGCACATTAAAAACTTTTATTTATCGGCGTTGTTTTACTGATAATGTAGATACCTCAAAAGCTTTGTTGGTTGGTGTTCCTTCTTCTGTCTGCACACCAACAATATTGTTAACGGGTTCAGGTTCCCCACGCAATTGTTTCTGAACCACATCTTGGTGTTGATTATCACAATCCATTGCATCTACAGAATTATCACACGAAAGTTTATCCTCGTTTATGTACGACAACCAATCGATACCACAATCGGGTTCCTGATGAATTTTAATTATATATACATAAGTATGGACATATGTTATACTTGATATGTAAAGTCTAAATGAAAGATAACATACAATAATGGGGTGACCGTGTGTTTTTTTCATCGTTTGGTGCAAGTGGTTGAAGTTGAGTAGTACGATCACCTCCATATTCCATAGCGAACATTTTTGGGTCATGGCACAAGCTTGTACAAGAATCCCAAGGTTACATGGTTGCGTTTCTTTAAGCCCATCATCATTGTCAATTTCCGTTGCATCTTCCGCATCGACGACCTTATCCCCGTTAGGGCCTAGAGTATGACACGACGTGGCCTGTAGAGCCCAAGGTTTGATATAAGTGTACACACGAAGGATTATTTGGGTTTGGTATAACATTGGAGGCAACCTTAAAAGTAAATACAAACCTTCGGATCATCAGGATTAACGTCAGAGTCATTTGTATTGGCACAACTTTTAGATTTTTCAGGAACGAAGGCCGCATCATTTTTAAGACCCAAAAGTTGCTGTACTTTTGAAACTCTGCTTTTGACATCCGTAAACACATCAAGTACGACCGGTGTGTTTCTGACCAAATGAAGGCCATTTTCTATCATCAAAAGTTTTTGATCCAAATCCACTAACTCACGAATTACAGCCCCTGTTGAAAGAGTGGCCCCTGTTTGTGAACCATTTAAAGAATATTTTTCCTCAATGTTGAGTTGCAATGCGTTTTCAGGTAACCCCTGTAGTTGACTTTCCATGACAGTGTGTAAATTGAAAGCGTCCACGAATTGATTAGAGTGCTGTGCAGTCTTCTCACAACCGTCTGTGTCTGGCACAGACAAACCATCTATATATTGGGCACTGTAAATACACCACGGTTGCTTCATTTCAGCTTGTGTTGCAGAAATTTCAACAATGGGAGTTGAGTCCTAAGAACAAAAAAGAGTTACAATTACTAATATTGTGAACAAATTTAGGTACAACTTAGTATAGTCTGCATCATAAGACTGTGTGATGCCTACCGGTCCAAAGAGATTACAACAGTCTGCGTTCCGAAACTTTGCAAGTTCTGACCAAGCAAGACCACGTGGAATCACCTTGTTGTCTTTGACCCACCAAAGTGAGATTCTAGGAAAACTCTCCAAAATCCAAATCTGTAATAGGGACACCCATCATCGTTAAAAATGTCTAGCTATGTAGTTATCATTTTTAATTTTGTTTAAAGTTTTAACAAGCTAAATGTAATCTGTTTATGATGAAACAATACGTTTATGATGACAATTACAAAAAAATCGCAAACTAAAAAGTGTTATAACATTGCTGTTATCTAAATTACGGGTAACATTTATATTACGTGTGTACACAGCAAAGACAAGCATTGCATAACAATTAAAAACATCATTATTTATAGGTAATTTTCGATTGAACAAAATAGAATCAAAAGCTTTTAATAACCTGTTTTCTAAAACAAACGTGTTATCAAACAAAGACATGCATACATTAGTACAAACTACAGAGAATTCAAACCTTGAAAGCCCAAGCGAACCCGTATAGATTGTATGTGGCACTGAACTTTGGGTTTTTTTTTCAATTTTAACAAATGATGTTTTCTGTGAATATGAACAATATTGACAGTCCTTTGATAAAATTTATGCCACATATATTCACCCCAAGGAAATACATTCCAGGCCTCAAAATCATCAACCAAGGACAATAAGTGATTATGGATGCAATTCCTGTCATCTTTTCCCATAAACACCAGCTCTGCGGCTACCAACAGACACACCCTAACAACATCCTCATCAGAAAGCGATAACCACCTTTTTCCATCCTTTTTTGAATCATTAACAAGTTCCAAAAGATCAATGGCATGTACATTTGTTACACCATTACTCTTTTTTTCAGGAAATACACGATCACAAAAAGCGCTAGATCGTTTTTTCGCTTTTGAAACTTTGCGAAATCGAAACCCTGTTATCAGACAAAATTCTTTCTGACCAAACCTTAACGAATGCTCCCCTATTTGGAATGTTAGTGGAGGAGAATCAGAGGAGATGTTAGAAACATATACCTGGTGTTGCAAAACATAATGCATCAGAAGGTAGTCATTCTCGCACGACTTTATATCCAACCATGGACCAAATACTGTTTGCCTGAACAACCTTTCCCGGTTTTTGTTCTTTGACAAACATAGTTCAATATCTGGCAGCAACTTCAATGTAGAACGAACTGCGATTTTACAATTGTACAACTTTAATTTTGTCATACGTAATTATACAGTAAAATTAATTAGGGGGTTAGAGGGTTCTGTGAATAAGATGTGGTTTGTGAGTGTGTGCGCGTGATCTAGAAGAAGATGTTTAATTGTAGAAGTTGTTAAATTGTAGTAGAAGATGTTTGATTGTGTGTGTGCGCGCGCGTGATGGTGTGTGAGTACGTGTCTGACTTATTAATATTACTTTTATAATACAGCAATTGTAAATTGACCATATTATCCTCGTGTATAAATACAAGTTGCCCAATAATATACAGTTGCCCGAAAATACATTTTGGTTGCGCAAAAAACAATACATGACAAATACGTTCAAAATATGTACTTCTGTTGTACCTTTGTCAGACACGTGGCACCATATGGTTGGCTACAAGAAAGTCGCTGGGCAACAAGTCCATTTCCGTAAGGCAAAAAAGCGTGGTCCATAAAGTGATATGCACCAGGGCGCGCGGTCTATTTGACTAAATTTCCCACTTATTATTTACCTTTGTTGTCTTATACCTGAATTGATCAAGTTGCAAGACTTGAACCAAACGTCCTATATGACATTGTAATCTTGTTTACTTAAATAAATAACACATTACAAAACTCAAACAAAAGGAATTTGGAAATCAATGAACTCTTAAGTTTTTAATAAATTTGTCATTTGATGAACTGAAAGGATATCCTTAATATCTCCACCTATCATAGTTGAGGTATGATGATCTTGTTAGATACTTATATAAGCTGCATTATTTGATCTATCTAGAACAATCAAACATAACGATTACGAATACTTCATAAATGATCATTGATGGTTGTCAAATTATATGATTATGTTTACTTGCTTTTGTAATGTAACAAAACAAATTATCAAGTCTTAAAAACCTTAACTAACTCTTGATCATAAAGTTTTTAAATCTCATTTTTTGAAAGCATACTATCACATGAAGGTCCATCAAAACAAGCTTAGAGATCTTGTCATCTTCATCCATCGAAAGCACATTAGCATATGAAAATCCACCATAACATGATTAAATCCCTTGTTATCTTCATGCATTGAATGATTTTTATCAAGAGAAGATCAACCATATCAAGCTTAAAGTTCTTGATGTCTATATTAGTTATATATATCAATTAGACAACCATATCTTGTATCACCATTATATAACACCTTGTATCACCATCATACAACGCCATGTATCATCAACAATATTTCAAACTAGGGTTTAGATATGTTTGTGTTTAGGGTTTAAAACAAAAGGGTTGTAGGTTTGATGTATTTAGGTTTTAAAACACAATGGTAATAGGTTTGTTGTGTTTGGGCCATAAAACAAAACTGGTTTAGTTGTACCCGAAGAAGAACTCGATATCTAGCTTAGTATCAGTAAACATGTAAGCAAAGTTGTATGGCTTTCTCCACCGATAAGGGAGCTTTTTAAAATAGTGAAGGAACTCTCGAGTAGGAAACTCGAAGAATGGAGTAGGGTGAACAGGAGCTTCGTGCCGAACCATTATAAATCATCGTTTTCGGTTTGATCTCTCTTTGATTTATTGTCTTGTGTTTATATTTGCATTGTTTTAATATGTTTTCTTTTATTCTCCCTATTATCGTTATACCTATTATCGTTATTGTATAATTATCATCAGTTATTTGATATTAGAAATTAAGGTTTTTGATAGGAAACATAACCAACCCCCTCTACGTTTGAACAAAAAGTGTTCAAACAGATTTAGAGCTTAAGGTGTGGCAACATGGATAAACTTGTCATTTGGGTCCTGATAACGTATAGTATGTACAACAGGCCTACTAAGCCCAATACATAATCTACGCCCACTCTAGGCTCAGGCCCAATGATTACACATCCTGGACTCAGGTCCAACAATCACAAACCCTGGGCCAACAGTAAGCCCAATGACTAAATTGGCTATGGCCCAGACCTTTAGATGCGCGCGAGGTACATAAAAAGCTGAACCTTCAACCGATAGGCCTCTCATGACTGCATCCGCGATTAACACGGAACCCTTGTCCGCCAAGGGTCCGGCTCCGGTGACTAACAACTATATGCGATAATCCAGGAAGCCACAGCAGCAAACCTCGCCTATAAAAGGGGCTTTAATCCCCATACAAGGTACAACAACTTTCTCTCTCATAATTACACACACATACTTCTACTTTCCCTATCAAAAATGTGTACTTACTCTCACGCCGGAGTCTAATCTTGGGGTCCGTCCCCACGGTAAGACTAACAGTTTACCTTTCTTGTGCAGGAACATCACTCTTATTACTTGGATTAGTACAAAACAAACTCACCGAAGGCTTACCGGCCCAGTCCAGCAAGCTACGTTCAGACCTTCTATAACCTGTCGTACAAATTGTACTAACAAGTTGGCGCCATCCGTGGGACCCAATACACAACTGCGTTCCAGAAAATACTCACCATGAGCACTAGATTTTGACCAATTCCTTCTTTCTTGTCTACGCTGCGGAGTACAGTAAAAAGAGAAGACCACACGTTCTCGACGGACCTTAAGGGACCTGTGTCTGACGCAGCCCTCCGGAGGTATTGTGATAAGCATTTCGACAAGATATTGCCTATTGTGACGGAGAAAGTTCAGAAACGAGAAAAAAGAGCCAAGGTAGCAGAAATTCGGAAGGATTATCATGAAACCTGACATCATCGAAGAGCGGAAACGCCAAGTGAAGACCTGCGGAAACATCTCGAGGCAACAAAGCGACGGAACACGCAAAATGATGGCAGCCGAAGACGTACCCTATCTAGGTCACCCAAAAGGAAGGAAGACGTAAGGGAAACAGTGTTCAAAAGGCTGCGCAAAGGTGTGTTCCACCGACTCGGAGATAAGGAAATAAGCGTTTCCATATGTCCAAAAAACTGCAGGCAACAAGTCCGCCATAGTACCGGAAGAAAAGAGAGGAGCAACGGCAAGGGTTCTCAACCACGGCCGATAGAATCAAGGCTGGGAAGTCATGGAACTGAAGAAACTCGGTTGCGAAAAGCGAATCACTATTTAAATAATGAACCTCACGGGAGCGAACGCCGAGGGCCCAAAGTTAAAATACGAAAGCCAAATGATTATTACTACGACCTAGACAGACCCTGGGTCTGCAAGGAGATTGATCCGTTCACTCCACGTATTCGCTACTTCAAAATGCCCCTAAAGACGCGGATTCCAACCAACATAAAAGTATATGATGGGAGCGGAGACCCTGAGGATCATCTAAAGATATTCCAGGCAGCAACAAAGGTGGAACGATGGGCCATGACAACATGGTGTCACATGTTCAAATCCACACTCACTGGATCCGCTAGGGTTTGGTTCGCTGACCTCTCACCCAAATCAATAAATAGCTATGACGAGCTAAAGGAGGCTTTCTTAACTAACTTCCTGCAACAAAAGAAATGTATCAAAGACCCTGTGGAGATTCATCACATCAAGCAAAAGGATGGAGAACTAACGGAAGACTTCGTACAAAGATTCAACGAAGAGACAAGGAACGTAAAGGGAGCCCCAGAAATTATGAAGATCTCAGGATTCATGCACGCGATTACCAATCCAGAATTGATTAAGCGGCTGCATGACAGAGTCCCGAAGTCAATGGCCGAAGTAATGAACATAACTACTTCCTTTCTTAGAGGGGAAGCAGCTGCGGGAAGACGTGATTGGAAAAGGCCGTGGATACAAAGACCAATGGAACAAGCAACAGTCAAGCATCGACAATATTTAAGGAAAGAACTTAAGAATAAATCAAGAGCCAAGGAAGGGCAGCAAGGTTTCCGCAAACTGATAAGGCCGCCCGAGGAAATACCAGCAACAAGAAGAGCTAGGTCCCTAGGCCCGTCCTCAACCACTGTGATCAAAGAAAAAGTCAATGGAAACTTCTGTGAATTCCACGGAAAAGCAAGACATACCACGGAAGAATGTTTTCATTTGAAGAAGCGGAGAGAAGAAAAAGAGAAAGGACCGATGGTAGAAACTGATGAATAACAAGAATAAACGAAATTGCACACGCATCAAGGAAAAAATGTAGAAAGGAATAACAGCAAGGATGGAAACACACTACGAATGCGAGCAGAAAAAACCGTGCGAAAACAGCTCCCAGAGAATAAAATGAGACAGAAACCCGTAACCTATAAAGAGTTAGCTCTGGAAGAGGTAACACACCAAAGAAGTACGCAGGAAGTCACGGCGGACATGACATAATAAACACAAGTCATGAAAAGGGAGATAATAAATAACAAAAAAGGCAAGTGCGGAGGTAAGAAATCTGCAAGTACAGATAAGCGTTCCTTCCCAAGGAATATCATGTCAAATAAAACAGAAAAATAGACACCCAGGCTATGAACCTAGGCATGTAATAACCTACTGATGCGTGCCAAACCGTCAAGTTTTATCACTCAAGTCTGCCACTTGTGAATGGCAGACCGTAACAAACTTAAAACGGCTCAAGCACGAATGCAATGAAGATCAGGGGAGTATAGTGTTTCTCCGGGTCGTTATGTCCCAGCGAGCTATGCAATGGATTATCAAACGTAAAGTGATCGCGAGATTTGAACGGAAAAAGGGATTTGAGATCATTATAACTACAGAAAAAGCCAACAAATTACAACGGCTTAAATGCAAATTAAAGAAAATTAAAAAGATAAAATATATTAAATAAATGCTATCACTATAATTAAAATGATGTTTTTGATTTTATGTTTTTACAAAACTGAATTTAAAAACTACGTAACGTACAAATAAAAATGTGAAACTAAGGCAGTACTAATCCTAAAAATATGAAAATGATATTTTTACAAACCTAATGATAAAATAAAATTTATAGAAAAAGAAAATTATTTTTATAACTAATTATCTAATTATTATTAATTAAAAACTATTTTTAACTATTAAATAATTACCTAAAATACAAGAAAATGTGAAATAAAGCTAGAAAAATAAAATTAAGACTTAGAAAAATCTAAAATATCAAAAGAGAATTTTCAAAACTATTTTTGTATTTTTCTGATTATTTTTCTATTTTCTACTAATTTAAAACTATTTTAATCTAATTTAAATGGTGAAAAATACCAAATAAAAAAGGGAAAAATAAGGAAAAATCTTTTTTATGCTTTTTATATTTTTCTTAAACTGAGAAAAATGAAAAATTATTTTTTTGAGCTTTTTCTTAATTAATTGTAATAAAACCTATTTAAAAGTGATTAAAAACTATTTTTAATTAAGAAAAATACTAAACAGTGACCAAAATTAATGAAAAATTAAGGAAAATTCTAAAATCTATATCTGGTTCTATGAAAAATATCAAATGTAGTGCTTATGTGTGAGAATTCAGAGCTGCAGTGTTAATGGATACCAAATAAGCACTTAGAAATAAGCAATCAAGCAAATTAAGCCACCCATCTTCTACACAAGCTAAATACTACTGAGACAAGCTAAAACCAACTAAATTAAGCTACTCCTAAACTTCAAATAAGCAGATGCATAAGATTTTAAACCAACAGATTAAGGCAGCAGAACAGGAAACAGGTACTAGGTTTGAGCTTATGCAGCAGCTTATCAGAGAAGCTTTAGCCAAAAACAGATATTGAGTCTTAAAGACCACCTAGTAGACTACAAGTAGACCAAAAATGAGACTCTAACTGTTTGATATGAACTCTGTGCATCAGCTGCAAGTTCTGTAGAAAACCAGTTTTTGACACCTTTTGACTTTTTGTAACAGTTTGAAAGTTTGACTTTGATGAGATTTCAATGCAAATGTAGGACTGATCTTGATGTAATTTGATGAAATGAAAGTTATTCAAGCTATTTTATCAAGTTTTGAACCTTATATGAATGATTACTCTAACTGATTCCAACAGTGAAGCTAACAAGATCAGATGACAACTTATTTTGACTTTTGTAAAAAGACTTGTGTAAATAAAGACTAAGATGACTTGACTAGTGATATTAAAGACTAAAGCAATAAAAAGATTAGATCAAAACAGCTTTGGAGACAGTTTTAGCAAGCAATCCAAACACCCCTTTAATAGCAGTTTTGCAAGTTCTCTATCCAAATCACTAATACAAGCTCATGTTAACATCAAGACAGATCTAGCATACTAAATGAAAACTAATGACATCAAATTTTACTACTTTATAACAGATCTAAAGGAAATGAAAACTGCTACTTATATTAAGCTACTTTTGAGATTATGAGCACACTTACAAGAGATCCATAGCCACAATGGCTTGCAAACCAGAATAAGGACCACTAACCTAACCTATTCAACCCAAATCCAGCTCTGCTTCACCCATGATCCATTCCACACCCATTTTCATGATCAGTTGACTTTCGTTGACTTTAAGCACCTTTGATTGAAATTGTTCCTAAAGCTTACCAGAAGCTATATTGAGCTTAGATAAGTTTGTTTAAGCTTAAATGAAGCTTATTGAGGCTTTAAACATAAGAGTTGGACTTTGCAATTTTCAACAGTTAACTGAAATTCATGAAATAGAAATGCCACTTAAATTGATGCCTGAAAATGGTTTATATTAATAGAATAACTTGAAATGAGTACATAAAAACAGAAAATTACAATTTAAAACTTAAATTAAGCCATTGCTACTAAAAACGACATACATATATGAAAAAATAAACTAACTACTCTTCCTTGTTGCTTCCTCTTGGCCTTTTATACACCCAAACAGTTTCTCTCTCATCTCTGAAGATTTCCCAGCACTAATCTTAACCATTGGATGCTTTAAAATTGATCTTGGCCATAGAGTGGATTTTGGCGCCAAAACTGGGTTTTGATATCAGGGACAGGAACAAGGATGCATTTAATGCATTTGAAGGGTAGGTGAGGAGGGGGGAGACAAGGTGTGAAGTAGGGGTGGTTGTTGGTGGCTGGAGGAGGGAGGTTGCAGACACAAATGTCGGGGAAGACAGGTTTATAGGGGGCGGGTTGTTTTATTTTGAAACGTGGGAATTGGGTTGGTCGGGTTGGTTATTTGGACCGGGTAAAGGATTGGGTCTGGTTTGTTTTATATTGGGCTTGGGTTAATACTAGGTCCGTTTGGTTTGTAGAAGTAATAATACAAGGACCATAAGTGTAACTTCTGAAATTCCAGGGACCAAACATGTAAATTATGAATTTATGATCCAAGGGTCTATCTTGCCATCTCAAATAATCCAAGGATCACAATTGCCAATTTTGAAATTCCAAGGATTAATTTTGACCATTTTAAAAATTCAGGGACCAAAACTGTAATTTCTCAAAACTTTTAGATTTTTCACCAAAGGACTAAATATGATAATTTATGATTCCAAAAGGACCTTTGGTGACTTTTCTTTTAAAATAAATGCCTAGGGACTGATTTTGCCATTTTCTGAAAGTCGGGGGACTGAAACTGCCAATTATGCAAACTTTGCTCGTTTTTCATCTGATTTTGAACATTTTGCATCTGAAACATATAAAATGCAATTTTGGAATATTTTCAGTGTTTTGATGCATTTCTGAGCATTTTTAACCGTTTTGCAGTTCAGAATTAACCAAAAATGATGAGTATTTACACACTCATCACCTACCAACTGGTAGAAAGGGACAAACGCTAGCGCGTGAAAAACAGTAAAATCTTCGCTATAAATGCACGAAGTAAAAAAGGAAGACACAAGAAAAGCAAAAGCAATAATCGCCGTTCTCCAGAATCAAACATTCCTAAAAAGAAAAGTCTGGAGAAGCTTGTTACCATGGCAACATATCGCTAAAACAGCGGCAGTGAAAACATACATAACCTAAACCTTTATCACCATCACAAGGAAAAAATGACTACTAATAATACTTAGTCGTTCTAAAATGACGGCTAATCACCCGCCACCACAAAACACCATGACTCCCCGTCATTCAAACCTCCTTGTACGGCGTTTCCAATTACCTTGCCAATTAGAGCAGTGGCACTCGTGACCGGAGCACTACTGTCGATTAGACTCCCAGCAGCCATTGGGAAGCAAGATCAAACAGGTGCTCACGGGTCAACTGCGGAGACAGCCGGGTCAAGGAGGCACATGGGAACTGAAATGGTAAGGGCGGGAATGGTGGAGTGTGAAAAGGGATGGGTCCTCAGGGAAGGATAAGAAGGAACGCTAGGGGCAAGAAGCTATATCAAGAAGTCCCTAATTAGGAAGCTTCCCTTACAACGGCAAGCAACAAAGGATGCAAACTACGCATACATCCTATTGTTGTTGCACCCCGGCTCCCAGACGAGCACATGTCTACCGACCAAAGTGAATCTTGTCGGACAGACCGAACGTAAGCTAAAAATGACTAGCTTGCATGGGCCGGGATATATATGCAAAAGCTACTCTCACAGGCTACACTTTCAAAAACACGGAACTGTCTGAAGGATGAAAGGTAACAGCCTGGTAGCTCCTCAGGGATCATCGCCATAAGAGAGTAACACGAGATCTCAGAGGAAAAAGTAGCATACAAGGAGAGGATTCTAGCCCACAAAGAGAGTACAGATACTCACAAAGACGTTATCTACACCGGCAAAGCCAGTGGAAAAACAACAAGGCAAAAACAGAAGAATAGCATACGGATGGCAATCAAAACAGACTTCCGTAATGCAAAAATCTGCCAAGAAAACAATGTTTGTCATCAGCAGAATTCTGAAGAGAAGCACGGCTTGAGTAGCCACAGAAGTAAAAGAGTAAAGCCGATGGCAGGGAAGTATAAAATGTATTTGAATTTACCTATTTTTGTAATGTATTTAAAAAATATGATCAGTTAATAAAAGAATGATGAAGATTAGCTACCTTCATTATTTTATTATTTAAAATGTTTTTATCTTTATTAAGTGCATAAGACGCGCAAGCACAAGAATTGGGTACAGCCCAAAATATGTTATTTCCGAATGGCATAAGGTTATCACAAATAACACAACTGGTGAACTGTTTAATCACCAGAGTACGTAAGAGGTATTGCAAGCCCTGTACTCGGAGGATAGCCCAAAATTATCCAAAGACTATTACAAACGTACATATTCGTATAAACGTTAAAAAGAGTATGTGCGCAAAAGACTATTACAAAACGTGTATATCCGTATAACGTTAAACATAGCAAACAAAAGTGGAAAATAACGTACACCAAAGGCATCAAGAACTTGCATAAGGGAAAAGTTGTAGCATAAATGCAAAGTAAAGAAAGCATGCGGAAAGATAAGCAAAAAAAAGCTGAAAACAATCATCAGAAGTATCACAAAACAAACAGACATGCATTTTCAGATGATTACAAGGTATCTCAAAAAAAAAAAAAAAAAACAAAAAAAAAAAAAAAACAAAACAAAAAAAACTAAATCCGCACTAAAGCGGTAGTACTCGCTTAAGGCCGGACAAAATAGCGGATACCTCGCTAACTCCAGAAGATGGGTCATGTGCAACCTCAACAAGAGTGTTGGACCCACCAACATCATAATCTTCAACAGAAACGGGTATCGCGGAAATATCAGAAGTACTGATAGGAAGAGGCGCAACCGGCAAAGAAGCAATACAAACAGAGGCTAGCTCACTAGCTGAAGATGTTTCCACACCCATCACGTTACGAGCGGACAAAGGATCTATGGAAGAATTGTAAACATCGGCAATAGAAAACCGATAACCATCAAGGCATTTTCTAACCTGATCAACCCTCTTTTGAACAACCTCCAAAGAGCAAAACAAAGAGCTGTTGCCAACAATAACATTACTACCCTTATCATAAACAGGGACGATGAGTTGCTCAAGATCCGGCTGTAACCCTGCAATCATAGGAGCATTCGCGGAAGGCTCATCAACACGGAGAAGGTCCATAACTTCCACAATGCCATCATTCTTGCTGGACTTAAGCACAGAGAGCAAAGAAAACTCCATATTTTCAAGGGCCCTCACAACGGAAACATAGTGATCTTCTGCAAAGGGATTATATGTAGCAAGCTCAACAAGCTCTCTTTTCTCCTTACCATGGATGATGCCCACAGCTAAGCCTTCTTGCATACCCTTATCAACGGGACGCTCAATAACCTTTGCCATTGCCGCAGTATACTCTAGAGAGTTCAAGCACTTAAACACAGCGAAGCTCATACCGTTCGTTAATAACCAATGACGGCTAGATAATAGTGTAAGGAATCGAGGATAAAACTCCTCATCAAGATGACTAGCCAGGGCATACAAGTCAGCAACGGCCGAATCAACCTTCCGCAAAAGTCCGCCCATCTTAGCATCCTGAATCTTACAAAATTCCTCCTCCAAAGCAGCAAAGGACGGAGCTCGACTGCGAAGCTCAGAACATGACTCCTCCAAAGTCCGTACCTACAAACAAAACGAAGTTAGAAAACAACGAGAAAAAAGGGGGGGCACGGATGCACACCTGTCTGGAAAGAATAGAATTCTGAGACTTAAGAACAACAACCTCAGCTCTCAAGGTAGATGACTCAAAATCCTTAGCATCGAGAGACGATTGAAGTGTTGCCACCTCGGCTCGAAGAGAATTTCGTTCTTCCTCAAGTGCAGAATTCTGGTTCTTCAAAGATGAAAGCTCCGCAGCAGAAGCTGCTAACGACACAGCAGCAGCGGACGTTCCAGAAGAAATAGCATTGGCAACCTCAAACTTCAGAGTCAAAATCTCCTTATCCTTACTCGCCAACAAAGACAATAAGCGTTTCCGCTCCTTAGCATTATATTCTAAACGCTGACGAACTTCAGAACTAAAGCACAATTGTCGCGCCACGGCAACATTAAACTTACCCAGGAGGCGTTCATACCCCATATCACGAATAGAGGAAAAGAAGGTAGGAGGAGTGAGCTCGTCCACCATAGCATGACACTCATCAACATCATCAAGAAGCGAACTCTTGGCAACATTCCACTTCGGAATATGAACACCAGATAAAGAGCTAGAGTTCGGGTCATCAACAGTCCAAATGTCCTCAGCCGAAACATCAAGATCTGAAAGGTCATCAAGAATCGGATAAACATCACCAACCGGAGAAAGGCCAGCTGGAAGAGAGGAAGGAACATCTACTTGACCCTTCCCCTTCTCAATAGAATAAGCAGCATTAATGACGACATCCGTCATAACAGGCGCACGGGAACTGCGAATAAGCAAGTGAAGAACAAGTAAATAAAAGGGACAAGAGACAAATAAATAACGAAAAATAAAAGCATAAACAACAAACCCGGAAGGAGAGCCATCAGAATGGAGCAAACCAAAACCAGATTCAGTGGGCATCCCAGCTTCATAAAGGGGGGTAGTTAATAATAAAGGAGAAGAAGAAGAATGAGTGGGCAAAGCATTTAAACAATATTCAAGAGTTTGCGAACTTTGAGCTAGCTACTTCTTAATGGACTCTGAAGACTTACCACCAGTAGAGGCCCTACTAGAACCGTTAAGGTCGCTCCTTGCCTTTTTAGGGGGATGAATGAGGCTGATACCAACTTTCCTCCTCTTCCTACCAGAACCAGAAGCCACCCCACTATCAAAACCAATATCAGAAACTGAATAATCAGGTCGCAGAACAACACCACCAGATGATTGAGAAACTCCGATTCCTGAACAAACAGCTACACGCTCAAATTCACCAGAAGGAGGAGGAACAAGAGAGACAGTTCGACCTTCGGTCAATTTTAGCAAAGGAACTTCATCATCCTTCCGTGGCCGAGTATCAACAAGCAATTCCATCGGGTTTTTATTCTTGACCAACGACAACAAATCCATAGCTGCAACAAACAGATGAAAAAGAAACACAGATCAGAAGAAAATCAAGATAAAGTAGTAAAAGGAAAAAACATAAATTGTACTAACAGGCCCCACGGGTGCCATATCACCATAACACAACCCCTTCTACAACCCTCCCTTATCACAACTAAACACAACAACTTCATTTGGGTCCCACCACTTCCTATTCTATATTTTTATTCAATTTTCCAAATAACATAAAATTCATTCATAAAAATAAAATTACAATATGAAACTACGATACAAAGAAAAAACACAACAAATTACAATACGAAATTTAAAACACAAATGATGATACGATACGAAAACACAAATCATCCAATGATTCTCATGAAGCTTTTATATTGATTTGTAATTTTCGATGAGATCTGTCTTCTCCTCCCAGACATGCAACACTTGTACCATAACGTTCTTCAAGGTGAGATGAAGACGCATATATGTTTCCTCAGTTCTTAATAGAGTTTGTAGACCGACCCTGATAGTTGGATGGTCTTGAGGCAGCTCACGCAACCTTTCGACCTCTGGCCACGATCATGCATCTATAGCATAATACGAGTTATATCACCTAGCAAATTGTTAATCAGCTTGCTCTCTTTTTCTTGTTCGTTGCGTATTTGGCTAAGGATAGCCTTTTGCACCTCAGCTGGTTCGTTAGCCATAGCGTTTGTGTGAAAATAAGTGATACTTGAGTAAGTTTGATAAGAAGTTGTGTGAGAAAAAGAATGATGATAAGGGGTATTTATAGAGGAAAATAGCCGTTGGAGGCTATCAAATTCAAAATTTTGAAACTGCTGCAAAATTTTTAATTCAAATTCTAAAGTTACATTACGAATTCAAATTTAAATTAAAAATAAAAGTTGCAGTACGAATTCAAATTCAAATTCAATTTCAAAGTTACAGTTCAAATTCAAAATTACAAAGTACGAATTCAAATTCAAATAAAAGTTACCCCCTTTTGCCTACAAATACCCCATTGCTTGAAATCTCCCAAATGACAATTTCAATACATTTTATCTTTTCGAAAATCATAGCTTGTAATCTCCCACACACTGTCGAAGAAATCAATGATGGTAATAAGGAAAATACTATGGGTGGTTCGTCATCACAACAAGATATGCACCAACCCATGTCTCTCATTTCTTTATTTTCACCAGCAAAGGAACCCGCAGAAGAACCAGTTGATGAGAACGAATTTATTGAGAAACAACTATATCAACTTATGCGAGATGAAGAGGCATTAAATGAAGTGTTAGAAGAAGAAGCAAGGCGTCAAGAAGAAGCAACAAGGGTTCAGAAAGAGTGAAAAAAGGAACATTTAAAAGAAGAAGCAGAACATGAATTATTCGTGTTGGAATTTGGGGAACCTGAATCCGATTATGAAATGGATTAAACTATGTATTGTTTTTAATAAATAATTTGAATGAAATGTGATGGTACCTTCTACTCTTACAATATTGTTTCACTTGCATCTTTTGTGTTTTAACTTTCTCAACTCTAGCAGAAGCAAACCTAGATCCATAAACAAGAAAACAAGCAAACCCATATTCATTTATTTAAACATAAAAGTTACAATACGAAATTTAAAATACAATACATAATCATCCTAAGTGTATTTTTCATGTAGCCAAATAAACTTCCCCTCGATTTGTTTTTCTATTTTCCTCGCCTTGCTAAACATATCATTATGCATCTCGTAATCTTTTGTAGATTCTTAGTTTAAAAAAGTCTCTATTTGAGCACGATTTTCAGGCAAAATGTCATTGATTTCTCATATGCTTGTCTCTGATTATCTTTAGCCTCACATGCCTTTTCAAATTACATGGCTAATTCACACAACGCTTCCTGGCGAGCTATATCCTTCGTAATTAGTTTATCAACTAAAGCCATGATTTCATCGATCGTATGTGAAAGTGAACACGCTATATCAATTTTTTTGTAGAGATGAAATGTTTTCAAAGAGAATTTGTGTGTAATTTTTGTTAAATAATGTAGTATTTATAGTGTATAACTTTTGTTTATTAAAAAAAGGAAATAATTCAATTTTACTAAACGTTTAATAACGTTCGCCTGCTACTCCGTATAATTTTTACCTTCGTCGTGCAGACGACAAACCAACCAAAGGCAAAGAGTGGCAAGGCAGCTTGGTGTGGCGGCGAGCTTGTGATGAGCCGCAATGAGTTCCACGTAAAAGTGACGAGAAGCAAATCGTTGCCACACCTTAAGCTCTTATTAACTTGTCATACCACAAAATCTAACACATGCCACTAACTTTTACATGACAACTAAAAAACAAATGTGCACGTTGAAAGTTTGTAACATTTTGTAACTTACATATTAAACCGAAACTTAAAAAATTTCTTTGCTAATTAGTGGCCTAAACATATATCCCTTGTAAGCACATCAGGATCGCGTGAGCGAAGATGACTCCTTTATCCAAATACGCGTAGCCTTGGACGTGTACACTCGAAGTGCTCAAGTACCAAAGAATGGTTTACGATTAACTTTCTTCCACCTCTTTTTGGATTTTTTTTTTATATCATATTAGCATCCTTTTACTCAAGTATATTATTATTCGAGTAGTTTTGTACACATTGTTATCATTTTGTTTTTATGTAAGTATCTGCGATATATATACGGAGTAGTTTTAATAAAAATGCTACATGGTCTAAACTAAATTATGAGCCATGAGAATAAATGCATGATTAGATTCGAATCGAGGAAGACTTGGGAGTAATGATTACACTCCCTCACTCAGTCTGCCAGCATCTGTCCTCACAATCCAACTTCATCATGCCACTCGTCTTCCAGATCCTTTTTCTTTTGCTTTAATACGGTATTAAATATACACCGTATTTATCTCACGTAATTTTTTGTTTTAACTTCTAACTAGCAAAAATATTTTAACTTGGTTTGTTGAGTACCATAGCATTTGCATGTTCTACCTGTGAGAAGTTTATTTCAAATCGAACACATGAGTAATAACATTATATATAATATATACTACTAGCAATTTGAACATACTACATTGACGGTTTGTGCAATTTACTCTTTTTATTATTAAAAGTACAATAACATGACAGTGAAAAATATTTTATACTTTCTCTCTTTGAAAATGTCAGGGAGTTTGTGTAAGAGCATTCATAACGCCAGAGTTTTACAAAATTTTTTACTATTTAAAAAAACTATTGATATGTCCTTATGCATTATGAGATAGATTTTGAAAATGATTTTTTGAGAAATACTTGTATACCACCAAGTCTTTGATAAGAAAATCAATAGGCTATTACAATTAAATGCGTTTTGCATTAATTGTGAAACAAAAAAATTGATTAAAAAATTTATGCATCAAATGCATGAAGTTTTTAAAAACTTGATTTATTGTAGATACTCTAAGAGGAGAACAATATTTGCAGGAAAAATGGGAAATGAAAAGGGGGTTACGTTCTTCCCATGTGATGAGTAGCAAAGGGTATTTGCCAAATTTATTCCTAGTAGACTGTTTCGTGATTTTAGTGTCATCAACTATTTCAAGTAATTGTGATTTACTAAAGACCAATGTGATTTCATATTAAGCTCATATACGAGTAAAGGAAGTGTTGAGTACACACTCGTTTGAGTTAAAATGTTTTTTATCACGACAAAGACGCAAGAGTCAAGGGGCAGCGCCCCTTGTTGGGGTCCTGCTCCCAAGTGAGCGGGCGGGGGTTTAGGGGAAGCATTGACATGCAATAACAAGGGTATTCGACCATTGGCAGTTTGATTTATGATATGACGAGCACTTGACCTGATATTGCTTATAAAGTTGGAAGATTGAGCAGGTTCTCTAGTAATCCTAGTAGACAACATTGGCATGTAATAACAAGGGTATTCAAGTAATTAAAAGGTACTATAAATTATGGTTTATTTTATTCTAGACATCCTTCTATCTTAGAAGGTTACACAGATGCTAGTTGGATAAATCATGCATAAGATTCATCTTCTACTAGTGGTTGGGTGTTCTTGCTTGGGGACGTGTCATTTCATGGGCTTCCAAGAAGCAGACATGTATTACCCATTTAGTTATGGAATTTGAGTGTGTAGCGTTCGCTAGTGCTAGTAAAGAAGTGGAATGGCTACGAAAATTTGTTTATGAGATTCCATAATGGCCGAAACCGATATCACCAATATCTATCCATTGTGATAGTGTTGCCACATTGGGCAAGGCTTGTAGTCAAATATATAATGGCAAGTATAGATACTTAGGTGTCAGACATAGTATGATTCGTGAATTGATCATGAATGATGTGATTTTAGTTGAGTTTGTTAGATCTCAACAAAATTTAGTTGACCACTTGACGAAGGGGTTAGCTAGAGGCATTTCAGCAATGTGGATGAGATTAAATTTCTTCTAAATCCTCTAATTGTGAGATACCTAAGTCCCTTCTAATACAATGTTAGAAGCCTGAATTTAATGTGGAAAGCTCACAATTAAACATTGGAGTACATGTGATTATTTTCCTAAGGTATGTGTTTTGACCTGCAAGTGATGGTTAGGTTGAAGAATATATTCTTAATGGTGTTTTGAAAAATTGCAAATGCAGGTGAAAGACTAAAAGAACTACATATGTGAAAATGAAGTTTTGCCGCTTCAAGAAGTTTTGAATTTGCTTTCTATATGTTCATCAATCGGTATGGACACAAGGTTTGTAATAGTTTCAAGTATAAACAACATACTGTTGTAATAAACTTATGTATACATTATCTTCAGGTATTCATATGAGTTGACGGGTTCAATCGTTAAGATAAAAATTCAATCGTAAGACATTTTCATTGATGCATTCATTTGTTTCGTTATGTTTGTTTTATATTTATTTGTTTAGTAATTGAGGATTACACTAAAATGGGGTGGGGGGATATTTGTTGGTGATTTTAGTAGCATACGATATTTTAGGTAATTGTGATTTACTAGAGACTAATGTGATTTCATATTAAGCTTGGATACGAGTTAGGGAAGTGTGAAGTACACACTCGTTTGAGTTATTATGTTTTCAACCACAACAAAGACACATGGGTAAATGGGGGTTTTTTTGGGTAAAGGGTTTTACCCCGGTAAGTATATAACCAAAAAATAATGTTAAGTACAAATGGAATGTGGCAGAAGTACCACATTAACCTCAAGCAAACAGCTTGATAAACTAGTGTTTATGACATGCCATAAACACAATAAACCTAGTAATATTACATCAACTAACTAGGCATAAAACAAGAAAAGACTTGTAACAAGCGATTATCCCGCATCTATCCATTGTACGAAGGGGCAAGTCGACCCAGGAAGTCTGCCTCCTTAAAAACCCTTTCCAAGAAAAACCCAAAGGTAAAAACCTTGGAGTAGGGAAAAAGAGTACAACCCTTACCTGGCACTCCCTCCGTGAATAATACAAACACTCGGAATCTTCCATTTATCAAGAATCAGACGAGCCCGCGAGGTTATCTTCTTGAACTTGAAGGTAACCAGCTTCAACCGAACGGTAGATACAATACGTTGGACCACTTCATCAACAGTAGACTTCTTTTGCTTGGATATTCTTCAATTGTGCTCCATCCAAATGTAGTACGTAGTAGCAGCGAGCAGTAGGCGAGAAATGATGCTACTAACTGACCTCCCCTTTGAAATAGGAATAAGGAAGGTAATTGCAGTATCCAAAGAAGGTGAGACCGCATCCATTCCAGATAAAACCCGAACCTGAAACCATACCTGCATAGAAAACTGGCACTCAAAAAATAAGTGAGAGTGAGATTCCGGGACCAAGTCACATAGCGAGCATATAAGCAAGTCCAAATCAACATTAGGACCAACATCCCATTGCCGCATCCTATCCTGAGTCTTCAATTTCTGCTTAATAACAAGCCACATGTGTATAGCATGCCTCGAGATACAATGAGAAAACCACGGAACATGATAACACTCCACGACGTCAGCCCTTAGGCGCAGGGATTCCCAAGCACCCGAAACTGAGAAACTATTAAAATTACCATCCAGATTGCGCCATAATAATGTATCATCAGTATCATTAAGATTAGGAACCGAGAGAGCAGCTAACAATGGAAACCTAGGTAACCAATCAGGTGGCCATCTCCAAATACCATTATCAATCACAGCACAAACCGAGTCTGATAATCTTAACCCAGCCCGAGCAATATCTCTAGCAGTAAGCGAATCACGTATAGGGCTTAACTCACACCACATATAAAACCAAACAGAGGTACCCTGTCCATTATTAATCTTATGCCAGATGAAAGGATGAACCTTGGCTCTAATTGCAAGAAGCTTGCGCCATCCCCAACTAACATCACCCAAGCAAGGGACATCCCAAAAGCTTCTCCCACGAAGTTTATAAGAATGAATCCATTGAACCCATAAGGACTCTTTGTTTGTCAAGATACTCCAAATATGCGTAGTCATGAGAGCAATGTTAAAATCCTCCAATCTACGAATACCTAGACCTCCTTCTTAATTAGGCTTACAAACAGACTCCCAAGCAACTTTGGCCTTACCCCTTTTCATTTCTCCTTGACACCAAAGGAAACCCCTCATAAGCTGCTCTAATTCATGAATAATACGGGTAGGAAGAATAAAAACAGAAGCCTAATATAGATGCATCAAAGATAACACAGACCTGACCAACTGAAGCCTACCCGCAAGAGATAAAAACTTATTACGCCAATCATTTACCCGACCTTCCAATTTTTCCACAAGAATCTTATAGTCCATATAAAGTAGTCTAGATGATATAAGAGGGACCCCAAGATACCTGACAAGGAGAGAACCTTCTGCAAATGGCATAGACTGGAGAATAGCATCTTTCAGAGCATTAGGAACATTACAAAAGAAAGCTGTACTTTTAGGTATACTTGGGACAAGACCCGAAACATTCTTGAACTCCTCCAAAGCGTGCATAATGACATTAACAGAATCAGGATGGCCTCTAGAAAACAAGAAGAGGTCATCTGCAAAACAAAGATTAATAATTCTCTGTTGTTCACACAAATGATGAAACTGAAATTCCACTGCATTAGAAACCTTTTTCTACAAAATAACAGTTAGCACCTCCATAACCAACGTAAAAAAAAGTATGGAGATAACGGATCACCTTGCCTAAGACCCCGCTTACCTTGAAACCAACCATGAAGATCTCCATTAACACATATAGAATAGGACGTAGATGAGATACATACCATGATCCAGTTAACAATTTTGGAGTGAAAACCAAAACCAATCACAATAGCCTTAAGAAACGCCCAATCAACCGTATCATAATCCTTCTGAATATCAACTTTAAACGCACACCTAGGCGGACCTCGCCCTCTATGATAATTCTGCATAAGCTCTTAGGTAAGTAATATATTATCCGATATACGACGGCCAGGAACAAATGGAGATTGATTAATACAAACCAACACACCAAGGCCCTCTTTAATACGATTAGCAATAATTTTGCTAATGCATTTATACAGGACATTACAACAAGAAATAGGCCTATAATCATTAATCATAGAAGGGGTAGACACTTTAGGGATCAAGGATTTCCTTGAGGAGCTTACCATTAATGAAGAAATCCTGGATAGCACACGTAACCTCAGCACCCACAACATCCCATGCTTTCTTAAAGAAAGCAGCAGTGTAACCATTAGGGCCAGGAGCTTTATCATCCCCCATTGAAAACAAAGCCTCCCTAATATTAGCATCTGTAACAGGACGCATCATCGAATCAGCCAATTGGTGTGGAAGAACACTAGAGAATATATCATAATCACCAAAATTGCTACAATCCCCTTCAATACCAAGAAACTGTTCATAATGTGCAACAAAAGCACATGCAACCTGATTACCTTCATACAAGACATTGTTCGAGTCTCAAACCAATTCAATTCGATTATGAGCACATTTGCTTTTAACAATGTTATGAAAATAAGTCGTATTAGAGTCACCTGCATGAAGCCACTGAACTTTAGATTTCTGCTTTAAGAATCGTTCTTCATCTAATGTAGCCTCCTTATATACAAGAAGATAGTGAGCATGCTCATCCTGAATGGCTGAATTAGATGGATCCTTATCAATGGCCTTTTGGACCTCATCTAACTCCTTACGAATCCTATCCACCCGCTCATGAAGATTACCTTGATTGTGCAAAATCTTACGAAATGGGGATTTCAGCCCCTTTAAACATTTAACAACACGATACACAGCAGAACCATGAACATTAAGATTCCACCCCGCATAACCGTATCAAGAAACCCATCTTTATGAACAAAAAAGTTAGAGAACTTGAAAGGTTTAGGCTTAAGCTTTGTTACCTGAGGGATACGAAGAACACACGGAGAATGATCCGAGATACGATAAGGTTGGAAGATAGCAAAAGAAACTGGAAAAGAATAAGAAAACTGCAGATTACCCATTACCCTATCAATTTTCTTCAATGTACCATATGAGCCTTTTGGTTTTTTATTCCAAGTAAAGTGAAGACCGGTGCTATTAACATCCTCAACCTCCATCCTTTGAACACAATCTTTAAATTCACGCATAGCAATGTCAGGAGTGTAACAATCACATGAATGATCTTCCAAGTTAAGAGCCACATTAAAGTCACCCAATCAGACCCAAGGCCTACTACGCATAAAACCAACATGGCACACAAGGGTAGTCCAAAGTGCACGACGATTCCCATAATAGTTATCTGCATACACAAAGGAACAAAAAATGGTTTTGCTGTCCGCACGAATATTAACCTGTACATGCATAACTTGGTTAGTTTGAGACATAATTATAACATCAACAATTTCATCATTCCAGCCAAGAATAATACGAAACCCCTTATCACAAAGACTACCATTAGACGTCCACTTCCATCGACGACACACCTTACGACATGTATCATACACCACAGAAGCATCCACATGAGATTCCAAAACCGCACACACACTAAGATTATTTTCATTAACTACCTTTCTAACCTCTTTTTGTTTAGGGGAATGGTTCAAACCCTTATACTCCAAGAGGCGATACTAAACATCAGGAACATTCAGAAAAGGAGTACTTGCCCTCGGTTTATCAAAAAAATTACCTGATTCATGAAATACATTTTCAACCTCATCATCATCAACCAATTTTTATTCTCATCAACATCATCATCAGTAGCCAAAGAACCAAACGGGTTAGATGTAGGTACATTAGCAGCCAAAGTTGGGTTACTTACCTTAGGTGTAGGATAGTTATTACTATGAGTTACATTCCGAGAAGATTGGCTATCCTTGTTAGGTTTAGTCGATGTACCCACACCCACCGGGGTAAGGGGATGACCAGAGCTAGTACAGGTTCCCCTTGAAAAGGTGTGCTAGTAGATGGAGTACGGACAGCTTTAGGCCTATATTGCATATTCCTACCAACAAGTACCCCACTAAACAAATTCCCATTTTTCTTTTCATTATGTTTATTTTTACCCTTTTTACCCACTTGTTGAAACCCGTCTTTATTTACCTCCAAAACAGGTGTAGCAACTTTCTTAGGACAAGTATTAGCAGAATGGCCAAAAATCAAACAAACATCACACCTGGGGGGTTTCCATTCATATTCCACCCTAATAGTTTCAGAAGAAAAGCCAAGACTATCCATATAAGGGACGCCTACAGTGATAGATTCCTTAAGGGGAACACAAGAATCAATCTCAATTAAGCAACGAGCAAAGCTACTCCTACCCCAAGAATCAATACACATAGAGCTAGTGTAGGAATCAAGCATAATAGGCTTACCAATGTGCGTAGCAATAATGATAATACCATCCTCATTAAACACCTGTAATGGAACATCATGCAACTTAACCCACACCGGGATTCGGGTTAACTCATCTTTAGTCAAGCTAGTACTCATAGTCCATTTTTTAAGTATAATGGGGCTATTTTTAATCATCCACGGCCCTCCTTCTAAAATAGCTTCCAAGCCAACCTGAGAATCAAACTTAAAGAAAAATAAACCATTTGCATTCATCATAATACGTTTTGACCCATACTTAGCCCAATTGTTACGAACAAAGTATTCAACTACCGGAAAACCAATACGCTTTCCAATAAAATACCCATAAAGAGTGTGCTCAAACTTAGTACTAATCGTTTCAACAACCTTACATGGTATGGACACATCAACACCTGTAAATACATTATCAACCTTTAGTGCACGAAAGTTAGATTTACCTTTAACATTTGCCGAATTTGTACCACTAGTAGCACCAACATAAGACTTTGGTGGTGCATTAACCTTATATTTGTACCACTAGTAGCACCAACATAAGGCATAGGACCCTTAGATTTATCCATAGTTGACAAAGGAGCACTCATTTGTAACCCATGCATCTGACCAGCTTGTGTACCAACACTAACTTTATCTCCACAAGGTAAGTTAGTATCCTTACCAATGTCCTCAACACCATGCTCACTAGACGACCCCGACACAGAGATAGTAGTACGTTTGGACCCAAAAGTAGCATCAAGTGTTGGGTATTCATGCGTGTTTAATGTACTAGTAATACTAACGGTCTCATCAATAGCATTCAAGTAAGTCGGGTAGGGAGTCTGTGCAAGAGCATCCAAAATGCAAGAGTTTTACAAAGACTTTTTACTATTTAAAAACGCTATTGGTATGACTTGATGCATTAGAAGATAAACTTTGAAAATAACTTTTCGAGAAAGACTTGTAAACCACCAAGTCTTTGATAGGAAAAACAATAGGGTATTACGAGTAAATGAGTTTTACATTAATTGTGAAACAAAAAACATGATTAGAAAAGTTATGGATTAAATGCATCAAGTTTTTAAAGACTTGATGTATTGTAGAAGCTCTAAGAGGGGAAGAATATTTTCAGGAAAAATGAGAAATGGGAGGGGGTTACGTTATTCCCATGTGCTTAGTAGCAAAGGGTGTTTACCAAATTTATTCCCAGTAGACTGTTCGTGATTTTAGAGTCATCAACTATTTCAGGTAATTGTTATTTACTAAATATCAATATGATTTCATATTAAGCTCAGATACGGGTAAGATAAGTGTGGAGTACACACTCGTTTGAATTAATATGTTTTCGATCACGACAAAGACGCACGAGTCAAGGGGCAGCACCCCTAGTTGGGGCGCCACTCCCAAGTGAGCGGGCGGGGGTTAAGGGGAAGCATTGGCATGTAATAACAAGAGTATTTGACCATTGGCAGTTTGATTTATGTTATGACTAGCACTTGACATGATATTACTTATGAAGTTGGAAGATTGAGGAGGTTCTATAGTAATCCTAGTAGACAACATTGGCATGAAATAACAATGGTATTCAAGTACTTAAAAGGTACTATAAATTATGGTTTATGTTATTCTGGACATCCTTCTATCTTAGAAGGTTACACATATGCTAGTTGGATAAATCAAGTAGAAGATTCATCTTCTACTAGTGGTTGGGTGTTCTTGCTTGGGGAGGTGTCATTTCATGGGCTTCCAAGAAGCAGACATATAGTACCTATTTAGTTATGGAATTTGAGTGTGTAGCGTTGGCTGCTGCTTGTAAAAAAGCGGAATGGCGATGAAACTTAGGTATGAGATTCCATTATGGCCGAAACCGATATCACCAATATCTATCCATTGTTATAGTATTGCCACATTGGTTAAGGCTTATAGTTAAATGTATAATGGCAAGTCTAGAAACTTATGTGTCAGATATAGTATGATTCATGAATTGAGCATGAATGGTGTGATTTTAGTTGAGTTTTTTCGATCTCAACAAAATTTAGTTGACCACTTGACGAAGGGTTTAACTAGGGGCATTGGTTAATAAGTCAGCTATGTGGATGAGATTAAAGTTCTTCTAAATCCCCTAGTTGTGAAATACCCAATGCTCTTCTAATACAATGTTATAAGCCTGAATTCAATGTGGAAAGCTCACAATTAAACATAGGAGTACACATGATTATTTTCCAAAGGTATGTGTTTAGACCTGTAAGTGATGGTTAGGTTGAAGAATATATTCTTAATGGTTTTTTTGAAAAATTACAAATGCAGGTGAAAGACCAAAAGAACTACATATGTGTACATGAAGTTTTTCCGCTTCAAGAAGTTTAGAATTTGCTTTCTATATGTTCATTAATCGGTATGGACACAAGGCATGTAATAGTTTCAAGTATAAACAATATAATGTTGTAATAAACATATGTCTACAATATCTTCAGGTATTCATTTGTGTTGACGGGTTCAATCGTTGGACACCCCAATTCTCGAGTATTTGAAATGTGTATTATACTAAGATGAAAATTCAATCGCAAGACATGTTTATTTATGCATTCATTTGTTTCGTTTTGTTTTATAATTGAGGATTACATTAAAATGGGATGGGGGGATTTGTGGTGATTTGAGTGGCATCAGCTATTTTAGGTAATTGTCATTTTCTAGAGCCTAATGTGATTTCATATTAAGCTCGAATACGAGTAAGGGAAGTATGAAGTACACACTCATTTGAGTTAATATGTTTTCAACCATGACAAAGACACAAGGGTCAATGGGCTGCACCTCTTGTTAAAAAGATAAGTTACCCTTTTTTCCCACTAAATTAACATACTACATGGATGGTTTTTGCAATTTACTCTTTTTATTATTAAAAGCACAATAACATGACACTGAAAAATATCTTTACTTTCTCTATTTGAAAGTGTCAGGGAGTTTGTGCAAAAGCATTCCAAAATGCAAGAGTTTTACAAAGACTTTTTACTATTTGAAAAAGCTATTGGTGTGACTTGATGCATTCGGAGATAGACTTTGAAAATGAATTTTCGAGAAAGACTTGTAAACCACTAAGTCTTTGATAAGAAAATCAATAGGCTGTTACCATTAAATGAGTTTTGCATTAGTTGTGAAACAAAAAATTGATTAGAAAAGTTATGCCTTAAATGCATCAAGTTTTTGAAGACTTAATGTATTGTAAATGCTCTAAGAGGGTGATGTGCTACCTGTGTACAAGTTTTAAATTTATAAAAGATGATTTACCAATTCTACCAATAACACATACGAGCAAGTGCACTCATCTGTTATAGCAAGATTGTGATGGTAAGTCGGGATCGTTGGCAGGGATTTGTGAGTGAATCAATACACAACTATAAAATCTACTATAGCAATCCAAAAGTAAATAATAATGAAAATTGAGATAATGAAATTCAAATGATTAAAACTACACTTTCTTTAACTAGTTTTTTATCCATGAATAGTACGATTGTGTTAACCTCTTCTTAACATGTTGGTTATGGTAATTAGTTGGTATACTAATCTATTGTTCTTACAAGTTTAACCTTCGTCAAGATTTTAGTTTATAAAAACAAGCATTAAGTTTACCAATCAATTCAAGATCAATTCAAGATCAATTCAAGTTTCATAAGTTTATATTCATAAACTTAAACACAAAAACATCCATTTGCCTTATCAAATTTTCTTAAGAAATGGTCAATGCAAAAGGTAACTGATTATAGACAAAGGGTCACAATTGATTGTAAATGACTAATCTTACGACCTTTGAGTTGTTTCCAATCAATCCAATTTGATAATCAAAAAGTGTTCTTATTACAGCCACACTTTAGTTTCTTTGTTTGATCAAGAATAATGGGTAAAAACAATCAATTATAGACAAATGATTATAACTTGTTGAATAACAATAAGTTCTTTCGACCCTTTTTCAGTTACTAACAACTAGTCAATCTTGATTAACAAATGTCCCTATGAAACTTAAGCACAATTGGATCTTAGAAATGACTTGAAATTGAATTAAAACATATTACACAATCATAGAGATAATTAACATTGTTTAAGCAAGTGCATAAAGAAACTAGCCACTCATAGCAAACATGAACATAAACTCAGAACTTTGAACATTAGAAAATATGATTAAGAGTCTTACAAAGATTGGAATAAGATTACAAATGATTGAGTAATGTTTCCCAAAGTATTGGAGTTGACTTCTTGGGGGGTTGACTTCAAAATTTTGACTTCTTGGACCACCAAACATTCCTGGACCTCTAATGACGAATTTGAGAGCTATTTGAGAATGATTTGATGAGTAGAGAGTTTTATTGAAGTGTGTGTTCTCAAATGATCACAAAAGGGTCTATTTATACTAATCTCAAGGCCTAGGGACATAAATGCTGAATTTGGCCTCCAAGGAGCTTGGAAGGGACTAGAATACACCAAGGAAGGACCTAGAATCATTTAGATACAAGTGAGGAGTCTTAGTAATGAAGAATCGGCAGACAGGCATGTCCAGCCAAATCGGCTGCGGGAGGCAACCGATCGGCTGGCTCTCTCCAATAGATTCTAACCGAATCGGTTGCGGGTGGTAACCGATCAGTTGGTCTTCCCTATCAGATGGATTTTGACTTTTGACTTGATTCTAGCTCGTAGCACTTGATTCTTCATCCAAACCTTATCTTTGCTTCGATACTTTGAATGCTGAACCGTACTTGACATGCCTCTATGAAACGGAAATCTTCTTGTATGAATATGAATCTTCATTTATCTAACATCCTTTTACTTTTCCTTCTATTTCCCTGCACTTGGTTACATATACTAGACAAACGTTCTTTGATACGATTAAGTACTAAAAGCATATGAATATAACCAAATAACATTTATAAAAGCATGAATAACGCTACTGAAAACATGTACAATCTGAGCGTTATTAAATTCCCCTACACTTAAACTTTGCTTGCCCTTAAGAAAATCTAGAATTGAAATAAAATATCCACCTGGTCAAAAATATGATTTAGAAAAGTGCGATGCAAATCTACCAAGTACAAGTACTAGATCGGATCCATCGTGTTATCTTTAATGATGAAATTTAAGATGTTTGACAATATCCAATGATTTTCTTGCACGATTAACATTTCAAAACACCTCATGAAAAAGGAACGACATATAATTCACTCAGTCACTCAATTTTTTAGGTGGAGTAAACAAGAGAAATCACGCTCATTGCTCAGTCATGATTTGTTTATTACCATAAGCTTGTACAAGAAACAAAACTCCACCGACGTGGCGTGAGCACCAAGCGTAAACATCTAAAGAGGGATTTTATTCGGATTGAAACGTTAGGCTTCGGGTAATTAAAGGGTATGGATAAGGCATAGGAATATTTATGAAATTGGTGTTAAAAGAAAAATAAAGTCAAGTATAATACCCATGTTGCTAGTCACTAAACAATACGCAAACCAGTAAATGATTATAGATACAATCTTGCTCTTCTTCGGACTTCCACAAATCTTCACATCGATTCGCCATAACAATATTCTTTATACATAGCACATTGGCAAATACTTATTACATAAATAACTTTTTTTTGAACATACTTCTTTCTTTGAAATGGCACATACGAATGACAAAGTGCGGTTACTCATAATCATTTAGACAATCCAATCATACCAAGCAACTAGCAACCAACCGTTTAGACATTTGAGAGAGGTTAGGCTAAGGCTTAAAGTGTAAAATATTTTTGTATTTTTCTGGATTAAACAAAAATGAAAAGATTGGCTCGGAAGGTGTACTAAGGGTATCTAGCACTAAAAGTGAGTGTTGCAAATGGGTCCATATGGGTGGTTAACTAACCGATGTGGTTAGCTAATATATCATCAGATGTAACATGGAAGGCCATTTGGGTTTAAATCCTAAGGTGCCTCTTTATCACAAGAATTCACTTATATCACATGAATGCGATCTCACTGCGGTCTGGTAATGATTTGCAAGCGCAAGTTCTAGAATAAATAAAATCACTGGCACACTCATGAAAAGATCTAAGCATAAAAGATGTATGCTATATATATGATATATGCTCAAATCCTCACAATTTTAGTGGAAAGGGCTTATAAAATGTATGCTAGCAAATGTTATCGATCCCAGAATGGATTGCAATATTAATCGGAACACACGAAAATTACAGATTTTACCAATGGATTGATCCAGTTATTCTAATATATTATCCTAAAAGCGTGAAAATAACTAGATCACGAGGGCAAACAAAATTTTAAAATTTAAGCACAAAAACTCTAATTTTCCTATTCACCCCCTCCCACACACACACACTTACGTTAAACATTGTCCTCAATGTGAAAAATGAACTTCAAAGTATAGAAATAGGGAAATAGGGATAAAACCAGATTTTCCGAATGAGTTTTCCAGCTTAACTTCTTTGATCCAAGTGTCCACGGAAGTAATCATTACCTGTAGTAATCTTATACAAAAACAAAAACAGTTTTATTAAAGCGTATCACCCCCCCCCCCACACTTAAGTTCAACCAAAGGTTTAAAATTTGGGGCGTGACCACGGAAAAATAAAAATCAAATCTGAAAAAAACACGGGTTGCCTCCCGAGAAACGCTTGTTTTATTACCCAGTCATCAGCCTGCCTTAAGATTTCCCAAATTCACGTAGTTGCAGCTTTGGATTTCTTCATTAAAATTTCTGTCTCGGGCAAAATTGCCTCGATAAAAATTTCATTCAATTGCTCCTTATCATAATATAACTTGATTCGGTGTCCATTAACAATGACACTTCAACCTTTCTTGTCATAAATGAGTTTCCAAAAACTGAAAAGTCATCCATGAAAACTTCCAGGGAGGTTTCAAGCATGTCTTGGAATATTGCAATCATACATCTTTGAAAAGCTGCGGGTGCATTACAGAGACCAAAAAGCATACGCCGGTAAGCGTAAGTTCCAAAAGGGCAAGTAAAGGTGGTTTTCTCTTGATCAGTCGAATCAGTTGGAATATGAAAATACCCTGAAAATCCATCGAGTAAACAAAAGAACTTGTTCCCTACTAATCTTTCGAGCATTTGATGTAACACCCCAAAAACGACAACAATTTTTTTTACTAAGTTGGTTTTAGTCTAAAATAGACCTTTTTATACTCTGAAATAACTCATTTTCTGCAGACCCTTAGAGTAGACTTATTTACATCTAAAATGAACCCATCTACCTCTAAAATGGACCCATTTTCTATTACTCTGAAAATGACTCATTTGAGTCTAAAATAGACCCATTTACCTCTAAAATGGACTCATTTTCTGTTACTCTAAAAATGACTCATTTGAGTCTAAAATACACTCATTTACCTCTAAAATGGACCCATTTTCTGCAGATTTTCTGCAAGTTACATATTTCGACTTATTTGACCCGTACGCACTTTTCAATATGAAATTTACTTACACACTTGATCAACACTTAATACAACATGACTTAACATTACTTTAACATTATAAAAGTGTGAGTACAAAGCCTTGAACCATAGCATTTCAAAATGGGTGAAATTGGCTAGATGCCAAACACCACTAAATTGCAACATTATAACCATTTAACCATAATTCAACTCTTTAGCATGACCATTTACATTAACCAACATTTACAACTTAACTTAGACACGAACTGTTAATACAAATAAGCCGTAAAAACGTTTATTTATATTTTACGATCTTCTAATATTTTGTCGATAACAAACGTAAAATCATGTTAACGAAACAAATAAAATACATAAATGGTTTGAACTAATACTTTCTAACATATTCACATAAAACACTAAAACAAGTATAAGTGATTTTATGACTTAGTAATACATATGTACAACAACTAGTGTTTACATATTTGGGTATAATATACACATAGCTAGTATGTAGTATATTGGGTAATATAAATGGGTAGAAACTTAAGTATCACAACCCATTGGGCAAATAAATTGAATGTAGTTGGGTACAAGCCAAAGCCCATAACCCATGGAGCTTGACCCATAACCCATTGCATGACATCATGCTTATATCATACATGGATAATATCCATAACCCATGGATCAACCCATACCCAAGTGACCAAGTGCATTGCACTCAAAGATACATAGTATCTAGCTAAAGATCCATGGTTCAACCCATGACACATGACCCATAACCAAAATACCCATGGGTAAAAGGGAGCATCCCATGGATCCCTAGCTTAACGCTAGACGGATCCCTTGTGGAAGGGATCCGGGGAACAGTAGAGTTTTTCTTCTATAAATAGTGAGCCATTTCTTCATTGTTTCTCACCCCTTTCTAACACACTTTCTCCCTGAGTTAAAAACTCACTAACCTCAGATCCAAGAGATCTATGTTTGTAGTTTTGTTTTTGTGTGATCTTCTAGGTTCCTCTTAAAGGGAAGATCACCACCTTTGAAGTCGAGCAGGCTCAAGTCCATGAGTTGCCATGCTTCCTCATCATCAAGGCTACTAAAGTCTTCTTGTTGATGATTCATTTCTTTCTTCAAAGAAGTATAGTGTTGAAGACATTAGTGAAAGATGTCTCAAGTGTTAAGACGAAGATATTAGTGAAGGGTATCCATCGTCTATAGCATAAGCACTTGTGGTAAGTGCTTAGAAGTCAAGACAAGAAGCATTAGTGAAAGGTGCTTAGAAGTCAAGACTAGAAGCATTAGTGAAAGGTGCTTAGAAGTGAAGACACAAGACATTAGTGAAAGGTGTCTTGTAGATCTAGTCAAAGGCATTAGTGAAAGGTGCCTCAGATGTACATTCGATATGGTGTGTTTCGATGTACTAGATAGACTAGAATTAGATCCAAGGATATTGATATCCTTGATGATGTTGTAAAGGAGTAGATCTCCTTTGGGATTAGTCGTTGGTGTAGTGTGGTAGTAGTTCCTCCATTGCAATGGAACTAGGTGCTTAGCCTAGTACCTAATAAAGGGTAGGCGACGTTGTGAAGGTGTAGTTCACCTTGGAGTGAAAGAACTAGGTACTTAGACTAGTACCTTATAAAGGGTAGGCGACGTTGTGTAGGTGTGGTTCACCTTGGAGTGAAAGAACCCGGTGGTTAGCCTAGCACCGGAAAAAGGGTAGGCGACGTTGTGAAGGCTTCTCCGCCATAAGGAGATTGGTGTAGTATTTACGAACTCTCGAGTAGGTGACTCGGGGAGTGGAGTAAGGCAAGGAAGGTGTCCTGTATCCGAACCACTATAAATACTCGCGTTGTGGTTTTGTGCTTCTTACTCTTATCTTTTCATTACATATCTTTATACGTTTGTTTATCAACATCCAACAAACACAACCAAATAGATTGACATAAGGCAATCTAAATAGTTTAAAAGGAAGTTTTAATTGGTAAAACTATTCAACCCCTCCCCTTCTAGTTTTCCACAATTGGCATCAGAGCTTCGTTACCAAGTTTCTTGAAGTATATTGTACTTTAAAAACTTGATACGATCCATGGTTAATTGAAAACTACAAAGAAAGTTTTTTTTCCCATAAAAACAAACACCATGTCTTTTAAAACTATATGTTTGGATGTTGATTTGATAACAACATTTTTTTTGTTATTTACTTGCTTCATTTAATTGCACTAATCTTCTTTGTCATGTTGATTAGTCAAAGCTCATACCCACCAAGCTATAGGAATCGCTTGGTAAAACGAATACCTTCCTTAAGAAGGTATCTTAATCGCAAAGGAGCGGGAATCGTCTAAGTGACATTTGTTGTGTCATTTGTAAAGACATTCCTAAGTGCGTTAGAGGTATGATTTTCTTTTTATTTTGCTTGATAATTAAGTATGCATGTTTTGGTATTTATATGATTTTTTTGTGCTTATACATGTTTTACATGAAGCTTCATTAGGAAGCCTTTTTTCTCACATACATGTTTTATTTCTCGTCTAAAGTCGTGGTATATAAAACTTATATTTTGTTTCTTTTAATCCAATAATAAAACAAAACACGAATCTCAAAAATTCCTCCTTCCCCATAAATACTCCCACCGTCAACCACTCTATCAAACCATCACTTTTTCAAATCTTCCAATTTCAAAAATTTCCTCTCATTCAAAAACTTCATCTTCCTCCTCATTCCATCTCAACCGAAACAAAGAAAATCCGTCATCAACATGGTTTACATCACGCTCGTGCTCATCGCCTAAACACTCATCGCACTTGTGTTCCCTATGATGAAGTTCACATATGGAGACATTTACTTTGTGTTGTTAATCTACATTGGGATCATATACCCAATCCTTTGTATCATCCTTAGCATTGAAATGCAATATTACTAATAATCTTGTTATCTTTGTTATTATTTGTTACTTTCTTGTGATTTATATGTTTCATATTCCTTCGTGATACATTAGAAGTCATGTATGCATGCTAAAAGAAAATGTAGGATAAAAACACTTTTCGTGGTATAAAACTGTAAAACCTATCTTTTATCAAATCTGTTTCTGTTACTACAGATCCACGGATCCCGGAAGTGATACTAGCCGGATCCCTTTTGAAAAGGAACTGTGGGATCCGTCCTACTGGAGAACAGTTTTTCATGCAAATTAAAAACCACTTTTCTTCTAAAAGTTATTCTCCACTTGAATGTCAAAACCATAAGTAAGTTAAGTGTCTTTCTTGTTAAAAACCATTGTTAATAAAAACGTTAGATAATCATAGGTTGATCACAAACATCACTTTTTATTAACTCATCATTTCTATAGGTTCAACTATGACGCATGAATATGAGTTTGATTTTTCACTCACTAGCGTCTACACTCCGAACATCTCCCTTGAACCCAACACACCTGGCAATCATGTCCGTGGGTTCAATAATCTCGAAAACCGTCACTTCCACGAAGGACGTATTGTAGACACCTCTCTACAATTCGAAGAAGGTATCAATACCTCCTTTCGAGCCATAGGACTAGAATGTCTTCTTGAAATCAACGAGAATATATGTCCAAGGTTCATAATGGAATTCTTCCGTCAAGTCGAACTCGTTCGTAACGAGGATCGCTCTCTATCTCTTTGGTTTTATATCAAAAACCAAAAGTTTACTTTAACCCTTGGCATTTTGCTCACATCCTCCGGATTCCAAATCATGGACAATGTGCCTTCACCAAAGATTGGTCTCTTGGTTCTCTCTTCAACTTTCGTGAAGAAAATAGTCCATATTGTTCACACATACCCTCCCTGGAAGATTTAAATCGCATAATATGCAAACCTCGACCATATTACTCCGATCTAAACATTATCTTCACACGGGACATCCGAGAAGAGTACAAGCCTCTTGTACTCATCCTACGTGAAAATGTTTGGAGTCTTAGGGGAAATCAAGAAATTCTTCCCGCTTGTTGTGCTCACATGTTGTACTGTTTGCTAACACAACAACCATAAAATCTCGCCTACTTCTTCGCAAGGCGAATTGCAAATCTTCAAGGCTCCAAGAATAAACTCATCCCTTATGGAATTTTCTTGACACGCCTCTATCATAATGTTATGCACTTCCATCCTCAATTTCAAAGTCCATTGTACGTACTTGTGAACAAGATGATGGAACCGCTAAACATATCTCTCATGAAGACTTTCTTCATTCTTGATTCCACCAACACTCATCAATCACGTAATGATCCTCCTAGCAAAAACACTCAAGAAACCTAGTAGTATTTCAAAATAGGATCAATTCTCTTGTACTCGTGCTTTATCAATGTAATCCTATTTCCTTCATGAAATAAAAACATCTTACATTTGATATCTTAGTGTTAGAACCCCTCTAAACCAACCTTGGAATATAATGCATTGTCAAAATCATTGCATAACTTTAGTAAAGGTTCTGCTGAGCAGATGGACGGATCCCAAAGTTTGTGCTAAACGGATCCCTTCACTTAGGGAACCGTGGGATCCGGCAAACAGAAAATGCAATTGCAAACATTGTATTTCAATCATATCCTTAGAACACCTCACACTAAGCTAAACATATTGTCTTAAGGCAAAATTAAGTCCTTATCAAGATAAGTAGATCCTTCCTACTCACACATAACTCACCTAGATCACACTCTAAGACGCTTGTAGATCTATCGTTTCATTTTTAATCCATTACTCTTCCGCTCTTAAACTCACACTTCATTTTTCACATGATCCCTCACATCTAGTCTTAGAAATCCTCCGATTATGGCAAAATTGATCATAAATCATTCTTACCTCAAAATTGATCAAAGTTGATCAAATTCTAGTTTTCTCATCTCAAAGCCTTTAGGATATTTTCTAAAACACTATCCTAAGTCACAACCTGATTTCTAGGATCATTTAGCTTCAATTGACACTCTCATCTTTAGTGTCATCCTTGCTTATCCATTGGTACTCATAAAAGTTCCAAATCCTTCCATAAAAGACAATCATTAGCTACATCACTCATTACCTTCAAGTACTTAAGCACCCCTTCATTTAAAACACTTAGGAGAACTGAAACACTCAAGATGATAAAGATCTTAGATCTTAGAAACATCATTTTCACTCTTTCATAGCTGTTGATAGCCGGATCCCTAGGATTAGCCTAGACGGATCCCTCTAAGGAGGGAACCATGGGATCCTAATAACAGTTTATGTCAAATCTTGATAAAACAATCATTTCAACTCATCTTCCTAACTCAAACACTCCATCTCATCTTAAATGAGTTCCTAGATCAGTGCAAACTCTGTAGTTGACTCTTGTGCATGTTAATCATCACATTCAAATGAATCCTAATAGCTTAAGGCTTAAATACACTTGCCAAATCTCTTGGTTTATAAACCACTTTGTTAGGACCTCCATAGTCATCACCTTCTTCCTAACTTTCAGCACTTTAGAAACCCTCCATATTCATCACCTTCTTTCCCTCTCTTCTCTTCTTCATGGAAACCGACCCAACAAGGTCTCTATAATATTATGGATAAACTTTTTTGACTAATTATTGACAATTATCCATATTTCAGCTTTTAAGTTTGTCCAATTGGCTAAATTAGTCCCTCAAGCTTTGTTTTTTCAATCTAGGCCATATAACTTGCCATACGTTTGCACTTTTATACTTATAACTTACAACTTAACCTTTTTACATACAAAATACATTATAAACAATATAATACTATTACTTATATAATGTAATAATACCTTAACGGGAATCAGGTGTAACAATTCTCCCACCCTTAAATGGGATTCCGTCCTCGGAATCTATTCTTGGAATAAATGAGGATACTCATTTCTCATCTTTTCCTCGGGTTCCCATCTTATACCTGTACCCTTACGATGTTTCCATTGCACTTTTACTAGCGGAATTTCTTTGTTGCGAAGTCGCCTAACCTTTCTTCCCAATATCGTTTCCGGTTCATCCTTTTGTAAAAGCAATTCTGGATCAATCTCAATATCTTCCAACGTGATCACACTAGTCTCATCCGCTAGACACTTTCTCAAGTAAGATACATGAAAGGTATTGTGAATACCATTCATTTCTTCGGGTAGTTCTAAGACATACGCTACTTCTCTAACACGATTTAATATCTTAAATGGTCCTATAAACCTTGGAACAAGTTTTCCTTTATTCTTGAACCTAAAAACGCCCTTCCACGGGGAGACTTTTAACATAACGAAGTCACCTACTTTGAATTCGATTGGCCTTCTTCGATTGTCAGCGTAGCTTTTCCACCTGTCTTGTGCCGCTTTAAGTCTTTTCCGGATCATCTCAATCTTCTCACTTGTTGCAAGCACGACATCCGTACTCACCAATTCCCTCCTTCCGACTTCTTCCCAACATACTGGCATCCTACATCTTCTACCATAAAGCATCTCATAGGGTGGCATGTCTATACTAGCGTGATAGCTATTGTTGTAGGCGAATTCAACTAGAGGCAAATGATCATCCCAGTTACCTCCGAAGTCAATCATGCAAGCTCGTAACATATCTTCCAAAGTTTCAATCGTCCTCTCGCTTTGCCCGTTGGTTTGTGGATGAAAAGTTGTGCTCATATGTAGCTTCGTACCTAACTCTTCTTGAAAACTTTGCCAAAAGTTTGAGGTGAAAAGCCCGTCTCTATCAGAGATTATAGAAATGGGTACTCCATGACGTGCAACTATCTCGTTGACATAAATCTTTGCTAACTTATGAACAGGCATATTCTCCCTGATCGGGATGAAGTGTGCACTCTTAGTTAGGCGATCTACTATAACCCAGATTTCATCATTTTTCTTTTTTGTCCTTGGCAATTTTGTAATGAAGTCCATGGTAATCTTCTCCCACTTCCAGACCGGGATATCTAAAGGTTGGACTTTTTCGTACGGCTTTTGGTGTTCAGCTTTCGCCTTCAAGCAAGTTAGACACCTTTCCACATACTTTACGCAATCTCTTTTTATACCCGGCCACCAATAATTATTCTTTAAGTCAAGGTACATCTTTGTAGCTCCCGGATGAATGGAATACTTAGACTTATGTGCTTCGTCTAATAGTAACCCCTTAACATCACTTCGAAAGGGAATATAAACTCTCCCATGCCAAGTCTTGATTCCTCGACTATCGTATTCAAGATGCGGGATATATGACCCAATACGTTCTTTTTCCCAATTCTCTTCTTTTAATGCTTCCGTTTGAGCCATTTTAATTTCTCGAAAAGATCAGTTGTGACAATCATTCGTAACGAATGAATCTTCGTAACCTTTTCTCTTTCCTTACGGCTCAAGGCATCCGCTACTACATTCGCTTTACCAGGATGGTAGCAAATCTCGCAATCATAATCCTTCAACAAATCACGCCACCTTCATTGCCTCATATTCGGGTCTTTCTTTTGTAAGAAATATTGAAGGCTGCTATGATCGATGTATATTATGAACTTTACACCGTATAGATAATGCCTCCAAAATTTTAATGCAAAGACTACAGCCGCAAATTCAAGATCGTGAGCTGGGTAATTTTCCTCGTGTTTCTTCTACTGTCTTGAGGCATAAGCGATTACTTTACCTCATTGCATAAGAACACACCCAAGGCCAGAATAAGATGCATCACTAAAGACCACCGTGTCTTCGGTTCCTTCGTGCAATACAAGGATTGTTGCTTCACATAAGGAGTTTGGTTAATGAGGAAGAAATCTTAGAAAAATCTTGAATGAACCTGCGATAGTACCCCGCGAGTCCAAGAAAACTTCTAATTTCACCCACACTCTTTGGAGCTTGCCTATTCATCATGACTACAATCTTTGACGGGTCGACCTTAATGCCTTCAGGATTTATAACATGACAAGGAATTTAACTTCTTGTAGCCAAAATTCACATTTTGAGAATTTGTCATACAATTTCTCTCTCCTCAATATTTCAAGGATTTCCCGTAAATGCATTTCATGTTCTTCCTTTCTTTTTGAATAAATGAGAATATCATCAATGAATACTATAACGGATTTATCCAATATCGGCTTACACACATGGTTTATGAGATCCATGAAAACCGCAGGTGCATTCGTGAGACCAAAAGGAATGACAACGAATTCATAGTGTCCATAACGGGTCCTAAAAGCCTTCTTAGGAATATCTTCTTCCCTTACCTTCATTTGGTGAAATATATAACACTTTTTACAAGGAATCTTGGTTTGGCTTTTACCCTCCCTTTCACCCATAATCTTGTTTGGGTTTCTTGGCATCTCGATCAACAAAGTCTTGCTTTCTCTTGTTATCTTTCCCTTCCTGATCTTTCTTCCTTAGTAAATCCGCCTCTCTCACACGAGCTCTACTTAGAAGGTCTTCTAGAGTGGTATACTTGAAAGGTGATACCACCTCCCGGATGTCCTCACGAAGCATTCTTTGGAACTTTTCTACTTTGAGCTCTTCATTCTTGTGGTATTCGGGACAATATGGAACCATATCAACAAACTTCATCCAAAGCTCGTTTACCGTCTCTTTAGTTTGCACAAGAGATTGAAAGTTCTCTCAGATTTTAGCAACTTCTTCGGCTAGGGCAAACTCGGTTCTGAATAGTTCTTTGAATTCATTCCACGTGCATACTTCAACCCAAGTTTCATCTTTTTCACATATTTTACCTTCCCACCAAATCTTGGCACTATCACGAAGAAAGTTTGTTGCGAAGGTAACCTTATTTCTTTCCTCACAACAACTTGTACGAAAAGCACCCTCAATGGCGGTGAGCCAACGGGTACAAGCAATGGGATCAAGAGTTCCCATAAAATTTAGCACTTTACATGCCGCAAAGTCACAGTACGTGGCTTTCTCATTCTTGGATTCTTTCACAACACCCTCTTTCTTAAAATCTTCTAGTTCTTCATGTATCACTTTTCTAAGATTATTCGTTGTTCGTTTGATATAGTAGGGCATTGCATTCTTAACCGCCTTTCCCACCTTCTTAGAAATTAAAGAACTTAATTCTTTTGTCTCTTCTTCTGTGAACCCTCTAAAGTTGAGACTCTCGGAGCTAGAAGAGGACCTATCATCACTTTTACTATGTTCTGCATCACTAGCCGAAGACTCGGCTCCTTTGGAAGTTGAAGCTTTCAAAACTTCCTTATGATGCGCATTTACCCATCTTTTCTTCTTACTGAAAGTGACAATTCAACCATCAACATCAAAACATACTTAAACAATACATGAATAGTACAAAATACTCATATACTTGACTAACCTAAAGCTTGTCGTGGTGTATAGTCTCAACGATTTCAAGTATACATATATATCATATTTTTAATCACTACGGTGGCCAAGCGTAGTCATGAGAATACTCTACATATGTATCTCCAAAATCCATTGAAACAATACACTAACAACAAACACTAATACTAACGCGCCTAAAATAGTCTAAGTCTAGGAAATCCTTATGTGACATCCTAAACCTACAAACTCAGTTACAGAAGTTCTTCATACAATTCACATGGATTTATGTGGACCCATGAGAGTGCAGAATATCTTTGGGAAGAAATATGTGCTAGTCATGGTTGATGATTACTCTCGATTCACCTGGGTTAAGTTCTTAAGGACAAAGGATGAAACTCCAAATATCATCATCAAACTTATCAAACAGCTGCAGGTTCGACTTAACAAAACTGTCAGAATCATCCGAACCGACAATGGAACTGAGTTTGTTAATAAACAACTTAGTGAGTTTTATGAAAGTATTGGAATCAGTCATCAAAGAAGTGTTCCACGAACTCCTCAACAAAACGGTGTAGTTGAAAGACGAAATCGAACTCTTGTGGAAGCCGCAAGAACAATGCTGATTTACTCAAAGGTTCCAATGTTTCTCTGGGCTGAAGCCATTGCCACTGCATGCTACACACAAAATCGATCCCTAATTCACACTGCTCATGGAAAAACTCCATATGAACTTGTCCACAATAGAAAACCTAATCTCTCATTCCTTCGTGTGTTTGGTGCATTGTGCTATCCAACTAATGAGGGCCAAGACTTAGGCAAGCTTAAAGCTAAAGCGGACATTTGAGTATTTGTAGGATATGCACCAAGCAGAAAAGGTTACCGAATCTACAACAAGAGAACCCGAAATATCATGGAAACAATTCACGTTTTGTTTGATGAGCTAACCGATCAAATGGCTCCAGGACAATTTAGTTCTGGACCCGCATTTCAACCTTTAACTAGTAGTCCCATCAGTTCTACTCTTGTTTCTAATCCCTCACCAACAACTCCTTATGTACCTCCTTCAGAGGATGATTTAAAGAAATTATTTGATCCAATGTCTGATGAACACTATGAACCAAGTGTTAATGATATGTCAGTTCCATCAACAGAGGCTGCCTATATCCCTGTCAATGAAGTTAACCCTTCAGTTTCAATGTCATTAAGTCAAGAAGCGCCTGTTGCTGATCACTCTGTCTCATCAACAAATCATCAATCATCGAGTGTACAAAATGGAAATGTTGCTGCCGTTACAGATGATAAAAACCCTTTTGCTCCTCCAGAAAATGAACCCTTTGAGAACATATTTGCTCCTGAATCATCATCAGAACCATCATCATCAGGAGATATAGACTCTGCTACTTCAGTTCCTCAACAACAACCACATGAACATCTTAAGAAATGGACACATGATCATCCTATGGACAACATCATTGGAAACCCCTCTCGTCCAGTATCAACACGAAAACAACTTGCAACCGATGCCTTATGGTGCTTCTTCAACTCCATACTCTCTAAGGTCGAACCAAAAGATGTTAAAACTGCCATGAATGAAGACAGCTGGTTCAATGCCATGCAAGAAGAAATTCATGAGTTTGATCGACTTGATGTATGGGAATTAGTACCTGCTCCAGATTGTGCAATGATCATTGCTCTAGAGTGGATCTTCAAAGTGAAGCTTGATGAGCATGGTGATGTATTAAAGAACAAGGCTAGGTTGGTTGCAAAAGGATACCGTCAGGAGGAGGGTATTGACTTTGAAGAATCATTTGCTCCAGTTGCTCGTATCGAGGCGATCAGAATCTTCTTGGCTAATGCTGCAAGTAAGAACATGGTAGTCTATCAGATGGATGTAAAGACGGCGTTTCTTAACGGAGATCTTAAAGAAGTCGTTTACGTCAGCCAGCCTGAAGGCTATGTGAATCCAGAGCATCCTACTCACGTCTATCGTTTGAAGAAGGCTCTATACGGTCTTAAGCAAGCTCCAAGGGCATGGTATGATACGCTATTAAAGTTTCTTCTATCTACTGGATTCAGCAAAGGAGCAGTTGATCCGACATTGTTCACCAGGAAGTCAGGCAAACATTTAATTCACGTTCAAATATATGTTGATGATATTATCTTTGCCTCGACTGACCCCAATGAGTGTGACCGTTTTTCAAATAAAATGGGTTCAAAATTTCAAATGTCAATGATGGGACAAATGTCATTTTTCTTGGGATTACAAATTTCACAAAGTCCCGGAGGCATTTTTATAAATCAATCTAAATATGCAAATGAGATTTTAAAGAAATTTGGATTTGATTCTAGTGACCCTGTTGACACTCCCATGATTGAGCGTACTAAACTAGATGAGGACCACTCATGGATAGACCAAACGAAACATCGTAGTATGATTGGATCCCTGATGTACCTCACAGCCAGTAGACCTGATATTCTTTTCGCTGTATGCATGTGTGTTAGATACCAGGCTAAGCCTACCAAAAAAGCACCTTGAAGCAGTTAAACGGGTCTTTCGGTATCTCCAAGGAACCATCAATATGGGACTTTGGTACCCGAAGGACACCGGTATGTCACTAACAGCCTATGCAGATGCTGATCATGCAGGATGTCAAGATACTCGTCAAAGTACGTCTGGAGGTGCTCAGTTTTTGGGTGATAAGCTTGTGAGCTGGTCTTCAAAGAAGCAAATGAGTACTTCTATTTCCTCTACAGAGGCTGAATACATAGCCATGTCATCTTGTTGTGCTCAAATCCTATGGATGAGATCCCAATTATCTGACTATGGCTTTGAATTCAACAAAATCCCTCTGTACTGTGATAATGAAAGTGCTATTGCTCTCTCATGCAACAAAGTACAACACTCAAGAGCAAAGCAAATCGACATTCGACATCATTTCATCAGGGAACAAGTTGAAAATGGTGTGGTGGAACTATACTTTGTAAGGTCTGAATACAAGTTAGCAGACATTTTCACCAAAGCTCTTCCTAGAGAACGTTTTGAGTTTATCCTTCCACGTCTTGGGCTAAAGAGTCTACAACCGGAAACACTCAAGCATCTTCAAGAGGAAGACGAGGAGTAAAGGTCTTTACTCATCTATCTCTTGTAAATATCTATTCGAAAAGCAAAATACAAAATTACAAAACCTTCAAAAACAAATATAAAAATATAAAACTTCCAAAAATCCACAAAAATTTTGTCTTTTTGTCATGTTTCCCTCGATTCAATAATATCTACGGACTTTGAGTTGATATTCAAAGAATGTCACGGGTCTTTAGAATGTTCTTCGAATGTACATAGTCCAAAAAAAATAAAAAAATGAGGCGGAGGAAAATGGTGGTTTATTGTCATTTCAGGCAAAAACCCGTTTTCAAAGAAAGAACAGAGCCATGCCTTATTTTGTTTTTCAAATTTCATGCTCTGATTCTATAAACAATTACTTACTATCTAATGAAAACTAATTGCTTTGAAAAAATAACTCGGACTCTATTATTGGAAATCATCTGGACTTAACATTTGTCAAAAATATTTATCTCTCAATCAACAACTTATGTCATTGATTGAGGGGGAGAATGATTTCAATTAAATCAAAAGGTTATTTGTCATTTAATTGTTTTCAAAAGATAATCATGCATGTTTAATCAATGGAGTTTAAAGTCTCAAAATCTGATCCTAATCAGTTAAAACGTTTTCATAATCAAGTCACAATTCTCCCTAAAAGCTTTCAAAATCAATTTAAATCTACAGAGATCACATATTTCAAATGATTTGATAATTGTGATCGGGGGAGATTTTGTGATTTAAATTGGATTTAAACTGATAATTCGATACATGGTTTTATAAGGATGTACAAGTTCTCCTCCCCTCATGTGCCAAACGATTTCAAATTTTCCATGAACATGTTGAGGGGGAGCATCTATCTTAAACCACAAAGATTTGAAACGTGATCAAATTATTTCAATGTGCAGTCTTTTCCTAATATGTGCAAAACATTTTCAAATTTCTATGCACATATTGAGGGGGAGCAACTATTTTGAAAACAACATTTTTTATATAACTACTCTTAGATGCAAGCCAACCCCTCAAACATGAAAATTACTTCTATAACAAAATGATGCTTGATGCAAATGTTGAGGGGGAGCTCGTGTTCTAAAAATATCAAAAACAATTCAGGTACAAAATTCTTTGATAATATATCACAAGTATCTGGATTGATTTTCAAATGGTTTTCAATTGGTTCCAATGGCAAATGAACGATACCAAATAGACCGACCAACTTTACTTTATGTATGGTGATATAAGGACGATAAGGTTAGGTATTTGTTCCCATGATCCGCCAGAACCGGAGGGATCTACCTAGGGACAATCCACTAGATAGTGTAGAAGTCCTAGGTATGATGAAAAAAGGAGAAATATGAGATATGGGAAGAGTCTTTGATAAAAGAACCAAAACTTTGATTTAACTTTGGTATCCTTGTAAAATTCTTGGACTGAGACAGAGCTAGTACTGGAATAAACCCAACAAGGTTCTAGTTATGAAGTCTCGGTAAGCACTGAAGGGGTTGAAGAATGAAAAAGAATTGAATGTGAAAAGGGTGAAAACAAATAGCCCTCCGATAATTCAACCTTAGGGCAGATACCGGGTTCAATTCATATGCTACTGGTGGTTACTAAGGTAACACTGGTATTGAAGACAAGACGTCATGGACCCAGTGACACATTGCACTACATCCTACCAAACTACTCAAGTTTCTCTTAAAAGGACTTGTTTCATTCTCACGGGGAACCGACATTATCTATCGACTTTCTCTTAGAGTTTGTTGATATTGAAGAAGGAGACCCTCTCCCTAGTCTCCGGCATAGGATCCAAATATGCACAATTGAGTCTAGAGCCACGAGATCATCAATAAATCTCATTAGGACACTTTCAATGAAGACTCTCTGTTTCACACAATGTGGAAAGAGAGATTATATCTTGAGTCCTACGCATTATCCTTGTGGTATTGCCAGAACATCTGAGTGATATGCATACATATTCACAATGAAGATGGAAAGCCTTCTGGAGCCAACATCAAACAAGATCCTGGTGGGTGGCATGTGAGATCTATCTAATAGATCAACCATGTGACAACTAAACAGAAACAATGGGGCGATTCAATCTTTTGAATCAATCCTGGTTCAGGTTATGGATTGACGGATACCTTTGAAAAACCGGTCGTTGTGCTTAAAAAATTTATTCTATAGCACATCGACTGTGTACTAATATTTCAAAATAAAAGGTGTTTATGATTGATAAATGATTTTCATTAAAACCTTCGTTGTATTGCAAAAACAATTTCTATTAAGCAATACACGATTATTTCTTGTCAAATCTCTTTTCATCAATCAGTGAATTTCAATTCGCTGGTTCACTCACTCCGTGTTGTCTTCTTTGAGACGTTCCGGTTTGAGAACAGCTAGAGCACCTGCGAAACCCTGTCAAGGAAATTCTTCAGAATTATACCTGATCACAGGCAGTACTTGTACTGATCAACGGGGAACCGTGGGCCGTGTACCTCAATTTAACAAAAGTGTTCAAAGACACTTTCGTGCAGTTTATTGCTAACTGTTGTATGCAGGTACGCCTGACGTTTGCAGCTGATCAGAATGACGCGGTCAATCCATAGCCGCATGCTCACACTACACATTCATCTCTAAAGATATCGTGATAAGTGCATCAATGACTCTGATATTTTCACTCCATGCTTCTGCTACGCTGCTGCCAATATCATGAATCAACGAAAGCTTCCGCTACTCTGATGAGAATAAATCATGATCCAGAATGTGAGCATGTCGGTCCAAATGTCACAACATCACATAATACCAACACCACAAAGGTAGAGACAGAGATTTTTGTTTGCTGATAATCTCAATGATGGCTCAAAACTCATCATCACGTGGATCAGTTAAAGACCTCCACTTGAAAGTATCCAAACATGCGGAACATGAAGAATCAAAGACTACGAGCTACTGAGCAAAGAACTTGATCAAGGATCCTAAAACAATCTAATGTAATATCTGTTTGTATTCATTGTTAATTGAGGTGACCTCCCTTAGGGGTAGATTGTTAGGAATTAGAAAATTCAGTCGTTAAAGAGTCGGTCATTTCAAGTATATGTATTCGTTAGAAAGCTCGTAGTCGTAGTCAAGTTATGTTAGCAAGTAGTTTGTTATGTAACCCCGTGGAGGACGGACGGGTCTTTACCCACTATATGCCTGATCCACAGCCCGTAGGTGGCGTTTATTTGTAAGACACTATAAATACCCTCTACCTCCCAAGGTAGAGGGTTGGAGCTTCAATACCATTTTTCTTTGTTTCCAACTCTCTTCTCTTTCTCTCTCTAGAACTTTCTCTCTCTAAACATACTTGAACGCCCCATGTGATTATGGTTTAGTGTGTTTGTGAAATCCTATAACTTACATAATGTAAAGAGATTAATGACTGAAATGGAAATGTGAAAATTGTCAAGGGGAAAAGATGTGTTAACCAAGTTACTACATTATTAACACAAGCATCTGTATCTCGTCTTATGTGGTGGTTATATGTCATTAGGCACAAATGGACAATGCAACCTAACCTATAATCCTAGACCCCAACTCTGATGGTCATATTGCCAAAAGTCTAGTCTTAGTCATTATGCGCCAAAGTATCTTCTAGACTTATCTTAGTGATTTTAACCACTAAACCCTTGCTTGGTTCACTAAGGGTTCCTGCACTTCTTATGCATTTCTACTAGTGTAGGTAATTCTAGGGTAAATTCCTACACAAGGGTGATGGTCACATCCCAAGCAAACCTGGTGTTGTATGTCAGTAATTGTTCAGACACTGACAGTGATGATGATGGTGAATGGGTGCCTTCTAATCTGTTTTCTTTCACTTCAAGGGTAAGAAAGGCAAATGGAAATGCTTCCACTTCAATGGTAAGCAAGGTAAAGGGAGAGGCATCCACTTCAAAGGTGAGCAGGGTAAAGGGAAAGGCTTCCACTGGTTGCACCCTTAGTCTTAGAGCTCCTAAAAGTGAGAAGACCAAAAAGTGAGGTTAAAATTACAAATTGTGTACTTGGTCTTAGAGCAAATGTGTGTTGCTCAAGCAGTAAAAGAAAGAAGTGGGATGTTCCAGCCCTAAAAAAGAAGAAGTTTTAACTTGTGTAGGTGATGTGAAAATAGTGTATTGACTGTTATGTATTTAACTATTATGTATTTTGGTGGTAAGGTAAAAACAATGTATTGGATTGGTGTTTATGTTTGTTGGTCAGGTCCTGGTATATATGTAATTAACTCTATTAAGTAATTAAATATGTATTTTGGTTTGTGTATAACAGATAGCCATGTATATTGATTACTTAAAGCTTTATTATTGCATAAGGTTTGTGCACAAGGTTAATGCATATGCATTTTCATTTGCAGTACAGGTTTGTTCACAAGCTTTGTTGTCGCATAAGGTTTGTGTACAAGGTTACTACATATGCAAAATAACCTTATGGCACACTGCATAAACACAACCTATACTGCATAAACACAACATGTACTGACCAAACATGTCTAGGGTTACTAGATATTGTGTAATTTGACTCCTAAAAGTCAAAATAACCTTGTGGCACAATGCATAAACACAACCTATACTAACCAAACATTATCCAACCTAGTACTGACTTCCTACACACAATTTGCACAAGGTTACTGCATTTGCATTTCCATATGTAGTTTGGGGAGTGTTTGGAATTGCCTACACAAAGATCACTTTTACATTGTGTCCAAAGAAATACCAATTTGACTTTCATTAGTCAATAGTCGAAACTGCCCAAACACTCCCTTTTGGCATTTGTAGTTTGTAGGTATGACTGTGATGGAATTTGCATTTCCATTTGCAGTTTTGGGGTGTTTGGAACATAGTAACCAAACAAGCAAATTGCCTAAACAAAGATCAATTATACCTTGTGTCCAAAGCAATACCATTTTGACTTTCATTAGTAAAAAATAGTATAAGCTACCCAAATACTCCTTTTTTGGCATTTGTAGTTGGTATGACTGTGATGGTATTTGCATTTCCATTTGCAGTTTAAGGGGTGTTTGGAGCATAGTCTAAACTTCGCAAACACTCCCTTTTTGGCATTTGCAGTTTGAGGCATTTGCATAAGGGGTTGTTTGGAAGATGGTTTCATGAGTAACCAATTTCTCGTTTGTGTTTCTAGCCAGTGTGTGTCCAAAAAATATACCAATTTGACTTTCATAAGTCAAACAAACTTAACAAGGTTATCATTTGTGTTAACCTCATATAACCAAAAACCAACAACAACCATGAAATAAGCAATTTATTTACCTCATATAACCAACATAAACATTAACAAAATCCAACAAAAACCATGAAATAAGCAGTTTATAATCCTAATATAATCCTAAAAGTTAAGTCACAAATTAATCAGATTCAAAGCCAAATTCCAACAACAACCTCTCTTTTTCCTCTCATTCTTGCCTAATTATGTCCTCTCACTCTTGTTAAACCTTTGCTTCTTTTAAATTTTGTGTTAATGCTTCTTGGTCTAATCTAAGTTGATGTTCTTGCTCGTCAGTAAGATGTCCATCTACTAATGGTTATGTTAATTCTTTTTGTTTTTCAGTAAGATGTCCATCACTTCCACTACCACCTACACCACTGCCATTTCCAATAAGTGTATCCTTATAGAATACCTAAACCATGTTTCTAATTTTAATGTTAAGATAATAGTCTGATTGTTTAGGTGAAAAGACAAAAACATTATGAAGTACCAAAGCAACTCCTACAATTATCGCCTTTCCAAAGTTCTCTTCTGTAAGCACTTTGTGATGAATTCTACCAGAAATTGAACTTGAAAGGTCTTTTAGTATTACTGTGAGATCACCTTGCACATTCAGAGTAAAAGACATGATTATCGCAACAACGTTGTCAAGTTTCCTTTTCTTGCAAAATTTATTGATATCGGCAAAACACCCACTCACGAACCCCACCTTCCCGAGTATCCGCTATTTTACGAAGCTTCGCTGATTGAACAATACCCGCAAGACCTGATATTATCCTAACCGGATTTTCATCAGTATTAGCAACATTAGGGGTTGGAGATGAAAATAGGATTTGGGTGGTGGTGTAGGGACGAAAGACGACAGTTGGTTGGAGATCATAGTCGTCTATATAAAGGGAATGTTCCCATTCATGATTTGAGGGTGAATTCATTTTCCTTTTTAGTTGGTGGCTGCAACAATCAGTTTGGTGGTGGTGAAGGGCCTCAGTCGTAGGGGTTTTAGTGATTCTGGGAAAAAATGTGCCCCGTTTGTCTTTTATAAGTAAAAAAATGCGCCAAAAAAACAAAACCAACTGTAAAAGAGTTGTAACAAAGATCGTCCTTGTGGGTTTAGTGTACGTAAAAGGACAAGCTTTTCCCTCATTGACGAGCACGTGACCAAAACTAATGCCCATTTGGTCAAAGGAACGGTCAATGCAAAACGGACAACCACAAGGACGACTGGTGTAAATATTGCAAGTTAGGGATGAAAGATGCTATTGTGTGTAAACCACAAGGACGATTTATGTAATTAACTCTTTTATTAAACATCCATACACATACCCACTCATAGTTGCACAGTGTTGTGATGGTCTAACTGCAACTCATCCTTGTATGCATTTATGATGGTCTAACTGTAACCAAAATCAAATTTAGTTGTTAATTTCGCATATCGGATTATGCATTATCCGTTTAACATTAATTGTAATTGAAATGTATTAGAATAATTCTCATCTATACAAAAAGCACAAAAGAATAATACCAAGTATAAGCAAATAAACCAAAACTAACTAATCTTCTATCACAATAAAAAGTTCAAACGACATTCGAATCTACAGGTTGTAATAGTAATTTGTAAACCCTATGTTTGATGGGAATTTCTTACGGAGGATGAGAGTGTCTATGTTTGAAATTGGGTTAGGGTGTAATGATAATCTTAAAAATTTATTTAATTATGTATAATCTATTTATCAAATTAAGTATTTTGACCCTTATTGCCTAGATTACACAAAATCTCTATTGAGATAAGACAATAAAAGTACTCTATTTATAGGCACATAAGCTAGAGAAAACAAAGAGAATTGTGTATTCTTCGTTAATGTCTGTAGGATATTGGATTTCACATACACATCACAACATTAACACAATGAGCACATAGATGGTTTTAGAGAGAGAAAGAGTGGGATATTCTAGTAAGAGAAACTTGTAGAATATTAGATTACCAAAGAACATCCAACCCTCTACCTTGCAAGGTAGAGGGTATTTATAGGTTACAAACTAAACGACCTCCTATCGGCCTGTGGATCAGGGATACAGTGGGTAAAGACCCGACCTTCCTCCACGGAGTTGCACTAAACTATTTTACGCTACTAGACTAACTAATTAACTACATAGAAACGTAAATAACGACAAGTCTACGAGCTAACTTATGCTAGATAATAGTTGGGGTGACCGACTCTTCAATACTGGAATTTTCTAATTCCTAACAATCTCCCCCTAAGGGAGGTCACCCCATGTTTTACATTTCAAAACCTAGCATTCTATTCTTGACTTTGTTCTTGAGCTCGTAGACATTAGTTCATCAACTTCGCAATCTTAGTGCATAAGTAGTGCAACTTCAAAGTCTGCATAGATTTGTACTTTAGAGTGGAGGTCATTAATGATCCATGAGATAATAAGTATGAGCCATCTTTTGAGATCATCAGCTATCAAAAATCTCTGAGACATCCTTTGTGGTGTTGGTAAAATGTGATGTTGTGACTTTAGGACCGACATGCTCACATTCTAGATCATGAAATCTTCTCATCAGAGTAGCGGAAGCTTAAGTTGATTCATGATATTGGCAGCAGCGTAGCAGAAGCATGAAGTGAAAATATCAGAGTCATTGATGCACTAATCATGATTTCTTTATAGATGAATGTGTTAAGTGAGCATGCGGCTATGGATTGACCGCTTCATTCTGATCAGCTGCAAATGTCGGGCGTACCTGCATACAACAGTTAGCAATAAATCACACGAAAGTGTCTTTGATCACTTTCGTTGAATTGAGGTACACGGCCCACGGTTCCCCGTTGATCAGTACATGTACTGCCTGTGATCAGGTATAATTCCGAAGAATTTCCTTGACAGGGTTTCGCAGCTGCTCTAGCTGTTCTCAAACCGGAACATCTCAAAGAAGATAACACGGAGTGAGTGAACCAGCGAATTTTAAGTCCACTGATTGATGAAAAGATATTTGAGAAACAATCGTGTATTGCTCAATAGAAATTGTTTTTGCAATACAACGAAGGTTTTATTGAAAATCAATTATCAATCATAAAAACACCTTTTGGTTTGAAAAATGAGTACACGGTCGATGTGCTAAAGAAAAGAGTTGTTAAGCACAAAGACCGGTTTTTCAAAGGTATCCGTCAATCCATAACCTGAACCAGGATTGATTCAAGAGATTGAATTGCCCCATCGTTTCTGTTCAGTTGTCACATGGTTGATCCATATAATAGATCTCACATGCCACCTACCAGGAGCTTGTTTGATGTTGGCTCCAGAAGGCTTTCCATCTTCATTGTGAATGTGTAAACACATCACTCAGATGTTCTGGCAATACCACAAGGATAATGCGTAGGACTCAAGATATAATCTCTCTTTCCACATTGTGTGAAACAGAGAGTCTTCATTGAAAGTGTCCTAATGAGATTTATTGATGATCTCGTGGCTCTAGACTCAATTTGTGCATATTTGGATCCTGTGCCGGAGACTAGGGAGAGGGTCTCCTTCTTCAATATCAACAATCTCTAAGAGAAAGTCGATAGATAATGTCGGTTCCCCGTGAGAATGAAACAAGTCCTTTTAAGAGGAACTTGAGTGGTTTGGAAAGTTGAAGTGCAGTGCGTCACTGGGTCCATGACGTCTTTGTCTTCAATACCGATGTTACCATCAGTAGCATATGAATTGAACCCGGTTTCTGCCCTAAGGTTGAATAAATGGAGGGCTATTTGTTTTCACCCTTTTCTAATTCAATTCTTTTTAATTCTTCAACCCCTTCAGTGCTTACCGAGACTTCATAACTAGACCCTTGCTGGGTTTATTCCAGTACTAGCTCAGTCTCAGTCTGCACTCTTCCCATTCCTCATTTTTCTCCTTTTATCATCATACCTAAGAACTCTACACTAACTAGTGGATAGTTCCTGGGTAGATTCCTCCGGTTCTGGCGGATCTTGGGAACAAAAAACCTAACCTTATCATCCTTATATCACCGTACATAAAGTAAAGTTGGTCGGTCTATTTGGTATTGTTCATCTGCCATTGGAACCAATTGAAAACCATTTGAAAATCAATTCAGATACTTGTGATATATTATCAAAGCATTTTATACCTGAATTGTTTTTGATATTTTTAGAACAGGTGCTCCCCCTCAACATGTGCATCAAATGTTTGAAATCGTTTTGCACACGGAGGCAAGAGGAAGAATTTTACTTCTTTGATTACCATTTTTCTAAAAGATATCACCATCACTTCCTTGATCAAATCAAGTAGATAAAGCATTTTCAGGAAGGATGAGGTTTCCATAAATTTGTTCCCCCTCAATATGTGCCTCGAGGTTTGAAAAGAGTTTTGCACATACTAGAGGGAACTTGTTAATAAATGCATACATGATTACCAAAGGATTTAAAGCCATGTAATCAGGGTACCTTAGAAATCATTTGCGAAGAGAATTCTCCCCCTTAATATATGCTTCGAGATTCGAAAATTGTTTAGCACATATTAGAGAGAAGTATGCAACAAAAATTGGTCATCTTATCTTTTAACATCTTTCATATTTATATCACATTTTCTCCCCCGATCAAAAATCTTAAATCCTTTGAGATTTTGGATCTCAAGTGATTTAAATATGTATGAGGTAAAATATTTGTAGGAGAAAACTGTGTCCGGTTTTATATGATCAGAAATGGACAACACAGATGTTTCCCTTTTTACAAGGGGAAACCACAGTACAAATCCTAGCACTATTACATTTATTACAGTTGTTCATATTTATTACACCACATATTGCACATAGTTAAAAACACACCATAAACAGCATCCCGAAGAAGTCTTCATTCAGTCCTCTGAAGAAGTTTGTAGTGACCATCACGAAGCCTTCCACCAACAAAACTTTCAAGGCTGCGGAAGATCCTTCGTGTCTTGAGTCTTCGTCTGATTGCAGCAATGAAATGTTCACATCTCTTCACGTCATCATTAGTCCAAAAAATAGTTTTAACCCAAGATTTCAAAAAATAGTTAAAAACACACCATAAACAGCATCCCGAAGAAGTCTTCATTCAGTCCTCTGAAGAAGTTTGTAGTGACCATCACGAAGCCTTCCACCAACAAAACTTTCAAGGCTGCGGAAGATCCTTCGTGTCTTGAGTCTTCGTCTGATTGCAGCAATGAAATGTTCACATCTCTTCACGTCATCATCAGTCCAAAAAATAGTTTTAACCCAAGATTTCATATCAAGTTTGGCTTCTTTCACTCTGGTGTCAAGTTCTTCTTCGACCAATTTGAGCGTACCATCACTAAACTTGTAGAGTTCACATAGACGCATAAGCATACGAGATCCATATCTGTCGGAGAAGATGACGGCTCTAGGGGTGTCAAGGACTTTGTATTCTCGATGAAATTCATGTCCAGTTGCATTCCATTGAGGACTTGTAAGGTTGATCCTGGTTTGGTAGCTGTCAATGCCAAACTGAAAGTCCTCAACTCGTTTTCGAATGACTAAGCCCCTGATCCAAAGAGTGATAGCTGCAGAGAGGGCCTTTTTCTCACGTACAGGTAAGTGCTCAAGGTGTCCTTGAAGATTTAAGAGATAGAGATCTTCGAAATCATTTGGCAGAAGATGTTTGAAGTCGTTCTCTTCAATAGTATACACTTTGAAGTCAGCTCTTTTAAGGACAATCTTCTTCAAGTACTCATATCCATAGATAGGGAAGATCTCTATACTAACAACACTTAAGATTTGCAGCTTTGATCTGACATCATTGCGTCTTTTATCAGCACCATGTCTTTCGATGTAGAACTTCTTCTTTTTGAACCACCAGTGAGAAATACCATAAGAAGTGGCAATATCATATTTTTGTTCTTCAGCAGCCCAGAATTGATCAGGAACCATCTGTTCAAGCCCCTGATCAGAGTAGGTTGCAGCTTTCATCTTTGATATTGATAGAGCAGGCCTTCTTTCAGCAGAGCGAGCACACAGATAGTCCAAGTCGTGATTGAAGAAGAATTCAGCCTGAATGGTTATCTGACCAGGTTCACCACCAAGAGGAAGAGATTTGTTGACATTGAAGCGACTGATTTGCTCACTGACTTGGTCATTCAGCATCTTATGGCATTCTTCCATCTGATATTGAAGATGATTTGCATCAGAATGGAAGACTTTGACAATTTCGTAAGCTTGTCCTTCTAGATCTCTTGGAGTTATGGATGAGATACTCTTCCGCTCACAAAACCATCTAATAAAACTTCCCATATCACCAGTGTAGTGCAGAAGAGAGTCTTCAGCTGGAACTTCATAATTGTTGGTGATAACTGATGCCCAATTGTTGTCAGGAATCATAGAGTCAGACTCTGGGATGGTCCATGTGGGTTCTGGAGAAGGAGGTCTATCTTCCACAATGCAGCTTTGAATTGTGTCTCTTGAAGGTGCTACCCTGGATGTGCTAGTGCGATTCCCAGCCATGTAAGTATCAAACCAATCTTCTGATGGCTTAGGAATATGCTTCGTCGATGCATCATCTTCATCTGGTTCTGAGTCAGCCATGACTTGAGACTCTTCGTGAACCATTTGATCATCAGGAATTGAGGTGGATGTGGACATGAACCTTGAATCAACCGTCGTCCAGGCAGCATATTTCTTCTTAGTACTCTGTTCTTTTGTAGAACCTGATTGATTAGAAGGTTTTGGCGGTGATGATGGTGGTTGTGATGGAGGTGTGTTGGTTGTTGTAGAGGGATTACCAGCTCCAGAAGTTCCAGCGCCCCCCGTTGGTGGTGGGGGTGGAGGAGGATCTTTGCGATCCTTCATCAATGCTTCCATCACAATTGTTCTCCTTTTCTTTCAAGCTTCTTTTTCCCCGATGTCCATCTTAAACTGCTCATAATTGTCGAACTTAATGGATTCTTCAAGTGCCTCATAGAGTTTCTTGTGAACCTCATGCTTGTCCTCTTCAGCCTCATACATCCTTTCAAACAGAGCTGCTCTCATATCGGTGATAGGAAGGTCCTTGAAACGTCTAAGAAGTGGAGCCTCCATAGCCCATTCCACAGCATCCTTGACTTCTCCTTCAATAGCGGCAGTAACCCCTTCATTGAAGTTGAGGTGCTCCAATCTATAGACACGATCCACCAGAGAATCAACAGATTTAGGAAGTTGCCTTTCTAGAGCTTCTATCCTTTTTATGGCTTTATCCAGTAGTTGATCAGAGGTGAGAATCTGTGGAGGGGAAGCGGGTGGAGCCACCTCATCTGCAATTGTAATGACAGGTTCAGGGGTTGGTGAAGATGTTGGTGGTGTTTGTTCAGTTGACTGAGTAGGTAAGGGAGGTGGAAGTGCAGTTGATAGTGAGGATGCTGACATTGGAGGAATAGTTGACGTATCTTGCTGAATGCTGACAGTATACATGGATTGTGCAGTATCTAAGGATTTGTCATTAATGAATTGATCACCAAAAGAGAAATCTGCATCAAGATTCTTAAGTGAGGATAGAGAGTTAGTAGACAGATTTGGTTCATCCATCTTCAAGGTCTCATCAGATCTAGTCTCAAGGTTCTCCTGCGAGCCTTTTTGTAACAGAGCGTCAACATTCAAGCCAGATTGAGTCTCACTAAGTGTAGGAGTTTCCTTAAACATTTCAGGCACTTTGTCCACTCCAGATTGTTCTTTTGCATGAGATGATTCTGTTCTTCTCTTCAGCTCATATTGATTTGTGGTGCTTGATGGAGATGATGAGATAGTTAACAGCATGTGAGCAGCTTGTTCAGTTTCAACACTTGCAACCCCTTTACCCTTGTCATGTGTAATTGGGGTTGTTTGTCGAGGTAGTTGAACGGGTTCTCTTAACACAATTCCACCTACTGGGGCTTTCTCATTCTGACTTTCTAGGCTTCGCTGAATTCCAATTTGCAGATCAACATCATCTTCATCAGTTAACCTGGTAACATTCCTTGGTGTCTCAGTGTTATCACCAATTTCCTTTTCCACTTTCTTCCTTTTTACTTTCTGCTTCTTGGATGCGGTGTCTGAATGTTGTGACCTTTCAAGTCTCTTTTTAGGAAGAGAGGCATAGGATGCTTGTGAGGCTGACTTGGTCATGGGAGCATTTGGTTGTAGAGGAGAGGGTGTGACATCAGCAGAGAGTTTGGTTGCTCTTTTCTTGTATTGCTTGAAGTAGTCCTTCTTCTTGATATCTTCTGTGAGAAGACAGTCAGGAATTGGCAATCCAAATATTTCATTGTCTACACCTCTAGGAACATATTTCAGGTTTCCCAAGACATATTCATCTTCTGCATTATGTAGAGTTGATTCACTCCTAGGATTGAATTTTTGAGTTTGTTGTAAGTACTGGATAACAAGCTTAGAGAATCTGATGCTGGGAATTACAAGCTTGTTCTGTTTCTTTCGGCCTTGAGCTTTGTTCTGGAAATTGATTCTGTCAGATATGAATGTGTTCATTGATAACGAAAATTCTTCCCAAATACGATCTGATACATTCACATCAACCCTATTAACGATTCCCCATAGGATTTGCAAGATAGGGATTCTCACTTTATCGAACCCTGATGTTTTGCCAGATAAGCACAAGTTAAGAATTGTTGTAATGGCTCTCCAGGGTTGATACATGTGTCCAGTGATGATGTCAGATGCTCTTGAAATACTGTTCTGATAACCCAATCCAATTAGAAAGACAATCAGATCGTCAGCACCAGGTGGAGATTCAGAACGAAAGTCAGGGTTACATGGGGTGATTCTAAGAGCCTTGCTCAGAATATCAGAATCAATTGTGAACTCCATATCATCCAGTTTGCAGGAGTATTGTGCTGTGATTTTGTTCCATTGAACGGTGTTCCAGAATTTTTGAATGTAAATGGTCGGAATTGAGCATTGCTTGGTAATTGCTCCGAAGAAGTTTGTGTTTTTGAGGATGTCAATAGAAACTTTGAGTATCGGATTTTGTTGAAGCCTTTGTAGGTCCACATAACAGTTGCTTTTTCCAATAACAGCCCATTGACTCCTGGGAAGGATTTCTTCGTCTGAGAGAACTTTGGATGATGCCGAAGGGGTAACGCTCTTTTCTGGGATTGAACTTGCCATTGATGTTCTGAGTAATCATACAATCAACAGTAATGAATGGGAACATGTTAGATGATAAATGATAAGTGAGACAACATTGAGAGCACCCTTATGACATAGAAGTAGTAACTCAGAAGGAGTCCCCAAAGCACATACAGAGAAAGATTGAGTGGCATAGATTTAAAATATATGACAACTTTCATAATTGAGATATATCAATGAAGTATAATCTTACAGATAAATAATCACATGACGAGTTTATAATGGATTAATAGGCAAAAGAGTGCATTTCAAAGTGATCATGACATGAGCCAAGATACACATGTAGAAGTGATATAACAAATATGTATGAGGCAAAAAGTAACATTTGGCAGTCGTGAGAGAAACCAAGTACCTTTTGCCTAAACAGAGATGTCATAACAGATTACATAGAGTATGTTGACTCAACAAGTCGAATTAGGAGATCCTAAGTATTGTGAGAATGAGATCAATTTTTGCACTAAACCTCTTGAACATTTTAATAACCCTCGACCCTAAGACTAATTCTCAACATGAAAGTGAACAATGTTGCTAACTTGTAAAGACAAATAGTTTAGCTCTCTAAGTCGCTATGCTAATTCGCTAACTTGTAAAGACAAGTCACCATGAACAGTAACTAAACCAAGTCGCTACAAATCAGTTAACTAAGTCGCTAAGGTTACTAATTCGCTAACTTGTGAAGACAAGTCGCCATGAACAGTACCACAACCAAGTCGCTACAAATTTGTTAACTAAGTCGCTAATGTTACCTATTCGCTAACTTGTAAAGACAAGTCGCTGACTACTAACTCGCTAACCAAGTCGCTAGAATAAAATAAGCTTATTCGCTACAGAAACATAGTCGCTAATATGAGCGCTAACTCGCCATGAAGAACACTCAAACTAAGTCGCTACCAAGAACAAGTTAAATCGCCAGCAAGAACACTCCTAACTAAAACCCAACAGTCCAATCCGCTTAACCATACATCATCAGATCACGGAGTTAAATTATCAAGCAATCAATATATTCCAAACAATTTGAACACGTTCAATCATTATAATAGCAACACAAACACGATTACATGACAAATCGAACCTAGGTGGGAGTCAAATAGTCACAAATCACGAGCTCGAAAGGATCTGGAAATAAGGACAAGTTAGAAGCTTAACACAAATGCTTAAGAGAACAAAGATAAGAGGGAATCGAGGCAAACCTCTTGCTAAGTCGCTAGGATGAGCAAAATGACGAAGAGAAGAAAAACGAGAGAGAGAAAAAAACTTGTCTGGGAAAAAAAATGGTAACTCGCTAAGTGGTAATTCGCTAGGGGTATACAAACAATCTTAGGCAGTATGACACAATTGGTCCTTGTGGTTTTAACATGAGATGAGGTAAGTCGCTAGTGCAACATAACTTTCACTATATGACAAGTTTGGTCCCTATGGTATTGATGAACGAGTGGTAAGTCACTAACACGGATTATAGACAAAGTCTCTAGCATTGATTATCACACTGATCACCATGAATCAATTAAACATTTAGACACATAAGCATTTAAAGCTAAGTTAGGCACTTAATACGAAGGCACACAAGGAAAATCACATGAGCAAGATACAACCACAACCTATAACTGAGAGAAACACCATAACCAGATATTACAAAAGCATAACCAGTTAGTCACACAAGCAGGAAACAACCACAACATACAAATAAGCAAACATCATAACCAGTACAGAAGCCAATGGCATACAAAACTAATCTCCCCCTCAATCAATGTCATCAAAGATCATTGATTGATATTAACCAATCCCATTATAAAACCAAGAATATATCATTTGTTCGAACTTCATCTATGATCCCGTGCCATTATTGAATGACATTTCTAGGACCGTAGATGTTATCGATAACAAGGAATATATTCTTTATTAGTTTGAGGAAAATGATAAAATTTTGAATATAAAGAAATGACATAAAATTGTGTAAAAATTTTAAAATTGGTGTAAAAATAAAATATCATTTTTTTTTACACAAATATATAAAAGAGCGAGTCCTGATTCAAGATGAATAGGAGTCAAAGTAAGAAGTACATCAACTCTGGCAAGCTATAGCTCCTGAATGAGCTATGTTCATATCTGAGGGGAACCAAGTCATGAAGTTCCTGATTGAGTTGAGCATTGTACCTGAAAAAGACTGAGAGCACATTGTACTTGAAGCACATGTAGACTTGTACATAGAAGGGTTAGTGACATGTTTAGTCTCACATTTGGATGCATCACAGTATAATCCAGACGTATCATTAATGGGGATCCTATTAGGTTCTACATTCTTGAAAAGTTTACTTGTGGGAATCCACTTGAGGCATGATCTAGGAGTGTACGTTCGTTTAAGTCCTGTAAACTTAAATAATCTGCCAGTGGGAATCCATTTGAAACCACAGTTAGTTGAGCTAAGTGAGTGCACAGCCTTGTTTTGACTATTTGTCCCATTGTGATCAGAGAATTTCTTTGGGGATTGATCTGTCAGATGATGTTTTGCATGAGACCTAGTTAAACTTATTGCATTTCTGATCTGTGAGTGTTGACCATTAGTCCTATTTTTGGGATTCAACATATCTGAACTAGGCAATGAAGTGACTGGTTTTGACAAAACAGACTTATTATCAACTTGGGATGTAAGCTTAGATTTCAATGGTTTAGCTCTTTCAGACCTAAAGGCATTAGGTTGTTTAATAACTGTTCGTTTCAAATGATTCTGAACATTTGACTTTCCCAAAGTTGAAGGTTTTGCAAACTTAGTGTTCATCCTATTTCCAGCATACTTCCTGAGCTCATTTTTTAGGGCAACAATATTGAAGCTCTTATCCTGAATTTGTGCTTTGAGGTCATCAATATCTTTCATCAAGAGGTCAGATTGATTGACTAACTTAGAGTTTGTTTCCTCAAGGTTCTTTCTTAAATGCTCATTTTCTCTTAGAAGGTTGGACACACATAGAGCTAGTTCAGAATTTCTAGATTCTAGTGCATCACTCATCTCATGACAGTCATATTTCTGGGCTTCTGAAAGAAGTAATTTCAGATTGCCTATGGTCGAATCTTTGTCCTGAATCTGGGATTTTAACTGATTAATTTCAAAAAATTCTCTAAATTCTGGAAGTTCCTGATTAGTACACGGTTTTTTTGCATAAAACATTTCATCCTTTTGTTGTATTTCAATTTGCAATGAGATACAGTGTTTTTCAAGAATTGAAAATTTGTTTGAAAGCTCATCATATACCCTTTTTTCAATCATGTTACTTGCATTAGATTCAGGCAAAACAAAGACTGATTCCACATTGTTATGTTCAGAGTAAGAGTCATGTACCTTTTTATGAGAACTTGTGTGATCGGATAAGTGTACCTTATTGATTGATACCTTTTCTGACTCTGAGACTTTGAGATCAGTGCTGTTCTCTTCATCCTTTTCCATCACAACTGAGATTCTGCAATCAGTGTCTTCTGCTGGTTCAACTGGAATGAAGCATGACACGTCATCATTGCTCCATGGACACTCTTGGCACTCATTCAATTCTTTCAGCTTGTTATTCTCTTTAGCAGCTTCCTTGATGTATGTTTCCATATTACTCATAAGTTGAATAAATGAGTTTCTGAACTCATGAATTTCCATTCCCGTGTGCTTCTTGAAAGACATTCCAGTCATGATATTATCAAAATCTGAGGAGTATTCTTCCCGGGTAAGTGGCTGAAATTGGTTGAAGATGGTTTGGAGAGCAGCACGAGAATCATAAGTTGAGAGCTTTTCTTTGGTGATTTGAAACCTCAGTCGTTCTAAGTTAAGCAAAACAGTTCTTGTTAAAGTGGGAAAATCCTGACGAAGGATGGCACAACTTGTTCGATCCATGGTTGTAGATAAGAGTAATTTGAGAAGCTGACTGAGATGTTGAAACGGCTCACTAGTGCATTCCATGTCCTTAGCATCGTTTGCAGACATTAAGTGTGACTTATTTGAGTTGTTTTGATTAATCGATGCTGAATCATTAAGTGTATGGCATTCCGATAAGCATTCTGTTTCACTATTCTGTGCTGTGTCATAGAGAGCAAGTACTTTGGTGATTAAAGGATCCGTGATGACAGACATTGTGTTATTATGAATTACTCCCCAAGTCTCTAGAGATTTAGAACCAACTCGCTACCAACTAAATGGCAATAATCCCAAGTCGTTAGATCAACATCCAAGTCGCTAACAGGTAATGCACCAAGTCGCTAACACTTAATTCGCTACACCACTAAGTCGCTAGAGTCCCAAGTCGCTAGACAAATGCAAGTCGCTAAGTAGTAACTCGCTAAGACTCAAGTCGCTAGCAAAAATTTTGGCAGCAATTCGCTACTTAAATCGCTAAAGATACAAGTCGCTAAAGAGCAACTCGCTACAGACCAAGTCGCTACCACCAAGTCGCTACCCGTAGTGGAGAGTCCACTACTTGTACTGTAAATCGCTAGATCTAACTCGTTAAGTCTAAGACTGTAACTCGCTACAAATTAGTAAAGCAAGTCGCTACGAAGAAAGTAATCCGTGAGCTAAGTCGCTAGCAAGAGAAAACCATATAAACATCACTTTTCAATCCAAAAACAACCCAACCAAGATGATTCAAGCTTACCAAATGAAAACCTAAACACTTGTGATGATTCTAAACATAAAAGTACTAACAAAAATCAAACTTTAACACAAGAAATCAACCAAATGATGCAAAAACCACTAAACTTTTTCAAACTCAAAAACCACCTAAAAACCACTAGAAATCCAAAGATGTGCAAGACATGATCTAACCTGGCTCTGATACCAATTGTAGGATATTGGATTTCACATACACATTACAACATTAACACAATGAGCACATAGATGGTTTTAGAGAGAGAAAGAGTGGGATATTCTAGTAAGAGAAACTTGTAGAATATTAGATTACCAAAGAACATCCAACCCTCTACCTTGCAAGGTAGAGGGTATTTATAGGTTACAAACTAAACGACCTCCTATCGGCCTGTGGATCAGGGATACAGTGGGTAAAGACCCGACCTTCCTCCACGGTGTTGCACTAAACTATTTTACGCTACTAGACTAACTAATTAACTACATAGAAACGTAAATAACGACAAGTCTACGAGCTAACTTATGCTAGATAATAGTTGGGGTGACCTACTCTTCAATACTGGAATTTTCTAATTCCTAACAATGTCAAATGAGACCAAAACATCTATACCAACAGTTGTGTTGGTTGGTTTGGAAAAAACGGGTAACTCATCTTTTTAACAAAGGGCGCAGCCCGTTGACCCATGTGTCTTTGTCGTGGTTGAAAACATACTAAATCAAACGAGTGTGTACTTCTCACTTCCCTTACTCGTATCCGATCCTAATACGAAATCACATTAATCTTTAGTAATTCACAATTACCTAAAATAGGTGATGCCACTAAAATCACCAATAAATCCCCCCACCCCATTTTAGTGTAATCCTCAATTACTAAACATATAAATATGAAACAAACACAAAGAAACAAACAAATTTATAAATGAAAATGTCTTGCGATTGAATTTTCATCTTAGTATAATACACGTTTCAAATACTCGAGAATTAGGGTGTCCTAACGATTGAACCCGTCAAATCAAATGAATACCTAAAGATATTGTACACATAATTTTAAAACAACAATATATTGTTTATACTTGACACTATTACAAGCCTTGTGTCCATATTGATTGAAGAACATATATAAATCAAATTCCAAACTTCTTGAAGTGGTAAAACTTCATGTTCACATATGTAGTTCTTTTAGTCTTTTACCTGCATTTGCAATTTTTCAAAAACACCAATAAGAATATATTCTTCAACCTAACCATCACTTGCAAGTCTAAACACATACCTTAGAAAAATAATCGCATGTACTCTAATATTTAATATTGAGCTTTCAACATTGAATTCGAGCTTCTAACATTGTATTAGAAGGGAATTGGGTATCTCACAACTAGAGGATTTAGAAGAACTTTAATCTCATCCACATTGCTGACTTATTAACCAATTCCCTATATAACTCCTTCGTCAAGTGGTCAACGAAATTTTGTTGAGATCTAACAAACTCAAATCAAATCACACCATTGATGATCAATTCACGAATCATACTATGTCTGACACCTAAGTTTCTAGACTTGCCATTATATATTTGACTATAAGCCTTAGCCAATGTGGCAACACTATCACAATGGATCGATATTGGTGATATCGGTTTCAGCCATAATGGAATCTCAGAAACCAAGTTTCATAGCAATTTCGCTTCTTTACTAGCAGCAGCCAACGCTACACACTCAAATTCCATAACTAAATAGGTAATATATGTCTGCTTCTTGGAAGTGTTGGATCGATATACTCTGACCAAACTAACTATGTAGCTTGTAAGGGTTTAGCAACCTTGGATAAATCCAAAACTACTAACAATGAAACACTGATATAACTCTATTAAGTATGCGAAATCTACTTTTATAAAGCTAAGAAGAATAACTTTAAACTTCAACGATTATATTAAAACCAAACTTTGAACCTGCTTGTTATACAGATTCACTAACAAACCTAATCACTAAATAACTCTAATATCGTACTTGCATGTAAGTTCTAAGTCGTATATCTAATGTCAATCTATGGGTCCTTTTATAGGCATAAGGAGTACCCTAGTCGGTTTACAATTACAATCCTTGTACGACAAGTAATACTAATTCTAATCTAAGAATATTCTAGAATTACATAATAATCCTTGAACGATTTGCATAGCAGTCCTTTAGCCTTGCAGTACTTTGACGAAGCAGTACTTTGACTTTCATTAGGCAGTACTTTACTTTCTTCAGCACTTTGACTTTCAGCAGTACTTTATCTTTTATATCCCAACAATCCTCCCCTAACTTGAATTCTACTTGCTTGATTTCAATTTCCTTTGTATCTTTAACTTTAACATCTTTGTCTTTAAGAAAAGATTGTGTCTTTATCTTCAGATTTATATTTGCACTCACAGTATTTGTATTGTCATCATCAAAGTAATATTTATAAGCAATCATTTTCAGCAACCATTATAAGCAACCTTCATCTTTTCAGCTACTCAGCAACATATGGCAAAATGTACATCAGATCATAAAGTTTCAGACTATTCTCATCACTTCCAGGTGTGTAAACTCCTGTGAGAGGTGGATCATTAAAAATTTAATGGATTTTGATGTCTCTTTACCAAAGCCATTAACTCTGAAGTAGCCAATGTTTAGGTGTGTAAAACCATGGTACATTGATAACCATATGATTTTTAGCAAATCATCAGCTATCAACGGATTTGTTAAGTCTCTACCAATAGCCGTTTGCTTTTGGACTAATTAGTTCTTACAACCATGGTGAACTAACTACCATACAAATGGTTTTTCCACAGCCTTTACCACAAGACATTTTCTTGTGGGCTAGCCAACTCTTCACTATTACAGATATGGTGAGTTGAAAACCATACAATTTTTAGTAAATTGTCAACTAAAAACGGATTTGATAATCACATCAGATCCGTACACTCATGATGAGTCAAACTCTTTCTTGTTTATTAAACATGGTGAGTTGATTACCATCAGATGTTACTCTCAAAACAATTTGTTGCTGATATCTTGTGCTTCAAAAAAATATTTTGCACTTTACAAAAATCGCTTATTTTTTTATTAAAAGACTTTAACTGGTTTTATGCTGCAAGCAGTACTTTGATAAAGTACTGTTTGTCCAGCAGTACTTTGAATAAAGTACTGATTTTTCAAAAGATTTATATAATAAAAACCATACCAGTATTTATGCATCATCATCTGCCAAAGTTGTCCATTTGATAAACAACTCAATAACCATAAAAGTTGTTTCATTCTCCTGTTCAACCTCCATACCATGATCTATCATCCTGATCATAAGATATTTTGTAAGTGGATATCCTCTTTCTGCTAGCATATGGATCATGGTCCCATCTTCTAAGTCTAATACATGCACTCCTGCTTCTTCAAAGAATCTCTAGCTTGTGATCTCCCAAACTTCTTGATTATTCCAGAGCGCATCAGTACTTGTTTCTTCTGTCTCCCAGATAGTTATAAGATCTCCCAGCAAGACTAAACCGACTCCAGTTGGTGGAATATGCTCAAAATAATCTTGCACTCGTTGATACAGATGAAACAAATCTTCTCTATCTATCATATGAAGTATGTCCCACAATGAGTTGAATACTCTAAAACTTTCATCTTCTTTGTGAAACATAAGATAATCTTCTTCTTTTGATTCTACAACTTCAAATGTAGAAATCTTAGACTTCTTTTCAGCAACTTCTTTTGACTTAGGATGCTCAAAATCAACAACCCTTAGATAATTCTTCAACTCATAAACTGTATCTGTTCTCAATTGTATCTTCTTTGATAGCTGTTCATCATCATTTGTTCTCTTTCTCTTTAAACATCTTTTTTCTTGCATCCTCAATTGCTTTTCATCATCAAAAGGAATAATACAATCAACTTGCTTTTGATAAGACTCTCTAACACCATCATATAAGTCTTTCATCTCTAGATATTTTAACTTCTGTAAACTAGTATATCCTTGACCCTTCAGATAAGCCATCATGGCATTCCTTTCTTTAGCAATACCTTGTGGTCTTCTTGGTAGAACAGCTTGCTTCTTTGGTTTTTCAATTTCAGCATCTAATTCAGCCTGTAACTTTCTAGCAGCTTCTTCATTTTGAGTCTCTTGAATAGCTCTTAATTCTGATAAAGTGGGCTTCTTCTTTTTCTTTGATTCTACCAGTTTTCCTTTTCCTTTATCCTTTGGATTTAACTCTTGAGTAGGTTGAGAAGTTTGTAAGACTTGAGGTTGTTCAACTCCAGGGATACTAATACCTATTGTTCTTGACATGTTGAGCATTATCTGAGCAATGGTCTCATCATCACTAGCAGTATGTTCTACTTTAGAGGTACCAACTTCTTCTTCATGTAAGACTGTTGAAGGACCAACTTCTTCTTCAAAATTCAATGTTCTTGGTGTTATAAGCTCTTGCCTAAAAGTTCCTTGAAGAGCAGTACCTTGATCACCAGTTCTTTGAACATCAGTACTTTGTACACCAGTACTTTGAGTATCAACTTGAGCATAAGTACCTTAAGGCTCAGGTTGCTCAATTTTCTCAGCTTCTTTATGTGAATCATCATAAGTTTCAGCATTTGGTTCTTCATCTAGGTCTTTATGAGGTTCAGCATCTTCATAAGGTTCAGCATCTTCATTCAAATTATCTTGCTCCAAATTCCTCCCCAATGTGAACGAAGATTGCTTTTTAGGCTTCTTTCCCTTAGAAACCTTCTTAGATTTGCGACCTCTCCTCTTGTGTGACTTCACCCACAACCTGTGATGTTGAACTAGGGGCCAGACAAATTTCTTCAATCTTTTAAACCGGTTGTTCAGCTTCAAAAGTTGTGCAGCTTGAGCTTCATTATCTTTCTTCAACCTTAATAATTCCCTTGTCAAAGCATAGTTATCCATAACTAATCCCTCAGAAGCCATAACTCCATCATCTCCTCCAGATGTTTGAGACCCATCTGTGGAAGTATAATCATTGGGAGATGATGGTGGATTTACATCTTGTTTTGAATCATCATGTGCAGTATCTTGCAGAGATGCAGTATGTTGAGATGCAGTACTTTCCCTGGAAGCAGTACGTTGAGGAACTTCATGATCTGGGGAAGGTACAGTAGGAGAAGCAGTTCCTTCCCTTGAATCTGAAGACTCATTATCTTCACTTGATTCTGCTTCATCTCTAACAGCATGTGCTACTTCCATCATGTGAGCTGTTAAAGGTGTATTCCTCCCAGAAAACTTGTCACTCTTTCTAGCCATGAAAGTAAACACTTTTGGAGGAAGTACAACAACAGGTAACAGACTTGAAGGTTTACGAACATCCTTAAGCTGTTTGTTCAAGAATACTTGAACAAATCGAGGGTACATTAAAAATGGTGAAACATTTGAGATATGAGAAAGCATACCATCCAGAATCATTCTTGAAAAGTTAAAGGGTTGATTGGTAGCTAATCCCACTAATGCAGAAGCAATATTTGATCCAAATTGTTCCCATGAAGTACTTTTGGGACTTAAGCAATGAAGCAAAACATGAACGAGATATTTCCATTGAGGACTAAACAAGGGCTTCCTAAAAGTTGTTTCAGTTAGTGAGCCTTCATACCCTATATCTCGGAGTGTATCCCAAAGCACTTGTTTCTCAAAGGGAACAACACCTTCTTCATCATCAAACAATAAATCTTCCCTGATTGTGGCTTAAGTAATTCTTACTATCTTTCCAGCAACCTTAGCCTGAATAAAGGATTCATCATCTTGCATATGAGATCTAGCAGTAGCCTAAAATTGTTGAATCCAGGGTTCAATGATGTCAGGTTCGACCAGTAGAGCATAATTGATTGAAGATCCAGTTAGGAAATCAATTATATCATGAAAAGTGACATTGGACGGTGTCTTGTCCAAGTTAGCAACCATGTTGTGCTTACTAACAGTGTTACGATTAGCCATTGTGTGTTGGTATAAGAAAGAATGGTGCGTTGAAGGTGTATGTTGATGAAAAAGAGAGAGAGATGGATGGATAAGTATAAAGATGAGAGTAAAAATCGGTAAGATAGTTATTTATAGGTAAGATTTAAAAAATCAAAGCCTAATTAATAAAGTTACCGTTGTTTGAATTTTACCTCTTATTTTGACTGTTGGAACAGTACGTTGACAAGACTGCAGTGCTTTCCACGTAAGCAGTACTTTCAAAGCAGTACTTTCAGATAAACTGTAAGCAGTACTGTCCATCCTCTTCTTCTCAATAGCAAAATCCTCAAAAAGCATTGTATAGCCTCCCCTTAAACAATGCATAGGACTAACTAACTAACTAATAAGTCCTCCCTTTAATTGTAGCTTAATAATTAATCATACCAATACTCACCACTAAATGATTGAATCTTGAAACATCAACTCCCTTTTGTGAGTAGATCAGCTACATTATCATTTGTGTGGACCTTGACAACATTAATGAGCCTATGCTCATAACAATCACGAATAAAGTGATGCCTAATCTGAATATGTTTGGTCTTGGAATGATAAAAAGGATTCTTCACAATGCAAATGGTACTCTCATTGTCAATGTAGATAGGAGTATTCTTAAAATTGAATCCATAATCCAAGAGTTGATTCTGCATCCACAGTAGTTGTCCACAACAGCTTGCAGCATCAACATATTCTGCTTCAGTGGACGATATACGCTGACCAAACTAACTATGTATCTTGTAAGGGTTTAGCAACCTTGGATAAATCCAAAACTACTAACAATGAAACACTGATATAACTCTATTAAGTATGCGGAATCTACTTTTATAAAGCTAAGAAGAATAACTTTAAACATCAGCGATTATATTAAAACCAAACTTTGAACCTTCTTGTTATACAAATTCACTAACAAACCTAATCGCTAAATAACTCTAATATCGTACTTGCATGTAAGTTCTAAGTCGTATATCTAATGCCAATCTAGGGGTCCTTTTATAGGCATAAGGAGTACCCTAGTCGGTTTACAATTACAATCCTTGTACGACAAGTAATACTAATTATAATCTAAGAATATTCTAGAATTACATAATAATCCTTGAACGATTTGCATAGCAGTCCTTTAGCCTGGTAGTCCTTTGACGAAGCAGTACTTTGACTCTCATTAGGCAGTACTTTGACTTTCTTCAGCACTTTGACTTTCAGCAGTACTTTATCTTTTAAATCCCAATAGGAAGCCTATGAAAAGGCACCTCCCCAAGCAAGAACACCCAATATTCTGCATGATTTATCCAGCTAGCATCTGTGTAACCTTCTAAGATTGAAGGATGTACATAATAACATAAACCATAATTTATAGTACCTTTTAAGTACTTGAATACCCTTGTTATTTCATGTCAATGTTGTCTACTAGGATTACTAGAGAACCTACTCAATCTTCCAACTTCATAAGAAATATCAGGTAAAGTGCTCGTCATATCATAAATCAAATTGCCAATGGTCGAATACCCTTTTTATTTCATGTAAATGCTTCCCCTTAACCCTCGCCCGCTCACTTGGGAGCGGGACCCCAACAAGTGGCACTGCCCCTTGACTCATGCGTCTTTATCGTGATCGAAAACATATTAACTCAAAAAAGTGTGTACTCCACACTTCGCTTACTTATATCAGAGCTTAATATGAAATCACATTTCTCTTTAGTAAATCACAATTACCTGAAATAGCTGATGACACTAAAATCACGAACAGTCTACTGGGAATAAATTTGCCAAACACCCTTTGCTACTTGGCACATGGGAATAACGTAACCCCCCTCCCATTTACCATTTTTATTGCAAATATCCACCCCTCTTAGAGCATTTACAATACATCAAGTCTTCAAAATCTTGATGCATTTAAGACATAACTTTTCTAATCAATTTTTTTGTTTCACAATTAATGCAAAACTCATTTAATGCTAATAGCCTATTGGTTTTCTTATCAAAGACTTGGTGGTTTACAAGTCTTTCTCGAAAAGTCATTTTCAAAGTCTATCTCCTAATGCATCAAGTCAAACCAATAGCTTTTTTAAATAGTAAAAAGTCTTTGTAAAACTCTTGCATTTTGGATGCTCCTGCACAAACTTCATGACATTTTCAAAGAGAGAAAGTAAAGATATTTTTCAGTGTCATGTTATTGTAGTTTTAATAATAAAAAGAGTAAATTGCAAAGACCGTCCATGTAGTATGTTAATTTGGTGGGAAAGACGGGTAACTCATCTTTTTAACAAAGGGAGCAGCCCCATGACACATGTGTCTTTGTCGTGGCTTAAAACATATTAACTCAAACGAGTGTGTAATTCACACTTCCCGTACTCGTATCCGAGCTTAATACAAAATCACATTAGTCTCTAGTAAATTACAATTACCTAAAATAGCTGATGCCACTAAAATCAGAAACAAATCCCCTACCCTATTTTAGTGTAATACTTAATTACTAAACATATAAATATGAAACAAACATAACGAAACAAACAAATTCATAAATGAAAATGTCTTGCGATTGAATTTTCATCTTAGTATCATATTCATTTCAAATACTCGAGAATTGGGTGTCCTAACGATTGAACACGTCAACTAAAATGAATGCCTGAAGATATTGTACACATAAGTTTATTACAACATTATATTGTTTATACTTGACACTATTACAAGCCTTGTATCCACACCGATTGATGAAGTTATAGTGTTAGGTCACTATGTTTGTAACACAAGCCTCAATATGTAAGAAAGAAAGATAAGATGATCGGTTGAACAATACACACACAAACACGTATGATATAAGAAGAGTTATACGTAATGTTTGATATGAAATGAACAACCAACCCTCAAGTGAGGGTTTACAAGGATTATTTATAGGGCAAGGAGCTAAGGAAACCTACTAGCATCCTTCCTTTCTTATGGGCTTGGGCCAAGGCTCATGGGCTTTCTACATAAGCCTTGGCATGATAACTAACATAAAAGCCATAATTAAGCTAACTATTACATATTAATCACTAACACTTGTAATCTAGTTTAGGAGTGATTCCAACAATCTCCCCCCAAGTGTTGGTGATAAATGATAGAGTGATAAACGTTGTAGGTGCTGATGTAATAGTAGCTTTGACGTCTTATGACATTCTTCTTTCTTGTGAGAAAAAGTGCCTTGATTCGAACAATCTCCCTAGTGTAGAGAAATTGTTTCCTTTGAAATATTATGTTTTGACGTCATCATTTTCTTTTTTCTATTATCTTTGTTCTTTGTGATGGTAGTGATAGTATGTTGTGGTTGTCTGCATCAGGTCAGCTTCGTTGCTCCAGTGTCTCCACGTCTTTCTCCAACATGCTCACACGATCTTTAACATTGGATTTCAGTACTTATGTAGTTCTCTTAGTCTTTAAACTTTGTAGATTCTTTGATATTGACGAAGAATCATTCTGACTTTGTGTTGCCTTTTGAGAGAACTTCAATTAGTGATGTTGTAAGTATGAGCATGTGGAGAATCTGCACGATCTTTTCCACCCACAAGCATCCATAAGAAGAAAACATAAAACATAGGTTAGAAATAATCCAGCGCTTACAAGCTTGAACTTCGAGAGTGTTAACAGCATAGTGTGAAAACACAACTCTAATTCTCACAAAGGCTGTTCCTGAACTGGAGTCCCACAAGTGAGATAACGCGATGTACCGAAATACATCTACAGTTCAGATGAGCCGCTGAGGTACACCAAAGCATCACCTCACGACTGTAGACCACTTGAGACACACTAAGCGTAACCCACAAGGAGTTACCGAAGTGACCTACTGTCAGGGCTGTTTGATGTTGACTCTGGCAGGAGTTTCTATTCAATCACTGAGGATCACATGTGTGAAACTCTCATAAATGTTCTCGACAGATTGCTAAGATCTGTGAAGGACTCGATATTGCATCACTTGCGTCCTTATTGTTGAACGACAAGCGATGATATGTCAAGTGTAACTTAGAGATCTTTTGATGAATCTCGTGGCTCTAGACTCAATAGTGCACTATGGTTTTCCTGAGCGGAGACTAGGGAGAGGGTCTCCTTCTTCAATACCAGCAATCTCTAAGAGAAAGCCGATAGTTTACGTAGGGTTCCTTGTGAGAATGAAACAAGCTTCTGTTGAGAGAAACTTGAGTGGCTAAGAAGGTTTAGTGCATGCGTCACTGGGTCCATGACGACTTTAATCTTCAATACCAGCGTCATCACGTGACAAACAGTAGCATATGAATTGAACCCGGTGTCTGCCCTAAGTTGAATAATCTGGAGGGCTATTTCTTTTCACCCTTTTCTTTACTTTTCTTTTTAATTATTTAACTCCTTCTTTCTCCGATTCTCAATCTCTCCTTTTTATAATCATACCTAAGGACTTCTAATTCTAACTATTGGTGGTGTCCTTGGGTAGATCCCTCCGGCTCTGGTGGATCATAGGACGGTTATTCCTAACCTTAATCACCTTATAACTCCATTGCCACAAAACCAATTTGCATGAAAATCTCTCAAAGTATTTATAAGTAAGAAACATTTTGTAATACTTTGAGAGTTTTATATTTTGCAGAAATACTCCCCCTCCACACGTGCTTAAGTGTTTTGATAGAAATCTGCACGGTGAGAGAAGAGCGCGCACTTTTGAATTGATCAACTCAAGATAGACAATTCTCCTTTCAAACACATTGGCACTCAACTAGGACAGATAAAAAATGTTCTCTTATAGCCACTCATAACTCCACAACCTGTATTGCTGCAAGAAAAACTAATGCCAAAAAGCATAATTTCGGATAAACAGCAAAAATAGCACGAAATGTAAAAATAAAAACAAAATAAAACCTAACTCACTTTCATAGGAATCACGGTTGCATTTAGCGCATGCAACAAGCCTTTTAAACCCCTCGATGTCCCGAGTGGACGAGTGAAGTCTCGTGAGGGTTTACAGGGAACACACCCACAAAGTTCATTTAATTACTAATACAAGGTTATGAAAATGTTTTGAAACTTGTTTTTATAAAAAAATTTCATATCAGAGGATAGTTACGGCATAACTAGATCGGCCCAGTTACGGCGTAGGTTCAATTGACTTAATAAAATGTGTACCAGGAAAGGGGTTACGGCGTAACTGGATCGGCCCAGTTACGGCGTAATAAGAAACCCTGAGAAAAGAAGATACCTGTAACAAAGAGATTACAGCATAACTAGATCGGCCTAGTTACGCCGTTGTTATGTAGAGGTGGGCAGATGGCCTTACTGATAGCCAGTTACGGCGTAAATGGATCGGCCCATTACTCCGTAATTTTATTCTGAAGTTGTTGTGCCCTATGTGTCAACTTCTTCCTAGGTTTCAAGAGGAGTTATCGGAACTCCTATCATCTATCCTTGGTCTTAATACCTGCAAACAAGATAAACAAAACATGCCAACCAACAACAAATCCTAAAAACCACAAAAATATCCAAAAAGGTCTATGAAATAAAATCAAAAACTAAATCTAGGATAGGGACGGGTAGTCTCCCGACGAGCACTTTTCTTTAACTCCCGTGAGTCTTTAAGTTAGACTCCTGCAACAGCCATCAATCGGACGTCTCCAATCATGTCCATTGCTCAACTAATCTCGGCTTAGGATCTTGTCGAGATTCCTTCCACTTGTTCTTCTTGCTCAACCTGCACACAATCACAACCTCGTGCATTAAATGTGTAAAAATAATAAACATGAGAAACAAGTGAGATATAACACATCATTCAAAATTTTAAGATGTCTCAGACTTGGTTACGACGTAAGTCCTATAAATAACTACGCCGTAACTTCAGTCTGAAAGCAACCTGTTATATAATAAGAATAGATTACGCCATAACCATGGCCAAGGTTACGCCGTAATCTAGAGATAGAAGACATTATTGCAAAATAATATTGTTAGGAATTAGAAATTCCAGGTATTAAAGAGTCGGTCACCTCAAGTATATGTAATCGTTAGAAAGCTCGTAGTCGTAGTTATTTTAAGTTAAGTAGTATTTAGTTAAGTAACACCATGGAGGACGGATGGGTCTTTACCCACTGTATGCCTGATCCACAGCCCGATGTGTGGCGATTTATGTAAGACTATAAATACTCTCTACCTTCCAAGGTAGAGAGTTGGAGCTCATAATAAGAATTTTCTTTCTCTCACTAAAGTTCCCTAAACCTCTAACTTTCTCTCTCTAGAATTCCACTTTTTCGCCACCTTGTTGTTATGGTTTGATGTGTATGTGAAAACTAATATCTAACAATTGGTATCAAGAGCCATGGTTAGATCATATCTTGCACATCTTTGGATTTCTAGTGGTTTTTAGGTGGTTTTTGAGTTTGAAAAAGTTTAGTGGTTTTTGCATCATTTGGGTGATTTCTAGTGTTAAAGTTTGGATTTTGATAGTACTTTTATGTTTAGAATCATCACAAGTGTTTAGGTTTTGATTTGGTAAGCTTGAATCATCGTGGTTGGGTAGTTTTTGGATTGAAAAGTGATGTTTTTGTGGTTTTCTTGCTAGCGACTTGACATTCGGACTTTATTCTTCGTAGCGACTTGCTTTGCAATTTCGTGGCGAGTTACAGTTTTGGAGCTAGCGACTTAGATCTAGCGATTAACAGTACAAGTAGTGGACTCTCCACTACGGGTAGCGACTTGGTGGTAGCGACTTGGTCTGTAGCGAGTTGCTCTTTAGCGACTTGTATCTTTAGCGACTTGAGTAGCGAATTGCTGCCAAAATTTTGCTAGCGACTTGAGGCTTAGCGAGTTACTACTTAGCGACTTGCATTTGTCCAGCGACTTGGGACTCTAGCGACTTAGTGGTGTAACAAATTAGGTGTTAGCGACTTGGTGCATTATCTTCTAGCGACTTGGGTGATTGTTTACGGTTTTCTCTTGATTTAGTAAAATCCCGTGAAAGAATCTATTTCGCGGTTTAATCATAGAGTTATAAAATCCCGTATTATCTGTTAACATGTCTACCAACGTTCCTACTATCATCTCCACTGTTGCCGAGGATGTTCAAGCAGCTGGGTCAGATACTCGTCCACCCATGCTTGACAGAACTGACTACGATTCTTGGGCTCAACGAATCAGATTGTACTGCCTTGGAAAGGAAAATGGTGTCAACATTCTCAAATCCATTGATGAAGGACCGTATCGACTTGAGACGACTAGAGATATACTTGATACTAATGAAGATGGAACTCCTATTTACGGAATGGACAGACCTAAAATGTATGATGAGCTTGATGATAAGGAGAAAAAGAGATTCGATGCAGATATCAAGGCTTCTAACATTGTTCTTCAAGGTCTTCCTAAAGACATCTACAAACTGATCAATCACAACACCGATGCAAAGGCAGTTTGGGATAATGTCAAGATGCTTCTCTCTGGTTCAGAATTAACTATGGAAGACAGAGAATCACAACTCTATGATGAATTTGAACACTTCAAGATGAAGCCAGATGAGAGTGTTTATGAGTACTATGTGAGATTTCATAAGTTGGTGAATGACATGAGGAACATCAGAATAACTATGCCTAACATTCAGCTGAACTCAAAATTTGTGAATAACATGAATCCCGAATGGCACAAGTTTGTCACCGCTGTGAAGCTCACTAAAGGATTGAAGAATACAAACTATGAGCAACTCTATGCCTTCCTCCTTCAGAATGAGAGACATGCTATGTTTGAAAAATTAATTCTCAATCAGTTCAAAACCAACCAGGGAGAGACAAGCTCGTCTAATGACTCAACTGCCTTCTACTCAAACATCGGAATCACAACCAAAGCTTCACAAGTCATACCCTTAGGTAATGGTAATCACAAACTCATTCCTGATCCTATGTTCAAACAAGCTGATGCTGATGCACACGTGGGTAACTTCATTAATCAACTAGCTCTTCTGATTAGTCAAAACATGAATTCTCTCCCACAAACCAACAACAACCTCAGAACAGCATCTAACCCACACAATCAAGCTACTGTTAAAGATGGAAGGATCATGCTGCAACCAGTTCAGGAAGACAGTATGATCAGGGAAGAGGTGGAGCTGGTAGAGGTTATGTTGGTAACCAGAATCGAGGAAGGAATGGTAACCAAGGTCAAGCTAAGCCGATCAAATGTTATAACTGTGGTGGTGAGGGACACATTGCAAGAAACTGCACATCTCCAAAGCGTCCACGGAATGCTGATTACTTCAGAGATAAGATGCTGCTTGTACAAGCTCAGGACAATGGTGCTGCTTTGGATGAAGAGGAATTGCTGTTTCTTGCTGAAGGCAATGCCAAGACCTATGATGCAGATGTGGATGAGCAGCCTATTCAGGAGATAGGTCACAATCATCAGAATGCCTTTCAAGTCGCTGATTGTGATGCATACGACTCTAATGTGGATGATGGACCTACGGCACACACAATTTTTATGGCTAGCATTTCTCCAATGGTTTCTCCCAAGGTCTCTTCTTCACCACAAGCTGGCTCATCCAAAGACAAACTCATCTCAGAGGTATTAAAACTATACGATGATGCTGATGTGCAACAGATGCATGACAAAGTACAATCAACTGAAACTATTGTATCAAATGTTGAAAATATGGGTAATATCGATATTGTCCCATATGATCAATACGTGAAACAAAGTGAAAGTGAAGTTGTACCAAGTGATGCATCTTCTGCAGTCAACAATGACTATGTTTTTGATGAATACACTGCATGTGCCCCTGATGATTCTGTAATTTCTGAGCTAAATGCCTATAAAGAACGTGTTGCTATTTATGAACAACGTGCAAAATTTGAGTTGACCACTCGTGAGCAGGAAATGGATGACCAAGTGCGTACAATCATTAGAAAAAGTAATTTTAGAGAAGAAGTATTGAAACAAGAATTAAATTCCTTACAAGAAAAGCTTTCTAAAACTGCTAAGCAAAAACAGGAACTTCAAGAAAATGTGAAAATGCTTAAGTAAGAATTTAATGCAAAGGAATCAAAACTCTTGAAAGATTTTTCTAATCTGAAAACTTTGAAAAACAAACTTGAAAACAAGTTGTACATACAAGGGAACACCATTCAGACTGCTCACATGATCACTAAGCATAGGGTCTTAAGCGATAAGCACAGCATTCCCCTTGTTAAGGAACCAAATCCAGAGGTCATTAAAAGGGCTAGAAATGCTCATAAGGTTCTTTATGATGGCAATGAAATCCTTAAACCTAGACAGAAACCTAGTTGCGTTGAGTGCACTGAGGAAGATAAGAAATCAGATGAAGTCACTAGGGAAAGGATGAACAAAAAATTAGATGATCCTAAATGCAAAGAGAAAAAAGTAATTATCACTCCCCATGACTACAAGAAGGAAAACTGGATTTCCTTGAACAAGTTTAAGCCTCAGACATTGTTGACTCCCGAACAAGTTTTCTGGAAAAAGGATTTAGATATGCAGAAAGCTGAAAATATTGTTGAAACAAACCCTCCCCTATGGAAAAAGCCTAGAGCGACTGTGTATCCTCCTAATACACCAATGCATCTTGTTCCTAGAACAATTGCCACTAAAAGCAAGACCTTAATTAGCCAATATGTTATATTTCAACTATTTGTTGATTTTGAGAAAACTTGCAAGAAAAGGATCAAACCCACTGGTATTACGGAAGGAGAAAGGGGTTTTGAGCAAATGAAAGAATGTTATTTAACTGAGGTCATGCCTTTCTTTAAACTTTTGAAAGATCACTTTGAGAGTCTTAAAAAGGGGATAGAAACTGATATCAAGGGAATGGAAAAGGAATTTGATGCAATGATAGTTGAAGTTAGTGATTATGAGCGTGCACTAAAATATAATGAGATTGAGAGGAAGAACTTGCATACATTAAATGAGACTCTTATTACTGAATGTGTTGCTCAAGATATGTTTTTCACTGCTTCAAATTGCTCTATTAATGCTTCCAAATTTCATGAACTATTTGTTGCCCTGAAAGTCTCCCATGATCGTGTCATTGAGCTTGAAAAAACTAATTCTAAACTAAACGAGAAAATTGAACTGGATGATCACGACAATTTGGTTAAACATTTCTCTAAACTAGAAGTTGAGCATTTTAATTTACAACTAAAATATCAACATCTTAAAGAAAATGTCAAAACTTCAAATATCAAGACATCATCAGATGCTCCAGAGTTTGATGCAGTTTTTCAAATTAACAAACGTGATGAACAGATTCAAGCTCAGTGCAACACGATCAGAAAGTTGAAAGCCCAAATCTCTCAATTAAAGGGTCAAACGAACAATATGACAGGCTCCCAAATGCCTCCTCCTTTAGATTCTCAGAATTCTCAAACGTTTCATCTTCAAAACCTAGTAAATGCTTTACAAAAGGAAAACGAAAGTTTTCTAGAAGAAAACGAAAAGGTTAAACGTCATTTCAATGAGTTATTTGAATCAATTAAGGTCACTCGTAACAAAAATAACGAACAAATAGTTTCATTGCAAAAGGAAATTGAGAATCTGAAGAGTCAGGTAAAAGGGAAAATGCCAATGACCAATGGGGAGAATGGTGGATCAAAGGTTCACTCTTGTAATAAATATGCTTTGTCTGTGACATATGTCCCTCCTCATCTAAGGAACAACAAACTTGCTATTCAAACATACTTCTCATCCCTTAAGGATTGCCTAGAATGTCTGCGTGAGATTGTTGAAGAGGATAAGTTAGAGAAACCTCATGATAATGCAATTGGACATGCATGCTTATATGCCAAACGATCTCAAGAAATCTTAGAATGCTTGATCACAATATGCCCAAAGTCATCAGGTGAGAGAGTTAATCCTTTGATTCCATGTTCGATGCCTATTGCCAAGTCTGATATTCATTCTAAGCCCAATGCTATGAAAGAGAACTCAAGTGTGCCTTCTAGGAGTACAAATCCCAGCAATTCTAGTTTTAAGAAAGTGAACCTTAGTGTGCCTACATGTAGTTCAGATCCCAGTACATCTAAACAGGTGTTGCAAAGAGTTGTAAAACCCACTAATGTTCCCATTCCCTCTACAGGAGTAATCAGTGACATTAAATGGAGCAGGTCAAAGTCTCAAGACAATACAAGGAATGATAGGACCTCTCAAGCTAAGAATGTGCATTGGAAGAAAGTAGAAGAACAATCTAGGAACTTTAAGCTTGAATTGAATAAAACGAATCGTGTTGATTCTAGTATTAGCCATAGGCATACTGTAATTAATTCGAATTCCGATACTATTTGCAAACCTTGTACTGATGTCTGCTTGAATTCTGTTTCTAATCATGAATGTGGTGTTAATGTTCTGCCTAATGATGTTAATTGTCCAGTTAATATTGTTAATGCTAAAATTCATGCTAAGAAGGCTAAAAGGCAAAAACGAAAGAAAGTTAGAAAACAGTGGAAACCCACAGGAAGAACATTCAGTAAAATAGGCTTTTATTGGATACATGTTGGTCATAAGACTAATCAGATAATGCCCACTAGAAAATGGATGCCTACTGGTAGAATTATTCCCTTAAGAAGTGATCACACTGTAAACAGGGCTAATACAGACACTAGTACTGCATCTATTCACAATGATTTCATTGCCTCACTTTCTGATATGAATGCTTCTATTTCTGATGTGGGTGTTCCAACCATTGTAACTAACCAAATGGAACCCATTCTTGCATGGGGATCCCAATTATCCAGTTATCCATTCTTGTCTGTGTTCAACTGCAGATCGTTCAAATCGTTCTGTGGTACCTGGACTCAGGCTGTTCCTAGCATATGACTGGAGACCGGTCGCGGCACATGAACTTCGTGAGCAAATTCATCGGGACTGTCAGATTCGGTAATGATCATTTCGGTGCTATTATGGGTTATGGAGATTACGTTGTTGGTGATAGTGTCATCTCTAGAGTTTACTATGTGGAAGGTTTGGGTCATAATCTGTTCTCTGTTGGTCAATTCTGTGATTCTGATCTAGAAGTAGCCTTCAGAAAACATACCTGCTTTGTTAGAGATCTTAATGGTAAGGAACTGTTAAAAGGAACTCGTGGCTCAAATCTTTACACCATCTCTATCGATGACATGATGAGGGCTTCTTCAATCTGCTTGTTATCAAAGGCTTCAAAAACAAAGTCATGGTTATGGCATCGTCATCTCAATCACTTGAACTTCGGCACCATCAACGATCTTTCCAGAAAGGACTTAGTTGTAGGTTTACCTAGACTAAAGTATGAAAAGGATCATCTTTGTTCAGCATGCCAACTGGGTAAAAGCAAAAAGTATGCCCACAAATCCAAACCTACAAACTCAATTACAGAAGTTCTTCATACCCTTCATATGGACTTGTGTGGACCAATGAGAGTGCAGAACATCTTTGGTAAGAAATATGTGTTGGTTGTGGTTGATGAGTACTCTAGATTCACCTGGGTCAAATTCTTAAGGACAAAGGATGAAACTCCTGATATCATCATCAAACTCATCAAACAGCTGCAGGTTCGACTCAACAAAACAGTTAGAATTGTCCAAACAGACAATGGAACAGAGTTTGTTAACAAACAACTTAGTGACTTCTATGAAAGCATTGGAATCAGCCATCAAAGAAGTGTTCCACGAACTCCTCAACAGAACGGTGTAGTTGAAAGACGAAATCGAACCCTTGTGGAAGCCGCTAGAACAATGCTGATTTACTCAAAGGTTCCAATGTTTCTCTGGGCTGAAGCTATAGCCACTGCATGCTACACACAAAATCGTTCTCTGATTCACACTGTTCATGGAAAAACTCCATATGAACTTGTCCACAACAGAAAACCTAATCTCTCTTTCCTTCGTGTGTTTGGTGCATTGTGTTATCCAACTAATGAGGGACAAGACTTAGGCAAACTTAGAGCTAAAGCAGACATTGGAGTATTTGTAGGGTATGCTTCAAACAAAAAGGGATACCGAATCTACAACAAAAGAACCCGAAATATCATGGAAACAATTCACGTTACGTTTGATGAGCTGACCGGTCAAATGGCTCCTGGACACTCCAGTTCAGGACCCGCACTTCAAAACAGTCCCATTGGTTCATCTCTTGTTCCAAACTCTTCTCAAGAAACTCCATATGTACCTCCATCTGAAGATGATTTAAGGAAATTGTTTGATCCTATGTTTGATGAACTTTATGATCCAAGTACTAATGAGGTGTCGATTCCTACAACAGAGGCTACTCATATTCCTGTGAATGAAGGCAATCCCTCAGTCTCAATATCTTTAAGTCAAGAAGCACCTGCTGCTGATCCTTCAGTCTCTTCAACAAATCATCATTCTTCAAATGTACATCATGGAAATGTTTCTGGCATCAATAATGAAGTTAACCCCTTTGCTACTCCTGAAGATGCTCCATTTGAAAACATATTTGCTCCTGAATCTTCATCAGAACCATCTTCTTCAGGAGACATTGACTCTGCTACTTCAGTCCCTCAACAACTACCACATGAACACCTCAGAAAATGGACTCACGATCATCCATTAGACAACATCATTGGAAATCCCTCTCGTCCAGTATCTACACGGAAACAACTTGCAACCGATGCCTTATGGTGCTTCTTCAACTCCGTACTATCTAAGATCGAACCAAAAGATGTTAAAACTGCCATGAATGAAGATAGCTGGTACAATGCCATGCAAGATGAAATTCATGAGTTTGATCGACTTGATGTATGGGAGTTAGTACCTGCTCCAGACTGTGCTATGATTATAGCTCTTAAATGGATCTTCAAAGTGAAACTTGATGAGCATGGTGATGTGTTGAAGAACAAGGCTCGATTAGTTGCTAAAGGATACCGTTAAGAGGAGGGTATTGACTTTGAAGAATATTTTTCTCCTGTTGCTCGAATCGAGGCAATCAGAATCTTCTTGGCTAATGCTGCTAGTAAGAACATGATAGTATATCAGATGGATGTGAAGACGGCATTTCTGAACGGAGACCTTAAAGAAGTCGTCTACGTCGGCCAACCTGAAGGATTTGTAAATCAAAAGCATCCTACTCACGTTTATCGTTTGAAGAAGGCCCTTTACGGTTTAAAGCAAGCTCCAAGGGCATGGTATGATACTCTGTCAAAGTTTCTTCTATCTACCGGATTTAGCAAAGGAGCAGTTGATCCTACATTGTTCACCAGGAAGTCAGGCAAACATTTAACTCATGTTCAAATTTATGTTGATGATATTATTTTTGCCTCGACAGACCCAATGGAATGTGATCGTTTTTCTAATGAAATGAGTTCAAAATTTCAAATGTCAATGATGGGACAAATGTCATTTTTCTTGGGATTACAAATTTCACAAAGTCCCGGAGGCATTTTTATAAATCAATCTAAATATGCAACAAAGATCTTAAAGAAATTTGGGTTTGATTCAAGTGACCCTGTTGACACCCCCATGATTGATCGAACCAAACTAGATGAGGACCACTCAGGGATCATGACTGACCAAACGAAATATCGTAGTATGATTGGATCCCTGATGTACCTCACTGCTAGTAGACCAAACATTTTGTTCGCTGTTTGCATGTGTGCTAGATACCAGGCTAAGCCTACTAAAAAGCACCTTGAAGCGGTTAAAAGGGTCTTTCGGTATCTCCAAGGAACCATCAATATGGGTCTTTGGTACCCGAAGGACACCGGTATGTCACTAACGGCCTATGCAGATGCTGATCATGCAGGTTGTCAAGATACTCGTCGAAGTACATCTGGAGGTGCTCAGTTTCTGGGTGATAAGCTTGTGAGCTGGTCTTCAAAGAAGCAAATGAGTACTTCTATTTCCTCTACAGAGGCTGAATACATAGCCATGTCATCCTGTTGTGCTCAAATCTTATGGATGAGATCTCAATTATCTGACTATGGCTTTGAATTCAACAAAATTCCTCTATACTGTGATAATAAAAGTGCTATTGCTCTCTCATGTAACAATGTTCAACACTCAAGAGCAAAGCATATCGACATTCGACATCATTTCATCAGGGAACAAGTGGAAAAAGGTGTGGTGGAACTCTATTTTGTGAGATCTGAATATCAGTTAGCAGACATCTTCACCAAAGCTCTTCCAAGAGAACGTTTTGAGTTTATTCTTCCACGTCTTGGCTTGAAAAGCCTTCAACCAGAAACACTCAAACGTCTTCAGGAGGAAGACGAGGAGTAAAGGTCTATCTTCATCTATCTCTTGTATATATCTATTCGAAAATCAAAATACAAAAATATAAAACTTTCAAAATCCATAAAAATTTGAAAAATTCGAAAAATCTTCAAAAAATATTGTCATTTTGTCTTATTTCTCTCGATTCGATAATATCTACGGTCTTGATGTTGTCATTCAAAGAATGACACGGGACTTTAGATGTTGTTCGAATTTAAAAAAAAAAAAATATATATATATATATATATATATATATATATATATATATATATATATATATATATATATATATTTTTGGGAGAAAGAGAAAGAAATGGTTTATTGTCATTTTCAGGCAATAACCCGGTTTTAAAAGAAAGAACATAGCCATGTTTTATCATGCTTTCAATATTCCATGCTCTGATTCTATTAACATTCATCTGCTGAAAACTAAATGCTTTGAAAAATAACTCGGTCTCTATTTTTGATAATCATCAGGACTTATTTGTCAAACTCTCTATCTCTCAATCAACAACCTATGTCATTGATTGAGGGGGAGAATAATTTCAATTAAATTAAAAAGTTATTTGGCATTAAATTGTTTTCAAAAGATGTACTTGCATGTTTTTTTCAATGGAGTTTAAAGTCTTAAAAACCGATCCTTATCAGTTAAAACGCTTTCATAATCAAGTCGCAATTCTCCTTAAAAGCCTTCAAAATAAATTTAAATCCATAAGAGATCACAAATCTCAACATGATTTGATAATTGTGATCGGGGGAGAATGTGTGATTTAAATTGGATTTAAACTGATAATTCGGTAAATGGTTTTATAAGGATGTTCACGCTGTCCTTCCCACATGTGACAAACGATTTCAATTTTTCAAACTGCACATGTTGAGGGGGAGCATCTATCTTAAACCTATGATTTGAAACGTGATCATTTATCTCAATGTGCAGGTTCCCTCTAGTATGTGCAAAACTCTTTTCAAACCTCGAGGCACATATTGAGGGGGAGCAAATTTATGGAAACCTCATCCTTCCTGGAAATGCTTTATCTACTTGATTTGATCAAGGAAGTGATGGTGATATCTTTTAGAAAAATGGTAATCAAAGAAGTAATTTCTTCCTCTTGCCTCCATGTGCAAAACGATTTCAAACATTTGATGCACATGTTGAGGGGGAGCACTTATTCTAAAATTATCAAAAACAATGTCAGGTACAAAATGCTTTGATAATATATCATAAGTATCTGAATTGATTTTCAAATGGTTTTCAATTGGTTCCAACGGCAGATGAACAATACCAAATAGACCGACCAATTTTACTTTATGTACGGTGATATAAGGATGATAAGGTTAGGTTTTTGTTCCCATGATCCGCCAGAACCGGAGGGATCTACCCAGGGACTATCCACTAGTTAATGTAGAGTTCTTAGGTATGATGATAAAAGGAGAATAATGAGGAATGGGAAGAGTGCAGACTGAGACTGAGCTAGTACTGGAATAAACCCAACAAGGTTCTAGTTATGAAGTCTCGGTAAGCACTGAAAGGGTTGAAGAATTAAAAAGAATTGAATGAGAAAAGGGTGAAAACAAATAGCCCTCCATTTATTCAACCTTAGGGCAAAAACCGGGTTCAATTCATATGCTACTGATGCTAACATCGGTATTGAAGACAAGACGTCATGGACCCAGTGACGCACTGCACTTCAACTTTCCAAACCACTCAAGTTCCTCTTAAAAGGACTTGTTTCATTCTCACGGGGAACCGACATTATCTATCGACTTTCTCTTAGAGATTGTTGATATTGAAGAAGGAGACCCTCTCCCTAGTCTCCGGCACAGGATCCAAATATGCACAAATTGAGTCTAGAGCCACGAGATCATCAATAAATCTCATTAGGACACTTTCAATGAAGACTCTCTGTTTCACACAATGTGGAAAGAGAGATTATATCTTGAGTCCTACGCATTATCCTTCTGGTATTGCCAGAACATCTGAGTGATGTGTTATCATATTCACAATGAAGATGGAAAGCCTTCTGGAGCCATCATCAAACAAGCTCCTGGTAGGTGGCATGTGAGATCTATTATATAGATCAACCATGTGACAACTGAACAGAAACAATGGGGCGATTCAATCTCTTGAATCAATCCTGGTTCAGGATATGGATTGACAGATACCTTTGAAAAACCGGTCTTTGTGCTTAAAAACTCTTTTCTTTAGCACATCGACCGTGTACTCATTTTTCAAACCAAAAGGTGTTTTTATGATTGATAATTGATTTTCAATAAAACCTTCGTTGTATTGCAAAAACAATTTCTATTGAGCAATACACGATTGTTTTGTCAAATCTCTTTTCATCAATCAGTGGACTTAAAATTCGCTGGTTCACTCACTCCGTGTTGTCTTCTTTGAGACGTTCCGGTTTGATAACAGCTAGAGCAGCTGCGAAACCCTGTCAAGGAAATTCTTCGGAATTATACCTGATCACAGGCAGTACATGTACTGATCAACGGGGAACCGTGGGCCGTGTACCTCAATTCAACGAAAGTGATCAAAGACACTTTCGTGCGATTTATTGCTAACTGTTGTATGCAGGTACGCCCGACGTTTGCAGCTGATCAGAATGAAGCGGTCAATCCATAGCCGCATGCTCACTTAACACATTCATCTATAAAGAAATCATGATTAGTGCATCAATGACTCTGATATTTTCACTCCATGCTTCTGCTACGCTGCTGCCAATATCATGAATCAACTAAAGCTTCCGCAACTCTGATGAGAAGATATCATGATCCAGAATGTGAGCATGTCGGTCCTAAAGTCACAACACCACAATGGATGTCTCAGAGATTTTTGTTAGCTGATGATCTCAAGAGCTGACTCATAATTTACTATCACGTGGATCAGTAAAAGACCTCCACTTGAAGTAACCAAACATGCAATGTGAAGAATCAATGACTACGAGCTTAGGAACAAAGGACTACATCAAGAATGCAAGAACAAATTTTTTAATGTAATATCTATTTGTATTCAATGTAATTTTGGTACATGATTGAGGTGACCTCCCTTAGGGGGAGATTGTTAGGAATTAGAAATTCCAGGTATTAAAGAGTCGGTCACCTCAAGTATATGTAATCGTTAGAAAGCTCGTAGTCGTAGTTATTTTAAGTTAAGTAGTATTTAGTTAAGTAACACCGTGGAGGACGGATGGGTCTTTACCCACTGTATTCCTGATCCACAGCCCGATGTGTGGCGATTTATGTAAGACTATAAATACTCTCTACCTTCCAAGGTAGAGAGTTGGAGCTCATAATAAGAATTTTCTTTCTCTCACTAAAGTTCCCTAAACCTCTAACTTTCTCTCTCTAGAATTCCACTTATTCGCCACCTTGTTGTTATGGTTTGATGTGTATGTGAAAACTAATATCTAACAAATATTAATCAAACAGCCAAAAATACGAAGACCGTTCCCCGGCAGCGGCGCCAAAAACTTGATGCAGGTTTTACTGACCAGGTTTTACATATATAGTAACTCGTCTACCTATGGCCTACCTAATGCACTAACGGGCAGTGTACCCGGTCGCATGTAGTGAGGGAATGGTAAGACCGAGGTCGTCCCAAGAACGGTTGATTTCTAACTGTCTAATTAATTAATTAGTCAAATAAATAAGTTTTAACGATATGATTGATAATATTTAATGTGTCACGTGATCAATTGGGCTGGTTCTCTAGTAAACAAGCTAATGGGAACGATAGTGTTGCAATTCTTAAACCGAGTTCATCCACAAGTGGCATAAGTCGATAGACTCCTTTGGTCAATTCGCCTACCCTATGGTTCTTAGAATCCTCACCAAGATGAACAGGTCACCCGGGATCATTCGGCAATCTAATAGCAATCATTAAGATCCGGCTTTTACTATTGCATTACATGGGTTCTAAAAGTCACTAGATTCCTATTTCAGGTGGGGTCAAAGTCGAGAGGACAGCATTTGGTCAGTTCGCCCTAACCTATCAGCAAAGATGCCACCACTGGAGAAGTCAGGTGTCCCCTCATAAGTCCAGTTGTTCCTGGTCCCCTAAGCCGAGTCATTAAGTTCCGCTACATGCTAGACTTATAATAGTGAGTGCCCGGGCGTTAGCAACTTAAACACTCACCCCCTAATTCTTAAGTTCATCCAAACGGTAGGTGATCAGTTGGTCAAATCGCACAAGTAGAAAGGGTCGTCAGTTGGTCATATCTTACCCTTCCCATCTCAGTCTACTCACTTAGGGTCAGTTGGTCATATCTCCTAAGCAACTAGCCTCTACCGCCATTAAAAACTACCGAAACAAGGGTAGCTACCAATAAACTATGCATGCATACACTAGAAACAATTAATAACGCAAAAGCATTAATAATAAAAGAATCAAAACTAGGACAAGACCTAATTTCCACATCTCCATAATACCCTAGTGGAATGACAAATATAATTACCATATAAAATAATAAATAAACAAAGACATAACATCAAATAATTAATTGACTAATAATGAATTAATAATGAATTAAATAGAACACAATAAGAATTAATTCGCCAACAATTATATTGAGAATCAAGATTATAATAAACAATAATGAGGCCAAAATAATATTATGAGTCAGAAAATAATTACATATAGTGCCAAGGATAAAGCTATTGATCCCCTAGTTGAGTACCGGGGCAAACCCCGGAGGGTTTGCCCTACAAAAATCTTGCGCTGCTTCCCTTTTTCTTTCTTTTCTCTCGTACGGCAAAAACCAAACGCACCCAACTTTTCTATCGTACGGCAAAGTTTTTAAATTAGGATCCTATATGGCTGAAATTGATGTACCCCAACTAGTCGATAAAAAGGGTGGAGCTTATTCAGCTGTTGCCCCTAGACTTGAAGTTGGCAAATTCAACAAATGGAAATAGCGAATGCTTTGCTATTTGATTGGGATGGAACCTTATTATATCAAGTGTATAAATGAAGGTCCATTTATCCCAAAGACTGCTGAAGGTTTGCCTAAACCTGAAGCTCAGTGGACCCAGGATGAGAGGAGAGTGGTCAACCAAGACCAAAGACTCAAAAGCATCATAATATCTTGTCTTCCTAACGATATTATGGAGTCTGTTATAAGCTGTAATACAGCTAAACAAACCTAGGATGACCTAGTTCGTAGTCATGAAGGCCCATCTGATACCAAGGAAAACAGGATAATGGACCTGAAACTTGAGTATAACACCTTCAGGGCTAAGGACTCAGAAACTCTCTCTCAAACTTACACCCGGTACAAAACTCGTTTAAATGAACTGTCAAATGATGGTGTTAAGTTGTCCAAACATGAAATCAATGTTGGTTTCGTCAATAGTCTCCCTGAGAAGTGGTTGAATTTCTCTCAGGGACTTAGGAATGCTAATCATATCCAAAATCTTGAGCTTCCTGAAATTTATGGGAAATTTGTCTATGAGGAAAACCTCATCAACAGACGATACCCTGACTTAAAGAAGTCTCAGGAAGTCAAGAAGTCCCTGACCACCACCTCATCACCAATATCAACTGCTTTCTATTCTAACAATGTTGTTCAAGATTTTCAAGAAAATTCTGATGATGAGCCTGATGAGAGATCAAGTGAGGAGTACCTAAATGACCTGAACACCGAATTTCAGGAAAGGACACTCCTTGCTAACTCTCGAAGGTTTATAAAAAGAAACAAAGGTTTTTCAAATGCTAAAGCAAATGAGGACACTGAATGCTTTAAGTGTCACAAAAGAGGCCATTTTGCAAAAAACTGTTTTTCAAAAACAATTTCTGAACCCTCTTATAAACCATCAAATCAGTCCTCAGGCTTTAGCAAATTTCAACCAAAAATCTATCAGTCTCATCAAAACTTTCAAAACAAATCTGATCAAAACAAATCTGTTGATTTTGAAGCTAAGTATAAGAAAGTCAAAGCTAATCTTGCATTGCTTGAGGCCAGTCCCTCAGAAACAACAAAAAGTGTTCAATCTGTGCAGGGTAAAAACAAAGGCCTCGTTGCTGAAACCTTCGACTGGGATGAAGAGCCAGTATCATCAGATGATGAAATGGTGCATGTCAGTGCAATGATGGCCCTCTCAGAAGAGGACAAGCTAGCAGTTGGAAAGAATCATGCCATGAATGGAGAATGGGTCAATATCACAATGAAGAAGGTAAATATTTTACTCTCTATGGATGATGACTCTGATTGGCAGTCTTACATAAATTATCTTAATGTTGACCTTAAGTTCGTAGAAGAGCAAAGACTAAACCTTTTTTCAAAATACAACAAGCTAAGTTTTGAATTAAACAAGTGTAGGGATGAACTGCTTCTTTTAAAACAAGCTAAGCTTGAGGCTGTCCCTTTGCAAATTCAAAACACTGAACTAGTTAAAAGAAATCAGGCTCTTCAAGACGAACTAAAAAAGGTTCAAGATATTCTTGATAGTTGGACTGCTAAGAATCCCAGGGTCTTTGATGATGTGGGAGCCCCCAGTAGCAAGAAGAGAGTCTTAAGTGAAGATCATCTTCCTGACTCTCTCAACAAAGACCATGGTCCTAAGCCATTTGTGTCTGGTGGTATGATTACCAGTATGTTGACTAGTCCCAAGACCAGTGATTGGATTGATCGGGTTAATCCTGATAGTAAGCTTCCTAATTTCGATTCTGGACGAATTCTAGAGCCTGAGAGTCAAGCTCTCAAGAGCATGCTTAGACTCCCTGATGTGCCCAGCAATACTGAACACATTGATTCCGAAGCAGAATCTAATGCAACGCTTCCACCCCTGAAACCTCTTCAGGGTGCTGCACCAAGCTCTGAGCTTACTCCAATGCAATTCAATCCACACTCACCAAAATAAAGGTCTGGACTTGGTAGAACCATCCTGAAAAGGCCAACAAAACTAACTCAACAAGAGTCTACTCCTACTGAGACTTCAACATCCTCTGTCCCCACTGAAGCTGACCAAATTCAGCAACTAACTGAGCTTGTGAAGAAGCTGACTGAAAAGATGGAATCCATCAAAAAAGCTCCTGATTCAATCATGGAAACTAAGTCAGCCTCATCTAGCTCATCAAAGTCAAAATCCACAAACAAACCCAAGCAGAAGTGTGAGCTGTGTCATTACACCAGTCATACCACTGACAACTGCTATAGAATCCTTTTTTGTATGATCTGCAAAAAGGATGATCACAGAACTGCAGACCACTTGCAGCATGTAAGTTTTGTCAATAAAGCAAACTATACCAAAGTTGGTCATCAGTATGCTTCATCCTCCAAAACTGCTCCCAATAATAGAGCAAAACCATTTCCTCTTTGCCCTCACTGTGGGTTTAATGATCATCATCAGGATGATTGTCTAATGAACACATGCTGTGATATATGCGGTAATCCAGCTCATGAGACATCCCAACATGACAGTGTCATTCATGCAAGGAGAGGTACAAAACAACCCAGAGTTACTGAGTCATCCTCAGTCTCTAAATGCAAAACCTGTGGTAGCACAATGCACTCAACCACTGACCATGAGTCAATTACCAAATTCAAAGAGACCTTGAGACCCAAGCCCACTTGTAAGTGGGTCACTAAGAGAAACTAATTCAGTTTACTACTTGTGCAGAGACACGCCAGGGAGCCTATTTGGCATCTAGACAGTGGATGCTCAAGAAGCATGACTGGTGTGAAGGAGTATCTGCACAAGTATGTCAAAGAACCAGGACCCAAGGTAGTATTTGGTGATAACTCATCATGTCCTACTGAAGGTTATGGTTCAGTAAACTGCAATGGAATAGTCTTCTCTAGAATAGCTTATGTCAATGGTCTAAAATACAATCTCATCAGTATCAGTCAACTATGTGATGCTAAATACATTGTGCAATTCAATGACAAACAAGGTACCATTTTCAATGCCAACAAAGAAGTTGTGTTGATAGCTCCTAGGAGAGATGATGTTTATGTGTTAGACATGTCAACACTCTCCCAAAATGGAACTTGCCTCTTTGCTAAAGCCACTGAAACTATCAATTGGCTGTGGCATAAGAGACTCTCATACTTAAACTTCAAAAACCTCAACAACTTGGCAAAACAAAACAAGGTCCTTGGCTTACCATCACTGGTTTTTGCAAAAGACAAACCATGCTCTGCCTGTGAAAAAGGTAAACACCACAGAGCATCATTCAAAACCAAACGAAATTTCTCCATCAAAATCTGCCTTCACCTCCTGCACATGGATCTCTTTGGACCTGTCAGTCCCAGATCAATCCAGTATGAGAAGTATACACTTGTCATTGTTGATGAGTTCTCAAGATACACTTAGGTATACTTTCTTTCCAAAAAGAGTCAGGCAGCTGATACAATAATGTCATTCATCAGGAAGATTGAAAACCAGAATGACATTACTGTTAAACAAATCAGAACTGATAATGGTACTGAGTTCAGAAATCAAGAGCTTGAGAGTTTCTGTGATGAAAAAGGAATTTCTCAAAATTTCTCATCTCCTTATACCCCTGAACAAAATGGGGTTGCTGAAAGGAAAAACAGAAATCTCATTGAGGCTGCAAGAACCATGTTAAATGGCTCAGCCCTCTCAAAGCACTTCTGGACTGAAGCAGTCAAAACTGCCTGTTACACTCAAAACAGGTCAATCATTGTCAAAAGACATAATAAAACCCCATATGAGATCTTCAAAGGTAGACTTCCTGACATCAGCTATTTTCATGTGTTTGGATGTCCTGTGTTTATTCATAACCATAAGGATCATCTAGGCAAATTTGATGCAAAAGCTGATGATGGATATTTCTTAGGCTACTCACTGATCTCCAAATCCTTTAGGGTTTTTAACACAAGGAGACAACAAGTTGAGGAAACCTTTCATGTCACCTTTGATGAAAGTTCTGAAAGCATCAGGTTCACCAACACCTCAGTGGAGGAAATAGGAATTGATGACTCATCAAGATATCCTCCTGATGAGTACAACACTGAATTCAATTCCTCATATCAAGCTGATGCTGACATCTCATATTATGTCTTACCTCACAACCTTCCCCAACCTACTATCAGTGAATTCATTGATAATCAATTAGTCCCTACTGGGATAGGTAATACTGAACCAAATGTTCAGGAACCAGCAATTCAAGAACCCCAACCTGAACAGGACATCTCAACAGATGCTCTAAATGATTCTGTTACTCCTGAAACTGAACTCACTCCTGACTCTCCAGTGACCTCTTCAAGCTCAGATCCTAGACCACAAAGTAAGTGGACAAAATCTCAGGACATTGAGCTTGTAAACATCATTAGTGAACCCACTGAAGGCATGCTCACTAGAAGCATGGCTGCTAAGCTAACTGCAGCTTCAGCCAATGAATGTCTATATGCTGACTACCTATCAGAAATAGAACCCAAAAGTGTCACTAAGGCTCTAAAACAACCAAGTTGGGTTCAGGCAATGCAAGAAGAACTGCAACAGTTTGATAAAGACAAGGTCATGACCTTGATCAAATGTCCTCAGGATGTTGTAGTCATAGGAATGAAGTGGGTTTTCAGAAACAAAACTGATGAAAACGGCACTGTGATAACGCTACACGCGTCGTTCGGGGTCAAAGGAACTTCCTTTTCTTCGAGCAAGTTTTATAACACCCTAGGCAGTGAACCTAATCGTTGTAGTGTAGTAATTAGGGTAAGCCACGGGTATTGATATTGTTCTCTAGGGGAATAGGAATGCTAGTAGGGAGTTACTACGCTAAGGTTAAGGTTGAGGAAGATTATTTTTTATCTTTTTATATTTTATGAAAATGGAAAGGTACGAATCTCGAGTATTGGATTTGGGGGGTTGGTATTTCTACCGATTACTCTACTATTATCTAATTATCTAAACTAAGGTTGTGGGAGTCTATGTCTAATTAATGTGTGCTCGTATGATAGTTTAAAGATGTGTTTACTTAGTTTGTATTACTCCTTAATTATCTCCTATTGATGGTTGAGTGTCACGTCTTATTCCTAGTTGCGTTGTGTGTCTAAAGTTGTAGGGTATGCGTTTCTCCCTAACTCTTTGAACTTACCAAAGGGTCTTGTCTACAAACCCACTAGAGATTATAGACTCCTACTCTAAGGCGCTCTTCGGATGGTTTAGCCTACAATCACTCAGGTAATTATACTCTAAGGTTCACAAAGATGAATCAAGCATTAAGTGCACAACGGATGACCTATCGCATTACTAGATCATAAATCAACTAAGATAAGAAACAACCAATCAATATTCAATAATTAAGTTTCATACTTCCTAAGCAAACACACAAATAAATTAGCCGGACATGGAGAACATGCAAGCATACACACAAATAATCAAAGACATAATTGAATTAATGAAGCAAAGACTTATCTTGATGTAAGATAGGGTTAAAAACCCTAAAATACTGTACAAGACACCTTAGGTTCGGTTTTAGGTTTTTACTCCAAAGACTCTCCACACAAAGACTGAAAAATTCGGATTCTATATATAAGATTACAATTGCGACGACGTCACCTTATGTTTAGTGACGCCGTCGTGTCGCCGCCATTAGGGTTTCGTCTTGGCCACGTTAACCTTGCGACGGCGTCACCTTATGACCGTGACGCCGTCCTCTTCAGCTGCTGACGTCGTCTGGATTGCATCTAGGCCGTCTGAGTAGCGACGGCCTACTCTTTCACCACTAGACGCCGTCTCTTGAAAATACGAGTTTTGAGTTCTGTCCCGTCAAAATAGTTTTGGGACGGCGTCACCAATAGCACCTGACGCCGTCGCCTTCTAACTTCAGCAACTGTGAGTGCCTTGATTTCGACTTTGGCCATTTTTTTCATATATTCGCGCCTTTCCGTCCAAATAAGTGCCATTCCAGCATTTTGCCTTCACGAGACCTAAAAAGTGAAAAGGAACGATATTAAGCAATAACGGATACAAAAGTGATCAAATAAGGACTTAAACGACCCCTCAAAATGGTACCTTTTAAAACCTTATCAAATATCCCTACACTTGTTATTTGCTTGTCCTCAAGCAAATGTGCTTTTAGCCAATTAATTTATAAGTTAGGGGTCATGAAGCATTAATTCAAAACGGTCCACAACACATATAAGCCCCGCAAAAGTCATAACAAGCACGGAAATTACATACTAGCACCTCACATGGGGTGTTTGGATACTCACATCTCTCTCGGGTGTATATATGAAACATAACAAAATAGGAAATGGAAGATAAACACTCATTAACCGGTCCTAGTACATAGATTACCATAGGCTTGAGAATAGATCAAACCTCCATCGCTTTGGCGTAAGCACCTAGGAAAGACTATCAAAGAGGTCTTTTAAAGGGTTGTAATGTTAGGCTTACGGTAGGGAAACAAGGGTTTGGTGGGATAGGCTATTTAGTGGTGGCAAGTCAAAAATCTCTATGTTAAATGCATATGAAGAATGGCGTTGCTAAGCCAAGACTTGACACTCTAAACTTTAGATAACTGAAATAAACAAACATAAATTTAAAGATAAATGTAGGATGGTAGCCCGTTTTTTTTTTTTTTTTTTTTTTTTTTTTTTTTTTTTTCATACAATTTTACTCTACCATCCTCTACGATAACATCAAAATACTAGGGATTTATGAGCACATCCCTACACTTGAGTTTTTATTACTCTAACACTAATTTGACCCGATTTGAAAAGATTAAAATACTTGGGGTACATTATTACGCAAACAAAGGGAATTTGAATTTAACGTTCCCTTCCCGTCATTTCATAAACTTTAACTTTTCCCATGAATCCCAATCATCCCAAAACTGTATACAAAGGATATGACTCGACTTAGCAACTTATGCAAGCAACCAGATAATTGAACTAAGGGTTTTGGGTGATAACAATAATGCACTAAAAGTGAGTGCATATAGGGTAGGCTAAGGCGATTTGGGTGTATATTTGGGGGTGGGGTGTAAACAATGCTCTTCATTAATATTCCGGAAGAACCGAAACATCACGAGAACCGCGAAAAGGATAGGCTCTGAGGGGTTAACTAGGGGTATCGTGTACTAAAAATGAGTACAACGCAGAGGGTATGGGGGAATTACCCAACCGAAGTGGAAGAAGTAATTATATTACAGGTATCAAACAAGGGTTATCCTAATGCCTCTTATCATTTAGTTATTCCTAACTACACAAGTGTAGCCTCACTTGCGATCTCGGAATGCATCACAAAACAAGTTCTAGAATCTAATATACTACCGGTTCACACTCTAAGCATTGAAGATGAATGCTTTAATTCCTACTAATCTAAGGGCGATCCTCACATTTTGGTGGAATTTGGGTGGTAAAGGGTTTTTGTGCTAGTCATGCAACTTCCTATCCATGAGACGCTTTTGTTAAGACTAATGGCCCACTCCTATATGTCATGAAAAAAATTTAAATTTGGTGCCAAAATTACCCTAACCGACATTTTCTCATGGTTTATTACACACTCACAATTGGACAAAGCAAATAGTCAAAGATAAGCATAGTTTCAAAGTTCCCGTTTTATTTTCCCTCCCTACACTTAAACTGAACATTGTCCCCAATGTTCCCCGAAAGTATCAAAGTTATGATAAAAGAAGGTAATTAAAAACGAAATAAACTAATACTCCCCTGATTAGCTCGGTAGGATCTGTGTAAAGTGGTGGTTAAATTCTTTTCAAGAAGAATTATTGCGTGAAAAGCTCCTTCCAATCTTATGTAACTTCTTCTTGATAAACTAAACCTGCACACTTGAAGAAAACAAACGAAACCTTCGCGTAAAATCGGCGGTAATAATATATATAAGACTCGATTTAAACTAGGATATAATGCTTGTGGAATGGATGTTTACAGAATTTCTAGGAAAATTAAGACCTGGAAAATTCCAAAAATTTATAAGTAGCTCAGAAAACGAGAAAAAGTGATCTGATGTTTTTACTCCTTCCTGACGCCGTCAGGTTGCAATCCTGACGCCGTCAGGTTATCCTGACAAAAACTGGTCTGCGATTTTCTGGAAAAAATTCTGGAAAATTTACATCTTTAGAATCTGGAAAAATTTCTGCAAAACATCCATTATGACTCGATACAAGCATTTGACTCGAACAAACAAACATAAATATCTTTTAGTTAATTGTTATTCTCATGTTTACGTTTCTTTTGAAAACGTGTGTAATCCTCCCTACACTTATCCCTTATGTAAAATACTTTTATATGTAATTAAGACGAGGTTAAAGACAAAATAAAGTATTTTACAAATTCAAACATGAGAATAAACAATTAATAAAAGATATACGACACACAAATGAAAATGAAAAAACAAATACACATGGGTTGCCTCCCAAGAAGCGCTTGTTTTTGTTCGAGTCACGAGCCTGACTCTACCCTTATTTAACAGATAAAGGGGAAGTTTTTCCTACACTTAAGTTTAAGTGCGGGTGATAGTAGCAATACACACCCTTAGGGTGGAAATTTGCTACGTGAGGAGAGGGTGATGGGTGATTTATATGCTCAAAGGAGTGTGCTCCATTCATTATAACCTTACCTAAGTCTATTGGTGTAGCGGGTGAATAAAATCTCCCTCCTAAAAATGGATCATCTTCTATCAACTTCAAAAGATTCTTAGTTAAGGATCCATCTTGACCTAATAAACCCGGTTTAAACCCATAGTGTTTCTTGTTATCAACCATGAATGGGTGATATAAGTGTGTAAGGTCATGGGTTACTCCTATATTAGCTTCCACTCTACATGGCCTAGAATCTACCACCTTTATCAAGCAACTACCCGGACTATCTATTTTGATGGGTAGATTGGGGCCTAATTCAATTCCAAGATTCACATCTAAAGATGGAACATTGGGTAAGGTTTTTGGTTGAGGCTCCGGTTCATCAAAATTAGGAACTTCCCTAGGACTAAGAGAGAGGTCATGACAACAATCATCTAAACCTACATTCTCTAGTGGCGTTTGGTCCAAAGGTTCTCTATCAATCAGAGCTCCTATAGTCTCTTCTACTTCTTCCGGGTAAGTTATAGGTGACGTGTGTTCCTCAAGTGATGTTAGGACTTGTGGGTTATCCGATGGGATTGGATTTTCTACTCTATCCTCCATCTTATCAAGATCACCTATGTATTCATTTTGTACTGTGGTAACACCTAACCATGACATGCACCTTGGTACCTCAACTCTAATCATCTCCTTCCTAAACAACCTTTCGGACCGAAGTTTCCAAATTGAAAATAGGTCTAAAGATTCGTTTTTTGGGTCCCATGTTCCACTTCTAAATTGGGCGTGAATCTCAAAGGTTTCCCATGCATTTCGAACACCACATCCCCAAATATCCCCATCTGCTACATAGTCAAGTCTCCTTTGGGTTTCGTGGGCGATACGAGTGTAAAAGAATTGTAGTGGAAACAGTAAATCAATACCATGATAAAGGACTTTTTGTAATAAATATTTAATTCGAGTCCACGCCTCAGGAAAGGATTCATCATGATATTGCTGGAACCTCAAGATCTCATTTTGGAGTGGAAAGGGTAGATTATGTAGTGGATTTCGTTGATTGGGTGACAGTTTTGGCAGATTCGCGTTCTCCATAACGGCTAACGGAATAGTTAATGAAAATGGTTACGAACAAAGGTCACGAAGAAGGGGGATAGACTAAGAGAAAGCTAAAAATGAGAAAAATTTACTTGATAGGAATCAAGCAAAGAACCTAAACGAGGTGGACTACTAACTAGCTATTCTATTCCCCGGCAGCGGCGCCAAAAACTTGATAATGCTACACGCGTCGTTCGGGGTCAAAGGAACTTCCTTTTCTTCGAGCAAGTTTTATAACACCCTAGGCAGTGAACCTAATCGTTGTAGTGTAGTAATTAGGGTAAGCCACGGGTATTGATATCGTTTTCTAGGGGAATAGGAATGCTAGTAGGGAGTTACTACGCTAAGGTTAAGGTTGAGGAAGATTATTTTTTATCTTTTTATATTTTATGAAAATGGAAAGGTACGAATCTCGGGTATTGGATTTGGGGGGTTGGTATTTCTACCGATTACTCTACTATTATTTAATTATCTAAACTAAGGTTGTGGGAGTCTATGTCTAATTAATGTGTGCTCGTATGATAGTTTAAAGATGTGTTTACTTAGTTTGTATTACTCCTTAATTATCTCCTATTGATGGTTGAGTGTCACGTCTTATTCCTAGTTGCGTTGTATGTCTAAAGTTGTAGGGTATGCGTTTCTCCCTAACTCTTTGAACTTACCAAAGGGTCTTGTCTACAAACCCACTAAAGATTATAGACTCCTACTCTAAGGCGCTCTTCGGATGGTTTAGCCTACAATCACTCAGGTAATTATACTCTAAGGTTCACAAAGATGAATCAAGCATTAAGTGCACAACGGATGACCTATCGCATTACTAGATCATAAATCAACTAAGATAAGAAACAACCAATCAATATTCAATAATTAAGTTTCATACTTCCTAAGCAAACACACAAATAAATTAGCCGGACATGGAGAACATGCAAGTATACACACAAATAATCAAACACATAATTGAATTAATGAAGCAAAGACTTATCTTGATGTAAGATAGGGTTAAAAACCCTAAAATACTGTACAAGACACCTTAGGTTCGGTTTTAGGTTTTTACTCCAAAGACTCTCCACACAAAGACTGAAAAATTCGGATTCTATATATAAGATTACAATTGCGACGGCGTCACCTTATGTTTAGTGACGTCGTCGTGTCGCCGCCATTAGGGTTTTGTCTTGGCCACGTTAACCTTGCGACGGCGTCACCTTATGACCGTGACGCCGTCCTCTTCAGCTTCTGACGTCGTCTGGATTGCATCTAGGCCGTCTGAGTAGCGACGGCCTACTCTTTCACCACTAGACGCCGTCTCTTGAAAATACGAGTTTTGAGTTCTGTCCCGTCACAATAATTTTGGGACGGCGTCACCAATAGCACCTGACGCCGTCGCCTTCTAACTTCAGCAACTGTGAGTGCCTTGATTTCGACTTTTGCCATTTTCTTCATATATTCGCGCCTTTCCATCCAAATAAGTGCCATTCCAGCATTTTGCCTTCACGAGACCTAAAAAGTGAAAAGGAACGATATTAAGCAATAACGGATACAAAAGTGATCAAATAAGGACTTAAACGACCCCTCAAAATGGTACCTTTTAAAACCTTATCACACTGTCATTAAAAACAAAGCCAGACTTGTAGCCAAAGGTTACAGTCAACAAGAAGGCATTGACTATGATGAGACATTTGCTCCTGTTGCAAGAATGGAAGCCATCAGGATCTTCCTTGCATATGCAAGATACATGAACTTCAGGGTCTACCAAATGGATGTTAAAAGTGCATTCCTAAATGGTGATCTCAAGGAAGATGTGTATGTTCAGCAGCCTCCTGGCTTTGAGAGTAGTGAATTCCCTGACTATGTTTGCAAGCTTGACAAAGCCCTTTATGGACTTAAACAAGCTCCCAGGGCATGGTATGAAACTCTCTCAACCTTCCTGATACAAAACAAGTTTGTCATAGGAAAGATAGACAACACACTGTTTGTCTATAGAACACAACAGGATGTGATACTGGTCCAAGTGTATGTTGATGACATCATCTTTGGCTCAACAAACTACAAACTTTGCAAACAGTTTGAAAAACTGATGACAAAGAAGTTTGAAATGAGCATGATGGGTGAACTCACATACTTTCTTGGACTACAAATCAGGCAAACTGACAAAGGTATTTCCCTCAGTCAAGAGAAATACACCAGAAATCTCTTGAAGAAATATGAGATATGTGACTGTGCCTCAGTAAAGACACCAATGGTCCCTCCAAACAACCTTGGACCTGATCTCACTGGCAAATCAGTCAATTAAACCCATTTCAGAGGGATTGTTGGCTCACTGATGTATCTAACTGCTACTAGACCAGACATACAATTCTCAGTCTGTCTAATAGCAAGATATCAGTCCAATCCTAAAGAATCCCACCTCACTGCAGCCAAAAGAATACTCATGTACCTGAAGGGAACCCCAAACCTTGGACTCTATTATCCAAAGTGCTCAGGGTTTGATCTCAAGGGTTACTCTGATTCTGATTATGCTGGCTGCAACAATAACAGAAAAAGTACCTCAGGGTCCTGTCAATTTCTTGGAGGAAAACTGGTTTGTTGGAGTGCTAAAAAGCAACAATCAGTGGCTATGTCTTCAGCTGAAGCTGAGTATGTGGCTGCTGCAGGATGTTGTGCCAATGTTTTATGGATGAAAATTCAACTCAGTGACTATGACATCCATTACAAAATGGTACCCATCTTCTGTACCAGTGCAATTGGAATCTCCAAAAACCCCGTCCTTCATCAAAGAACCAAACACATTGATATCAAATATCACTTCATCAGGGACCACATAATGAAAGGAGACATAGAACTCCATTTCATCCTTACTGAACATCTACTGGCTGATATCTTCACCAAACCCTTGGATGAACCTACCTTCAGGAGACTGAAAGCTGAATTGGGAATGCTTGACATTGAAAGTCAGGCATCTGAAAACCAATCTCAGTGAGATCTCTGAAATGGTTCTTCCTCCCTGAACGAAACTCGAAATACAACCTCACTGAATGAGTAAGACTCATTCAGGGACACTGATAGTTAATATTGAGCATTAAATGAGTAACTAAATGATCCAAGTATCAGTTACTTAAATGTCCTAGGTTGGTAACTATGCCAATTTAATATAGGAATATATGTCTCTTTGTCTTACTGTCAACCATATCAAGGGTCCCTCACAAACTTACCTAATCCCCACTTGGCATTAAATGCCTCCTCTCACATGAAATATCTTATTGATATTTTATTACTGCAAAAGTGCACTTTTACTGTGCACTGCAACTGTTCCCTTGAATAACGGGATTTTACTGCGGGTAGTGGAGTGGTGGCATTAAATGTGGAAATTCAAACGTTTTCTAAAAATCGACTCTAAATATTCTCATTTGTGCACAAACCACCCCTCTCACCACTCTATAAATACCCTATTCAAAACCTCATAAACACACAAAAGATTTCTGCTAACAAAACTCTGTCAAAATCTCTTTTAAAACCCAGAAATCTTTATGTTCTTCAAAACCTTTTCTGAAAATCTTCTTTGTAAACCTTTACAAAAGTTTTTCATCACAACTTAAGAGATTCAAACCTTTGATTGTTCTTGTCAAGAAGTTTTTTTCAGAACCCTAAAAACTTTTAATGAAAACGGCAAGAACACAATCTCTTCAGTTTGCTTCACAGTGGGTAGGTGATCTTAGCAATGTTGAATTTAAAACAAATAATGTCATAGGAAATTTTGAATAACCTCAAAATGTCCCAGCCTATAAGGACATTATGAAATTTCTTTATAACTGTCCACTGAAAACGGCCTTTGTTCAGTGTCCCTCTACTCTGTACCAAAACCTTCTCAGGGAGTTTTGGGCTATAGCTAAGACCTTTGACCCGACACCCTCTACTGATGAGAACAACCTCAGACCACTCAGGGAATATCTCATCAGGTTCAGTCTTAACGGGGGGCAATAATTCACCCTGGATTATAAAACTTTTTGCACCTCCACAGGGTTAGACTACAACAACGGTGTTTATGTCGCCCATCCTGAACCCTCCATAGTGAAGGATGGGTTAAAACAAATCGTTTTAGATCCAACTTTTTTGGACAGGACCCCAGTCACCAAAAGTTCATTTCCTGTGGCTTGGAGGATCCTATTCACTTTTGTAATTCAGGTCCTCGGCAGGAACCACTCATCCACTAAACAAGTTAACTTTATTCAGTTGATGATGGCATATTGCCTGATGAATGGGGTCAATGTCGACATAGGGGAGATCATTTACAGTGATCTCGTAACCAAGCTACAGAGCAAAACTAGGACAAAATACGTTTCGTATCCTTGGTTTGTCTCTTGTGCTCTGCAAGTGTTACTGGGTACAAATTATGCTTAGGAAGAAAATTTTGGCGCTTTACCTGGCATCCTGAGCCAATCAAATTTTCAAAAGGACCCATCCCTTGTCACTAATATTGAATTGACGGCCCATATGGTTGCTGTAAACAACCAGAGGGAATCAGTGTCTCCTAACCCTGCTCCTATAAAGAGAAAGGGGAGGTCTCAGACTGGGACTAAGACCAAACCCAAGTCTCAGGGCCCTGAGGCTTCAGGAGCACACCCTAAAAGGCAAAAGAAGCCCCCGACTCAACAGACACCCACTGGAGACCAAGCAACATCCACCCAGGTGACAACGAAGGACACTGATAAATCACAATCAGTGCCCTTGGTCCCAACTACTACTCCCCAAGATCCAGATGGAAACAAACAACCCGCTGGTAGGGGAGCGCCTTCCACAACGCCCAGTGATGACATTAGCAAATCCAAGCCTTTGTTTGAGGGCACACTGATCGATCCCAAAGACTCAGAGGGAACCAAACAACCCGCTGATAGGGATATCACTGTCACTGACTCCGCTAAAGGCACTGGGAAACACCCATCAGTGTCTCAGGGGAAGGGGGACAAAGACTCGGAGGGAAAGGAATAACCCGCCGATATGGAACCCAAAACCAATCCTGACTCCAAAGAAGGCACTGGGAAACTCCCACCAGTGTCTGAGGGGTCAACGGGGGAAAAAGACTCAGAGGGAAATATACCACCCGCTGATATGGAACCCATCACAAACCCCTTGTTAACTGTTGCTGATGTTACTGGGATACTTTTCTCCGATGATGAACCCGCTGAAAGTGAAGATGTTATTTTATCAGCAGGGGAAGAAGTGGACGCTGAGGTTCAATCTAAACAAGAACCTCAGCCTGATCCAATGGAGCATACTGGATCACCATTTCAACCTGAAGATAATGCTTCTGACTCCTCATCCAGCTATGATGAATTCAAGCAGTTTGACAATGTTCTTCCACTAACTGAAAGACAGCTGGTTCAGTGGATAACCAAAGCTTCAAGGAAGCTATACTCAGGGGTTACTGAAACATTGTGGGAACAACATACTAAAGCTGGTGCAAGTTATGCAGATCTGAAGGCTGAGGTACAAGCCTTTGATGAAAACGTTCATGAGCACAGGGATTGGATGTATGACAATGTTCACAGACTGGATGAAAATTTGGCTAAAATCCTCAGACACCTTCAGGGTGTTGGCACAAAGGTAGATGAAATCAAAGAATCTGTCAAAGAAGACCCAACACTCAACTCTAAAGTGATGGAGGCTACTGAGGTGTACTTGAAACAATCCTCCAGCCTCACTGAACTGATCGAAACGCTCAAATCAGCAAATGTTTAGGGTCTTCATTCTTCAGTACAGTCTCTTCAAGCTACATTGAACTCTGTGAACACTCAGATGGCTACGTTGGCTCAAGCATCTACTTCCTTGTCCTGGAATCTTGGGCCGCACATGACTGCTTTGGAAGTATCAGGCTAATTTGGAAGCTAAGGTCACTGGCATTCAAGCAGAAACTTCGGATATCAAGGCCATGATCACCGAAATTTATCAGGCCTTCAAGGGTCAAGCTGCTCAGTCCCCCTCAGCACCTACACCAACTCTTGCCCTCACTGACGCTCCCGCAACAGTTGAGGGGGAGACTACTGCTAAAGAAACTCCTCTTCACACTGAGGGGGAGCCAACACCATCAGTATTTGTAGCACCAATATCATCATCACCACCAGTCCCAGCTGTACCTATCTCATCAGTACCACCAACAACATCAACAACAACAACACTGACAGTCACACCACCTACCATGACAACAACAACACCCTTGGTTGCATCATCTTTCTCAGGCCAGGACAAAAGAAAAGGCATAATGACAACTACTGAGCTTGAGAAGATTCCCTACAAAATCGGTGACACTGAATATCTTCTCACACCTCAACAGCTAACTAAATATCTTGCTAAAGAAGAAAGGATATTGAAACAAGCTGAGGAAGATAAGAAGAGTAAGGAAGCACTGGTTAAAGTGATTGCCGAAGAAGCTGAAAATGTGGGAATTGATCCAAAGAAGCTTGAAAAGGGTCAGGCAGGACAGAGGTTCAAGGATGCTCAGGCAGCAAGAATGGCTGAAATGAAAAAGTAGTTGGAAGAAAAGAACAAAAGAACTGCAGCCATCAGGAAAGCAAGAATTGACCACTATAATTGGACAATGACAAGCAGAAGACAGCCTGAGAAGATCACTGATGTCAAAATCATCCCCAGGTCTAAACCACTGGCAATGAACGTCTACAGGGGGATGATAAAAGGCATTTTGAGGTTCATGATCCCCTAAAATTCACTGACTTTGTAATCACTGAACTCGATGAACTTGGTCCAATAATAGAAAAGAAGCAAAATGCGGCGGTTAAGGAGCTGATGAAGATGCTCAGTAAAAGGTATGAAAGACTGAGAGATACACCAGCACAACTGGGAATTCAGCCTGCCTTAACTGCACCACATGGATCTCAACCTCAGTCATCACAGGGAAAAAGGAAGAGGGTTGAGTTCCAACCTGAGATCAAAGTGCCTGGACTAGAATGCAACAGGGAGATGCCTGAAGGTGTTAAGTTCGTGAACTGTCTAGTGATTGAGAAGCCTGAAAGAGGGCTATTCCACATTGATGTCTATGGAAACCCTGATTGATCAAGCAGGTGTGGCTGCAATGCTAAGTTACATACCAGTGGCCTCTCAAATTCAAACTCCTGCAAATGTCAGGTTCTGTGTTGACTTAAATTCCAAGATAAGAGACCATCCTGAAAGGGAAACACTCGTCACCAAGAAAGTCAAGCTGGAAGCACTGGGAATCCATCTGGACTGACATCATTTTGAATTATCTTTTGTACTAGTGATAGGAACCTTGTAATTTGATCAATAAACGATGTATGTTTTGTTAACATATTCAGTGTTCCTTATTGTATTCATTAGTACATTCAGTGTAAGAAGAAGCCATTTGCTCACTTACACTGATCAAACACTTAGGCTATTTGTATATCCAAATAGGGGGAGACTGTTGGGTTCAGTAAATACCCAAACTCCTTAATCTAGGATTTGAATAGAAAATAGCCCAAGTGTTTAGTCCGTTAAATACTAACAGGTCACTGAGTGCATAGTCTCTCAGTGACTCATCTTCAGGATACTCAGTACGAGGCAAAGAAGAAGTCTCTCCACTTAGTAAGGCGGAACTTAAAGGGTGAAGACTGAGTCAAGAAGAAGATGATGGATTCAGTGAGTGATGACAATAACTCACTGAATCCCTAAGACTCCTCTCCAACTACTTACACTGAAGACAAACTGAATTAGAAGACTGAAGGATGTAAAGACTGAAGAATGAGCGGGACAAGGCGGGATAAGTTTGAATCAGATAAGACGAAGTCCTTATCAACCAAAGTCAACTTTCCCTGAATAGCAAAAGATCAGGCTCAGTGTCATCACTGAACTTAGGAAAGTATTCTTGTCTCTTACCTAGAATAGTCTTTGTAAACAGAGACAAAATACATCAGTATTTTGTCTTCTGTATGATGTCAGTTTGTCACTTAGGAAAGAGTTAAAAATCATACATGTATAAATAGCATAAGAGATTGAGTGAAAAGATTAAGCTTGTGAATTGTAAAAACACACATACACGCAAGCCATCTTTTCACTCCTCAAAATACAACTTAATCCCTGAGATAGCTCAGTGGGTTCTAAGAGTTGTGCTCAGACTTAGCCTGAGCTCAGAGAGGAGTCACCAAACTTTGTCATTTCAATCCCAAGTACTGTTCCGAAAGTACTTGGGTAACGTATTCTTTTTGATTCATTTCTAATAAAGAATATGATGTTGAAAATTATCTAGTGTGTTTTACTTATGTTAATTTCAGTCATTGTTCACTATTAACTTGTTTTTTATTCTTAAACTGTTTTAAACGATAGTGAACAGGGAACAACAGTTTTTTTTTTTTTTTTTTTTTTTTTTTTTTTTTTCTTATCTTTTTTAATGGATTAACTTAGAAGGCTTGTCTCCATAATTTTCTTTAAGGGAAATAATCGCTGCTGCTAGGCTAAATCAGGGGCCATTTTTGTTGCAAAGCGAACAATCAAGAACCATTTAGTGAACAATCAAGAACCATATTTGCTGGTTGCAGCATGTAACTCCTTGTTGTTTGCAGGAGGGATGTTATCCCTTTTATTTTAAGCATGTGTTGTGAAGTTCTTAAAGGGTTTGTGATTCCCTTTCTAATATTGGGTTTGGGGATTGTTTTCTTTCCTTTGTAGACGAATGATTCTCAATTAAAAACCTCCGCTTTTTTAATTTCCAATTTAGCTCAAAATAACTAATAAAATAACCGGCAAGTATATGCGTATCTTTGACTTTTTTTCTACATCCTAATTTAAAAACCAAATTTGCTTAAATTTTACTAAATTATGGCCAAATAAGAAAATATTTAAGCTATTTTTTCTCTAATATATTTTAAAAGAAAATTAATTAATTAAAGTATTATCTAATAAGAAATGATTTAGTTTTACAAAATGTCAAAATCTTCTATTGAGGTTTTTCTTTATTATGTAAAAGATTGGATAATTTACGTAAATCAGTTTTATCTAATCAATAAAGTTACTCTTGATATATTTTTAAAACAAAAGTAAGGGCATCAACAAGTACACCATGTTGATGATTACTCCGTCGTTCCATCCCTTGCAGGCTTGCAACCTCATCATGAGAAAAATGGTTAATTGATCTACAAACTAAAAAATAAATAAAAAAATGCATGGATTCTCTATCATTGCTCAAGGCATAGATGTTTACAGACACGTTAAACTCCCATGAGGAAATCTAATAGCACAAAGATTGTGAATCAAGTTTAGATCCCAACACGCCATACTCAATAAAGAAAAAATGTTTATTCTTGAGGGCCTATTTTACCATTGAAAACGTGAAGTGTGACTAGCAAAAAAAAATGTGCCACAAAAATTTCCACTCTTAGCTTTGCGCATCATGTTTTCTACAAACTTTAAATGCAACACTCTTGTGCTTTCTCCAAATAAACACTATCTACTATGCTACTCATAATCATGTTTTTTACTTTCTAACAGGAGTAGGGAGTACTTTTGACATATGGAATCACCTTTTCATCACTATTTTTTAACCCTTTTTCAACTTTACAGTAGAGAAAAAGAGTAGGTCACGTGAGGTAACACAGAAAGTCACGTGTAAGGGGTTTTCTGGACTTTCATATTTATTCATGCAAAACATAACATTTTCTTTTTATAAATACTCATAAAATAAAACAAAGAAATAAAAAGAAGAAGTTACTCAAATAATGACTGTTTTTGTTTGTTTTTTGTTATATGGTGGGCTCAAGTTTCAATCCATTTGATTGCGTTTAAGAACCTCTATCCCCTTTCATTCTCACCCTAAAACCCCACCCTAGTACACTGTGTGTTTTATATGTGTGTTTTTAGTGTGTGTATTAATCTTTATATAGAAGACTTGGCTCAACCTTACCTGCTCACGGTGCTGGGGTCAATGGGAAAAAAAGCAAAGAAAGTTCATTGAAAAAGCTAAAAGGTTTTAAAGCTGATTTTTCATTTTCTCAAAGCAAACTGCTTTTTGTTTATCTTCATTATCCCTTTCAATCTCATGAAACAAATAAAGCTGTAACAAACAACAACCTCCACTATAAACCATTTGTACTGAATCTATTCCATCTTTTAAGTTCCATAAATTCATCCATATGTTAGAAAACAACCACCATAACCTCACTGGTCCTTCTTCAACTAGTGATCCATTTGTTTCACCTGATAATGGTCTTGCAAACAAACGAAAACGTCGTCCTGCTGGTACTCCAGGTATATTTTATGTTTAGTACACTTAGATTGTCTCTTTGTAGTTAAAATTGGTTATCTGTTTATATCGTTTTGATGCAACACATAAATGGTTTTTAGGGTATTTAAGAGATAAAGTTTATCCAAAGTGTTTATATGATTATATGTCGGTGAAATAAATAAATGTTTCACCATGCTTGTTAATTATTCAAACCTGCTTACTTTCGTAAAGTAAGCAGTTTTGAAAATTCAGCAAACAGTTGCCGGAGTCTCCCGCGAGATTGGGGGTTTTTATTATTATTATTATTTTTAAAAAATTAACAAATAGATAAATAGTTTTCATAACGTGTTAAACTATCAACACTGTTTATCAGGTTATTTTGTTGGTAAATTTACAACCTAACGTGCTTTTACACAAATATACAGATCCGGATGCAGAAGTGGTATCATTATCACCAAAAACATTGCTAGAGTCAGATCGATACGTGTGTGAGATCTGTAACCAAGGGTTTCAAAGGGACCAAAATCTACAAATGCACCGACGAAGGCATAAAGTACCATGGAAGCTTTTGAAACGTGAATCACCAGAGGTTAAAAAGAGGGTTTTCGTGTGTCCCGAACCGAGTTGCTTGCATCATGACCCTTGTCACGCACTAGGGGATCTTGTGGGGATCAAGAAACATTTTAGAAGGAAACATAGTAATGATAAACAATGGGTTTGTGACAAGTGTTCCAAAGGTTATGCTGTTCAATCTGATTATAAAGCTCATCTTAAAACTTGTGGGACTAGAGGTCATTCTTGTGATTGTGGCCGAGTCTTCTCCAGGTATTTCCGTTTTCAAAATCTCTAGTAAATAGGTTATTAATTAGAACAATGAGTGTATGACATACTTCCACCTTGGTGTTTGAATTATTCTGATCACACATGAATTTTAGCAACAACTAACCGATAAGAAACAAAAATTCCTTAATGATTTTTCTCAGAAAGGGTACTACTATCGATTTCTGATCATAATAAATAATTCAGTAATAAATTCTTTGTTTCTGATTGTGAGTATAATATTTTTTTCTAGTTTGACTCTTGATAATATATACAATCAACCTCTAGAATCCTTGACTTGTTCCTTTTTATCAAGTTTTTTCATAGGTTTAGTCATCTTTATATTATAATAAAATGTTTGGCGTAATCAAAAAACGCATGATTAGATTGAAGTTACATTAATTCAGATCTTAGACAAGTCATTTTCAAAACTAACAAGCCATGTTCACTTGAACTATATCTTTCTATCTATAGATTATGGGAGATGAATCTTATACATCCAAATGTTTGATTTGTAGAAAAAAAATTGCTTTGTACACATGATATGGGCTATTATATTATTCTTTGTATAACATTATATTATATTTCATGTGTACAAAGTAACTTTTCTTTGTACAAATTCACTCCCATAAATTGCTTTTTACTAGCTAGTTGCTAGCCCTACACGAGAAAGCTTTGATATCTTCACTTGATTAGATATTTTGTCTTCTAGCACTAAGATCATTGTCTCTCTACATTTATCATCATGTTTTTAAATACTTTTGTCAACTTTTTAATGATTATTGCACAGTTGCTTGGTTTGACACATTTGTCTTTGTAGAGTCGAGAGTTTTATCGAGCACCAAGATGCTTGTACCGTTCGACGTGTCCATCCGGACCTACCTGCCTTCCAACAGGCATGTTCTTCTCGAACAGCCTCAAGTACGAGTCCATCCAGCGACACAAATTTGAGTAACTTCCCATCATTGCAACAACGAATACCACAACTCGTACCTCAAGAGACCCCATTTGCACAAACACAAGACACACATACACAAAACAACTTGGAGCTTCAACTCTTACCGTCATCGTCCTTATATGAACAACACAACGATAATGTGACCAATTTGAAGCTATCTATTGGAAGCGGAATTAGCTTCAATAAGGAAGAAGAAAGGATGAAGATGGCAATAGCGGAAAAAGAGTTTGCGGATGAAGCTAGGCAACAAGCAAAGAGGCAGATAGAAACCGCGGAGTTGGAGTTTGCAAATGCAAAGCGAATTAGGAAACAAGCGCAAGCCGAGTTAGAAAGGGCTAAACTTCTAAGAGATCAAGCTACGAAGAAAATAAGCTCCACCATCTTAGAGATCACTTGTCATTCTTGCAGGCAACAGTTCCAAACCGCGGCTAGTAATACTGGTGCAATTACTACAGCCGATGAGATGTCATCAGCTGTAACCGAAGGCGAAGGAGATTAGTTAGTTAGTACTAGTATTTTAAGACCAACATGTCCCTTTCTTTTTGCATTTTATATCTTTCTTTAAACTGCGTTTGTTTTCTGTGGGATTTTATTCATGTCCTTTTCCTTGGAAAAACAACATATATGTACACATATATGTATGTGTATATAGATTTTGGTACTGTCATGCTACATCTAGTATTCTAAGATATAAAGATTTTGGGACAAGTCTATCTCCAGCTTCCTGATGAAAGAAATGAGATCTGATGATGGTAGTTTCTCATTTTTTTACTTTTGTGAAAACACTCGCACATGTTTATGAGAAGTCACATTTAATACCCTTGGGCTATAGAACATAATCAAAGGTGCATGGTAGTAAGAAACAAGAGAGCTCTCGTAAGAAACAACCAAGAAAAGTGACAACAGGTTACAAGCATAACTGAGATCACGAATCCAATCGGTCCATACGAGACGTATTTTCCGGCTTCTATAAATTAACAATGCAAGATAAAGTAATTAAGTGTTTTGATATCCTCGCACACAAAGTCTATACGAGGCGGTTTTAAATTGGAACAATACAAACCTTATTCCTAAAGCACCAAATGATCCAGATTTTAGCAACCCCATAAAAACCACCACTCAAAGTGATGGGACAGGATTAAAACGAACCTTCTCTACAGCATAGAGGGTGCATACCTACGCCATAGAGCTCTCGAATAAATTTTTATTCGAGGCATAAGGCCTCTACGTCGTAGAGGGAAAACTCTCTTTACGCCGTAAAAACATCCTATCCAGAATCTTCTATTATTTGTTTAATTCATTTTTTTCTTAGATTACTTTCTCTACGAGTTTTACTTCTTTATTTATATATGGCTTATTATCATTGTATGAGACATCTTGGATCATTAATAAAATTGTGTTTTAAAGCTTTATCTCTTGTTTAGGTTTTAATACCTTGAGGTAAAATTCGCTTTCAGTTGGTATCAAAGCTTGTTAGTTTACTTTCTCTACATGTTTTACTTCTCTATATATATATGGCTTATTATCATTGTATGGGACATCTTGGATCATTAATAGTGTTTTAGAGTTTTATCTCTTGTTTTGGTTTTATTACCATGAGGTAAAATTCGCTTCCACGTCCTGTGTCAGTTGGTATCTAGAGCTTGTTAGTATCCTATATAGTGACTGGTGTGGAAGATCCAAAAACCCATACTGTTGGTGGGGTACAGTCGACCGAACACATGGATCGTGCGATCAATGATCTCACATCCAAAATCTTGAGTATGTCCACTATGTTTGAAGAGATCTGATTCGCGATCGGGGGTGGTGGTGGTAATCACTCAATCGTGAGGGTAACAATCATGGTAATCCTGGATTTCGTTTTAACAAAGAGGGTTTCTTTGAAAATGATGAGCGTGACCAATCTTCTAAACAAGACAAGATGATTTCGGGTCTTTAGAGGAGGTTCAACGTGGTTATGGGGATCGAGAAAGGTACCATGTTAAGGATAAGATTCCTAATTTTCTCGGAAATCTTGATCTTGAAGCTGTGTTGGATTGGTTGTATGAGGTTGATAAGCTTTTGACATCATGGATGTTCTTGAAAAAGAGCAAGTCGAGATTGTAGCTTACAAGTTACACGGAGGAGCTGGAACTTGGTGGCAAAACAAGCAAGACAACCGTAGGAGACAAAACAAGTATCCAATCAACACATGGCCAAGGATGAAGAGAATGATCAAAGGTAGGTTTTTACCCCTGGATGTTGAACAAATTTTACATCAACAATATCATACTTGTGTTCATGGGAAAAGAACCGTGGTGGAGTACATGAGTGAGTTCTTAAGGTTACAAGCTAGGTGTAACTTGAAGAAATCTGAAGAACAAATTGCTGCTAGGTATATTATTGGGTTGAATCAGTCAATCTGAGGGAATTATATCTATAGTCAATTTGGACTAATGATCAAGCTCCAACTTTATCTATGAAGGTTGCAAGGTCAATGTCCAAGCGAGCTTTGAACTTTGGGGAAACACTGGAAGATAATTCATAATAAGTTCTACTCAGGTAACCCAATATAATCAAACTCAATTAACTATTGAAACTAATACATCTTTTAGTTTGACTTCTCCAGTTTTGGTTAGTAGAAGTGGTGTGAAAAAGTAGGTTATTACTAAGAAGACAGATTCTAATATGTATAACAAACTTGTACCTCCTAAGTGTTCTAGGTGTAGTTTACGGGATCATAGGTCGAATGAGTGTCCTAACAGGAAGCTGAATGCATATGTTGGGGAAAATCATGAAAGTGACACAAAGATTGATTTTGGAGATAACTTGAAATATATTGATGAATTTGCTCATATTGAATGTAAACTTGATAGTGCAACATACTTTGTGTGCAACAAATATTGAAGACTTTTTACAAAGGAACAAGATTTTTGAAACTAAGTGTGTGATTGAAGATAATGTTTGCTCATTGATCATTGATGGAGGAAGTTGTGAAAACCTAATTTCCAAAAAGCTTGTTAAGGCGTTGAAGTTACCAGTCTAACAACATCATAATCCGTATAAGTTAGGTTGGATAAACAAAGGTCCTGAAGTAAAGGTGAATGAGGTTTGCAAAATTCCAATTGATATTGGAATCTCTTATCTTGATGTGGTGTCTTGTGATGTCGTGAAATTAGGTGCTAGTCATGTTTTCCTCGGAAGATAATAGCAACATGATGTAGATGCAATACATATGGGTAAGAAGAACTTTTTTGTGTTTAATTGGTTTGAAAAAAAAAAAAAAAAAAAAAAAAAAAAAAAAAAAAAAAAAAAAAAAAAACATCTATTTTTCCCAATTGTATGCGTCCACCGGATTTGAAGATATTTTTCGTTCACCCGTTGATTGAAAATGGTGAGAAATCGAGGGCGAGTTTTTTCAAGCGAGAGAATGATGGGGACAAGATTGAAACGTGAAGCTCTGCATCATAAAGGGCTTTGCATGCCTACGCCGTTAAGCTCTCAAATAGATTTTTATTCGAGGCATAAGGCCTCTAAGCCGTAGAGGGAAAACCCTCTCTACGTCGTAGAAACATCGTATACAGAATCTCCTATTATTTGTTTAATTCGTTTTTTATTCTCATTAGGTTCCTTTCTCTACAATTTTTACTTCTCTTTAAATATAAGGCTTATTATCATTGTACAGAACATCTTGGATAATTAATAAGGTTGTGTTTTATAGTTTTATGTTTTGTTTGGGTTTTATTTCCTTGAGGTGAGCCTCGTTTAATCTACCTTTTGATTAGGGTTTATCAAAATTTGTTTCCGCGTCCTGCGTCACAAAAACTCTTATAGATTAATAGAGTCGGCATAAGAGTTTAAGTCATAAACATTTTTGAGATATATGGTCATCAAACCCTCACCACTTTTGAACAATAGCCCATAGATCCTTGGCAATTTTTCGATCAACAACCAAGTAGCGAGGATATTTTATTTTACCATCAAGTTTTAATTAAACTAGCAAGATGCTAGAAAAACATACATAAAGACGAATAATACAAAGATAACATAGAAGCTAATCTATGATCAACATATTCAATCTGTCTTTACCAGAATTGATTTTCTAATCCTATTAATCCAAATTTTTAAGAGAGTCTAAACAGTTATTTGTGATAGATGGTAATACATCATCTGCACGACAATAGATTACATATCCAATCAAAAAGCAAGTTGTGCGTTTTTGGTACCGTTAGCTGTTTCTTCAGGACCTTTGCATCGAGCATAACTTTTTTGGTTTCTCCTTGGACCAAGGGCCTCTTTGGCTCTTTCTATTTAAACATCTTCCCGTTCTAGGTAATTTCATCATATTTTTAGAGACATCCTAGCAACGTGCCAGGAACAAAGAGTTACAAATATAGGGAAAGAGCATACGTTACAGGGGCCATTAAACTACCTAATCCAACTTAAAGGAGCTGATTTAACTGTAGTGGATATCCAAGAACGTACGTAGCTCAATCACTCAATGTCCTTGAAGATGCGCTTCTTCTTTTCTCTTTTTTGGGGGACGAAAATCATAATTTTCAAAACTGCCAAATGAGCCAAAGAATGGTCTGAATCACAAGTGACTGGCTGTACAGATTACAAGATGCATTATCTGCCATATTAACTGTGTCTTCGAGATTGGTGATGTCTAATACGGAGTATATGATTTCGGATTTTCCAACAACTGATACCTCATTTTCAGTACTACACTTAACATATATAACCAACTACATTTTCATGATAAAAATAGATGGTCATTGTGGGAAACGGTGTACACTTTTTATTATAATAATAAATCAGATTACAATAATAAATAACAGAAAGTAAAAACAGTAAATAAACGCAGACAGAAAGGTGTAGAAGAAGAAGACAGACACTATTAAACGTTAATCAAAGAAAAGCAGTAAAGGTCGTGAACGAGGCTCGTGTTTAACACGATTCCTTTAAAACAGATTCGCCTTCTGTTTCCCAGGGTACAACGTTCTAACTGTTGCACAGTCGGACCTGACAAACATGCCTGAAAGATCGCTGGAAACCTGTGTGCTTCTGATCAAAAAATTGCTGGAACTCGTATGGTAAGGAGCTACGTTTTTCTGAATGTGTTAAAACGAATGAGACCTATGGCTTTATTTATATTGAAGACTCAACTTGTCCTCCAAGAAAAATATTGCAGCCATATAAACGAAAATCTGTTATTATCAAAACAGATTCGCAAATCTTTTAATACTTAAAACTGATTTGCATATCATTTAAAAACATAAACCGAATTCTGTAAACTTACTTGATAAGTTTAAATCTATTCCTAAAATAGATTTACAGAAAATTCTGGAAAAAAGGAAACACGAAACTGCAGCAAAAAGATACGCACGTATGCGAGGCTTCGGAGCTGCATTCGTGTCCGCAGGTCGCGCGGGCTCGCATGAGTTCAGAAGCTTCGAACTCATTTTGACCCGGAAATCCCATTTTCTGCACCCCCCCCCCCCCCTGCGCGCGCGTAGGAGTGGGAGCATAACCAACCTAAAGGAATTTGATAGCCAAAACTACAATTTCCTTATAAACAAGCTTCCACTTCTTGTTTTGGGCGATGTGGGATTCTCCCATTTTTCCAAGTTTTTATGTTTCAAGTGCCTCACTTTGAGACACGATATCTCATTCATTTCAACTCCATTTTGGACATACTTTAGCTCGTTGCGAAGCTCTCGTCGAGGAGAACGCAAAGCTACTAAGAAACATAAATATATATAACATATACATATATTAAATAGTGTCCAAAATTTGCAAAAACTCATTTTGCAAAACCAATTTTCCAACAATCCCCCACATGAATGGAGATCGGTCGAAAACACATGAAAGTTTCGGTGAAATTTCTGCGGTTAAGTCTTGCATAGGATAGGTAGGTGTAACCCTTTGAACCTTCCCTTGTGAGATGTACTTAGTCTCCTAGATCTGAGTAGACGTGATGTCCTTGAACTCATCATCCATTTACGTAGACGACATTACACTTCACACAAGACTCTTCCTGACAATGTCAAGTCCTCATAGTCGTGTCCGTTATGGTCATGAACACTAGCCTGGTTCTGCAAGAGCTCTTAGGAATTGCGCCCCCACATTTCCCTTCGAAGCGACCCCACTTCTCTCTCACATAGGTGATTTCATCTTGAATCATTAAAAACATATGTTTTGTGATTTCATCTTGAATCATTATGCTTTATGATTTCATCCTGAATCATTAAAGCCATATGTTTAACCTTTCAACAAGTCACATTTGTTATAGGAATGGAATAGGAAAGTTACAATTTTTAGTTACTCCCCCACATTGACGTGACTTCCCCCACATTTCTATGATTAGGTTGTCCTATTGAACCCAGATCTTGGGATCTCCAGTCAACTGGGTTAGGTTTTCCTTCATAGAAACTCATTCCTTCAAGGGCTTTAGTCCCATTCCTCTAGACGACTTACTTACTAACTCTCTGCTTAAGCCTTTCGTAAGCGGATCCGCGATGTTATCCTTTGACTTCACATAGTCAATTGAGATAACTCCTGTTGAGAGTAGTTGTCGTATCGAATTATGTCGACGACGGATATGTCTGGACTTTCCATTATACATTATGCTATGAGCTCTGCCAATTGCCGATTGACTATCACAATGTATACTAATGGCCGTTACCGGTTTAGGCCACCTTGGTATGTCCTCTACGAATTGACGTAGCCATTCCGCCTCTTGTCCGCATTTATCTAACGCGATAAATTCTGATTCCATCGTGGACTTAGCTATAACAGTTTGCTTGGAAGACTTCCAAGATATAGCTGCCCCTCCTAGTGTAAACACATATCCACTAGTCGATCTAGAATCCTTTATGTCAGATATCCAATTTGCATCACTGTATCCTTCGATAACAGCTGGATATCGATCATAATGCAGTCCATAATCGCGACTGTATCTCAAATAGTGAAGTACCTGAGTCATAGCTGCCCAATGTGCATAGCTTGGGTTACTAGTATACCTACTTAGCCTGCTAACAGCATATGCTAAGTCAGGTCGGGTACCTGTCATCAAGTACATTAACATGCCAATAATTCTTGAATACTCTAATTGGGCAACACCTAAGCCTCTATTTTTAGATAGATGCTTACTGGTGTCAATTGGAGTTCTAGCTAGGCCGGAATCCCCCGCATTATGAGTATTAAGAATTTTGTCCACATAATGTGCTTGACTTAACACAAGTCCATTATGAGTTCGTATGATCTTTATTCCAAGGATCACATCAGCCAAACCCATATCCTTCATGTCAAACTTTGATTTCAACATGTCTTTAGTAGATTTGATCATCTTGTCGTTACTGCCAACGATAAGCATATCATCAACATATAAACACAAGATTACATATCCACTATTTGTGTCTTTGACATAAACACATTTGTCGCACTCATTAATTTTGAATCCACTCTCTAGCATGGCGTGGTCAAATTTTTGATGCCATTGTTTGGGAGCTTGCTTTAAGCCATATAATGACTTAACAAGCCTACAAACTTTGTTCTCTTGTCCAGGAGCTATGAAACCCTCAGGTTGATTCATGTAGATTTCTTCTTCTAAATCTCCGTTTAGAAATGCCGTTTTCACATCCATTTGGTGAACTTCCAAATTTCTTAAAGCGGCAATAGCAAGTATCATCCTAATCGATGTTATTCGCGTAACAGGCGAATATGTATCAAAGTAATCAAGACCTTCTCGTTGTCTAAATCCTTTGATTACTAATCTTGCTTTGTACTTGTCAATGGTGCCATCGGCTTTCATCTTCTTCTTGAAGATCCATTTATAGCCTAGTGGTTTACAACCAGGAGGTAAATCCACGAGCTCCCAAGTATGATTTTGTAAAATAGAATCTATTTCACTTTTAATGGCTTCTTTCCATTGAGGCCCTTCTGAGGAAGTAACCGCTTCTCGGTATGAAGTAGGTTCATTTTCAACCATAAAAGAAACAAAATCGGGTCCAAACGATTTCTCGGTTCTTGCCCTTTTGCTTCTTCTAGGTTCAACCTCTTCTTCCTCAGTTTGATCTTGTCTCTCATCTTGGAGATCATTATCATCTCGTTGTCTCTTATCTTGGACAACTTCGTCATCTATTCTAGATGAACTTCCAGCTTCCTTCGTTAAACAAGGAAAAATAGTTTCAAAGAAAGAAGCATTCCTTGATTCCATTAAAGTACCCTTTTGTATATCCGGATTTTTCGATTCATGTACTATGAAGCGATAAGCACTGCTATTCTTAGCATATCCGATGAATATACAATCTACAGATTTAGGTCCAATCTTTTGGGCCTTGGGAGTCGGTATAGCGACCTTTGCTAGACACCCCCACACTCGTAAGTACTGATATGATGGCTTTCTTCCCATCCATAATTCATAAGGGTCTCTTCTTTTTCCTTACGAGGTATCTTATTTAAAAGATAAGTTGCCGTTAAAATGGCTTCCCCCCACATGTCCTGGCTTAGACCAGAACTTATCAACATGGCATTAACCATTTCTTTCAAGGTACGGTTCTTCCTTTCGGCAATACCGTTCTGCTGAGGTGAATAGGGAGCAGTGAATTCGTGTCTAATTCCATGTTTCGCACATAGATCAGCAAATGGAGACACATATTCACCTCCTCTATCACTTCGTACCACCTTGATTTTCTTACCAAGTTGATTCTCAACTTCGGTTTTGTATAGAACAAACTTGTCTATAGCTTCATCTTTACTTTTCAGTAAGTAAACGTAGCAATACTTTGTACAATCATCAATAAACGTGATAAAGTACTTATTGCCACCTTTTGTGGGTAGTGATTTCAAATCACATATGTTAGTGTGTATCATATCAAGTGGTTCGGTTTTTCGTTCAACCGATTTGAAAGATGCTCTTGTAAGTTTGGCTTCAACACAAGTTTCACATTTATATTTTGAGTCAATATGGAAATTAGGTATGCTATTAAATTTAATCAAACGACGCATCGAATTAAAATTTACATGTCCAAGACGGCCATGCCACATATTAGAAGACTCAATCAAGTAAGCAGAAGAATTCATTTTATTGATATCATTCTTAACAACCATTACATTGAGCTTAAACATACCATTCAGGGCATATCCCCTACCAACATAAACTTGATTCTTAGAAAGAACAAACTTATCAGACTCAAAAATAAGACGAAAACCAAACTTGTTCAATTGCCAACCAAACACAAGATTCTTGCGAATCTCTGGAACATACAAGACATTAGTCAACTTGAGCTCTTTCTCGGATGTCATCTTCAAGATTACATCTCCTTCGCCCTTGATTTCAGCAGTTGCAGAGTTGCCCATGTTCAGCTTCTCTCCACTATCAACCGCTCTGAAAGAGTGAAACATACTCTTATCAGCACACACATGACGGGTAGCCCCAGTATCCACCCACCATTCCCTGTTGTTGGAACCTACCAGGTTAACTTCAGAGATCATGGCAATGACATCAGACACCATAGCAATCATGTCCACATCTTCATTCACCATATTAGCCTGGCGTGGAGTCACCCGCTTCGGCATCTTACAATTAGCAGCACGGTGACCTGGCTGGTCACAGTTGAAACACACCCCTTGGAACTTCTGTTTCACAATTGCAGCTTTAGGAGCAAGGTACTCAGACTTCCCTTTGTCCTTCTTGTCATTCTTTCCTTTTCCTTTGCCTTTAGCTTTGACATTGGACTTTGAAGATGACGAAACATGCTCAACCATATTTGCCTTTGCAGAATCAGGCGTATACGTGTTTTTCTGAGCCAGCTTGTTGTCCTCTTCAATACGAAGACGAACAACCAAGTCTTCAACACTCATCTCCTTTCGCTTATGCTTTAGGTAGTTCTTGAATTCTACCCAGCTTGGAGGTAACTTTTCAATAATAGCAGCAACTTGAAAAGTTTCACTCAAAGTCATTCCCTCAGCATGAATGTCGTGTAACAGAACCTGCAGATCTTGAACCTGACTTATCACATTCTTTGAATCAACCATCTTGTAATCCAAAAAACGAGCTACCACGAACTTCTTTGTACCAGCATCCTCAGTTTTGTACTTGCGTTCCAATGACTCCCATAATTCTTTGGCAGTCTTGGTCTTGCAGTACACGTTGTACAAAGAATCAACCAAACCATTCAGAACATAATTGTGACACAAAAAATCTGAATGTTTCCATGCTTCCAAGGCTTGAACAACCTGTTGATTAGAGGATTGACCTTCTGCAGGAGGTTCCACGTTAGGTGGGTTTTCTTTTAAGAACCGCGCAAGGTTCAAAGTAGTCAGATAGAAAAACATCTTCTGTTGCCACCTCTTGAAATTCTGCCCATTGAATTTCTCTGGTTTCTCAGCATGATTAGCAACCGTGTTGGTAACTGGCGCACCAGGTACGTTCACAGTAGTAGTCACAGGAGGGGTAGTCGTGTTTGTCATCCTGAAAATTCAAACACAAATAGTTAAACAAACTGTTTTTAATGGTATCTACTTGTACCAGATCTGATTCAACAAAACTCTAGCTTGGTTTTGATGGATCGAGTAAATCAGTTTAATAGAAACTCTATCTTGGTTTCGTTAAAACTGATAATAAACTGCTTTAAAAAGAAACGTTAGTCTGTTCAAACCAAACTGTATGTATAAATCTGTTAAAAGAAACTGATTTCCAAAGAAACTCAACAAGGTTTCGACAGAAAACAGTTTATAAAATCCTGTTAATTATTAATCCGATTTTATAACAAAGTGTTCTAAATTCGGTTAAACCGAATCTGTTTTAAGACTGTGGGAAACGGTGTACACTTTTTATTATAATAATAAATCAGATTACAATAATAAATAACAGAAAGTAAAAACAGTAAATAAACGCAGACAGAAAGGTGTAGAAGAAGAAGACAGACACTATTAAACGTTAATCAAAGAAAAGCAGTAAAGGTCGTGAACGAGGCTCGTGTTTAACACGATTCCCTTAAAACAGATTCGCCGTCTGTTTCCCAGGGTACAACGTTCTAACTGTTGCACAGTCGGACCTGACAAACTTGCCTGAAAGATCGCTGGAAACCTGTGTGCTTCTGATCAAAAAATTGCTGGAACTCGTATGGTAAGGAGCTACGTTTTTCTGAATGTGTTAAAACGAATGAGACCTATGGCTTTATTTATATTGAAGACTCAACTTGTCCTCCAAGAAAAATATTGCAGCCATATAAACGAAAATCTGTTATTATCAAAACAGATTCGCAAATCTTTTAATACTTAAAACTGATTTGCATATCATTTAAAAACATAAACCGAATTCTGTAAACTTACTTGATAAGTTTAAATCTATTCCTAAAATAGATTTACAGAAAATTCTGGAAAAAAGGAAACTGCAGCAAAAAGATACGCACGTATGAGAGGCTTCGAAGCTGCATTCGTGTCCGCAGGTCGCGCGGGCTCGCATGAGTTCAGAAGCTTCGAACTCATTTTGACCCGGAAATCCCATTTTCTGCACCCCCCCTGCGCGCGCGTAGGAGTGGGAGCATAACCAACCTAAAGGAATTTGATAGCCAAAACTACAATTTCCTTATAAACAAGCTTCCACTTCTTGTTTTGGGCGATGTGGGATTCTCCAATTTTTCCAAATTTTTATGTTTCAAGTGACTCACTTTGAGACACGATATCTCATTCATTTCAACTCCATTTTGGACATACTTTAGCTCGTTGCGAAGCTCTCGTCGAGGAGAACGCAAAGCTACTAAGAAACATAAATATATATAACATATACATATATTAAATAGTGTCCAAAATTTGCAAAAACTCATTTTGCAAAACCAATTTTCCAACAGTCATTATATTCGACAAATTTCTAGAACTTAAGATAAAAACACTAAAATGAAAGTTCACTCTTAATAGATTCTAGATCCTAGCTAGATCCTTTTTTCATGTTGCATGCCACACATTGTTTCAAAAAAGTCAATCTTTTTACTAGACATGCCGAAAATGAGATTAAAAACAATATCCTATTTACGATTAGTCAGGACCATGCACCAAAGAATAGTTATTAATGGCCCGTACAAGCATAAAGCTAACTACCAAGAAAAAGATAACAAATACAGTATACGGTATGAGTGTATGTAAGATTGTGCTCTGATTTGGTGTGTGTTTTCACGTGATGCATCACCTTCCTATTCTTGATTTCGAATAATAAATGCATGCGAAAACCCATAAGAGAAGATCATGTTTTTCAGTGCCATGGTTAGAGTGGTTAAATGCAGTCACTAGTCGCTCTCAAACAACACCTATATGGACACAAATACCCTCCTTTGACTGCCCCATGTTTGCATGCATGTCAATTTTGTACAATATTTTTCTTTTACTGTATATCGTTTTCTACATAAATATCGAAAGTTTCGTCCACTATATTACAACGAATACGTCATTTTATACCTAAACTTTTTCATGATTTTGAAATACCTAAAATATTCTTATTCACTCCCCGTGTCTCAAAACAATAGTCTTCCAAAAAAAACGCTGAACTTATATAAAACAAAACATAATTATTAAAGTTTTATTTTTTTTCTTTTTAATTTTTTAAAAATATAGTTTTATCATTAATTAGTTAATCTTATCTTCTTTAAAAATAATAAACATTCAAATAAAAATAATATGATAATCTAGATTATATTTCTATACATATTTTTAATAGTGCTCGATTAATTTAATACAACTTGAAAGGAATGGTGAACAATTATTCTTTTGGAGAGGAGGGAATACAACTTTGTAAAAATTATATAAAGTTACAGTAAGTTTTGTGCTGCTAGTCGTAAAATATTTATTAGGGCTAATAACCTTTTAAAGTACTATACTTGTCAAAATGACAGTTTTGCGTATCGAACTAAAAAAATAACTCTTTTATATATTAAAGTTGACATTTTTGTCTTTATTTAAGTATTATGACCATATTATGACCATTTTACCCTTCGAAAAATATTTCCAAAAAAAAAAGAAATTCGAAAAAAAAATTCAAAAAAAATATTTTGGAAAAAAAAATTAAAAAAAAAAAGTATTTCGAATTTTTTTTTTAGAAAGGGTAAAATGGTCATAATATGGTCATAATACTTAAAGAAAGTCAAAAATGTCAACTTTAATGTCTAAAAAAGATTATTTTTTTAGTTCGTTACGCAGAACTGCCATTCTTAACAAGTATAATGCTTTAAAAAGTTATTAACCCTATTTATTACAAACACATATGCATGAAAAAGTCTTGATGTCGTTTACACACATAAAAGCAAAAACAAGGTTGATGTTACCATTTTTCGCACAAAAAGAAACATGTCTAGTGGTGTAGACACCTCAAGCTGGGCATGAGGTTAACAAAGCTAACGATCGACTTGTTAATGCTAAGATATCTCCGTTCAGCTCACTATGACCCTGAGCTTGTGGTTCACCGGCAGTGGCGGAGATAAAAAATTGTAGTGTAAATTTTCGAAAATTTTCGGCTATTTTGTTAATTCCCCCCAACAATCAATCCAATTTTTAGTGTAGTTTCCAATGTTGCAAAAATCGTGAATCGGTAGTCGGGCGGTTGACCAACCTGCAGCGAGTAATCGGACAAGGCAGGATTAATCGGATTGGCATTTCCTGCAAGTTTTAGGTATTTCTGGAGACCAAACTAAAGATCTTAACTGATTCCGAGCCTACTATGTTTCCAAACCTCAATAAAAGAATCCAATTCTGATTATAAGACCCATTGTGCGTTATAAGTGAAATAAACGATCCCCATTGTGCGTCATAAGTGAAATTATTATTTTTTTAAAGTTGACCGATTCGGCCGATTTTTTTACCGATTAGGCCGATTTTTTACCAATTCGGCCGATTTTTTACTGATTCGGCCGATTTTTGACTGATTTTTTGCCGATTTTTTTACCTGGCCGATTTTTTGACCGATTTTAAAAATTCTACAAGGTGTATGGCCGATTACCGATTAATCGGCCGATCCGGCCGATTTTTGCAACACTAGTAGTTTCTAAAACTTATCATATTTTGCCCTCTCAACAATAAAGTTCTGGCTCAAATTATCGAGCTCAACAACTTGTAGTCACTAGTTTTACATGGTTAAGTTTTACTCTTACTCAAATTAATAAAATCTAGCTCAACTAGATAGTGTAAGGCTGAACGGAGTAAGAAGCTCAACCGACTCATCGATCGATTAGGTGATTGATCGTCCCTTATGTTGGCGTCGATCGCCTAGCGATCAGTTCCTTTTTTTGTGTTTCGATCGGCCTCACGATCACTGATCATCCAATGTTTTGTGTATATATTTGTTTGTGTAAACGTGGGCTACATTGGGCTAGGCTTAAAAATAATTAAAAATTAAAAAAATTAAATGCTATTGTTGATTTGTTGGGTAACGTTTGTCTGTATAAAAAATGATAAATTTTTTTGAATGTTATTGTTGGGTAACGTTTGTATTGAAAAAAAAAAAAAAAAAACAAAATAAAACTTTTAAAATTTAAAAACTTGCCTATAAATACCTCCACATAAACCACAATTCAAACATTTCTCTCATTCTCATTTCGCCATGTCTAAGAAGACACCCCAATCAAAAGGCCGAAAATCCCGATTGCCATGAAACATTCCACATTTAACACCGGATCTGAGTTTTCAGTTAACCGGTGTATCACCAACCGTGAATTTTTAACCCACTAGTTTTGATTATCATTCGCAAGTACCTCCACAACAACAAACTCACAACCCATTTTATATAAATCTTCCATTCAACCCACACTATAATAACAACCAACAACAACAAAGCCAATCCCATCGAAGCTCATCCCAACAATCTTTTTTCCAATCACCAGAAAGGTTGTATCATCCAACAATGGATTCATCGACGTTTTCCTACTCAAATCATCAACCGTATTCTTCGGATAACCGCATTAACCTTGCTGCTTGTGATTTTGAAGAACAATTATACAATAATCCATATTTTTATCTGGGAACTGGTTCGGGTTAACCGACTCAAGATTATTCTGTAGATCAAGGTTCGGCTCACGGATCGTTTCACGATTCGGTTCTAAATGATGATGATGATGACGACGACTCTCCTGTCGAAGAGATGTATCCGTTCAAAACTAAGAAGTCTACGAAACGAGCTACAAAGGAAAAAAAGAATAATGCCAAGAATGATTCGTCGAATTGAACAGCTGAGAAAGAGGTGGCGTTGTGCAAAGCTTGGTGTGATATGTCCGAAAATAGCGTGATGGGAAACTCTATAAAGGTTAAGGGATTTTGGGATAAGGTTATTGATTAATTTGAAAAATAAGTTGGTGCAAACAGAACTTACAACTCAATCATTAGCAAGTGGAAAAATAAGGTTCGTCTTAGAGTTGGTGCATTTTGTGCCATTTTCAACAGTGTTCAACAGAATCACGAAAATGGTGAGAATGACCTCAATATTTATCAAAGAGCGTGTGCAGAATACCCAGTGGTGTATGATCATCCCTTTCAATAAGAGCATTGTTCGGAAGTTTTGAGGGAGCATGCTGCTTGGAAGCAAGTTGAGATGCCTCATTTTGAGAACTAAGATACGGGTCGAATGAAAGCCAAGCTTCTGAAACCGGCTCGGATGCAGGTTTCAATTTAAACAAAAATGCGTATGCGCCTGATTCTGAAGAGACTCGAGATGAGCGACCAATGGGTCGTGACCAAGCTAAGAAAAATAAGAAGAAATCATCCACCTCCTATCAATCCACGACTTCGTATATTGAAGGGGTAGCCGATAAATGGAAGACCATTAAGTCGCTAGCATGGGGAAAGAAGAAGTCGGCAGCAGACGAATATTTCGAGTTGAAGAAACAAAAGTTGGAGCAAAGAGAAACATGAGTTGGAGATGCAAGAAAGAAGAAATTAGAAAGCAGCGAAAATGAAGGAAAAGAAAAATGAACTGGAACGTCAAAAACTTGAATTTGAGCGGCAAAAGAAACGTGAAAAAGACATCATATTCTATGTCACACCAGTCGACCCATCTTCGCCCGAACTACAACGACAAAAGCTGTAGGAAATTAAGGATTCAATCAAGGCACGCTACGACTTAGATTATTAGTTTAAGTTTTGAATAAGTATTGTAATGTTTTAATTTTATTTGAATTATTATGTAAGGTTTTAATTATTAATGAAATTTAAGTTTGTTGTTAAAAATGTTAAACAAAACACACACACACACACACACACACACACACACACACACACATATATATATATATATATATATATATATATATATATATATAATATATATATATATATAGAGAGAGAGAGAGTTAGAATCAAATAGGAAGAAACCACAACCACCCATTTCAGATGCACCTAAAAATATAGATGCATTTCTCCTTAAAAATCTCACTATAATTTGAAATGTGTAGCTAGAAATTCTTCTTATTATTCTCATTTTAGTTTTTCTTTTCACTATATCTATTCCCTATATATATATATTGTTAGGAATTGGAAATTCCATAAGGAAGTGCCGGTCACCCCAATTATAGTCTAGCATATGTTAGCTCGTAGACATATCGTTATTTACGTTATTTAGTAGTTAAGTAGTTAGTTATTAGCGTAGATTAGTTTAGTGTAAAACCGTGGAGGAAGGACGGGTCTTTACCCACTGTATGCCTGATCCACAGTCCGACAGGAGGACGTGTAGGTTGTAACTATAAATACCCCTTCCATCCTTGGAAGGGGTGAAGCTCTTAATATAACCTTGCATTTTTTTGTTTTCTCTCTCTCTCTAGAACTCCCTCTCTACTCTCTTCATCTCTCTAAACATGGCACTTGTGTTTCATCATAATCCTAGACCACCCGAATAATCAAACAACATATTATGTATGATCCTACAATTGGCATCAAATCTCAGGTTATGTTGTTTGTGCTGATTTGGGTCTCGTTGTATGGTTTTTATGCGGTTTTGGTTGATGCGGTTTGACGCGCTTCTTGTGATTTTGTTATGCGGTTTGTATATTGTTTGTTGATAATTGTTTGAGTGTGGTAGTTAAACTGTTTTAAGTAGATTGAACATACTTTTAAGTAGATTTTAAGTTGTGAAGAATCTGATTGTTGAGTCTGTTTTAAAAACAGTTGGCGTCTTGAAGTTGTTATAAGCTGTTTTAGTTGTGAATCTGCTGGTGTTATATTATTAATCTGGTTTTGATGCAGTTTTTATAACAGTTTTACAACTTATTCATCGATGCGGTTTTCAGTTCTTGGATGCGACTTGTGCTAAATGTGAAATATTCTTCTGTGCGGTTTGGTCAATTTCTTCAATGCGATTTGTGCTTAAATCTGTCCAAATGCTACGTATCATGTGCGGTTTGTCAACTTGGTTTTCATATGCGGTTTGTCAAAACTGTCCAGATTCAACGTACATAATGAGGTTTGTGTCAAAAGCGTTTTGTCCAGATTCATAGTTACAGGATGCGATTTGTCAAAATTCTATGCCGTTTGACTTTTGAGTCAACTGCGGTTTGTTGACCTTTATAAAATGATGTGGTTTGTGTAAAAAAATTCTTCGTTTTGCGCCTGAATTATGCATTTTGTTTCAATATGGGATGATGCGGTTTGTGCTCTAAAAGGATATGCGGTTTGTCACTAAAATAAGATGCGGTTTGAAGAAAAATAATAAGAAGCGATTTGACTGTTGGTTACGGGGTACGTTTTGTTGACAACCATAGACCACAAGCATCAAGATCAGAACAATCTAAACCTACTCATTCACAACCTCATTCATGACCTCATCAACAATCAACAATCTCAACAATCACAAGATTTGTAAACAGATTTCAACTAAACTACTACATCATACTCAACAAGCATAAACATCAACATCTACAACTACATCAGTATTCAACATACATCATTCATCATCTTGATACTAATCAAAACCAGAATCAACATCATAAATCTACTAACAATTCACATCAATTAATCATCTACATCAACCAAATCTCAGTTTCATCCTCATATATCAAGATTATATTTGAATAATAAAGATGTGAGCTTAACAATCATGTTAGTTCATTCTTCTGATTCGTGCATAAGAATAATATAATCACAACGTTGGATCTCAGTTCAAAGCTCGTGTAACATCAAGACCCTTTCGATCCAGGTTCACGAATCACATCATAGATCACTAAGCAAGACTCGAAACTAAAAAGTTACATATACTAAAGATCTCAGATTTTGATTTCGTGTGTAAGCTCCCGGAAAATTTCAATGTACTTAACGCTTTAATCAGGAATTAAACACGATCTATTTCGTCATGAAATTTTCTAAGCATCACATTTGCATATCATTTGGCATATGCATGATCAACGCAGCTTGAGCGTTCATAAATATACCGTTGTGATCCAAATAAATTTCCCCACGATTCTGATAATCCTAAAATACGTAACGAATACGTAAAAATTTGTAAAAATTACGAATTTAATTATAACAAAAATATATAAAATTCGTATTGGGCCTCGGAACTCATTGGACTTTATACCACCTCGTGACTCAACCCGACTCGTTAATGGGCCTCGTAACCGGACCTAAAGCTACACAATATTCTCGTTGGGCCTAGGCTTAACTCACGCACCAACTAAGGAGCCCAACTCCCATTCTTCTTTAGTTATGGGCCTCGCCTAATGGATCAAAACCAAGCCCAAGATTTCATGTAAGAGAGTTAGTAAATGTTTTGTGTTTCTTTCTGTTGTAACTGGTCGAACAAAAGGAGAAACCAAACCAAATAAGTAACCAAATCAACCAACAAGATTAGATTAAGTTCATTTCCCCCTCATACCTCTAATGACGTGCGTGTATGTGTGTGATAAAAGGGAGACAAAACATGTCTCATTAGCTCCTAAACACCATTAAAATAATGAATAGCCACCCTTGACCTAGTAAGACTTTAAGATCCAATGTGTAATGTGCTCCAAGTCCAAAAACACACTCGACATACATGTAAGGATCCTAGAAATCGGCTGCCATGTCTTGCACGCCCAAGAAACCAATTTCACACATGTGAATAAAAATCTAGGAACTTGTAGGAAGAGATTAAACTAATATAGAAGCCATGCTACCTTTCTTCTTTATAAACCATCACAAGACTTGGCCAAACTCACAACATCACAAACTCTTTCAAACTTACTTACTCTCACTAAACATCCACTGTGGTATCGAAGGGAAACTTGAGCAAGATAAGAACACGGGTAACATTATAAGGAGAACAAGGGGGTTCTCGTTGGTCACTTCTTCTCGTTCACATCTCACTCGTATCATCACCACTCATTTTGAGTGTAGTAAGTCCCTTCCAACTCGTTTCCATTTCATTTCTTGTTTACATTTAGTTCTCACACGTTAAATATGTTATGCGCACCATTTCAATGCAACTCGTATGGTATGCTTGATCACAACACATAGTCACACGTTAAGAACTAGTCTAACATGTTGAGAACACATCACAAACTTATGAGGAACACTCGTACACCTTAAAAACGCACGCGAAGCATTAATGGGCCTAAAAGCCCAACTGCTCAGCCCATTAAGCCCAATCCGAGTCCATTAATGATCTAACCCGGCCCAATATGATCAAAATAAGCTAATAAGCTAAAGAAATAAGCTAGGGATAAGCTTGTACTAGTTACACAAAGTTTTCGTTTATTTCAAAAGTATTTCGGATCAAATTTGCAAAACAAATGAATTTCGGGTTAAAAGCGTAACATTTAAAAAGTTGAAGGTTCAATGTATTACGTATATAAACATGCATGAAAAGTTAAGGGACCAATATGCATCTTTTCTAAAGTAAAAGGGGTAATCATATACGTGCATGAACACGCTTAAAAACCACAAGGACCGAATGTGTAAATAGCCTAAACTAGTTATAAATAAAGTTTAGGGTGAAATGTGTATAATTGGAAAAGTAAAGGTTTAAAGCGTATAAAAGGAACCTAGAGGGCTGTTTTCGTAAAATCAGTTTTACCAAGGGACTAAAGATGTCATTTCTGAAAGTTTTGATATAAAATACATTTTGGGTACAAAGTGTCATTTTCTAATAGTATAAGGACCAAACTTGTACTTTTTGTAACTCGAGGGTAAAAAGTGTAAATTCGGGAAAAGTTTAGAAAAACTTATAAACCCATAATAACTTCGTAAAAACAAGTATTTTGATCTTATGAGTATTTTATTTCGGATAACGGTAAATGTATTACTTATATATATATATATATATATATATATATATATATTATGAGATTATAATTATATATATATATCAAATCCGATAAAACACACGGGGAATCTAAATACGTTAAAATGCTCAACAAATCTATTAAGATCACAACGGGGAAAACATTTCACTTATGCGTAAGTGAGGATCATTAATTAAGGCAATGTAGCACATAAATTAACTTAAAACGTTAATCACGATCGCACACTATTGGATTGGACAATCCAATGATCTATTGAATAAGAATATTCAATGCCCTATTATTTTGGTCGCGAACCAAAATGCTCATTACTGAGATTCGCCATCTCATCATTTTAGGTTTCGAGTTGGAACCTCCGCTACATTGTGCTTGATCTATTTGTGCGTGTGCATTTTTATCAAGGTGAGTTCATAGCCTCGCTTTTACTTTATTTTTATAAACCCCGCGAGGGAGATACATGCTCTAAACTAGAACACAAGGGTTTTTCATAAATGCTTGATCTTCTTGATTATTGGTACTGCCTAAGTTGTTAGCCACAAGTCCCCTGATCATGAACCATTAGTCACCGCGAGTGAACGTAGATATCGTGAATAGTACTATGGGGAATAACGAACCCCGTTTCGGTTATAGAGAAATAACCGGGGCGCACCATAGCGAATATCTTTAGGTAATTGGCTATTACCTCCTTTGGGGCATACTTACTTACACTGGTAATTCGGTGTATGCAGTTGAGTCTTGGTTTCATGAGCTTAGCGCATAATAATCTGTGATATTTTTCTTATGATATTGTTAGTTTACAATGATCATGATCTTATACTTGTGTTCAACTTATTTTAAACCTATGGACTTCACTCAACATTTTTGTTGACCTTTTTAAGCATGTTATCTCAGGTAATCAGTGAAGATTATGACCAAGGTGCGGAATGGGGCATGGCAAGGCTTATCTGGTGGTGTAAAACATAAAAGTTATCATTTCTTTCAAACTCATGATCTTTCTTTTGGGAAAAACACTGGATCTATTTACAATATTTTGTATCAAACTATGAGTTTTCGATGAATGATAACTATTTTAATAAAACGTCTCTTTCGAGTCGTTTTCTATAATTATTGACTATGATCTCCATTCAAGTAACACCCGAATTAGTCTTCCGCTGTCATTAAGATTTTCGGGGGTGTTACAGATTGGCATCAGAGCCAAGGTTATAGAGAACCAAAGAGTTTTTCAAAATCATTTGGACTATAACCGCACTTTTAAAACGGGACTATTTTACACCACTGCCTTACGCCCTTCCGTGACCGCTCTATGCATTAGGATTGATGCATCACTAGATCATGAGTAAATTGCATTCATTTTAGTTATGCATGGAGATTTTCTTGGCAAATATGTGTAGCTAACTAAAATAATTATATTATTTGGCATTTACTTACATTAATTTATGGGTTGTTACAGTACCATGTCTGCATCCCACCCAGTTGTTCTGTCCTCAGACACTGAGATGGATGATACCATGTCCTCTACGACTGTCACTATGCCAGCTCATCCCAGTCCTGTCATACCAGCTACTGTTTCGGACGAAACTGAACCTTTTGAGGAAGGTGAAGTTGCCCGAACTCCTACTGCTCCAGCTATGACTGCTCATTCTCAAGAGTACAATGCTTTTGCTTCCATGACCCTAGATCAGTACTATGAGTCGCAGCAATGGCTACCTGCTTCAGATGTTGCTGTGGATGATGAATCATCCAAGTCATCAGAGAACACTGACTCTGCTTCATCAGATTCTTCTGGATCATCTGCCCAAGCTATCCGTCGTCGTCGACGTAGGATTCGTGTTCTTAAGCCTAATGAACCTGAGCCATTTGGAGTACCTTATAGACTGCATCCTAATGGTAAGACCTTCAAACGCACTGCTAGGAAGCGTGTGCGACCCATCACTATGACTCATGTGATGCCACCAGCTCAGTCACCATCAGGTCAGTCACCACCCTGCTCAGTCATCACCAGTTTCACCTGCTGTTCCACCTACTGCTACTTCACCATCACTGCCACTTACTGTGTTCTACCATCAGACTACTACTGTTCCTGTTTCATCACCACCTACAGCATCACCTCCTTTGGACACTTTTAGTGAGCCAATTTTACCGCTCTGCATCAAGTGCTATCCACCATCACCATCTGATCCTGACATGCCTACTCAAGTGGATAATGAGACCGGACCAAGGAAGAAATCCGGTGCTAGGAGATGGTCATTCTTGATACCTTTACTTCGACGTTGGAGAGAAGACGAGGGAGCGCCTAGTTCGTTTGAGCTTGGAGAAAGCTCGACTACTGCACCAGCTCCAGTTATACATGTTACCGGTGAACCAGTACACCACACTATCCCTCTGTTGGCTACGAGACTTATCAGGCACGGAGACCAGTTGAATGAGCTCATGGCACATTATGATGAGATTCCACTAGTTAGGATAGAGAGCTTGGAGGAAGAAGTCGAGAACCTCGTGGTAGGTCGCTACTCCATCGAGATTGTGTTTGATATGATGAGTACTCAGATTGTGGAGGCGAGAGAGGCCGTTAACCAATTGACTCGGAGATTGGAGACTACTATCCGAGATGCTAGTACTTTGAGAGAGACTGCCTTAGGTCGAGAGAGAGTCCTGCATCACGAACTTGCATCCGCTCATGCTCACACTGCTATTCTGGAGGAGAGGATTGATGACCTCGAGGCGAGAGATCGAGCCCGTGAGCAACAGATCCGAGACTTGACAGCCATGGTTGAGGAGATTCGTCGTCGTCAGGATGACGCATCGGGAGATGCGTAAATCCTAGTCATCTTTATTCCTGGAGCTACTCATGTAGCACGAGCACCGTACCGTTTAGCGCCCTCAGAAATGCAAGAGTTATCCAAACAACTAGAAGAGCTATCTGAGAAAGGATTCATTAGACCAAGTTCCTCACCCTGGGGAGCACCGGTATTATTCGTTAAGAAGAAAGATGGATCATTCCGGATGTGTATCGATTATAGAGAATTGAACAAGCTGTCGTCCACGTAATCAATTTGGCTTACCGTAATGAACCTTAAGTATTACCGGTATAGCTCAAGATTTACGCCAGAACCCATATAGAAGAAGAGAATGGGCATTGACTACTATAGGTCTAGAATTTAGTTAGAAGCTCATATGTGAGCTCGGAACATTAACTAGATTGTCTAGTAGCTAAGAACCATTCCCTATCGCCAAAAACTAACACTCGAACAAGTTAAGAGATATTAGCTATGTGTAGGCCTTACTAGGTAGAAAGAAGAATTGCTTATTATGGCCACGAGGGGTCCCACTCCTTGAACCAGATTACTTAGGAAAGAGTCTATCGAGAAGATCAACAAACCTATTGAGAACGTAAAGACTCCCGCGATTTGCCATGCCACGAGCACGATGTACTCATCGAGGTCCTTATTTCTACTGATCCTAAATG
>BPTQ01000009.1:277086590-277115013 GCA_019973895.1 Chrysanthemum seticuspe
ATCAGGCACGAAGACCAGTTGATGTGGAAGGCGAGAGAGGCCGTTAACCAATTGACTCGGAGATTGGAGACTACTATTCGAGATGCTAGTACTTTGAGAGAGACTGCCTTAGGACGAGAGAGAGTCCTGCATCACGAGCTTGCATCCGCTCATGCTCACACTGCTATTCTGGAGGAAAGGATTGATGACCTCGAGGCGAGAGATCGAGCCCGTGAGCAGCAGATCCGAGACTTGACAGCTATGGTTGAGGAGATTCGTCGTCGTCAGGATGACGCATCGGGAGATGCGTAGATCCTAGTCATCTTTATCTTAGTATGTATCATAAAGCCGCCATATGAGGCATTAAGGCTTGTATCTTTTTGGTTTGTAACCTTGGAACAAGAATTATGATGATGTAACTTATGGTTGTGAACAAAACTATGTAACGATGTATTCCATGGTTGTATTTCTATTATTCTGATGTTATGATATTATTCCTCGGTGATGTATGCCGAACCGATCCTTATGTCCTTATATATATTATGATTTGTCGAGAAAAATCATATTCATATCATATCATTTATTTAAAGTGGTAATCTGGACTATTATGAAATGTATAATATGAAATCAATTTTATCATCGATCGATAATTTCTTAATCTTGGTATTTATTCTTGGAAATTTTAGAAAAATGGTCAAGAAGAAAGCTACCTCATCCACCGTCACTCCCGCAGCTATTCAGAAAATGGTCGCTGAAAGTGTTAGCGCAGCTATAGCACAACATGTCGCTGATACTGCTAGAGCCGAAGCTGAACGCATTGAAGCTGAACGAATTGCCCAAGAGGCACGTGAAGCTGAAATTGCAAGAGAAGCCGAAATTGCAAGAGAATCTGAGAATGCCCGAATTGCTCGAGAGGCTGAAGCTGAGCGTGTCGCTCAAGCAGCACGTGAGGCTGAAGCTGCTCGCATTGCTGAAGAGAATCGTGTCGCAGAAGCTGCACGTCTTCTTGAAATGGCAAACTCAAATGCAACTAACACTCCAACAAATCAAAGTGAGTCCACTGTAACTCGCAAGTGTAATTACAAAGAGTTCATGAACTGCAAGCCGACATTCTTCAAGGGCACTGAAGGTGCTATTGGTTTACTTCATTGGTTTGAGAGAACCGAGACTGTATTTCTGCTAAGTGACTGCACAGATGATTGCAAAGTCAAGTTTGCGACTGGAACTTTGTTAGAAGATGCGTTATCTTGGTGGAAAGGCCATTCTCAACCAATTTGAATGGAAGAAGCTTGTAAGATTTCATGGTCAGATCTGAAACAACTGTTAATGAAACAGTATTGCCCGAGAACTGAGATCAAGAAACTCGAAGATGAGTATTACCACTTGGCTGCTAAAGGTAATGATCTCAAGACATACTTCAAGAGATTCCATGAGCTGAGAGCTCTATGTCCTCATTTGTTTCCCACCAATGAAAAGCTTTTGGAAGCTTTGATCGGAGGTTTACCTCGAAACATCGAAGGAGATGTCATCGCTTCGAATCCAAAACTGTTGAAGAAGTTGTCCTTGTATCCCACCGCCTTATGGAACCAATACTAAAGCTTGCAAATGCACAAGGCTCAAGTGACAACAAAAGAAAGTTTGATGATCAGAAAACCTCAAATTCCAACCACCATCAGTCCAACAACAACAATCGGAACAACAACAACCAATATCACCGCAACAGAAACCAACATCACAATCGGCAAAACCGAAGGCAAGAAGCCGCAAGGGCTTATGCTGCACCCACTGCTGGAAAAGGGTATGTAGGACCACATCCCCAGTGTAACAGATGTTTGATGCACCATTCTGGACCTTGTACTGTGAAGTGCGATAAGTGCAACAAGGTAGGTCATCAAGGTAAGCATTGCCGAAACCCTGGAAGAGGCAACACTGTGACAAACATGAACTGCTATGGATGTGGAGAACCCGGTCATTTCAAGAGTCAATGCCCAAAGTTAAATGTCGTTCAAACAAACAATGCGCGTGCAAGAGTGTACATGCTAGGAGATGGAGATGCACCGTTAAACCCTGACATTGTGACGGGTACGTATTCTCTTAACAATCATTCTACAAAAATCTTGTTTGATTCTGGAGCCGATAAGAGTTTTGTATCTACTACTTTTGCACCATTACTTGAAATATCCCCAATCGCCTTAGATACAACTTATGAGATAGAACTTGCCGATGGGAAAATAATAGGAACCAACACCGTAATCCGTAATTGTCCTATTCTATTACAAGATCACTCGTTCCTCATAGATCTTTTGCCAATCAAACTTGGAAGTTTCGATGTCGTAATTGGCATGGATTGGTTGTCCAAACACCGTGCTAGGATTGTTTGTGACGAGAAAACCGTTCATATCCCGATCAACGGTGAAACATTAGTCATCCAAGGAGATCAAAGTAGAAAGTACTTAAGTATCATATCCTGTGCGAAGTCAATAAAGTACATGGAAAAAGGATGTTATGCCTTCTTAGCTCAAGTAACGGAAAAGAAGTCGGAAGAGAAACGACTAGAGGATGTACCTGTAATCAAGGAATTTTCTGAGGTGTTTCCAAAGATTTGCCTGGACTCCCACCTGCTCGACAAGTCGAATTTCAAATCGATCTTATTCCTGGAGCTACTCATGTAGCACGAGCACCGTACCGTTTAGCGCCCTCAGAAATGCAAGAGTTATCCAAACAACTAGAAGAGCTATCTGAGAAAGGATTCATTAGACCAAGTTCCTCACCCTGGGGAGCACCGGTATTATTCGTTAAGAAGAAAGATGGATCATTCCGGATGTGTATCGATTATAGAGAATTGAACAAGCTCACAATCAAAAACCGCTATCCCTTACCAAGAATCGATGATCTGTTAGATCAATTACAAGGCTCGAGTGTATACTCGAAGATTGATTTAAGATCTGGATATCATCAGTTACGGGTAAGAGAAGAAGATATACCCAAGACCGCATTTAGAACTCGATATGGCCATTATGAATTCCAAGTAATGCCATTCGGTTTAACTAATGCACCTGCTGTATTTATGGACCTCATGAATAGAGTCTGCAAACCATATCTGGATAAATTCGTCATTGTGTTCATTGACGATATTCTTATATACTCTCGTAATAAAGAAGAACATGCGGAACATTTGAAGACTGTCCTGAAGTTACTCAAGGATGAAAAATTGTACGCAAAGTTTTCCAAGTGTGATTTTTGGATTGAGACAGTCCAATTTCTTGGTCATGTGATCGACAGTGAAGGAATCCATGTGGATCCCGCAAAGATTGAATCTGTTAAGAATTGGCCAGTACCCACTAATCCCACTGAAATTCGTCAATTCTTAGGAGTTGCTGGTTATTATCGAAGATTCATCGAAGGTTTCTCGAAAATAGCTAAACCACTGACCGAGTTAACCCAGAAAACGAAGAAATTCGAATGGGGAGACGATCAAGAATCAGCTTTTCAACTCCTGAAGAACAAACTTTGCGAAGCACCTATCTTGGCACTACCGGAAGGAGCCGAAGATTTTGTAGTATATTATGATGCTTCACATATGGGTTTAGGCGCTGTTCTCATGCAAAGGAACAAAGTGATTGCTTATGCGTCACGACAACTCAAAACTCATGAGAAGAATTATACTACTCACGATCTAGAACTTGGCGCCGTGGTATTTGCACTCAAATTATGGAGACATTATCTGTACGGAACCAAGTGTATAGTGTACACTGATCACAAAAGTCTTCAACACATCTTAGATCAAAAGGAATTGAATATGCGTCAACGTCGCTGGCTCGAATTGCTTAGTGATTATGACTGCGAGATCCGTTACCATCCTGGAAAGGCAAACGTAGTTGCCGATTCTTTGAGCAGAAAAGATCGCCCTAAGCCACTTAGAGTGAGATCATTGGGAATGGTAATCAATTCACCTCTACCATCGAAAATTCTTGAAGCTCAAATCGAAGCCCTTAAGGAAGAAAATAGGCCGAATGAGAAGATTTATGGCATGCCGGAGAATGAGAATGGATTCGTGAAGAGATCGGATGGAACGCTATGTTTCAAGAATCGAAGTTGGATTCCACTCTTTGGAGGTATCCGAGAACTCATCATGCATGAATCACATAAATCGAAGTATTCCATACATCCTGGTCCCAACAAGATGTATCAAGATCTAAAGCTTTTGTACTGGTGGCCTAATATGAAGGCTGATATCGCTGTATACGCCAGTAAATGCTTGACATGCTTGAAAGTTAAAGCTGAACATCAAAAGCCATCTGGATTGTTAACTCAACCAGAACTTCCTATGTGGAAATGGGAAAGAATCACAATGGACTTCATCACAAAGTTGCCAAAAACTTCTAATGGTTTTGACACCATTTGGGTTATTGTAGACCGTCTTACAAAGTCCGCTCATTTCTTGCCAATCAAGGAGAACGATGAGATGATTACACTCGCTAGACTGTACATCAAAGAGATTGTTTCTCGTCACGGTGTACCAATCTCTATCATATCTGATCGTGATAGCCGATTCACCTCAAGATTTTGGCAAACGCTTCAAAAAGCCATGGGTACCAACTTAGATATGAGTACCGCGTACCATCCTCAAACAGATGGACAAAGTGAAAGAACGATCCAAACTCTGGAAGACATGCTAAGAGCATGTGTGATTGATTTCGGAAAAGGATGGGATAAGCACTTACCTCTGGCTGAATTCTCTTACAATAACAGTTATCACGCCAGCATTAAAGCTGCTCCTTTTGAAGCACTCTATGGAAGAAAATGCCGATCGCCAGTTTTCTGGGCGGAAGTTGGAGAAGTACAACTTACAGGCCCCGAAATTGTCCAAGAGACAACTGAAAAGATAATGCAAATTCGGCAAAGATTGCAAACAGCTCGAGATAGACAAAAGAGCTACGCAGATGTTCGAAGAAAACCAATGGAATTCCAAGTCGGAGACCGTGTAATGCTCAAAGTATCACCCTGGAAAGGGATGGTCAGATTTGGAAAACGAGGAAAGCTCAAACCTCGATACGTCGGACCATTTAAAATTCTTCAAAGGATTGGTCCAGTGGCATATAAACTTGATCTTCCCGAAGAACTTAGCCGAGTACATGATACGTTCCATGTCTCAAATCTTAAGAAGTGTCTTTCGGATGAAACTCTAGTCGTACCACTCAAGGACATCCAGCTCAATGACAAACTTAGCTTTGTCGAAGAACCCGTCGAGATCATGGACAGAGAAATTAAGAGGCTTAAGCAAAGCCGCATTCCTATCGTTAAAGTTCGATGGAATCATAAGAAACGAGGTGCAGAGTTCACCTGGGAGCGCGAGGATGTAATGCGTTCCAAGTATCCCCACCTGTTCATCTAGATCACCCATGACAGCCTCTGCGAGTTTAACCGCGGGACGCGGTTCTCTTAAGGGGTAGGTACTGTAAGCTCCCGGAAAATTTCAATGTACTTAACGTTTTAATCAAGAATTAAACACGATCTAATCCGTCATGAAATTTTCTAAACATCACATTTGCATATCATTTGGCATATGCATGATCAACGCAGCTTGAGCGTTCATAAATATACCGTTGTGATCCAAATAAATTTCCCCACGATTCTGATAATCCTAAAATACGTAACGAATACGTAAAAATTTGTAAAAATTTCGAATTTAATTATAACAAAAATATATAAAATTCGTATTGGGCCTCGGAACTCATTGGACTTTTCACCACTCAAGCCCGACACATAAACGGAACTTAAAACCGGATCAAACCCACACCCGTGATTTCTTTGGGCCACGTTACCCAATTCGAGCCCAACTCATTTATTTCTTTGGGCCTTGTCTCACGTCCAATCCAACAAACAAACCCAACCTATTTTTCTTTTGCTTGGGCCTCGCTGCCGAGCCCAACCCAACCATGTTTTAGTTTGGGTCGTGATCCCCATATATGCACTAGAAGAGTTAAGGACTTAAAAATGTTTTGTGTTCCTTTCTGTTGTAACCGAGCAAGCAAACAACAAAGAAACCCAAGCTAACTAAATCCCAACCAAACTAAACTTGAGACACATTGGTCTCATATCTTGCGTATGGAAGCAAAAGAGGAGACAAAACCTTCCACTTAGCTAACCTAAATCAATATTATACTCACTCTAGGACCATTTGACCAACTTTGACTTCATTAACCATTAGATAATATGTTTAGAATGAAATGACTAATCAAGAACATGCTCCTAAGTGGTGCTACAAGTATACACGCCTAGAGACACAACCCAAACCATGGCCAAGTTCAATGTAACACATGTCTAATAAGATTAGGAGTAGGAGAACTAAGGGATTTAAATATTTGAAAGACCATGCTTGAGCTCTCTTTAAAAACACACGACATGCACACATTCTCTTCACATGAACTTCTAAAACTTAAACATATCTCTCACTCAAAAATCCGTCCACTGTGGAGACCATCGAAGTGAGTTAGGAGCGAAGCAAGGGATTTTGTGGAAGTCATAAGAGTACTAGTAATCGGGTAACATTATAAGGAGAACAAGGGATTCTTGTTGGTCACTTCTTCTCGTTCACTACTCACACGTATCATCACCACTCATTTCGAGTGAAGTAAGTCCCTCCCAACTCGTTTCCATTTCATTTCTTGTTTACATTTGGTTCTCGCACGTATACATGTTATAACACCATCTCATAAATGACTCATGTATTACTAGATCACAACACGTTGTTAATAGTTAATACTAGCCAAAAATCTTTAGAAACACAACACAAGCACATAACTATCACACCTACATTTGGTTAAACACACACAAAGGCTAAACGGGCCTAAAGCCCAAAAACCAAGCCCATTAAGCCCAATCCGAGTCCAATAATGATCTAACCCGGCCCAATGTGATCAAAATAAGCTATTAAGCTAGAGAAATAAGCTAGGGATAAGCTTGTACTAGTTACACAAGGTCTTCGTTTATTCTAAAAGTATTTCGGACTATCTTTGCAAAAATAAGAAACGAAGGGTTCAAAAGGTAACATATTTAAAAGCTAAAGGGTCATTTATAAACGAAACTAGTGTTTTATAAAAGTCCAAGGGTTGAAAATGCTCATTTCGAAAGTACATGGGTATCATGCACGTATGCATGTGCACGTGAAAAACCACAAGGATCGAATATGTAATTAACTCAAACTAGTATTAATAAACTTTTGGGTTAAAAGTGTCAAGTTTGGAAAACAAAGGTTTAAAACGTATAAAAGGAACCTAGAGGGCCGTTTTCGTAAAAACAGTTTTACCGAGGGTCAAAGATGTCATTTCTGAAAGTTTTGAGTATAAAATATAATTCGGGTAGAAAGCGACATTTTCTAAAAGTATAGGGACTAAACTTGTACTTTTTGTAACTCGAGGGTAAAAAGTGTAAATTCGGGAAAAGTTTAGAAAAACTTATAAACCCATAATAACTTCGTAAAAACAAGTATTTTGATCTTATGAATATTTTATTTTGGATAACGGTAAATGTATTACTTATATATATATATATATATATATATATATATTTATATATATTATAAGATTATAATTATATATATATATATCAAATCCGATAAAACACACGGGGAATTTATTCAAACACGTTAAAATGCTCAACAAATTTACTAAGATCACAACGGGGGAACATTTCACTTATGCGTAAGTGAGGATCATTTATTAAGGCAATGTAGCACATAAATTAACTTAAAACGTTAATCACGATCGCACACTATTGGATTGGACAATCCAATGATCTATTGAATAAGAATATTCAATGCCCTATTATTTTGGTCGCGAACCAAAATGCTCATTATTGAGATTCGCCATCTCATCATTTTAGGTTTCGAGTTGGAACCTCCGCTACATTGTGCTTGATCTATTTTTGTGCGTGTGCATTATCATCAAGGTGAGTTCATAGCCTCGCTTTTACTTTATTTTTATAAACCCCGCGAGGGAGATACATGCTCTAAACTAGAACACAAGGGTTTTTCATAAATGCTTGATCTTCTTGATTATTGGTACTGCCTAAGTTGTTAGCCACAAGTCCCCTGATCATGAACCATTAGTCACCGCGAGTGAACGTAGATATCGTGAATAGTACTATAGGGAATAACGAACCCCGTTTCGGTTATAGAGAAATAACCGGGGCGCACCATATCGAATATCTTTAGGTAATTGGCTATTACCTCCTTTGGGGCATATTTACGTACACTGGTAATTCGGTGTATGCAGTTGAGTCTTGGTTTCATGAGCTTAGCGCATAATAATCTGTGATATTTTTCTTATGATATTGTTAGTTTACAATGATCATGATCTTATATTTGTGTTCAACTTATTTTAAACCTATGGATTTCACTCAACATTTTTGTTGACCTTTTTAAGCATGTTATCTCAGGTAATCAGTGAAGATTATGACCAAGGTGCGGAACGGGGCATGGCAAGGCTTATCTGGTGGTGTAAAACATAAAAGTTATCATTTCTTTCAAACTCATGATCCTTCTTTTGGGAAAAACACTTGATCTATTTACAATATTTTGTAACAAACTATGAGTTTTCGATGAATGATAACTATTTTAATAAAACGTCTCTTTCGAGTCGTTTTCTATAATTATTGATTATGATCTCCATTCACGTAACACCCGAATTAGTCTTCCGCTGTCATTAAGATTTTCGGGGGTGTTACACAGTGGGTAAAGACCCGTCCGTCCTCCACGGTGTTACTTAACTAAATACTAACTAACATTAAATAACTACGACTACGAGCTTTCTAACGATTACATATACTTGAGGTGACCGACACTTTAATGACTGGATTTTCTAAATCCTAACAATCTCCCCCTAAGGGAGGTCACCTCAAATTACATAGAATACAAACAGATATTACATTAAGATTGTTCTTGAATTCTTGTTTAAGATCATTGCTCTGTAGCCCGTAGTCTTTGATTCTTCATGTTTTGCATGTTTGGTTAATCCAAGTGGAGGTCTTTAACTGATCCACGTGATAATGAGTTTTGAGCCAGCTTTGAGATCATCAGCTACCATAAATCTCTGACTCTTCCTTTGTAGTGTTGAAATTATATGAAGTTGTGACATTGGACCGACATGCTCACATTCTGGATCATGATGTCTTCTTATCAGAGTAGTGGAAGCTTTAGTTGATTCATGATATTTGCAGCAGCGTAGCAGAAGCATGGAGTGAAAATATCAGAGTCGTTGATGCACTTATCATGATTTCTAAGTGAATGTTTTATGTGAGCATGCGGTAATGGATTGACCTCTCAATTCTGATCAGCTGCAAACGTTGGGTGTACCTGCATACAACAGTTAGCAATAAAGCACACGAAAGTGTCTTTGATCACTTTCGTTGAATTGAGGTACACGACCCATGGTTCCCCGTTGATCAGTACAAGTATTGCCTGTGATCAGATAGAATTCCTAAGAATCTCCTTGACAGGGTTTCGCAGCTGCTCTAGCCATTCTCAAACCGGAACATCTCAAAGAAGACAACACGGAGTGAGTGAACCAGCGAATTGGGATTCACTGATTGAGAAAAAGAGATTTGAAAAACAATCGTGTACTGCTCAATATAAAGTGTTTTTGCAATGCAACGAATGTTTTAAAGAAAATCAATTATCAGTCATAAACACCTTTAATTTTGAAATATTAATACACAGTCGATGTGCTAGAGAAAAGGATTTTAAGCAAAACGACCGGTTTTTCAAAGGTATCCGTCAATCCATAACCTGAACCAGGATTGATTCATAATTTTGAATCGCCACATTGTTTCTGTTCAGTTGTCACACGGTTGATCTATTCGATAGATCTCACATGCCACCTACCAAGAGCTTGTTTGATGTTTGTTAGAATTTAGTAAATCCAGTTATTAAAGTGTCGGTCACCTCAAGTACATGTAATCGTTAGAAAGCTCGTAGTCGTAGTTATTTAATGTTAGGTAGTATTTAGTTAAGTAACACCGTGGAGGACGGACGGGTCTTTACCCACTGTATGCCTGATCCACAGCCCGTAGGTGGCGTTTATGTATGATACTATATATACCCTCTACCTCCCAAGGTAGAGGGTTGGAGCTCATAATAATAATTTTACTTTCTCTCACTAAGTTCCCTAAACCTCTAAACTTTCTCTCTCTAAAACATAAAGTATATGCCCCTTTGTGATCATGGTTTGATGTGTTTGTGAAATCCAATATGTAACAAATGGTATAAAGAGCCATGGTTTGATCATCTCTCTTACAAATTCTTGGATTTCTAGTGGTTTTATATGGTTTTTGAGTTTGAAAAAGTTTAGTGGTATTTGCATCATTTGGATCATTTCTTGTGTTAAAGTTTTGATTTTGAGTGTACTTTTGTGTTTAGAATCATTGTATGTGCTTGGGTTTTGATTTGGAAAGCTTGAATCACTGTGGTTGGGTTAGTTTTGGATTGAAAAGTGTTGTGTTTGAACTTTTCTAGCTAGCGACTTGAGTCTCGGAATAGTATTCTTGGTAGCGACTTGTATCGATATTATTCAGCGACTTGTAGTTGTTGTGGTAGCGACTTAAGCACTAGCGACTTGTCTTTTGAGACAAAGCGACAAATAGTACAAAGTAGTGGCTGTACCATTTCGGCTAGCGACTTGTCAACTTAGCGACTTGCCTTTACAATCTTCAGCGACTTGACTTTATTGTGGGAAGCGACTTGTGCCCTAGCGAATTGTCTTTTGAGACAAAGCGACATAAAGTACAAAAGTAGTGGTCGTACTGTTCAGTCTAGCGAGTTGTTCTTTAGCGACTTGTCCACTTAGCGAGTTGTCACTTTAGTGACCTGTGTCTAGCGACTTGGATCACTAGCGACTTGTGCTTCTAGCGAGTTGTCACTCTAGCAACTTGTGAGCCTAATGACTTGTCCAATAAAGCGACTTGTATTCTTAGCGACTTGGTGACTTAGCGACTTGTCTTCAAGGTTTATAGCAACTTGATTACTTATTGTTTCTTATACGGTTTTCTTTTGATTTAGTAAAATCCCGTGAAAGAATCTATTTCCCGGTTTAATCATAGAGTTATAAAATCCCATGAAATCTGTAATCATGTCTACCAGCGTGCCTACAATCATCTCTTCTGTAGCTGAGGACGTTCAAGCAGCTGGATCAGATACTCGTCCACCTATGCTTGATAGAACTGACTATGACTCATGGGCTCAACGAATTAGGTTGTACTGTTTGGGAAAGGAAAATGGGGTCAACATTCTCAAGTCAATTGATGAAGGACCTTATCAGATTGAGACTACAAGAGACACACTTGAAACTGTTGTATTCCAGTGATCTTAGGTTTGGACAGGCCAAAGACGTATGATGAGCTCAGTGATAAGGAGAAAAAGAGATATGATGCTGATATCAGGGCTTCAAACATTATACTTCAGGATCTTCCAAAAGACATCTACAAGTTAATCAATCACAACACTGAAGCCAAGGCAGTTTGGGACAATGTCAAGATGCTTCTCTCTGGTTCTGAATTAACTAAAGAAGACATAGAGTCACAACTGTATGATGACTTTGAGCACTTTAAGATGATACTAGGGGAAAGTGTTACTGAATACTATGTGAGGTTCCACAAGCTTGTGAATGGCATGAGGAATATCAAAATGACTATGCTAAATATTCAGCTAAATTCAAAGTTTGTGAACAACATGAATCCCGAATGGCACAAATTTGTCACTTCTGTCAAGTTAACTAAAGGTTTGAGAAACACTAACTATGAGAAATTGTATGCATTCCTGCTTCAGAATGAGAGACATGCAATGTTTGAATGAATGATTCTTGAAAAGTTCAAATCTAATCAGGGAGAGGCAAGCTCATCAAATTACTCAACAGCATTCTACACCAATGTAGGGATTACTACCAAAGCTTCACAAGTCATACCTACTGGAAATGGTAATCACAAACTCATTCCCAATCCAAGGTTCAAGCAACCTGATGTTGATGCAGTCACGGAACATTTCATCAATCAACTGGCCCTTATGGTTAAGCAAAACTTGAACCTCACTCCACACACTAACAGTGTACACACTAACAATGAAATCAGAACTGCATCCAATCTACACAATCATGCTCTTGTCAGAGATGGAAAGATTATGGTGCAACCAGTTCAAGGAAGGCAGTATGAACAAGGAAAAGGTGAAGTAGGTGGAGGGTATGTGGCTAATCAGAATCGTGAAAGGAATGCAAATCAAGGACAAGCAAAACAAATCAAGTGCTACAACTATGGTGGTGATGGACATATTGCAAGGAACTGCACATCTCCAAAACGTCCTCAAAATACAGAGTATTTTAGGGACAAGATGCTGCTGGTGCAAGCTAAGGACAGTGGAGCTGTTTTGGATGAAGAAGAGTTGTTGTTTCTTGCTGATGGAAATGCCAAAACCTATGATGCTGATGTGGATGGGCAGCTAATTCAAGAAATAGGTCACAATCATCAAAATGCCTTTCAAGTTGCTGACTGTGATGCATTTGAATCTGACGTTGATGATGAACCTACTGCCCAGACAATCTTTATGGCTAGCATTTCACCAATGGTCACTCCAAAGGTCTCATCACCACAATAGGCTGGTCCATCCAAAGATTCAATCATTTCAGAGGTATTAAAACTATACGATGAAGTTGATGAGCAAAAGATACATAACGAAGCAAAATCTCATGAAACTTATGAATCAGATATTGATAATGAGGATAATAGTAATATTGTCCCATATGATCAATATGTGATACAAAGTGAAAGTGAAATTGTACCAAGTGATGCATCTTCTGCAGTCAATGATGACTATGTTTTTGATGAATACACTGCATGTGCCCCTGATGATTCTATTATCTCTGAACTGAATGCCTATAAAGAACAAGTTGCTATCTATGAACAACGTGCTAAGTTTGAGTTAACTACCCGTGAGCAGGAAATGGATGACCAAATGCGTGCAATTATTAGAAAAAGTTATTTTAGGGAAGAAATATTAAGACAAGAGCTAGATTCCTTAAAAGAAAAACTTAATAAAACTGCTAAGCAAAAACAAGAACTTCAAGAAAATGTGAAAGTGCTTAAGCAATAATTCAATGCTAAGGAATCAAAACTTTTGAATGACTTTTCCAATCTAAAAACTTTGAAAAACAAGCTCGAAAATAAGTTGTACATACAAGGGAATACCATTCAGACTGCTCACATGATCACTAAGCATAGATTTTTCAGCGATAAGCATAACATTCCCCTAGTAAAGGAACCCAATCCTAAGTATGGTAAAGTGGCTAGAGAAGCTCAGAAAGTAATATATGACGGTAATGAAATACTCAATCCTAGGCAAACACCATCATGTATTGGAAGCACGGAAGAGGATAGAAATTTAGAAGATGCCTCTAGGGAGAAAATGGATATGAAGCTAAGAGATCCTGAGTGTAAAAAGAAAAACATAACTATCAAACCCCATGATTACACTAAAGAAAATTGGATCTCCCTGAACATGTTTAAGCCTCAAACTCAATTAACCCCAGAACAAATTTTTTGGAAGAAATATATGGATAAGCAAAAAGTAAATGTACTTGTTGTAACAAACACTCCCCTTAGGAAAGTGCCTGCAGCTACTGTGTATCCTCCGAATACACCAATGCATTTAGTTCCTAGAACTATTTCCACTAATAGCAAGACCTTAATCAGCATGTATGTTGTTTATCAATTATTCGTTGATTTTGAGAAGACATGTAAGAAGAGAATCACACCTACAGGGATAACTAAAGGGGAAAGGGGTTTTGAGCAAACTAAAGAATGTTATTTAACTGAGGTCATGCCTTTCTTTAAATAATTAAAAGGTCAATTTGAGATTCTTCAAAAAGGGATAGACTCAGATATTAAAAAAATAGAAAAGGAATTTGATGCAATGATTGTTGAAGTCAATGATTATGAACGGGAACTCAAATATAATGAAATTGAAAGGAAGAATTTGCATATCCTAAATGAGAACTTAGTATTAAGTTGTGTGGCTCAAGATGTGTTTTATACTGTTACTAAGCATTCTATTACTGCTTCTCAATTTTATGAATTATCTGTTGCTTTGAAAGTTTCCCATGATCGTGTCATTGAGCTTGAAAATAAAAACTCAAAACTAAATGAGAAAATTGACCAGGATGATCACGATAATTTGGTAAAACATCTTTCTAAGCTAGAAGTAGAACATTTTGATTTGAAACTAAAATATCAACATCTCAAAGAAAATGTCAAAACCTCAAACATCAAGACATCCTCAAATGTTCCAGAGTTTGATGCAGTTTTTGAGATAAACAAACGTGACGAACAGATTCAAGCTCACTGTAACACGATCAGAAAGTTGAAAGCCCAAATTTCACAATTAAAGGGTGAAAAGAACAATGTGACTGGCTCCCAAATGCCTCCTCCTTTATATTCTTAGTGTTCTCAAACTTTTCATCTTCAAAACTTGGTTAATGTTTTACAAAAGGAAAATGAGAGTTTTCTAGAAGAAAATTAAAAAGTTAAACGACACTTTAAAGAGTTATATGATTCAATGAAAATCACTCGTGACAAGAACAACAAAAAAATAACGTCTTTACAAAATGAAATTGAGAATCTGAAGAGTCAGGTAAAAGGGAAAATGCCACTTGTCTTTAATGAGAATGTTGCATCAAAGTCATCTGTAGACTCTAAATATACTATGACTGTTAAATACATTCCTCCTCATCTTAGAAATAACGAACTTGTGTTTCATAACTATTTTGCTCACCTTAAGGATAGTCTAGAATGTCTTCGTGAGATTTTAGAAGAGGATTTCATAAATAAGCCACTTGATAGTGAAATTAGGTTTGCTTGCATTCAGGCCAAACGATCTCAGGAGCTGTTTGAATGTTTAAGAGTAACATGTCCTAAATCCTTATGTGAGAAAGATAAAGCTGTGATGCCTTGTTCTATGCCTAGTGCCAAGTATGCAACCCATTCTATGCCCATTGTTAAGAAAGTGAACTCTAAAGTGCCTTTAAGTAGTTCAGATCCCTACACTTCTAGTTCAGGAATGCAAAAGGTAGCCCAACCAACTAATGTTCCCATAATTCCCTCTACAGGAGCAATCAGTGGCATAAAAGCAAGCGGGGCAAAGCCTCCAGGCAATACAAAGCAAGATAGGACCTCGCAAGCTAAGAATGTGCAATGGAAGAGAGTAGAAGACCACCCTAGGAACATTAATTTTGTGTTGAATAAAATGAATCGTGTTGATTCTAGTATTAGCTATAAGCGTACTGTAATTAATTCGAATTCTGCTATTATCTGCAAAACATGTAATGATGATTGCTTGGTTTCTGTTACTAATCATGTATGTGGCATGAATGATTTGATTAATTCTGTTAAACACCCAGTTAAAATCGATAATGCCAACAATCATGCTAAGAAGGCTAGAAAGCAATGGTGGAAGAAGATTAGAAAACATTGGAAACCCATAGGAAGAAAATCTAGTAATGTAGGTTATCAGTGGATACCTACTGGCCCCAAGCTTAGTCTTAATGAGTTGTGCCCTAAATTATCTAAGTCAATGCCCATTAGAAAATGGATGCCTACTGGTAGAACTATTCCTTTAAAAGTGAACATACTTTGAATAGGTCAAATACGGACACTAGCACTGCATCTATCCCTGATGATTCCATTGTTTCTACTTCTGATGTGGGTGTTCCAATAACTGTTACTAACCAAATGGAACCCATTCTTGCATGGGGATCCCAATTATCCAGTTATCTATTCTTGTCTGTGTTCAACTGCAAATCGTTCAAATCATTCTGTGGTACCTGGACTCAGGCTGTTCCAAGCATATGACTGGAGATCGCTCGCGGCTCGTGAACTTCGTGAGTAAATTCATGGGGACTGTTAGATTCGGGAACGACCATTTTGGTGCAATTATGGGTTATGGAGACTATGTTGTTGGTGATAGTGTAATCTCCAGGGTATAATATGTAGAAGGTCTTGGTCATAATTTGTTTTCTGTTGGTCAATTCTGTGATTCCGATCTAGAGGTGGCTTTTAGAAAACATACTTGTTTCGTTAGAGAACTTGATGGTGTGGAACTTTTATGAGGAACACGGGGTTCAAATCTATACACCATCTCTATCGAAGACATGATGAACTCTTCTCCAATCTGCTTGTTTTCAAAGGCTTCGAAAACAAAGTCATGGTTATGGCATCGTCGTCTCAATCACTTAAACTTCGGCACCATTAATGATCTTTCTAGAAAGGACCTTGTAAGAGGGTTACCCACATTAAAATATGAAAAAGATCATCTTTGTTCTGCATGCCAATTGGGAAAAAGCAGGAAATATGCCCACAAATCCAAACCTGCAAACTCAGTTATGGAAGTTCTTCATACCCTTCATATGGATTTGTGCGGACCAATGAGAGTGCAAACGATAAATGGGAAGAAATATATTTTAGTCGTTGTTGATGACTACTCTCGATTTACTTCGGTAAAGATTTTGAGGACAAAGGACGAAACTCCAGATGTCATCATCAAACTTATCAAGCAGCTTCAGGTTCGACTTAACAAGACTGTTAGAATTATTCGAACAGACAATGGCACTGAGTTTCTTAACAAAGACCTAAGTCAATTTTATGAAAGCATTGGAATAAGTCATCAAAGAAGTGTTCCACGCACGCCTCAACAGAATGGTGTAGTTGAAAAATGAAATCGGACCTTTGTCGAAGCTGCAAGAATAATGCTAATTTATTCAAAGGTTCCAATGTTTCTTTGGGCTGAAGCCATTGCCACTACTTGCTACACCCAAAATCGTTCCCTCATACACACATCTCATGGAAAAAATCAATACGAACTTGTCCATAAACGAAAACCTGATCTCTCCTACCTTCGTGTGTTTCATGCTTTGTGCTATCCAACGAATGACGGTCAAGATTTAGGTAAATTAAGAACTAAGGCAGACATTGGAGTTTTTGTAGGTTATGCATCAAACAAGAAGGGTTACCTAATCTACAACAAAAGAACTCGAGATATCATGGAAACTATTCACGTCACATTCATTGAGATGTCCGGGCAAATGGCTCCAGGACAATCAAGTTCTGGACCCGCATCACAACCTTCATTAAGTAGTCCCATTAGTTCTTCTCTTGTACAAAATCTCACACCAACCACTCCTTATGTACCTCCTTCAGAAGATGATTTGAAGAAATTGTTTGATCCAATGTTTGATGAACACTATGAGCCAATTGCTAATGATCTGTCAAATCCATCAACAGAGGCTGCTCCTATCCCTGTCAATGAAGATAAACCTTCAGTTTCTAGGTCATTAAGTCAAGAAGCGCCTGCTGATGATCACTCTGTCTCATCATCAAATCCTCAATCATCGAGTGTACATCATGGAATTGTTTCTGGCACCTATGATGGAGATAATCCCTTTGCTACTCTTGAAGATGCTCCCTTTGAGAACATATTTGCTCCTGAACCATCATCAAAACCATCTTCATCAGGAGAAAACAACTCTGCTACTTCAGTTCCTCAACAACAACCACATGAACACCTTAGAAAATGGACACATGACCATCCATTGGACAACATCATTGGAAACCCCTCTCGTCTAGTATCCACTCGTAAACAACTTGCAACTGAAACCTTATGGTGCTTCTTCAACTCCGTACTGTCTAAGATTGAACCAAAAGACGTTAAAACTGCCATGAATGAAGACAGCTGGTTCAATGCCATGCAAGAAGAAATTCATGAATTTGATCGACTAGATGTATGGGAATTAGTACCTGCTCCTGACTGTGCTATGATCATTGCTCTAAAATGGATCTTCAAAGTAAAACTCGATGAGCATGGTGATGTATTAAAGAACAAGGTTCGATTGGTTGCAAAAGGATACCGTCAAGAGGAGGGTATTGAATTTGAAGAATCATTTGCTCCAGTTGCACGTATCGAGGCAATCAGAATCTTCCTGGCTAATGCTGCAAGTAAGAATATGGTAGTCTATCAGATGGATGTAAAGATGGCTTTTCTTAACGGAGATCTTAAAGAAGTCGTATACGTCAGCCAACCTGAAGGTTTTGTGAATCCAGAGCATCCTACTCATGTCTATCGCTTGAAGAAGGCTCTTTACGGTTTGAAGCAAGCTCCAAGGGCATGGTATGATAAACTGTCAAAGTTTCTTCTATCTACTGGATTCAACAAAGGAGCAGTTGATCCGACATTGTTCACCAGAAAGTCAGACAAACATTTAATTCACGTTCAAATCTATGTTGATGACATTATTTTTGCCTCGACCGACCCCAATGAATGTGACCATTTTTCTAAGGAGATGGGCTCCAAATTTCAAATGTCAATGATGGGACAAATGTCATTTGTCTTGGGATTACAAATTTCACAAAGTCCCGGAGGCATTTTTATCAATCAATCTAAATATGCAAATGAGATTTTAAAGAAATTTGGATTTGATTCTTGTGACCTTGTTGACACTCCCATGATAGAGCATACTAAACTGGATGAGGACCACTCAGGGATCATGGTAGATCAAATGAAATATCATAGTATGATTGGATCCCTGATGTACCTCACAGCCAGTAGATCTGATATTCTGTTTGCTGTATGCATGTGTGCTAGATAACAAGCTAAGCCTACCAAAAAGCACCTTGAAGCGGTTAAACGGGTCTTTCGGTATCTCCAAGGAACCATCAATATGGGACTTTGGTACCCGAAGGACACCGGTATGTCACTAACAGCCTATGCAGATGCTGACCATGCAGGATGTCAAGACACACGTCGAAGCACGTCAGGAGGTGCTAAGTTTTTGGGTGATAAGCTTGTGAGCTGGTCTTCAAAGAAACAAATGAGTACATCTATATCCTCTACAGAGGCAGAATACATAGCCATGTCATCTTGTTGTGCTCAAATCCTATGGATGAGATCCCAATTATCTGACTATGGCGTTGAATTCAACAAAATCCCTCTGTATTGTGATAACAAAAGTGCCATTGCTCTCTCATGCAACAACGTTCAACATTTAAAAGCAAAGCATATCGACATTCGACATCATTTCATCAGGGAGCAAGTGGAGAACGGGGTGGTGGAACTTTTTTTTGTGAGGACTGAATACCAATTAGCAGACATCTTCACCAAAGCTCTTCCTAGAGAACGTTTTGAGTTTATCCTCCCACGACTTGGTCTAAAGAATCTACAACCAGAAACACTCAAACATCTTCAAGAGGAAGACGAGGAGTAAAAGTTTTTCTTCATCCTTCTCTTGTATATATATTTAATTTTTCAAAAATCAAAATACAAATTTACAAAACCAACAAAAAGCAAATAGAAAATTATAAAATCTTCAAAAAATCCATAAAAATTTGAAAATCTCGAAAAATTTCAAAAAATATTGTCTTTTTTTGTCAAGTTTTTCTTGATTCGATTACATCTACGGTCTTTGTGTTGTCATTCAAAGAGTGACACGGGTCTTTAGATATAGTTCGAATGTACATAAAAAAAATTTGAGAGAAAGATAAACAAAAGGCTTATAGTCATTTCAGTCTATAACTCGTTTTTAAAGAAAGAACAGAGACATGCTTTATCTTATTTTTCAAATCTCATGCTCTGATTTTAAAAACAAATGTTTGTCACTAAAAAGACAAATGTTTCCCTCACAAATATTTTTCCTTCTATAAATTCTTCTGAAAAATATTTGTTATCTAAATGAAAACTAATAAAAATAACTCGGACTCAATTTTTGAAAATCATCTGAACTTGACATTTGTCAAAATCTCTATCTCTCAATCAACAACTTATGTCATTGATTGAGGGGGAGAATGATTTCATTTAAATCAAAAAGGTTATTTGTCATACAATTGGTTCAGACCAAGGTTTATGTCATGTTTTCAAAAGTTCAAGCATGTTTAATCTTTGGAGTTTAAAGTCTCAGATTTGATCCTTATCAGTTAAATGTTTTCATAAGCAAGTCACAATTCTCCTAAAAAAGCTTTCAAAATCAATTTAAATCTACAGAGATTACAAATCTCAAATGATTTGAAAATTATGATCGGGGGAGAATTTGTGATTTAAATTGGATTTAAACTGATAATTCGATAAATGGTTTTATAAGTGTTTAGCAAGCTCTCCTCCCTTCATGTGCCAAACGATTTTAAATTTTCCATGCACATGTTAAGGGGGAGCATCTATATCAAACCAAAAAGGATTGAAACGTGATTGATTTGTTCCAAAGTGCAGGTTTTCCCTAATATGTGTGTTATGACCTTAGATATACCAACCTTATCAAATACCCACGTTATGAACACAAGAATACCACGTTCTACACAAACAGAATATGCGTAGAGATGAAAGAAAAGATGAGAACTTGGTGACTTGAATGTTATATTAGGCGTGTATGTTTAGAGAGGTAGAGAGAAGAAAGATGAAAACAATAAGTTGTATATTGCTTCAAGGAAACACACACACACACACGCACTCAAGCACACCCCTCAAATGACATACTTGAGGGGTATTTATAGTACAAGTAGAAGATGCCCTAATGGGCTTGGCATGGGCTCGTTTGGATTGGATTGGACATGGATTGATATTAGGCTAGCTTAACATAACTTCTAACCAATTAGCTTAGCCCAATCCATGTGCCCGTTGACTATTCTATCACGATATCTAACACACGTTACAAAGTTCCTAAATGTAAATGAGCATCACTTCTAATAAAAACTATTAAGGCTAACAATCTCCCCCTAAGGGGTGGTCATTCAAATGATGCTCCACTTGATTAGTTCTTTATTTTTCTCAAGCTTGAACTTTCCGTGTAGATATAGAATAGTCTTGATTCTTTGTTCCTTCATGCTTTGTGATCAATTAATGTGGTTGTCGGCCATTGTCAACTTCGTTGGTTAGGTGTCTCCACGCCTTTCTCCACCATGCTCACACTTCTATTTGTCTTTTGGTTACCAATGATGTAGTTCTAGAGTCTTTAAACTTTGTGTTGCCTTTGATTTTGATGAGAACTATCATGTGTTGTTGGTATGAGCATGTGGCGAGTCTGCACGATCAATCCGCTCCGGAGCTTCCATAAGAAGAAAACATAAAACAGGTTAGTAATAAGCGGATTCCAGCACTTACAAGTTTGAATTTCGAGGGTATTAACAGCATAGTGTGAAAACACGTCTCTAATTCTCACAGAGGCTGTTCCTGAACTGGATTCCCATAAATGAGATAACGCGATGTACCGAAATACACCTACAGTTCAGATGAGTCGCTGAGGTACACCGAAGCATCACCCCATGACTGTAGACCATTTGAGACACACTAAGCGTAATCCACGGGGAGTTACCGAAGTGACCTGCTGTCAGGGCTGCTTAATGTTGACCCTGGCAGGAGTTTCCATTCAATCACTGAAGATCACAGATGTGAAACTTCTCATAAATGTTCTGGCAGATTGCTAAGACCTGCGTAGGACTCTATAATATATCACTTGTGTCCTTATTAATGAACAACAAGCGATCTCATGTCATGTGTTCCTATGAGATCTTTTGATGAATCTCGTGGCTCTAGACTCAATAGTGCATTTTGGTTTTCCTGAGCGGAGACTAGGGAGAGGGTCTCCTTCTTCAATACCAACCAACTCTAAGAGAAGGTCAATAGATTATGTTGGGTTCCCAGTGAGAATGAAACAAATCCCTTTTAAGAGGAATTGAGTGGCTAGAAGGTTTAGTGCAGTGCGTCACTGGGTCCATGACGTCTTTGTCTTCAATACCAGTGTCATCTTAGTGACAACCAGTAGCAGATGAATTGAACCCGGTTTCTGCCCTAAGGTTGAATATGGAGGGCTATTTCTTTTCACCCTTTTTCATTACATTTCTTTTTAATTCTTCAACCCCTTCTTTCTCCTTTCTCACATTACTCCTTTTTTCAATCATTCCTAAGGACTTCTAATACTAACTATTTGAGATGTCCTTGGGAAGATCCCTCCGGCTCTGGCGGATCATAAGACGAATTTGCTATCCTTAGTCACCTTATAACTCCATGACTGTCCTATTGTTGCCATAAAACCATTTTTCTTGAAAATCTCTCAACGTGTTTTTGATAGAAAACATGTTTGGAACACTTCGAGAGTTTTATATTTTCAGAAACACTCCCCCTTCACATGTGCTTATAAGTTTTGACATAAATCTGCACATAGAGGGTAGAGTTCGCACTTTTTGAATTGATCGACTTTAAATGAACTAGACCGATTCGAGACACGTTTACATCACTAGAGAACTAGCTTGAAATTATTACCCGTCCTGGTCAAGTCCATAGAAAGTTTCTCGAAATGGTACATTTCCTGACTTTAATTTCTCGTCAATTCATTGGTTACGACTGAGTCGAGCTCTTTGATCACATTTTAATCACATTTCTCCCCCTCAAAAATAGCATATCTATGATGTTTTTGAAACAAAATGATTAAAAGATATGTTTTTTGGAAAGCATTTGGAGAGAAACTGATTTAGCATGAATTTTGGAACAATTTGGTTTTATACTCCCCCTTAACGAAAGCATATTTTTCATACAGAAAATTTAGAATCAATTAAGGGTTTAGAGGGAGTTATCTTGGTACCAAATGTGAGATATTTTGAAAAATCTTTTTGAAAAATTTTGAATCAATGGTACGCAAGATGAAGATTTTAAAAATCTTTTGAAGATATTTAGAGAAAAATTATCTTCATTTGATTTAGGATAAGTGCTCGATATTTATGAAAATCGATTTTGCGTAGCACTTTCCTTTCTTTAAAGATCGGGTTGCAAGCGGAAATACTTACAAGCCATTGTTTTTAGGAAAAGCGCTTGAAAAAAATATTTAAATCCTTTGATTTTGATAAGCACTTTCCTTTCTTTGAAGCGCGGGTCCTGAACTGATGTGTTCAGAAGCCATTATTTTGAAGTCCGGGTTTCGTACTGAAGTATACGAAAGCCATTGTATGAAGAAATTTTGAGAAACGACATGTTTTAGAAAACAAATTAAAGAACTCTCGCTCAAGCATCTGTACATGCCCGTATCATTGTTGAATGACATTTCTAGATACGTACAGAATATCGATTATACAAGAGACATGTCGTAGAAGAATATTTTTGGATTTTTGATTTTCTATTGTTTTTGTATTTTTCGAAAGATTTTATATTTTTATATTTTGCTTTTGTTGGTTTTATAAAAGAAATGGAAAATCAAAAATAGAAGATAGAGAGAATGAAGAAGAAGAGTTTACAGAATTGGAACCCTCTGATGAGCTGGGTTCAGAGATATTTGATTCACCTGCAACCAAAGAAGAAGAGATTTTCACAAATAACAGTGTTAGAAGTATTTGATTCCTCACTCTGAGGGTGTTCACTATTAATGGTTGTAATGGTTTTGACTTCCTTATCTTGATGAGTTTCACTATTATCTGTGTTGGAGCAAGTATCAAAAATCTTTCCTGTGGGAATCCATCTAAGACCAACTTGGTTGAAAACTTTTCCCGTGGGTATCCACCTAAGGTAAGATCTAGGAGTTGTTTTCTTATCAGATGTAGACTCATTTTTGGAAAAACTACATCCTGAAGAGATCTTTCTATTAGGTGTCTTTTTGTTTGTCTTTTTATCAACGGGCTTGTTTCTTTTTGGTGTCTTAGTGGATTGTGCCTTGGCACGAGAATTATCTTTCTTGAGATATTGTGAGACACATGCATCATGATTAGCTGAAAAGACACATTTTTTACATGTAGTACAGACAAATTCAATATTTTTGTTTAAAACAGCAGCTCTAACTTTGTCACTACAGTCTTTTGGAAATTGATGCTTGTTCGAAGAAGACTTAGAATTCCTAGTGTTGTTTTCTAAGGGCATAGCATTTTCTTTTGCGCAACTACTCTTAGATGCAAGCCAATCCCTAGTCTTTTGTAGAGTGTTCCTAGGTAATGGTTTACCACTACTAGCAGTGCCTTGAAATCTTGTAGAATTCATCACCCTAGATGTTACACCTAGAATTCCGTCTTTTCGAGTCTGTGCCTTTTTCCTAGCTTCTTCTAGATAGTGATAGTTGACCATGTTGTTAGAACCAACAGATTCTTTAACAGGATTTTTGGTCACATTCCTTGTACTAGTCCTAGAAATGCCAGGTGTAATCACTTTAGGTTTTTCAGCAACCGCTTTTTCTTTTTCAAAACCTTTGATAATCCTCTTTTTAATAGGCAGGGACTGTGGAGTGACTGTTTTTGACAAATCATATTTCTCATTGACTTTTGGAGGAGGCTGAGAAATAGACATTTTTGGTTTGAAAACCGGTTTTGGAACATTTGTATTCTCCTCAGTCAATGGTTTTGCAAACTTAGTATCCACAGCCTTTCCTTTTAGACATCCCAGCTGAGCTCTCAAAAGATCATTTTGCTCTTGCATGTCCTTGTAGGCACGCTCATACGACAGTTTGTCATACTTGCATTCCTCTGTTTTTCGATCAAGCTGTTTAAAATAGGACACGTTTTCTTTTTCAAGTTTCATAAGAGCTTTTTCATATTTTGAAACAATTTCGGAGGTCTCAGACTGGAGTCTTTCATGATCTTCAACAGAATATGTTTGCAAAATGATGGACATAATATCAGTAGTCAGAACATCTTCGACGAGATAATCATTTAAATTTTCCAAAGCTTTGATGTGTTCAACACTTTCATTAGCTTGCTTTACCAGGGATTTATGGTCCTTGACAAAGTCAGCTGTTTCTTTCAAAAAGGCTTGTTCAAAATGGATTACCCTTGAGTTGATGTTAGTCAGCTGAGGGGCAATTTGAGTTTCAAAAAACTTTTTATGTTCAATATCAAAACTATTAAACCAGATGTTTGTTGTAATATTGGTTTTAGTTTTCACTGTCTCTTGAAGATCCGCAATTCTAGTTTTCACATTTTCCAAAATACTTCTCGCATCACTTGTGTTAAAAGGATTGTTTGAAGACATTTGTTCAATGTTCGAAAGAGATTTGGAGACAACAACTAGTTTTGAAACAGATTTTGAAACTGGTGTTGACACTTTGTTTGAAACACTTGGTTTGGTGGAAAACGTTGATTGAGAAACAAACGAAATACCATTAATTTGGTTCCATTTATTATAATCAATAGGTTTGATTTCCGGATGTTTTTGTTTCATTTTTGATCTACTCTCCTCAGATAGTTCCAATGTTTCAAGAGATTCATGCACAATTATAAGTTCATGCAAAGGTTTTCCATTGTTCAACACATTCCGTTGTTTCTGAGCTTTCTTGAGGAAACAGGGAGGTGAGTTACCAAGAGCCATTTTATGTGAAGTATGAAAAACCGGATTTACATGATTAGAAAGCATCTTGTTTGTTTTAGCGGAATGACCCGTTGTAAGAAGTAAATTATCCAATTTTTTGATAGTTTCATTTTTATCAAGAATTTCATCAATAAGAGAATCTTCTCGTTTTGAAAAATCAGCAATCAACTGTTTCTTCTCTTTTTCAAGATCAGAAAACAGTGCTTTTTGTTTAGAAAGTTGGTCATTTAGATCAGAAATTTCCTTGTTTAAAGATTTTATTTTTCAAGTTCAAATTCACATCAAGTGTGTCATACTTGAGTTGCAATTGTTTTTCTCTTAAAACAGAATCTCGATAACCAGTTTCTAATTCGGACATTTTGTTTGTATGAAATTCATAGGCTTTGGCGTGCTCCTTGTAACTCTCAAGCTCAGCGGTCAATTTCTTATTCGCGGCCTTAACCTCGCGATTGACCTTACTCACTTTTTCAATTTCAATGCCACAGTTATTGATTAATGATTCAAAATAAACACGTGTTTCCTCGTCAGTCTCAGTATTTTGTGCCACACAGCCTCCACTAGGATCCACATATGGAGTTTCAGAGTTAGTATTGCTACAACTCGGATTGTCCATGTATGTATCATAAGTAGGTGCGGATGTCACAGAATGCTGTTTGTCATAAGTAAACACATCACATATGACATTGTTATAGCATGGATCAATGATTGGTACCTTAGATACTGCATTTGCGTCATAGACAGGAGGTGCGTCAGAGTCAGTATCGTACTTAGTCTCCTGAAGATTTGCCATGAAGACGCAATTTGCATTGATGTCCTGTTAGGAATTAGAAATTCCAGGTATTAAAGAGTCGGTCACCTCAAGTATATGTAATCGTTAGAAAGCTCGTAGTCATAGTTATTTTAAGTTAAGTAGTATTTAGTTAAGTAACACCATGGAGGACGGACGAGTCTTTACCCACTGTATGCCTGATCCACAGCCCGTTGTGTGGCATTTTATGTAAGACTATAAATACTCTCTACCTCCCAAGGTAGAGAGTTGGAGCTCATAATAATATCTTTCACTTTCTCTCACTAAGTTCCCTAAACCTCTAACTTTCTCTCTCTAAAAACTCTCTTGTACGCCTACTTGTATTAATGGTTTGATGTGTATGTGAAATCCAATATCCTACAATTGGTATCAAGAGCCATGGTTAGATCATATCGTGCACATCTTTAGATTTCTAGTGGTTTTTAGGTGGTTTTTGAGTTTGAAAAAGTTTAGTGGTTTGTGCATCATTTGGTTGATTTCTTGTGTTAAAGCTTGGATTTTGTTAGTACTTTTATGTTTAGAATCATCACAAGTGTTTAGGTTTTCATTTGGTAAGCTTGAATCATCTTGGCTGGGTTGTTTTTGGATTGAAAAGTGATGTTTATGTGGTTTTTCTTGCTAGCGACTTGATATACGGATCTCTTTCTTCGTAGCGACTTGCTTCACAATTTTGTAGCGAGTTACAGTTTTGGAGCTAGCGACTTAGACCTAGCGATTAACAGTACAAGTAGTGGACTCTCCACTACGGGTAGCGACTTGGTGGTAGCGACTTGGTCTGTAGCGAGTTGCTCTTTAGCGACTTGAATCTTTAGCGACTTGAGTAGCGAATTGCTGCCAAAATTTTGCTAGCGACTTGAGGCTTAGCGAGTTACTACTTAGCGACTTGCATTTGTCTAGCGACTTGGGACTTTAGCGACTTGGGGGTGTAGCGAATTAAGTGTGAGCGACTTGGTGCATTATCTTCTAGCGACTTGGGTGATTGTTTACGGTTTTCTCTTGATTTAGTAAAATCCCGTGAAAGAATCTATTTCCCGGTTTAATCATAGAGTTATAAAATCCCGTATAATCTGTTAACATGTCTACCAATGTTCCTACTATCATCTCCACTGTTGCCGAGGATATTCAAGCAGCTGGTTCAGATACTCGTCCACCCATGCTTGACAGAACTGACTACGATTCTTGGGCTCAACGAATCAGATTGTACTGCCTTGGAAAGGAAAATGGGGTCAACATTCTCAAATCCATTGATGAAGGACCGTATCGAGTTGAGACGACTAGAGATGTACTTGATACTGCTGAAGATGGAACTCTGATTTACGGAATGGACAGACCAAAGATGTATGATGAGCTTGATGATAAGGAGAAAAAGAGATTCGATGCTGATATCAGGGCTTCTAACATTGTTCTTCAAGGTCTTCCTAAAGACATCTACAAGCTGATCAATCACAACACCGAAGCAAAGGCAGTATGGGATAATGTCAAGATGCTTCTCTCAGGTTCAGAATTAACTATGGAAGACAGAGAATCACAACTCTATGACGAATTTGAACACTTCAAGATGAAACCAGATGAGAGTGCCTATGAGTACTATGTGAGATTTCATAAGTTGGTGAATGACATGAGGAACATCAGAATGACTATGCCTAACATTCAGCTGAACTCAAAATTTGTGAACAACATGAATCCCGAATGGCACAAGTTTGTCACCTCTGTGAAGCTCACTAAAGGATTGAAGAATACAAACTATGAGCAACTCTATGCCTTCCTCCTTCAGAATGAGAGACATGCTATGTTTGAAAAAATGGTTCTTAATCAATTCAAAACCAACCAGGGAGAGACAAGCTCGTCTAATGACTCAACTGCCTTCTACTCAAACATCGGAATCACAACCAAAGCCTCACAAGTCATACCCATGGGAAATGGTAATCACAAACTAATTCCTGATCCTATGTTCAAACAAGCTGATGCTGATGCACACGTGGGTAACTTCATTAATCAACTAGCTCTTCTGATTAGTCAAAACATGAATTCTCTCCCACAAACCAATAACAACCTCAGAACAGCATCTAACCCACACAATTAAGCTACTGTTAAAGATGGGAGGATCGTGGTGCAACCAGTTCAGGAAAGACAGTATGATCAGGGAAGAGGTGGAGCTGGTAGAGGTTATGTTGGTAATCAGAATCGAGGAAGGAATGGTAATCAAGGTCAAGCTAAGCCGATCAAATGTTATAACTATGGTGGTGAGGGACACATTGCAAGGAACTGCACATCTCCAAAGCGTC
>BPTQ01000009.1:277135104-277507796 GCA_019973895.1 Chrysanthemum seticuspe
AAAATGCTCATTACTGAGATTCGCCATCTCATCATTTTAGGTTTCGAGTTGGAACCTCCGCTACATTGTGCTTGATCTATTTGTGCGTGTGCATTTTTATCAAGGTGAGTTCATAGCCTCGCTTTTACTTTATTTTTATAAACCCCGCGAGGGAGATACATGCTCTAAACTAGAACACAAGGGTTTTTCATAAATGCTTGATCTTCTTGATTATTGGTACTGCCTAAGTTGTTAGCCACAAGTCCCCTGATCATGAACCATTAGTCACCGCGAGTGAACGTAGATATCGTGAATAGTACTATGGGGAATAACGAACCCCGTTTCGGTTATAGAGAAATAACCGGGGCGCACCATAGCGAATATCTTTAGGTAATTGGCTATTACCTCCTTTGGGGCATACTTACTTACACTGGTAATTCGGTGTATGCAGTTGAGTCTTGGTTTCATGAGCTTAGCGCATAATAATCTGTGATATTTTTCTTATGATATTGTTAGTTTACAATGATCATGATCTTATACTTGTGTTCAACTTATTTTAAACCTATGGACTTCACTCAACATTTTTGTTGACCTTTTTAAGCATGTTATCTCAGGTAATCAGTGAAGATTATGACCAAGGTGCGGAATGGGGCATGGCAAGGCTTATCTGGTGGTGTAAAACATAAAAGTTATCATTTCTTTCAAACTCATGATCTTTCTTTTGGGAAAAACACTGGATCTATTTACAATATTTTGTATCAAACTATGAGTTTTCGATGAATGATAACTATTTTAATAAAACGTCTCTTTCGAGTCGTTTTCTATAATTATTGACTATGATCTCCATTCAAGTAACACCCGAATTAGTCTTCCGCTGTCATTAAGATTTTCGGGGGTGTTACAGATTGGCATCAGAGCCAAGGTTATAGAGAACCAAAGAGTTTTTCAAAATCATTTGGACTATAACCGCACTTTTAAAACGGGACTATTTTACACCACTGCCTTACGCCCTTCCGTGACCGCTCTATGCATTAGGATTGATGCATCACTAGATCATGAGTAAATTGCATTCATTTTAGTTATGCATGGAGATTTTCTTGGCAAATATGTGTAGCTAACTAAAATAATTATATTATTTGGCATTTACTTACATTAATTTATGGGTTGTTACAGTACCATGTCTGCATCCCACCCAGTTGTTCTGTCCTCAGACACTGAGATGGATGATACCATGTCCTCTACGACTGTCACTATGCCAGCTCATCCCAGTCCTGTCATACCAGCTACTGTTTCGGACGAAACTGAACCTTTTGAGGAAGGTGAAGTTGCCCGAACTCCTACTGCTCCAGCTATGACTGCTCATTCTCAAGAGTACAATGCTTTTGCTTCCATGACCCTAGATCAGTACTATGAGTCGCAGCAATGGCTACCTGCTTCAGATGTTGCTGTGGATGATGAATCATCCAAGTCATCAGAGAACACTGACTCTGCTTCATCAGATTCTTCTGGATCATCTGCCCAAGCTATCCGTCGTCGTCGACGTAGGATTCGTGTTCTTAAGCCTAATGAACCTGAGCCATTTGGAGTACCTTATAGACTGCATCCTAATGGTAAGACCTTCAAACGCACTGCTAGGAAGCGTGTGCGACCCATCACTATGACTCATGTGATGCCACCAGCTCAGTCACCATCAGGTCAGTCACCACCTGCTCAGTCATCACCAGTTTCACCTGCTGTTCCACCTACTGCTACTTCACCATCACTGCCACTTACTGTGTTCTACCATCAGACTACTACTGTTCCTGTTTCATCACCACCTACAGCATCACCTCCTTTGGACACTTTTAGTGAGCCAATTTTACCGCTCTGCATCAAGTGCTATCCACCATCACCATCTGATCCTGACATGCCTACTCAAGTGGATAATGAGACCGGACCAAGGAAGAAATCCGGTGCTAGGAGATGGTCATTCTTGATACCTTTACTTCGACGTTGGAGAGAAGACGAGGGAGCGCCTAGTTCGTTTGAGCTTGGAGAAAGCTCGACTACTGCACCAGCTCCAGTTATACATGTTACCGGTGAACCAGTACACCACACTATCCCTCTGTTGGCTACGAGACTTATCAGGCACGGAGACCAGTTGAATGAGCTCATGGCACATTATGATGAGATTCCACTAGTTAGGATAGAGAGCTTGGAGGAAGAAGTCGAGAACCTCGTGGTAGGTCGCTACTCCATTGAGATTGTGTTTGATATGATGAGTACTCAGATTGTGGAGGCGAGAGAGGCCGTTAACCAATTGACTCGGAGATTGGAGACTACTATTCGAGATGCTAGTACTTTGAGAGAGACTGCCTTAGGACGAGAGAGAGTCCTGCATCACGAGCTTGCATCCGCTCATGCTCACACTGCTATTCTGGAGGAAAGGATTGATGACCTCGAGGCGAGAGATCGAGCCCGTGAGCAGCAGATCCGAGACTTGACAGCTATGGTTGAGGAGATTCGTCGTCGTCAGGATGACGCATCGGGAGATGCGTAGATCCTAGTCATCTTTATCTTAGTATGTATCATAAAGCCGCCATATGAGGCATTAAGGCTTGTATCTTTTTGGTTTGTAACCTTGGAACAAGAATTATGATGATGTAACTTATGGTTGTGAACAAAACTATGTAACGATGTATTCCATGGTTGTATTTCTATTATTCTGATGTTATGATATTATTCCTCGGTGATGTATGCCGAACCGATCCTTATGTCCTTATATATATTATGATTTGTCGAGAAAAATCATATTCATATCATATCATTTATTTAAAGTGGTAATCTGGACTATTATGAAATGTATAATATGAAATCAATTTTATCATCGATCGATAATTTCTTAATCTTGGTATTTATTCTTGGAAATTTTAGAAAAATGGTCAAGAAGAAAGCTACCTCATCCACCGTCACTCCCGCAGCTATTCAGAAAATGGTCGCTGAAAGTGTTAGCGCAGCTATAGCACAACATGTCGCTGATACTGCTAGAGCCGAAGCTGAACGCATTGAAGCTGAACGAATTGCCCAAGAGGCACGTGAAGCTGAAATTGCAAGAGAAGCCGAAATTGCAAGAGAATCTGAGAATGCCCGAATTGCTCGAGAGGCTGAAGCTGAGCGTGTCGCTCAAGCAGCACGTGAGGCTGAAGCTGCTCGCATTGCTGAAGAGAATCGTGTCGCAGAAGCTGCACGTCTTCTTGAAATGGCAAACTCAAATGCAACTAACACTCCAACAAATCAAAGTGAGTCCACTGTAACTCGCAAGTGTAATTACAAAGAGTTCATGAACTGCAAGCCGACATTCTTCAAGGGCACTGAAGGTGCTATTGGTTTACTTCATTGGTTTGAGAGAACCGAGACTGTATTTCTGCTAAGTGACTGCACAGATGATTGCAAAGTCAAGTTTGCGACTGGAACTTTGTTAGAAGATGCGTTATCTTGGTGGAAAGGCCATTCTCAACCAATTTGAATGGAAGAAGCTTGTAAGATTTCATGGTCAGATCTGAAACAACTGTTAATGAAACAGTATTGCCCGAGAACTGAGATCAAGAAACTCGAAGATGAGTATTACCACTTGGCTGCTAAAGGTAATGATCTCAAGACATACTTCAAGAGATTCCATGAGCTGAGAGCTCTATGTCCTCATTTGTTTCCCACCAATGAAAAGCTTTTGGAAGCTTTGATCGGAGGTTTACCTCGAAACATCGAAGGAGATGTCATCGCTTCGAATCCAAAAACTGTTGAAGAAGTTGTCCTTGTATCCCACCGCCTTATGGAACCAATACTAAAGCTTGCAAATGCACAAGGCTCAAGTGACAACAAAAGAAAGTTTGATGATCAGAAAACCTCAAATTCCAACCACCATCAGTCCAACAACAACAATCGGAACAACAACAACCAATATCACCGCAACAGAAACCAACATCACAATCGGCAAAACCGAAGGCAAGAAGCCGCAAGGGCTTATGCTGCACCCACTGCTGGAAAAGGGTATGTAGGACCACATCCCCAGTGTAACAGATGTTTGATGCACCATTCTGGACCTTGTACTGTGAAGTGCGATAAGTGCAACAAGGTAGGTCATCAAGGTAAGCATTGCCGAAACCCTGGAAGAGGCAACACTGTGACAAACATGAACTGCTATGGATGTGGAGAACCCGGTCATTTCAAGAGTCAATGCCCAAAGTTAAATGTCGTTCAAACAAACAATGCGCGTGCAAGAGTGTACATGCTAGGAGATGGAGATGCACCGTTAAACCCTGACATTGTGACGGGTACGTATTCTCTTAACAATCATTCTACAAAAATCTTGTTTGATTCTGGAGCCGATAAGAGTTTTGTATCTACTACTTTTGCACCATTACTTGAAATATCCCCAATCGCCTTAGATACAACTTATGAGATAGAACTTGCCGATGGGAAAATAATAGGAACCAACACCGTAATCCGTAATTGTCCTATTCTATTACAAGATCACTCGTTCCTCATAGATCTTTTGCCAATCAAACTTGGAAGTTTCGATGTCGTAATTGGCATGGATTGGTTGTCCAAACACCGTGCTAGGATTGTTTGTGACGAGAAAACCGTTCATATCCCGATCAACGGTGAAACATTAGTCATCCAAGGAGATCAAAGTAGAAAGTACTTAAGTATCATATCCTGTGCGAAGTCAATAAAGTACATGGAAAAAGGATGTTATGCCTTCTTAGCTCAAGTAACGGAAAAGAAGTCGGAAGAGAAACGACTAGAGGATGTACCTGTAATCAAGGAATTTTCTGAGGTGTTTCCAAAAGATTTGCCTGGACTCCCACCTGCTCGACAAGTCGAATTTCAAATCGATCTTATTCCTGGAGCTACTCCTGTAGCACGAGCACCGTACCGTTTAGCGCCCTCAGAAATGCAAGAATTATCCAAACAACTAGAAGAGCTATCTGAGAAAGGATTCATTAGACCAAGTTCCTCACCCTGGGGAGCACCGGTACTATTCGTTAAGAAGAAAGATGGATCATTCCGGATGTGTATTGATTATAGAGAATTGAACAAGCTCACAATCAAAAACCGCTATCCCTTACCAAGAATCGATGATCTGTTTGATCAATTACAAGGCTCGAGTGTATACTCGAAGATTGATTTAAGATCTGGATATCATCAGTTACGGGTAAGAGAAGAAGATATACCCAAGACCGCATTTAGAACGCGATATGGCCATTATGAATTCCAAGTAATGCCATTCGGTTTAACTAATGCACCTGCTGTATTTATGGACCTCATGAATAGAGTCTGCAAACCATATCTGGATAAATTCGTCATTGTGTTCATCGACGATATTCTTATATACTCTCGTAATAAAGAAGAACATGCGGAACATTTGAAGACTGTCCTGAAGTTACTTAAGGATGAAAAATTGTACGCAAAGTTTTCCAAGTGTGATTTTTGGATTGAGACAGTCCAATTTCTTGGTCATGTGATCGACAGTGAAGGAATCCATGTGGATCCCGCAAAGATTGAATCTGTTAAGAACTGGCCGGTACCCACTAATCCCACTGAAATTCGTCAATTCTTAGGACTTGCTGGTTATTATCGAAGATTCATCGAAGGTTTCTCGAAAATAGCTAAACCACTGACCGAGTTAACCCAGAAAACGAAGAAATTCGAATGGGGAAACGATCAAGAATCAGCTTTTCAACTCCTGAAGAACAAGCTTTGCGAAGCACCTATTTTGGCACTACCGGAAGGAGCCGAAGATTTTGTAGTATATTGTGATGCTTCACACATGGGTTTAGGCGTTGTTCTCATGCAAAGGAACAAAGTGATTGCTTATGCGTCACGACAACTCAAAACTCATGAGAAGAATTATACTACTCACGATCTAGAACTTGGTGCCGTGGTATTTGCACTCAAGTTATGGAGACATTATCTGTACGGAACCAAATGTATAGTGTACACTGATCACAAAAGTCTTCAACACATCTTAGATAAAAAAGAATTGAATATGCGTCAACGTCGATGGCTCGAATTGCTTAGTGATTATGACTGCGAGATCCGTTATCATCCTGGAAAGGCAAACGTTGTTGCCGATGCCTTGAGCAGAAAAGATCGCCCTAAGCCACTTAGAGTGAGATCATTGGGAATGGTAATCAATTCACCCCTACCATCGAAAATTCTTGAAGCTCAGATCGAAGCCCTTAAGGAAGAAAATAGGCCGAATGAGAAGATTTATGGCATGCCGGAGAATGAGAATGGATTTGTGAAGAGATTGGACGGAACGCTATGTTTCAAAAATCGAAGTTGGATTCCACTCTTTGGAGGTATCCGAGAACTCATCATGCATGAATCACATAAATCGAAGTATTCCATACATCCTGGTCCCAACAAGATGTATCAAGATCTAAAGCTTTTGTACTGGTGGCCTAATATGAAGGCTGATATCGATGTATACGCCAGTAAATGTTTGACATGCTTGAAAGTTAAAGCTGAACATCAAAAGCCATCTGGATTGCTAACTCAACCAGAACTTCCTATGTGGAAATGGGAAAGAATCACAATGGACTTCATCACAAAGTTGCCAAAAACTTCTAATGGTTTTGACACCATTTGGGTTATTGTAGACCGTCTTACAAAGTCCGCTCATTTCTTGCCAATCAAGGAGAACGACGAGATGATTACACTCGTTAGACTGTACATCAAAGAGATTGTTTCTCGTCATGGTTTACCAATCTCTATCATATCTGACCGTGATAGCCGATTCACCTCAAGATTTTGGCAAACGCTTCAAAAAGCCATGGGTACCAACTTAGATATGAGTACCGCGTACCATCCTCAAACAGATGGACAAAGTGAAAGAACGATCCAAACTCTGGAAGACATGCTAAGAGCATGTGTGATTGATTTCGGAAAAGGATGGGATAAGCACTTACCTCTGGCTGAATTCTCTTACAATAACAGTTATCACGCCAGCATTAAAGCTGCTCCTTTTGAAGCACTCTATGGAAGAAAATGCCGATCGCCAGTTTGCTGGGCTGAAGTTGGAGAAGTACAACTTACAGGCCCCGAAATTGTCCAAGAGACAACAGAAAAGATAATGCAAATTCGGCAAAGATTACAAGCAGCTCGAGATAGACAAAAGAGCTACGCAGATGTTCGAAGAAAACCAATGGAATTCCAAGTCGGAGACCGTGTAATGCTCAAAGTATCACCCTGGAAAGGGATGGTCAGATTTGGAAAAAGAGGAAAGCTCAAACCTCGATACGTCGGACCATTTAAGATTCTTCAAAGAATTGGTCCAGTGGCATATAAACTTGATCTTCCCGAAGAACTTAGCCGAGTACATGATACGTTCCATGTCTCAAATCTTAAGAAGTGTCTTTCGGATGAAACTCTAGTCGTACCACTCAAGGACATCCAGCTCAATGACAAACTTAGTTTTGTCGAAGAACCCATCGAGATCATGGACAGAGAAGTTAAGAGGCTTAAGCAAAGCCGCATTCCTATCGTTAAAGTTCAATGGAATCATAAGAAACGAGGTGCAGAGTTCACCTGGGAGCGCGAGGATATAATGCGTTCCAAGTATCCCCACCTGTTCATCTAGATCACCCATGACAGCCTCTGCGAGTTTAACCGCGGGACGCGGTTCTCTTAAGGGGTAGGTACTGTAAGCTCCCGGAAAATTTCAATGTACTTAACGCTTTAATCAGGAATTAAACACGATCTATTTCGTCATGAAATTTTCTAAGCATCACATTTTCATATCATTTGGCATATGCATGATCAACGCAGCTTGAGCGTTCATAAATATACCGTTGTGATCCAAATAAATTTCCCCACGATTCTGATAATCCTAAAATACGTAACGAATACGTAAAAATTTGTAAAAATTACGAATTTAATTATAACAAAAATATATAAAATTCGTATTGGGCCTCGGAACTCATTGGACTTTATACCACCTCGTGACTCAACCCGACTCGTTAATGGGCCTCGTAACCGGACCTAAAGCTACACAATATTCTCGTTGGGCCTAGGCTTAACTCACGCACCAACTAAGGAGCCCAACTCCCATTCTTCTTTAGTTATGGGCCTCGCCTAATGGATCAAAACCAAGCCCAAGATTTCATGTAAGAGAGTTAGTAAATGTTTTGTGTTTCTTTCTGTTGTAACCGGTCGAACAAAAGGAGAAACCAAACCAAATAAGTAACCAAATCAACCAACAAGATTAGATTAAGTTCATTTCCCCCTTCATACCTCTAATGACGTGCGTGTATGTGTGTGATAAAAGGGAGACAAAACATGTCTCATTAGCTCCTAAACACCATTAAAATAATGAATAGCCACCCTTGACCTAGTAAGACTTTAAGATCCAATGTGTAATGTGCTCCAAGTCCAAAAACACACTCGACATACATGTAAGGATCCTAGAAATCGGCTGCCATGTCTTGCACGCCCAAGAAACCAATTTCACACATGTGAATAAAAATCTAGGAACTTGTAGGAAGAGATTAAACTAATATAGAAGCCATGCTACCTTTCTTCTTTATAAACCATCACAAGACTTGGCCAAACTCACAACATCACAAACTCTTTCAAACTTACTCACTCTCACTAAACATCCACTGTGGTATCGAAGGGAAACTTGAGCAAGATAAGAACACGGGTAACATTATAAGGAGAACAAGGGGGTTCTCGTTGGTCACTTCTTCTCGTTCACATCTCACTCGTATCATCACCACTCATTTTGAGTGTAGTAAGTCCCTTCCAACTCGTTTCCATTTCATTTCTTGTTTACATTTAGTTCTCACACGTTAAATATGTTATGCGCACCATTTCAATGCAACTCGTATGGTATGCTTGATCACAACACATAGTCACACGTTAAGAACTAGTCTAACATGTTGAGAACACATCACAAACTTATGAGGAACACTCGTACACCTTAAAAACGCACGCGAAGCATTAATGGGCCTAAAAGCCCAACTGCTCAGCCCATTAAGCCCAATCCGAGTCCATTAATGATCTAACCCGGCCCAATATGATCAAAATAAGCTAATAAGCTAAAGAAATAAGCTAGGGATAAGCTTGTACTAGTTACACAAAGTTTTCGTTTATTTCAAAAGTATTTCGGATCAAATTTGCAAAACAAATGAATTTCGGGTTAAAAGCGTAACATTTAAAAAGTTGAAGGTTCAATGTATTACGTATATAAACATGCATGAAAAGTTAAGGGACCAATATGCATCTTTTCTAAAGTAAAAGGGGTAATCATATACGTGCATGAACATGCTTAAAAACCACAAGGACCGAATGTGTAAATAGCCTAAACTAGTTATAAATAAAGTTTAGGGTGAAATGTGTACAATTGGAAAAGTAAAGGTTTAAAGCGTATAAAAGGAACCTAGAGGGCTGTTTTCGTAAAATCAGTTTTACCAAGGGACTAAAGATGTCATTTCTGAAAGTTTTGATATAAAATACATTTTGGGTACAAAGTGTCATTTTCTAATAGTATAAGGACCAAACTTGTACTTTTTGTAACTCGAGGGTAAAAAGTGTAAATTCGGGAAAAGTTTAGAAAAACTTATAAACCCATAATAACTTCGTAAAAACAAGTATTTTGATCTTATGAGTATTTTATTTCGGATAACGGTAAATGTATTACTTATATATATATATATATATATATATATATATATATATATATATATATATATATATATATATATATATATATATATATATATATATATATATATTATGAGATTATAATTATATATATATATCAAATCCGATAAAACACACGGGGAATCTAAATACGTTAAAATGCTCAACAAATCTATTAAGATCACAACGGGGAAAATATTTCACTTATGCGTAAGTGAGGATCATTAATTAAGGCAATGTAGCACATAAATTAACTTAAAACGTTAATCACGATCGCACACTATTGGATTGGACAATCCAATGATCTATTGAATAAGAATATTCAATGCCCTATTATTTTGGTCGCGAACCAAAATTCTCATTACTGAGATTCGCCATCTCATCATTTTAGGTTTCGAGTTGGAACCTCCGCTACATTGTGCTTGATCTATTTGTGCGTGTGCATTTTTATCAAGGTGAGTTCATAGCCTCGCTTTTACTTTATTTTTATAAACCCCGCGAGGGAGATACATGCTCTAAACTAGAACACAAGGGTTTTTCATAAATGCTTGATCTTCTTGATTATTGGTACTGCCTAAGTTGTTAGCCACAAGTCCCCTGATCATGAACCATTAGTCACCGCGAGTGAACGTAGATATCGTGAATAGTACTATGGGGAATAACGAACCCCGTTTCGGTTATAGAGAAATAACCGGGGCGCACCATATCGAATATCTTTAGGTAATTGGCTATTACCTCCTTTGGGGCATACTTACTTACACTGGTAATTCGGTGTATGCAGTTGAGTCTTGGTTTCATGAGCTTAGCGCATAATAATCTGTGATATTTTTCTTATGATATTGTTAGTTTACAATGATCATGATCTTATACTTGTGTTCAACTTATTTTAAACCTATGGACTTCACTCAACATTTTTGTTGACCTTTTTAAGCATGTTATCTCAGGTAATCAGTGAAGATTATGACCAAGGTGCGGAATGGGGCATGGTAAGGCTTATCTGGTGGTGTAAAACATAAAAGTTATCATTTCTTTCAAACTCATGATCTTTCTTTTGGGAAAATCACTGGATCTATTTACAATATTTTGTATCAAACTATGAGTTTTTGATGAATGATAACTATTTTAATAAAACGTCTCTTTCGAGTCGTTTTCTATAATTATTGACTATGATCTCCATTCAAGTAACACTCGAATTAGTCTTCCGCTGTCATTAAGATTTTCGGGGGTGTTACATCGTGTGTCTTGAAATATTTCAAGAACTTCAAAAGGCCTTAAACACGAATCTTTCTTCATAGATCTTATCTCACATGGACTAAATGAAAATTAAAATGAACCATCATCGATCCGTGTTGGATAATTAACCAATGATTATTCATGTCCATTGATGGCATATGACACGAGAATAATTAACCATCATCGATCCGTGTTAGATAAAATTTGATTTCGTCCCATGAATGCTAAAGACTAATCAAACCCTAACAAATACTTACTATCCGAACATAAGGTTAGGCTTATAACAAGTTTGTTAAAACCTCTTACCTTGATTCGTTAAGGTGTTTAAATGAAAAGGAACAATCCTTACCTTCCTGTGATTCTTTTTAATCGTGAAGACATGTCAAAGAGCATCAAGACCATCATGTGGTTGTCTCTAACACCCATGGCATCCCTGTGGCATATTGAACCTTAGGAATTAATTGAATAGGTCCTTGTCTCAGATTAGGATTGGAGTATATGAGTTTTTTGATATGCTAACATGTGGGCAGGATGATGTGCGAAATAATTTTTAGGAAAAGGGGCGGATTTTTTAGAGAGTATTTAGGGTTTGGGTGCTAAAGATTAGGTTAAATGAGTGATATGTTAGAGTTATATATAATCCCTAAAATTGGGGTATAGTGGGTGTTAAATGGCTGGGTCGAGCAAGTACCATGATTGGGCTTTATGTGGATCGCCAAGTGGGTCAAGTATCACTTGCATGGGATCAGGCTTCAGTTTTTCTAGATCGGATATAACAATTGAGTGGGCTGAATATAATCAAGTTTGGCCATGCTGCTTGAATTGTATTGGACCGAGTACCTCATGCGTTATCAATTCATGTTATCCGAATTTTATTATCTTTGGATATAAAATTTTGATAATGTTGAATATAATAAGATGGTATTTTGGTCATAAACGTTCAACGTATGATACATATGTTTACGGCTTATGTTGGTATATCATTTGGCTAACAGGATAGGCTTCTCAATAATTGGATCATATACATGAGGTTTGACCTTATGCGATTGGGATTATATGTAATTTGGATTCTTTGATGATGAGATTTGTTGATGAGACTTGATAATGAGATTTGCTATTCGATGAGCTTTGATGATGAGATTTGAGTCGTGCAAGTTGCAATTTGATGATGAGATTTGGTATGATGATGAGAGTTGTTGTGGTATGCGGTTTGGTACCTTAGTATATACATTTTCACGGAGAATAATATGTCACGGCTGGATATTTGAACAAGGTTGACTACGAGGTTGTTTGGACGGTATTTCTTATTTGAATTTGAAGTGAGGCTTTCCGGGCGCGTTTACTTATTTCGTCTTCTTTCTTTCTACCATTCCACGAAGATGACTTGTTTGGGCTTTTATAGAGTGTGATAAAGACTTGGCTATTTAGTTACGGTTGTGATTCTTTCTCGCTTAACCCACAACGTAACTATCACTTCGGTGTCTCACGCAACTGAGGATTCGTCAAGAGGTTTTGTACGTTGGGTACACCGTTTCTTTTTCACACGGATTAGTACAAGCTTAAGTAACAAATCTGGGGAATTCTACTTCATGTTCAAGCATTGGTATATCGGATTTACTTCTTCTAGTGGTCACTGCAATAGCCGACTAAATATGTGGATGATGTGTTTACCAAAGAGTTGAATGGATGAGATGCGATCAGCAATTCCCATAGATTATTCGATGCCATTGAATGTCAATGATACTTCACAGTCTAAGCAAAATCTTTCTAAAATCTTCAGTGTCAGCCATGATTCTTCAAGATGTTTGCTTATGACAAGAACTTTTCGTGCAAATGATCGTACACGTCAATGATGCTTCTGAAAGTTCGAAACCATCATGGGGGAGAAATGTGTACTTTGATGCTTTACGGTCAACCTCAGGGGGAAGTATTGTATACTACTCGACTTAGTATGGTTTGTGAAGTTGTCTACATATGGGTCAAGAATTGTTGATGATAGAGAATGAACCGTTGATGAACCGCTGCATGTTCCCCTAAAATAGATATTCACCAAAACCAAAGTTGTCATAAAATATTCAAGCGGACATTGTTTACGGTTTAGTCTTGATTTTGTAAAATCCTGCGAAAGAATCTATTTCTCGGTTTAAATCATAGATTTGTAAAATCCTGTAACAATGAAAACATCCGGGTGAAAAAAATGTGCATTTCCGGAACTATCTCTCGGTTTATTCTTGGTTTTGTAAAATCCCGCGAAAGAATATATTTCTCGGTTTAAACCATAGAATTGTAAAATCCCGTGATGATGGAACCATCCTGGAGAAAAGAAAGTGTTTTGGATCTTATCTGATGCTGGTGCTACGTTTTCTGCTTCGAAGAAGGGATAAAGGGTGTATTTCATGTTTCAGATGGTTGTTTGAATATTCTTCATGGCAGTTTGGTTATTACAAGGTTTTACGGGGTTATGTGCTTTTAACCATGGTCGGGATGAAAACATTATCAAAGTTCACTTAAAACGTCAAAGGAGGCTAGAGTTGAGTTTTAACCAGAAGATGTGACAACGGCGTTAATTCAGTATTATTTATTTGAGGTTGATGTGAAATATCACGGGCAAGTGTACTTAGAAATCGAAGGTATCGGGGATGGTTGGATGAAGATTCTTCGAGATCCTTGTAGCTTTTAATATTTTCAAAAAAGAAGACTTGGAAATCTAGTTATTTTTGGGTGATTTTTCTTTTTCTTTTTACCACTTGGGGGAATTGGTCTCTTACCACCACAAAATAACTATCACTTTAAGGAGTTACGTTGTAGTGCTCAGTGTCACATTAAATTATGGATTCTTAAGAGGTGATGTACGTCTTATACTTGATGGTTGGTTGGATGAAGAGTATAGAGTACTTAAAGATTCAAAGGGGCATGAAATCTAAGCACCGCTCTTTGTTACATATGTGCAAGTTTAAGTCACGAGTTCGGGTTATTCTACTTCAGGGTCAAATTCATCATATTGGGTTTTCTCCATCAGCTGTCACTACAAAGAGCCTACTGAATGATAATGGGGTTGATAACAAGTTTGCCAAGAGTAGTTGAAAAGAGAGAGATTATGACGTTTGAACACAACAGTTCAAGCCTCGTTCTCTAAAGAAAAGAAATGTGTACGCTTCAGTGCGCATTATCTTCGAAAGAAGAGAAATCTTCTTATGACGTTTGAACACAACAGTTCAAGCCTCGTACTCTAAAGAAAAGAAAAGTGTACGTTTCAGTGCGCTTTATCTTCAAGAAGAACAGAAATCTTCTTATGACGTTTAAACACAACAGTTCAAGCCTCGTACTCTAAAGAAAAGAAATGTGTACGTTTTAGTGCACATTATCTTCGAAAGAAGAGAAATCTTCTTATGACGTTTGAACACAACAGTTCAAGCCTCGTTCTCTAAAGAAAAGAAAAGTGTACGTGTCAGTGCGCTTTATCTTCTGAAGAAGAGAAATCTTCTTAATATAACCATTCTCATCAACATGCTTCATACTTTTTCCATGCGCTTTCAGTTATCAAGTGAACCGGACTATCGTTGCTAGTTCTCCTATTCCACTTGCTCAATTAAAATGGCGATGGCGACATCATTTGCAACCTTTGAGGGGGATAAGTGTGAAGAGACTACATTTTAAAGATATTCACTTGTTTAATCAAGAATGGCATCTCCGTATGCAATTCTTGAGGGGGAGAAGAAGTATGATAATTCTACATGCTGAGTTATATTTGAGAATATATGGTCATACGGCTCCTAACTCATGTAAGAACCGAGCTTCTTCTTATCGGGTCATCTTTACATGGAGTTTCTTCTAAGAGCCATTGGTTGACATCTTCTCACGGGCTAATATGTTTAATGACAAAGTGCTTCTAGTTGTGGGGCTGATTTCCTTGATGAACATCTTTATGTTCTTGTTTGATTGGGAGGGATTTGAGTTAAGGGGATTTGCTATATACAAGTTAACGGGAATGCATGTGGTAAGAAGAATATGTTAACTTTCTATTCCCCATTCGGACAATCTTGAAGAAGGTCGAGTCTACAGTCTGTTCTACATTTTTCTGCTGCATGTTAGAAGACTAAAGACGAGTTGCATTTGATTATCTAAAGACTTTTTCTTAATCTGGGAATTTATCAAACAGATTGTCAGTTTAGGGGAGAGCACTAATTGGGGGAGAGTGAAATGTCAGATTTAATCCCCAATTAGACTTGCTCACATTCTTCAGCAAGTTGATTCTCACAAAGATTAAAAGTGTTCTTCTCAAAAGATTTCAAGTATTTGGGCTTACAATGAGTTGCTGATTCTGAAGTATCAAAACCAGCAAGCGGGAAGGAGACACGCATCTAAACGCGAGTAAACTTGATGAACTTAATACTTCTAAGTGATTGAATATATCCCGGGAAGACAAATGTCATTACCGCAGAGAAACTCAAGGTTTGACTCATGGCGTTTAGTGTTCTTATTCCAACTATGTGGGGGAAGACATGGAAGAGTTAGTTTCTGGTGATAAAAGAGGTACACACGTGTGTGATGATCTCGATGTCATCGCAATCATCAGGGGAGAGAAATTGTATACATTGGGGATGCTCAGCTGTTTCACTTGAGAGCTTAATCAGTGACTCGGTGATAGATCACTTATTCCGGAGTTGACATCCGCAGAGATAATCAGTGATTCAGGAGTTGACAAGGCCAGAGTACTGGGAGTTGGATGAAGTTGAAACATGGAGAATCTTGCCTCGTCATCTAAAAAGGATTGAATTTCTTGAATTCAATGTAGAAACCAGAAACTAGATATAGCCCGTTTATTACTCAAGCATGGAAATATAATAAAGGATATGATTTTAAGTTGGTATAAGAGAGTTGAGTATATTGAAAATTCAACGGAGATAATGAATGTAGTGTCGAAATTCTACAAGGCTTCTTCAATCGTGAAATTGACTGCTCTTCTCAAGATATGATGACTGGCGTTTCTTACTTTATGGTAAAATGTAACACATAGGTATTCATGATTTTTGAGTAACTAGATATCTGCAATTCTGCCAACTTCATGTTACCTTCAATTTTGTTTGAGAGTTTTTAATGAGTAAATGTCATTTTGTTTACGCCTCCATGTATAATACCATGTCATACAACTTATTATATGCAATCTTATTAGATCACCAAGGTATGAATGTGCGATGAACACTCTTTTCCAGTCTCACTAGACCATGCTTTTAATAAATTTTCATATTTTACTTTTCACTAGTGACACTACATTTTACTTCTTAACCTCTTGACTCGAAGTCAACACACGACAATATTATGAAAGAAAAGATGTACCTAATTAAGTACCTACTAATAAAGTATTAAATTACTATTGGATTGTGAGATCTCCATGAGATATGATAATCTATTTAAGGCAAAATAAAGAAAAGAAAAAGAGTTTACTTTCAAAAAATAAGAAGGTTATATTATGGTGCAAGAAGCCATCAGCAATTCCTCTAAAGCCCATCAGCGATGCCATCGTCTATTTCTAAAGGACTTGGTAAATTCCTCATCTTGCTACTTTGAATCGGTAAAGCCCTCTGAGCCGTCAGATCTTGATACTTTTAATCCTAAACGTACTATAAATAGGTGAGAGGATAATCTTATGATTTTGTTGGTTTTGTAAATTTCAGTTTTCTTATGTTAGTCAAACTGTCAAAGAATGGGTGTGTCTAAGGGTTTTAGCATTCAGTTAATCACGAAATTACATTACTTATTATTTGAAAATCCAAATAAACGCATATCAAACTGTTTGAGAATCAGGTAATTAAGTAAATATGTTTCATCCTTAGATCATTTGTTTTTTTTTGAATGTCTATGGTTCGAAGCAGGATATGTTTATCCAAACACTATAAACCGATGTGTTGCAACTTCCATGCAAAATAATAAGATGATTAGGTTCAAAAAAGTAAACGGTGCTTCATGATGCTTTCTTTCAACATGTCCACTTTTCCAACCATTTTTTACCCACCTTTATTGTAAAATATGTTAACGATATTCAAAGGTCAAGCCCGCCCATCGATTAAAATATTTTTCATTATATATTCATATGTCCTTATATGTTATTCTCCGTTAACTAATACCTTCCAACGATATTATAAGTCAGATGCTGTTTATCTTGGCAGTAGCACTCGGGAGGGTAAACCAAATAAGAAATCCTAGTGGGATAATGTAGATGGGGACAGGAGGCACCCCATAACCACAAGCCCACAGAACTCTGTGTCAAGTGCTGGGTCACATGCAGCACTTCTAACTGCGGCTAATGCTGGGAGTGGGTACACAGCGTTTGCGCAACAAAAACGAAGAGAGGCAGACGAAAGAAGGTCAAGCAACAGGAAGTTAGATAGGAGATCATGAACGACATGTATCTACTCCAATCATGACTCTGAAATTAGAAAGAATTTCTTCTTTTTTTGAATGAGGTTTTTAGGGAAGTAATTATCTGTATTTTTAGAAATGTGCAAGAACAATGTAATACATGATATAATAAATTTTTGGCTCCAAAAAAAAAGTATTCTTTACAATTCCACTTGAATCCTATGGAAGGATAATGAGAAGGAAAGAACATGAGATTAATACTGATTTTATAACAAATTTGGAATTCTAATTTATACATTATATTTATCGTGATAAGTTCTAGAGAACAAAGTTAGAACTATAAGTAAAGGGGTCAACATGTCACCCCTCTACTCATAACAAAGTTATTTATATGTTTGACCCGTTTTAATTTTAGTACCCATTTAGTTACCCATTTGACCCGTCTTAGATAGTACCGAAGATGTAATAATGATTGATTATCAATCAAATATTTTGGAAAAGCGATTGAGGTGGTTTTTAAAAACTAATACATTCAAATAATATTCAAAATCATGCCCGCCCTATTGCCCATTGTTAGATATACTGTAACACCCCCAATTTGGTGATACGCAGCGGAATACAAATTGGGTGTTATTTCATGGCACAACAGTTATAATAATAGAAAACAATCTCCAATTGAGTTGTTTTGAAAGATTTATCATTCGAATTATATAAATATCATAATGTTGTAAAAATTATATATGTTGTGTTATAAATCATCCACGCAAACCATACAATTATTTATAATTCTTAACCAAAAAAAAAACAACAACTAAAAACCAAAGAAACAATTGTTTTACAATATTGTTTGAGAATTCTAAAAAATGTATTTCAGTTAACAAAAAACAACAAACAAATTACTATAAGTCATGTCCGACCATTGGGCGGGCTTTGAAAACTAGTATATATATATAGGGGAGAGTTAACGTGAGATCAAACTTAAAGTTGTAAAAATAAGATCAAGTCTAAAAAACCACTAAAACATTTATAAATAACAATTTTAGCAATAATACACATTAAAATTAAATTTTAATACAAATAAACATTTTAGCAACTAATAACCAAATGATACATGAGTTTTGATTAGTGATACACCTGATACACATTACACTAACAAATATTCCAAAATCTCATACACATACAAAAACCTGATACACATTACACTTCTAATCAAAGTGTATCACATAGGTTTCGTGAATTTTAAGGAAAGTGTCGCTTGTCAAATTTTAGTTGGATCTCATTTTAACAACTTTAAGTTTGATCTTATTTGATCTAAATTTGATATATATATATATATATATATATATATATATATATATATATATATATATATATATATAGATCAAATAACAAGACAAATATCCGTAAAAAAGATAAAAAAAATTCAAAAATAGTTCTCGAAAAATTTCAAAAAAATTCCACAAGATCGGGTTTGATGTTGAATGAAAAAGTTGTGAATGAATTTTTTCTAAGAGTGGATACTTTTTCCGAAAAAAAAATATGAAAAAATACGTTTGTGCATTAAATCGTTTTTTTGTGCATCAAAAATTGGGTTTTGCACCCAACTTCTTTTGACTTTTTTCAATCAAAATAACATTGCGCATCTAACTAAAAACAAGTTGAAAATTTTGTGAATCAAAATTTTTTTGCGCATCAAAATTCTTTTTTGTGCTTAAAAAAACGTATCAAAACTCAAAATTATAAAAACAATTTTTATAAAAGTTTTATGCACCAACATACCCGATCTTGTGGAATTTTTTTGAAATTTTTATAGAATTTAAAAAAACAATCTCCAATTGAGTTTTTTACGGATATTTGTCTTTTTATTTTAACTTTACCATATATATATATATATATATATATATATACATTATATATAAGAGGAGGCATGCCACATATAATACCACTTAGCATCCCATAATGCCATGTCATTATTCTATGTCATCATTGAATACATGTGGCTTTTTTTTTTTAAATTGTGGCATTTTTTATTTAAATTTGATTTGATTTTTGTGTTTTTACAACAGCTTTTTAGTTGAAATCCGTTTTTTTCTTCATAAAATTCGGATTTTTTCCCCAAAAAATCATGTTGCTAGATTCAAACTTGAGACATTGCATAACATTAACAACCATGTTAACCACTGGATCAACAATGTTTTTTGGTTTATAGTTTGCAAACGAAAATCTATAAACCTTTCCAAACAAACATAACCCACTAATTCGAAATCTAGAAAACTAACCAAATCTATTCCTTAATTATAGCTCCTTCATTAATTATATTAATTTTCTCATAACCCTAATATTCGGTTCCACAAGTTTTTCTAAACCCTAATATGCTCAAGAACCTCTATGTTCATTCTGATTTTGCAAAAGGGTAAATCAAAACACACATCCAGGTAAAAGTTGTACGTGATATTGCATATGTTTTGGTTAAATAAACTAATACGTAGTATTAAGTTGCAGTTCTAATAATTTTTATATTTTTTTTCTAGAAAAGTATAGATAGTTGTGAAGCTTGTGGCTCTGCAAATCAAGTAGGCACAAAAAGCAACCAGAAGATTCTTTCACATGCATTAGAATGCAAAATCAGTCCATATTCAGTGCGTACATGATACATGCTCATTTTTCTTCAGTGCAAATCAATCAATAACATTGTTTGATCTTTAATTCCAACTTGGAGACATTGTTTTCATGTTTACAAGATGACTCATCACTACAAGACATTGTTAGTGAGACATGGCAGGTTTGTTAAACTTTTTTTTTAATCTATTTTGGTAAGCCCCTCCTAAGTGGTTATTATCTATGCAGTGCCGTGATCAAATCATCTATATCTTGTGGACCCCATTTTGCGTAACTCATCCAAAGATTACTCTTTAGTTGATTTATTGGATGCTGATATCATTATCAGGGGCAAACTTCAGCTTGACAAATTTTTATTTAAGGTGGTTTTGTATGCGTTGTGACAAATGGGTTGTAACTATTTAACGAGTGCTTGATATTAGTGAAGCATTGGTGCTTTAATTGGTGCGAGAATCATATGTGTCGCAGACCATGTTGAGTAACAATCGTAAGAGTCAACGGCGATAGAAAATGAGTATAATAAAATCAATCAAATTGTTGATGCATATGGTCCTAAAACAAACTAAGATAAGGGTTAATATTTTTAGACAGAGTTATATGTTCAATTTTGTTGTATAATTATATGCCTACAACTTCTTTCAATTTTGGTAAAAAAAAGAAGTCTAACTTCAATCCATTTGTTATGCTTATAACAGGTTGGAGTTAAGAGCAGCTTCAATGGGCTGCCGTCAAATGTCACATATGATGAGTTCTCAGGTAAGAGTATATTAAATTTTGAGTTTTTCATATTTGACTTCTTACTAATGTATATTTTTTGGTAGAATCAGCGCCAACATGATCACTCAGTTCCAGTTCTACCAGCTTCGCAACATATGAGTAACGGCCGACATATTCCCTCAGCCCGCTTCAACTCATGCCAACAGCATTTCCTGAACCAACAGCCTACTTCATATCTGGTTCGATCCCCTGATCATTTATCTCCTTATTTCGTCAAGTGGGTCCCATGTCGAGTAGCCAAAACCCACACTACTCCATGGCTGATATCCATCGACCAACTTCCCAAGCTACAAGTCACACACCATCTATTCCACCTTCAATACCGATACCTAGACCATCTGTGGCATCAACAGGAGAACTAGAAACGCAAGGTCTTTTGGATCTAATCTTTTTTCCTATGTAGAAAGTTTAGAACTACACTACACCTAGGTTGGTTATTATAGATAGTGTATTTCTTAAATAGATGTTATACTTCGACCATGTAATCACTCACCTTTCAGGTTAAGCTTGACATCAGTTGTTTAAGTGTATCCCTTTGGTTTTGTTTGTTGCGGTGGTTTTGGTAGCACAGTTGTGGCTTCAAGGAGACATGAAAATCTACCTGATTGATTTCATGGGTGTTGCACTTAATATCGTCATGTATGCTTATCTTTCTGCTATGGTAAGTAGTCATACGTACTTCATGTTCTTGGATAACAAGGTTGAGCCAGACCGAAAGATTCAGCTACCAAAAGAAATAGGGTTGCAGCCTAGGCAGAGGGTCTCACGTGTAGATAAGACTTCTCAAAGAAAAGAACTTGTAAACGATTCTTCTCAAAGTACAAAACATGTACATGATTCAATTCCAGTAAAAGGTCTTAAAGATGGGTCTTTTATAAACCAGTTGCGGGACATTGTAGAAGGTGTAGTACCCGTGCCTGTTATCAAGGAAGTAGAAGGGTATGAAGCGGCAGAATATGTACCCTTTTTGCAACCTGAATCGTATATCAGTTCAAAAAGTGATGAAGTTACTCCAACATTGGAAAAAACTACCCCGTTTATGATATGGACTCTGATGATGAAAAATGGTTAAAGAAGTTGAGTAGTAAACATTTTGAGGTCTCAGAAGACATTTTTGAAAAAGCAGTTGATGCTTTTGAGAGAGGAATATATCGTAGTCCAATTGATTATTCTAATGATGCATCAGCCATTGATCAGTGTCTGGATATTACGTCAAAGGGAGTTTTAGAAGATGTGTATAGGTATTGGATGATTAAAAGGAAGAAGAAACATTCTTCACGTGTACGACTAGGAGTCTTTCAGGTAAAAATCAAATCTTTTAAGATTAGAGTTTCTTAAAGTTTGTAACAAGTGGGATTTTCTAACTGTAAGATTTGATGACAGTGTAACAAACCTCATAAAGTCGAAAGTGCTACTAGAAATACTGATGATCACAAGAAACGAGCATATAGAAGACTGGCGAGCAAATGTGCTGCAGAAAAGCAGCCTGTTTTCAAGAAAGGTGTATATTCGAGCCCCTTTACTAAAGCGTTGGTGTATTTTCTAATATATGATTTGAAAACCCGGATATATTCAAATCTTATTAACCCTTTGATTTTAATATCTAAATAGCAACGGTGAGTGATGACAAAGTGTTGAAAGATACTAAAAGGGCCTATATTAATGTGCATGAAGCACAAGAAGCTGCAAGGAGGTCAGAAGAGGCAGCCATTGCTAAATGAAATGAAGCTCAAGCACTTATGGAGATTGCTGACTTGGCATCATATCGAGCAACAATGGCACTTAGAATTGCAGACTCTCTAGCAGCAGGTGACCCAATAGACAACCCAACTGGTGACCCCTTCAGTTTTCTTTGTTAGTGATGTTGTGGTTTTTTTAAAAGAGATACGGAGTACCATTCTTTTTGGCGGTTACGAGTATGCATCATGGTGGTCAATATTGAAAATGGTACGGTGAAGTTTGTAGAGTTTGTTGATTTTTTTTTGTAATGAGTTGTATGAATGTTAGAAACCCTCACAATTATTTTGTGTAATAATGGCTCTGAATGCAAAAATAAATAAGATGGGTGAATTTTGAGGTTGAATAAACAGGAGTGTAATATGAAGATAGCTTAACATGTTCTGTTTCTGGTTTACTAATTCTTTTTGGTTAAAAGATCATTAGAATTTTGATTATAGGTCCAAGGATGTTTTAAAGAATAAGTGAAGACTCATACTTAGAAGGTGATCTATCATATCCACTTTTCTTTGCTTGGTTTATACACATCATGCAAGAATAGCAATTGATATTTATAAGCTCCGCTTTTTGGTGATCCATGTAATCTATACACATCTTAGTATAATGTTATAACTCTATTTTCTGGCACAGGAGGCTAATATTCAATAGTTGGAGAAAGAGGGTATGTTCATCTACATAATGTGCAGAAGTTACTAAGAACAAGGCAAAAATTCATGGTGTCACAAATTTCATTGCTTTATCAAGTGAAGTTTTTGTCTGGACATACAATTGAGCAGTCAGCAGTAGTAAACCAGGTAATAGTTTTCATTAGGTAAACCTCAAGTATTATTGGGTAAATGTGAAATCTACTAATCAAGTATGATATTATTATCATTGGGCGATCACCTTTTTATATTGACTTACGGATTTCTATTGTCACTATTGATATTAACTATCCCTGTGATGAAATATGTTCCTGATATCTATATTTAAAAAATGATTGGTAAATATGGTGCACTTAGTGGTGAGATATGATAAATAAACACATATTTATTTACATTTTCTTCCTCTCTTACAGTAACACTCCGATCCGTATGGGTATTTTGAGGGCTCGGTACCAGAGTGTCAAACATATTGGATTTTTGGTATGTCCAACTTTTGGTCTCATTCTTTGCTATAGTAGCAAGTGTAGCATCAGTGATCATATGTAGCGCATATCAGGGTCCCAAGTCATAGAACATATGGCCACAGGGTGAACCTGGGGGAGTGACATGAGAAGTGGACAGTCTTGGGTAATATCAATTATGGGGCTCAAAAGCTATTAGTTCATACAAACAAACAAACACACACACACACACACATATTATCCAAGGGTGTGTATTATGTATATACACAGTATTATGTAGATTCATAATATATTTATAAATTATGTACCCATAGATCTATCCGCATGTAATAGTTAATTTTAAATTTATGATGTGTATTTTATCATTTGAACCATCTGATTGTATTAACTTATACATGTTTATGACTCTGCAGGGATTCCATCTGGATCGAAAACCTTGGATCCAGGGTCTTTCACTATTTCAGGTCTTCATCTTGATGTGCTTCCTTTTAAGAAAAGTTTTTTGCACATGTATGCTTACAACCTACACTTAATATCTCCATTTTATGCTAAGTTTTAACGTATAATGATCAAAAGTAGTAATGAGGGAGAAGTGTTTATTTAATAATATCAAATTGAGTTTTCTAACTGAATGCAAGATGATATAACTGTTGTTTGAACTTGTGATTTTGTGTTTAAAGTCTTTTACGCTGCAAATTATTTAAAAAGTTCCTCTTTTTCATCAGTACAGAGGTTTGAAGGTTTTATCAGTTCTAACTCTCATCTGTCAACAATGGGGAAGTCTCTTGGAAGGTGGATCAATGTTATATTGCTATGCTATTTGGGATGCACTCATCGAAATCTAATATCTCTAAACTAAGAAATGTTGTTTAGACCCATCACTTCTATTTATCTATGCATGTGTGTGGATTGTAGGTGCCATGACTGAGCACCTATTATAAACATGTTGAGTTTATTATTATTCGTTTTTATGGATTGAAGGTTTCATGACGAGCACTTATCATATAATCAGCTATAACAAAAATGTATGAACATATTGCAAGAAATGTTGTTTGGATGTGCTTCTACTGCTTGAAGTTTCAAAAATCATTTCTGATGGTGTTGAGTTAATGATAAACTTCTGTATCAAAGAAATGTTGTTTGGACGAAGATGATGCTGGCATGGTTCTAATTTCTTTGGGAAAGGTTATTTTGCCTACCCGAATTAAGGTTGAATTTGCCTTTAGCTTAACTTATTTTTGGCAATCACTTATAAAAAGTCTACTAACGTGAAGTCTTTACCACTTCAGTCGTAGTTTGTTTGTATACTCGAATTAAGATGTTGTTAATATCATTATTCGATCTATATGTTGTTAGCAAAGGGTATGTTTTGGGTAATATGTTGTTAGCAAAGGTAAGTCCTTTAAGGAGCAAACATGGTTTGATATCATTATTAGATCTATATCTCAGTATTTACTATAAAGTTTTTGTAATCTTAAAGGTTGATCAACATCAACAATATAGATTCCATCATTTAATTTTGGTGTTCTCATAACTTCCAGTTGTTGACATGTTCGCACTGCAATCTTTAGGAGTACTGTCCCTGGGTTCTGAGTGCTCTGCGGCGGATGTGCTTGATGTACCTTGAATCTCTACTTTATTATGATTTCCAGATTTATTTGTTCTTTTCTTCTCATGTTTAACATGGTCATGTTTTTTTAAGGACCTTTGTCACGGATATACTTGGTCTATTATTAAAGTGTAACTGATGTCCATTTATTTGTATACTTTCTCTAACAGCTCAATCAACACACTCACTATGTAGCTTGACAAAGCACGTGATGCACTCGAGCCTTTCAAATAAGATCTCTTTACTCATCGAGCAGAGCTTCAAGCTGAATCAGAAGATAAGGAGATAATATCCCAGAAGGTGAGAATGCCCAAACTATAGTTGAACGGTGATCTTGAAGGATCTAGTGACTCGACTTATGCTCTTCAGAGTAAGCCATGTTGGAAGCCATCACACTCAAGTTTATGGCTTTTAAAGTCAAAAACTCTTTAGCACTACAGCAGGTATGTGGAGTTTAGAATGCAAAGTCCATGGTGCGTCATAAGGATAATAGAGTGGAGTCAAGATTGATCTTATGTGTTGTGCATGCAGGAAGTTGGTTCTACTATTAATACATGTCTTGGTTTTACATAATGTTTTAGTATTGAGTTCTTAGTGGAATTCTACATTAGATTATATTAGCTTGCTGGTTTGGTGCAGTTTACCAATGGTTTTGTGATTGGAAACTTCACATTTTCACCCAAAAACAAATAGATTAATTATTATTGATGGAATATTTTGTAAAAGTGGTTTAGGTGGTGTAAAGTAAAGTTCGATCTTTTATTTACCGGCATTTAGGAAAATTTTGGGAAAGTAATTTAGGAATACATCTGCTTATAAACTGAGATGAGATGATGGGGAAATAATGGGCTATCAGGAGAGCAGAGGCCTTATAGTTTCACTCTAATTTTTTATGTCTTTAGGAATGGTCCTCTTAATCCAAATAGAGTTTAACTAATGTTAAGTTTAACTAACTTATTTGTTAAGTTTGGAATAATTCTAATGTTTGAAAGTAAACATACAGTAATCGAGTTACTGGTCCACTATAACAACAATGAAGTGTGATAAGAGGGTGTTTGGGATCGCTTATTTTTCTGCTTGAAAACATTAACAGAAAAGCAGTTTAGGATTCAACATTAACAGAAAAACTGAGTCCTAAGCTGAGAAGAAATGATGCTATACTTATTCGTGTTAAGTAAGAGCTTGCCAAAGAACGTGTGGCCAGTGGAAAGAGCTCTTATTATGTGGAAACTGTGCACAGATTAACTTACCACAAATGTATGAAATTTTATCTGTTAACAAAGTCACATGTTTTGTTCTTGACTGATCAGGTACAATGCCAGATCTACGAGGAAGAAATGGAAGCAGCCAAAGAAGACGAGTAAGAGAGTATTGAAGGCCATGTTCAGGAAAAAGAGTACCAAAGAACCACCTTAGATTCATGAAGAATAATACTTTGATCCAGATATGGTGGAGGAGCTTCTGGAGGAAGGATCTGTTATGCTGTCAGAACGGTTAGTATTCTCTAGCATATTAATATCTCACAGGTTCATAACCATTGTAATGGGTCAAAGCAGGTTTGGGTTAAATAGGATAGGTCAAAAGGGACCTGGTTAGATTAGTTTGCCACTGTGTCCCAAACACTTATTGTCCGTTTCTTAGAAATTCTTATAATTGACTAATGTGTTATTATGGTTTTGGCAGAGGATGGATCGATCTGAAACAAGAATTCACCGTAGGATTTCTATGTTTCAGAAACCACCTAGGATCGAGGACCACAATGGGGAAGTTTATGATTATCTTAGCAACGCAAGTTTGATGGCGGTAAATATTATGTTTAATCACGGTTAATGTGAAATAATACAATGGTTCAACATCCTTTATGAGTTTCAGGTCAGCACCAGCAACCAGAATTGGACCAATTTGAACTGGAATGACAGATGGAAGTTATAAGGCTTCTGGCATTGAATTGTATAGATACAAACAGGCATCACTTGAAAAGGAACGACGAACGAGAAGGGGTAGATCCGTCTTTTTGGCTCTGCGATCTTGAATTATTTGCTGATTGGTCTATTCTTTATCACTAAAAGAGAACCCTATATCCGAAAAATGTACATAAAAAACTACAGATATACATTGTATTACATCATTTATACAATCAACAAATCTTTATTCGACTGTATAACAAATTGTTTACGAGTATACATTGATATTCATCTGGGGTGTTACATTTTTAAAACTGATATATTTGATCATATATGTGTATACAATGACATTATCATAATAAATAAATATAATAAAAGGATCAAGTATGTATGCATTAACAATATTTTAGCATCTTTGTATTTTCTAGCTTTTTTTTTTGTTATCCTTTTTTGACCCAATAGAGATGAATTAAAGACTGAATCTATCCATTCATATGGAAATCGGTAAAAATTGCTACCTCTACTTAAGAAAATATCTATACCTCACACAATCATGTTTATCATATTTTTACAAGTGTACTATGAATGTTATCTATTCCTTTTTGGCGTGTGCACATATTGATTCGTATCTTTAACAAGTCAAAAGCTTCAAAGGACCTGAAAAAAGCTTCAATTCCTTGATTTGTATATGATACAGTCACAGCTTCTGCGTGACACTGATCTGAAATGGACTGGTCTAGAGGTTCATCATCACCACAAGGTACAAATGATGCAGGTAGTTCTGCTTTGTTTAGTTCCTGTTATTTTATACCATTATGAAAGAACAGAGAGCTTCCCGCATCTAAGACAGATTGCAGGTATTTTTTGGATGTCTCTACACAGGCTAAAGAACAGATATTCATTAAATAGTTCTTTTTGAGACAACATATCAAAGTGAGAGTAAAGTATATCAAACCAACACAAATTTATTCAACTTATAAGGTTTACTCGTTATTATAATATTTAGAACCAGATTTCAATAAATAGATTTTGGAGATTCTAGCGGTGATTCCACTAGTTTCATCAACATTATAACCTTTCTAGTATTGATTTTGTCGTTGTTGATGGTAATTCAAATGTAAGGTATAAAGATTAGAAAGTTCATCAAATTCTTATTCCTACAATGTTCATATTCCCTACTTCATGGTATAATCTGTGATTTGAAATGCAGATATGGCCGATTTGCAAGAAGAACTCAGAGTATGTCTGCCTTTGTCTTTATAGATATTAGGATATCGTCGGTTAATAAGTTTTTTGCATAAAATATTAGCATGGTTTGTGCACTTTCATAATTAATTATTGTGACTAAGACACATCTGTTTCTCCGGTAGAAAAGCGTGTGCGGACAGAACTACGTAGAAGGATGGAAATGGAAAGAACGTATTCCTTAAGACTGTTATTACAAAAATGGGACGACGGAAAAATGCAGCCTGCATATGCTGCTCACATGTGGAACGAAGCCTTCAATAAGTGACTTGGTACTAAGGTTTGCTCTACTTTTGCTAGAATCGGACATGTTCTTTGAGCGATAATTTTAATCTGGAGACGGGGGAATGGGCAGGTTGGCTAACGGGTCAAATCGATTTGGATAAAAAATAGTTCTTTTATGAGCAATGGGTTGTAATGGGTTTGGATAAACAATAGTACTTTGAGTAGAGGTTGGGCGACTGCTACAAATAAAAATTAAGTGAAATTTTGCAGATTTTGGTCTCTCAAAGGAAGAAACTGTTACTGAAATAATGATTGCCGAGACTGGGACTTACCGTTGGATGGCACAAGAGGTATGTTATTTCCAATTTGATTTCTCCCTTATAGCTTAATAGTATACATGATGCAGGAAGATTTATATGGTATGCGTTGCAACGGGACAAACCAACAGAGTATAAGTACGATACCTATTGTTGTTGTAGATGACACTCATTTAGTTGGTGAGGCTAATACCGATTCTATAGTTGGTGATCTCACTCTTGGACTACCATAAGATGTTATGTGAATTGTTGAAAACAGACAATAAATGGCCTCGTTATGGTGAGCCTTTGCTATCTGCGAAAATCACAAGTTATAAAAGCTATCGAAGGACTTAAAGATGACCATTCGGCATCTATTATGAGTGCTAGATCAGCTTCGCAATACGATATTCCTACAATTGCAACAGCTGTTCATGCCATTCATAATAATATGCGTATGAAATACTTCACAGTTTTTCTCTCATTATATTGATCACCTGTATCATCTTTTCTATGCATGTTCAGTAGGTATCTCTTGATTGTTATAGCAGAATTTGAGTTGTGGTGCTTACACAATTCGTATAACATTCGGTCCTAAGACATTTATTTTTCATTTGAGTTTACAACATATACTTTGTTCTTGCAGACAACTTATTAACTTTATTTTCATTTGAGTTTACAACATATGCCTTTTAAACTTAACCGTGGGCAATTATGTGTTGTGGTATGTTTTGAAATGACTATTAATAAAATTCAATGCCAAACATTGTCACAAGTTGGGTTGTTTCTCTAGAGGTCGGTTTTCACCAATGGCTTGAATAACAATCATAAACTTTCTTCTTAAGAATAAATTGGTACATTTTAATTGTTCAATAATTAATAACGGTCAATTAATTTCCATTTTTATATTCTAAATAATAACTGTTCTACTAAATCCTAAAAATAAAAACCACAAATCAAAGTACTTACTTGCTATTAGTGGTTTAGTGGATTATGGTAACATCAATTATATATCTTAACCTTTTCATATAACTTTTAATTACTTTTTAGTATATATTTGATCCACAAAATCATAAAAATAAAAACCACAAGTCATACCCGTCCATCGGACGGGTTTTGACACTAGTATATATATATATATATATATATATATATATATATATATAATATATATATATATATATATATATATATATATATATATATATATATATATATATATATATATATATATATATATATATATATATATATATATAGTGATATATTCTATACAGTTCCATTCTTATATACAGTACTTTACAGTACCACTTCTGACCAATCATAAATTAATAAAATATTTTTCATTTATTTAATTCACAAAAGCAGCCAAGGGTATGTACGGTATTTTACAAATATCCTAATATTTCTGATTTTAATTAATATCCTATAATTGAGGCGGTTTTAGAACTTATCAGATTCAAATTTTCTTTCAAAATATTTACAGATTATGCTACACATATTGATATTTCTCTCTCCCACATTCAAACACATCAACACCAGACAATTCTCTAGAATCAAAACTGTTCCCTTCTCAGATTCAAAATATTTACAGATCTCGTATTTTGTTGTTTCTTGTTACTCGAAAGTCGAAATCAAAAACAAGAAATGGAAGTCTATCGATCTCTCTATAAGGTCGGGTTTTTTTTATGGATCGAAAAAAAATTGAATAACTATTAGATTCAAGAAACACCATGATTCAGTCGCTACTACCAGGTACCAACCCTCAAAATCTTTTTATTGTTTTAGTAATTTGTTTTTTTTAAAAAAAAGAAATCGATTGCAGTTTGTGATCATTGTGAAGCATTAGATGATCTTTATGGTTTTTTTGTTTGATTTTCTGTAGATATGGATTCTTTTTTTTTGTTGGGTTTTAGATATGTTTGGTAGGTGAATCAATTTTAAGTTCAACAAGGTATTCATGATTTATTCACAAACTACCAATAAGGCATGTGATGTTGGGTTCTATTGAATCTTTATAAAATTTGACTGAAGGAAAAAAGTCAAAGGTACAACATGAGAAAATATTGATTGATGACTAATAAAGTGTGATAAAAAAATATAAAAACAGTTCAAGAGATTGTCCATGTCAAAGATGATCCAAATTAAAAGGTTCTTATTAGAAGTCTTGAATTTGAGAAGTTTTGTTCTTTTATAATGATAAAAATAAGAAATGGATTTATAGTTTATGAGCATTTAGAATTTGGCTTTTGTAAAGTTTAATTATATCTAAAGTGAGTTTTACGTTCATATAGGTTGGTGTTTTTTGGTGCATGTATGTAATTGTGCATATATGTTAACATTAAACTAGTGACATATTAATTCGTCACTCTTTATGTATGGTGTTTCGTAAGTGTGTATATATGTTAATATAAAATTAGGGAAATAGTGCATATGTGTTTTATGGTTGGTATAAAATCAATTAATTGGTGTGCATATGTGTTTTGAACATGAAATAAAATCAAGAAAAGATGTATGCATATATGTTATAATTATGAATATGTGTTTGCTAGTTGTTATGATAAAAAATAATAATAATTGTTTTGTAGTTTCAGGTATTGAATATATTTGATAAAGATGAAGACGATGACCAATATAAAAAGAGTGCAGATGTGTTTTGGAAGAGTGCACATATGTTCTTGATGAAAAAGCGAAGCGTGCACATATATTCTTGGAAGAGTGCACACATGTTTTTTTAATGATGTGCACATCTATATTTAACAAGATATATTTTTTAAGGGATTGAGTCGTAGAATAGCAACGTACTTTTCCAAGTGTCCCATTCTGGTACGTGTACTTTTTTTAAGCTGTAGAATAGCAATGTACTTTCCATAAGTGTCTCGTTCTAGTACGTGTACTTTTTTAAGTCGTAGAATAGCAATGTACTTTTCATAAGTGTTCCAATTTAGTACGTGAGATGACGTACCAAATTGGAACACTTATGGAAGTAGGACGTACCAAATTGGAACACTTATGGAAAGTACATTGCTGTTCTACAACTTAAAAAAAGTACACGTACTAGAACGGGACACTTATGGAAAGTACATTGCTATTCTACAGCTTAAAAAAAGTACACGTACCAGAATGAGACACTTGAAAAAGTACGTTGCTATTCTACGACTCAATCCCTTTTTTTAATGATGTGCACATATGTTCTTGGAAAGTGAAGTGTGGATCTATGTTCATGAAAGAGTGCACACATGTTCTTAGAAATGTGCACACATGTTTTTGTTTAACGTGTACATATATACTTAACAGTATACATTTGTATTTAAATTATATTTCATTTTATATCAACTTTTGTGTATAGTGTTTATATTTTTGGTTTGTTATACATTTAGAGGCTACATGTATATGTCTATCCTTATGTTTTTGTTATAAATTTTGAAGATTAAAAAATGTATACTAGAAACATATATGCAATTACCATTTTAAGCGGAACAAGTTTGATGTATAAAACGTACACAAGAAACATATATGTAAATTTAAAATAGAAAAAAACATATATGCACTTCATTTTCCTGAAAACATGCATCATGATTAAAAAAAAAAAAAAAAAAAAAAAAAAAAAAAAAAAAAAAAAGGGAGTTTAAAAACGTTTTTAATTAAAAAAAATCAAAAAGAAACTAAAAATATTTTTTGACTATTATGCCCTTTTCAGTTAAATAAAAGTATTTATTAATACTAAATTCTATTGGTCTAAATGAGTACTGTAAAGTACTGCATCTAATATTGGTACTGCATAGAACGCGCATATATATATATATATATATATATATATATATATATATATATATATATAAATGTCGCCTTTACTGTGGCAATCAATCGCCTGTAAATTGCCGAAAAGAAAATACTGACGTAGCAGATAAAATACGGTCAATCCCCCCTTAGGCTGAACACAGTGGTAACGTGGGTCGACCCTGCCACATCAGCTTTTTCTCTCCGACGACCTAGTTGCCACAGTGGTGACTTGAGATTTTTGTTTTTAGAAATGTATTTGAGTTAGTATTTATAGGATGTAAAAGTGGTAAAGTTTTTTTAAAAAAAGTTTTTTTTTGTTTAATATGAAAAGGTAACAAAAATTGGATTTTTGTGTGCATTCAACTCGGTTAGCACAAACTAGGTTGTCCAAATGGCCACAACCAACCGATCATCACCTAGTACCCACAATGGGCACAACCGAGCAAAATGGTCGGTTGACCTCTCCCCCAACCGAACCATTGTGTCTAGCCTTAATGTGCCGAGCCTAATGTTACATGTCAATTGCCAATGTATTGTAAAGTGATGGCTCGTTTTCTTCATAAACTTTGATAATGGAGTAACAACCTACATAACTAACATGTGTCAATTTAAGCATTAACAGAAAAAAAAAAATGATTTGCACACTTTAATTAAATGATTAGTACACTTTAATTAATTGTATTTGGACATTTATATTGTCACAGTTACTTTTACATTTTCATCATGTGATGACATAAATGTTCAAACACAATTTATTAAAGCGTTCCAATCATTTTATAAAATGTGCAAATCATCTCCCTTAATAGGAAGATGAGTGAAAAAACTGAGGCAATTTTATATGATTTAAGATTATTTGAGGACAAAAGATTATTTACATACCAAGGGATCAATCTCCACCCTTCATTTTTATTAGATCTAATGGATGAGATTAATACAACAATTAAAAAAACCCACTTTCATCATTTTTTTTCAAATATAAATATCTTTCAAACCGTTAATCGTCAAGCGAAAAAAAATATACCATTACGACGAGCATCTAATTATCTTTCTATAGATAGGCACTTTGATATACTTTCGACAAAAAAAATTTTTTTCGTGTTTTTCATGTTTTTTTTCAAGTTTTTTTTTGTTTTTTTACGTTACTGAAATTTGCATGAAAAAATCATATATGATTTAACACTAATTTGAATAACACATGTGATATTAGTGTTAAATCATATATGATATGTATATCATATGTGATTTATCATATATGATTTAACACTAGTATCATATATGATATTACATATCATATGTGATTTAACACTAATATCACATGTGATATTTAAATTAGTGTTAAATCATATATGATATTTCATGCAAATTCCAGTTTCGAAGAAAAACGAAAAAAAAAAGACGAAAAAACGTGAAAAAAACGATTTTTTTTCTTTTTTCGAAAGTATATCAAAGTGACCGTCTATAGAAAGATAATTAAATGTTTGTCGCGATGGTGTAATTATTTTTGCTTAACGATTAACGGTTTAAGAGATGTTTAAATTATAAAAAATATGTGAAATAATAAAATGATTTTAATCTCAACCATTGATCTCTTTTTAAATGGATGGTGAAGATAAGTCCCTTAATATGTATTGGGTCACCATGAAATGAATATCATCGCATCCAGTAATCTTCTAGGGTTATGGTTAGCATGCCAATTCACCATGAAAGAGGCTCTTGGGGGAGGGAGGTCTTGAGTTCAAATCCTGCAAGTAGGGGTGTCAGTAGGGTCGGGTCAACCCGACCCGAACCCGAACCCGAACCCGATAAGGCCTTATCGGGTCGTGTCTAATCGGGTCAAAAATCTTGTCGGGTTGTTTTGACCCGAACCCGATAACCCGATAATGTTATCGGGTCGGGTTAGGGTTAAAAAAATTCTATTATCGGGTTATCGGGTCAACCCGATTAGACCCGATAATCAATTTTCCATTTTTTATATATTAGTTTTATAGGTATTGTACGTTTGGTTTTTATGTATTAGTTTTTATATATTAGTTTTTTACATTATGCAAGTTAAACTTGTTACTGATGTTGTCCTTTGGATACATATTCATGTTAGGTCTGCTATGATTCTATGGAATGACCATGGTTGAAACTTGTTACTGATGTTGTACTTTGGATACATATTCATGTTAGGTCTGCTATGATTATGTGGAATGACCATGGTTGAAACTTGTTACTGACGTTGTACATCTGTTGTACACACTTTAGACTATTACATCTACTCATTGATTCTATTTCTAAAAGATTGATAATAAGCATTCATTAACATCTGCTGTAATTGGTATTCCATCACCTGATAACCCGGTTCAACCCGACCCGACTTAACCCGACCCGATACCACCCGAACCCGATAACCCGATTACTTATCGGGTCGGGTTGCGGGTCACTTTTAAAAAATTTGCAACCCGACTCAACCCGACCCGACAAACCCGATAACCACGATAACCCGACCCGATAACACCCCTACCTGCAAGGGGTTTGAATGAGGGATTTTCCTTCAAGGTAGTCCTTTAATGAAGGGGTTTGGGCCTGGTAACCCCAGGTTCGAATCTTGGAAAAGGCAAGGGTTTACCCCTATTAATTGTCGTGCCTTCGGGCGGATTAGTAGGGGGTTTTCCCCCCATCGGGTATTTGAAATAGGCATTTTCGCTTCGAGGGATCTCTCTAACGCGGACCCGATTTAGACAACGTAGTCTAGACCTCCCGCTGTCGATCCGCGACACGGAAGCACTTTATAAGAAATTAACCTTTAAAAAAAAAATATGATATTTTTAATCATTTGGAAATGATATATGAGATTTCCCTGGAAAAATATATTAATACTCTTGCACAAAATATTTGGCTTGTTTTTTCTAGTTGGTAATTGAATGGAATACCTTTTTCCTGTTTCTTGCGTGTTTTTTATATAATATTTATTAATTATTATACTTATAGTTTAAACAAAGTTTACATATACACGTCAAAATGTTTTGACAAACTACGTGAATTAAACTAAAAACAGTTGTATTAGTTTCTAAGGCAAAAGTTTAATATAGATCCAAAATTTACCATAGATCCAATGAACCAATAATAATCATTCATTTTTTTATTATAATAAACTTTCACCCTTTTTTAAAAAATTAAATATCTCGCAAACCGTTAATCGTTACGCGATAAAAATTATACCATCGCGACGAGAATTAAATTATCTTTCTATAGATATGCACTACTATATATTTTTAACCATTTTGTTTTTCAAAATTTCGGTCAACAAAAATCATATATGATTTATGAAAATCATATATGATTCGATTTTTACGAATCATATATGATTTTTGAGAATCATATATGATTCGTAAAAATCATATATGATTCATAAAAATCGAATCATACATGATTTTTGAAAATCATATATGATTCGTAAAAATCATATATGATTTTTTCGGACGGAATTTTTGAAAAAAAAATGTTTGTCGAAAATATATAAAAGTGCATATTTATAGAAAGATAATTTAATTCTCGTCGCGATGGTGTATTTTTTATATTTTGAAAATTTACCGTTTGTAAGATATGTTGTTTTAAAAAAAAAGGTGAAAAATTATTTTTTATTAATTTAGATAAAAGATGGAGGGCTATGATTGGTTCATTTGTTCTATGGCAAATATGGGTTCTATATTGATCTCAACTCTAGTTTCTAATAGTTAACAAATTGGAGTTTATTTGCAAATGATGTATTGGCATGCTAACCATAACCCTAGAAGATTACTGGATGCGATGATACTCATTTCATGGTGACCGAAGTGTGACCACGCCTTTTATTGTTACGGAGTAGCATGAAAATATGTGAAGGGCCACAATTCGCATTATCCGGTGGTGCAGACCACCGTGCACTGTCGAATAAAAAGAAAGATTTTTTTTTTGGTAAAAGGTTGTTTGCATGAGTGTTTTGTGAGATATATTTGTATTTAAGCATTCTATACATAAATGGTATGTATCATATGGAGCTTGCTCCAGTTAGTCGTGTACAAAAACCGGTTTTGACCCAAACCTGTTTCGGTTTGGCCAAAAACCGCCGGTTGGGAACCGGTTTCTATATATAGACGTTATACTGGTTTAGAAAAGTCGGTTTCAAGCCGGTTTTATTTTCAAGTATTTTATGGCTAGTTCTGGCTATATATAGTTTAATGGCAATTCCTTGTATAAGATTTAGGCTCAAAGAATGTTTTTGTTGACTTATATTAATGGCTATATATAGTTCAATGGCAATTGATTCTAACATAAGTGGTCTGCATTTTTTAGTTATTTCTTTAAAGTCACGAAGTTGCCATTTTCATGGGTCTCCACCTCATCCCTTAAGCATATCAAGCCAATTTTGGTACTTTATTCTGCACATCGGACCTTAAAACTGATTCATCAAGCCAAACGAAAAGAAAAAAAGGGTTTTAACCGGTTTTTCCACAAAAAATTGTTTCCACCCGACCCCAACCGGCTTGGACCGGTCTGGATTTTTTTCCCTTCAAAAACTAAATCGAACCGAACCGGTTTTTTGGTCAAAATCGGTTCTTGACCGTTGACTAAAAACCGGTTCGGTTTTCAAACCCAAACCGGTTTGTGAAAAAAACCGAAAATGGATACCTCTAGCTCCAGTGGTATCATTCTCCCACCTCAAACGTTCAGTAGACTGGTCAAAGGAATGCCTCTTTGGAAAATGCCATGGGTTCGATCCCAACTTCTGACTAAATAGATCACTGAGACAAGTGATAATTGCTTGGGGTCTGGTCCTTAGAAAGGGTCAGGTTGGCATCCGATTAAAAGTCCATGAGGTCAAGGTGTTCGCATAGATTTACACCTTTTGGATACATATATGGTAAGTAGGTTGGTAATCACCGCCAGAATTTGATGTTGGAATTGGTGATGTGTTGATGTGAAAGACCGCCGCATCACATCGATACACATTCTTTTGGTTTGGTTCTCAACTTCTCTATAATTTAGAACACAAGTACTGTTAATAATGACTAAATACTTAGACCAATCCTTCTTCAAAGATAAAAATAAAAACCTAAATATGATGAAGTAAATGTTATAAGACCGATAGTAATAAAGACCACACCAAGACCACAAAACAAGCCCTACTACATCAGCGGCAACTCAGTTTCTCTCTCCTGGATCAAACACAGTCTACATGCTCGTAGTAAGAGGACCGTGCTCACAACCAAAAAACACCCTACAAAATTAAATAAAATAAAAAATAAAATAAAATAAAATCATCCCTCACATACAAACGTCTTCAATTCATTTAGTTCATTTGCAGACCAAAACAATTGATTTTGGGGAGGGTGGGGGTCTGGTTCGGGTAGACGGACCGAACCATTCGGTCATCACTTTTAGTCTAAGATAGTGTACTCAATGAGCTTGTCTAATGATTGGTGCTACTAGATTCTGTCATTTATTGCCATAGGTCAATCAAATATAAGTAGGTGATGTATATAAAGTTGCACCAATAATAGTAAAAGAGAATCAATTTCTACCGAAAACATGATGCTACATACATACTTCAGTCGCCTATTGTTTCAACAACTTAATGATTTACAGTACCATATTACGTAGTATCACACATTTCGTCTGCAGGTTTATACGAGCCGATTTCGAGATACACAAACTTAGCTCGTTTTTTGCGAGACCTTGATTATATATGTGGTGTTACTAATAAGAACCACGGTCCGGTGTCTTCTTAGGTGGAATGTTGATCATTGATCAATCTATCTATTAAAGTTACATTTAGGCTTAGCTAGAATCGAAACTTTATACCCAAGAACTATGAATTATAGACGTTGTAAAATAGAGAGTTTGTCTCCGAGATTAAGATCATCCGATGCTCTATAATTACTCCGTCATTGGCGTTTTAATTTGTTGTGATCGTGGGTCGTTCTTAATAGATGATCTTATAAGTGTGTTTCGACTTGTGAGTGTAGGTTTAGCTGCTTCTTTTTTTTTCTTTCTTTACGAGATATTTTGACCGACTAATCTATAGGTTTAGGCCCATAGCTAAATGGACTTAAATAGTGAGTTTTAAATTATTACGATGTTCAGAAAAATTTTCCGTGATATAAGTAAATTTTAAATGCAAACTACATACGTAATAGGAGTGTTCACAAACTGGATAATACTCACAGGAACCGCGTACCGAAACCGAATTGAATAAAACGAACTGACTTTAACAAAACTAAACCAAACCGAATTAAATATTCGATTTTTGGTTTGGATAAAGTTTTTGCAAAATATAAACCGAATCGAAACAAAAAAACAAATTCATATAAAAAGTATATTTTTTATACTTATATATATAAAAAGACCTTTACAAATCTTTTTTATTATAATACAATATTTTTTTAAGTTAATTTTTTTTTTTTTGCTAAAAAAAGTATTTATAACTAAATGGAAAAATATATAAGTTATGTTTTAGGTTATTCGGGTCAATTCGAAAACTGAGCCAAATTCAAATTCGGTTTTCGCTTCTGTTTTAAATTTATTTTAAATTCGATTCAGTTCAGTTATTAGTTTTACTCAAAAAGAAATATTTAACCGAACTAATCGAACCAAATAAACCGAATGATATCCGAGTCCACTAATATGTAAAGATGCAACTTAGATCTTTTAGCCCATTCAACCAGCCCAGTAATATGGTCCATCAGTAGGAAAGGAATGGATATGAATACAAAACCAACACCCACTTCATAAAGAAACGAGTCAGGAATATCTTTTACAACTGCTTTAAATTAAGAAAGTAAAGGAATCATGTTTTGACTTTAAGATTAGAGTAGATTATGTGTGTTTCACGCGAGTACTTATCTAGTAAATGTATATGTGTGTGCATAAGTGTCAGGGTCGGATTTAAGCATGTGCGAGGTGGACGATCGCACAGGGCCTTCATTTTCTGAGAGGGCTCACGATTTTAGACATAAGGACTGATTTAATTCGATTTCTAGTTTATAACTGATAAGAATGGGTTAAAAACACACGATTATCAGGTTTTACAAAAGAAATATGAAAATAATTCATTATTAGTGAATAAATTTGTGTTTTTAGAGGTATACGCAGGTATGGATTTAGTAGTTGAGGAAGATGATTAATATGCATTATTTGTGCTTTGCCCTTTGGAGTTTCTAGCTTTTACACTTTTGTTCTTTTTTTGTTTTAGTTTTATTTATAAACAAGTATATAAGGTTTAAAGCATTAGCACTTTCGACCATTATTTTCACATATTATTATAACTGTTCAAATACGTGTCGTACAAATATATTGTCTACAAAGTTTTGATAATTGGTAAAAGAGAATTAATATCACAAATTTGGCGGCCATTGTTGTTTTTATTTTGATCCTAGTTATTTTATTGCAATATTTGTTGTTCTTTTGGATATCCTAGTTATTTTTAAGTTTAAGAAAGCCTTATAGTTCGTCAAACATAGGGGCCTAGTCATCATTATCGCACAGGGCATTCGAAATCCACGAGACGACCCTGATAAGTGCATTACTTGTAAGTGTGAACTATCCGATAAATGATAAACGTATAAATGTGAACTATGAGTATGTCTTGTCTAGTCGTTTAATAATTATTGGTGAGATTAATTTGGTTGATGTTTTCAATAATGTTTGTTGTTAGAACTATAGTTATTCATATAGTAACAATTTGCTTTCATTTTATTCTATTGATAAAAAGATAAACAGCCTTATAATTACCATTAGTAACATCATTGTTATGATTTTCACTTTGTAAAATAGGTAATACGTGTTCGATCACTTCAAAAGTAAAGTAAAAGTAGTACTAGTTAAAAATAAGGCCCAAAGCATAATAGGGGCATTTCCTTTTTTGCTTTGTCTATCAAATTTAAACGGCGCACATGGTGATCATATTATGATTCGTTACTTCATTATAGAGGAAAAGATATTTATTTGAATTTCGATTTAATTTTTAAGATGTGATTTTGTTTATGCTATGAAAATAAGCTTTTTGATAATTGCTTTTCTAAGTTGCACGTAATCATTTTTTTATTTTTTATTTTGTTACAATGAAAATTATACTACTGGACTTATTTGTATTAGTAGTATATGGATTAGATTATGATTAGTATAGTTTAAGCCCAAGCACATATGTTAGGGTATAAATATTGGGATATACGTTATCTCACATAATCAATTAATCAATATATCAAGTTTTACATGATATCCGAGTTAGGTTCGTTTAGCTTTGAAGAAAAAGAAAAAGGAGTTCGTGTATTTCTGTTTTTGGGATTGAAGTGATCGTGTTTTGGGAATTATTCCATCGTTTGACATCAAGTTTTTGTTCCATCCACTATTCCACCTGTGTTTTGTTATTGGGCTTTCGAATTGGAATTGGGCTTGAGCTAAAAAATATGTTTGTTTTTTAAATTTGGTTGGTAAGCTTCTCACAAATCTTGGATATATTGTGTTATTAAAATTTGTTTAAGCATCTAAAAGTCGATTCTCAATTTTTTTTCTACATCGTCGACTAAAGCTCGACTGTCTTCACCTTTTTTCTTTATTTGCATCTTCAGTCGACTAAAGCTTGTTGTCTTCACATACTTTCTTTGTTTGCAACTTCAGTCGAATAAAGCTCGACTACTTTTTCCCTAAACTTCGACCACTATAAGTCTAACTCTTCCTCAACCCTCACCTTAACGTCCTACCAAACCTTCGTTCATAATGACGAACACTACTCCCTTCTTCGTACCCTATCACAAACCGATAAACTTTATGCCATTAACTCTATTACCAACCTTATTCCTCTTAAACTTGACGTGGACAACCTAATTATATCGTCTGGTGTTACTTCCTCAATAATTAATGTGAAAATGTTCATGTTTTAAAGCACATCATTGGTGAATTTACAAAATTTGCATGCTTTGTTTGCTGAGTTTTGAGACAATATGAGCGTCCGTTCACCTCCCGCTCCAACTGTTGGGGGCTGTTAGTGGAGTTATATGTGTTAGTTTTAAATTAGTATTTGTTATTAGGTTATGATTAGTATAGTTTAAGCCCAAGCATAAATGTTAAGATATAAATGTTATGACATGTGTAATCACACATCATCAGTTAATTAATATATCACGTCTTACAAATTAATGATATGATCGTTTAATTCTTTAGATGTTAGGTAGTCGGTTTCTGATCACCATTTAAATTAAAATATTAGTTCTGATTTGATCATATATCTACTAAGAAGAAAAATAAAAATGAGAAATATTTTCAGCTGTACAATTTAAATATAGAAGAAGAATTTCATAGGTTATGCATATTTATTTATAGGTGCATCTGGAATATACAGTTGTTGTTATTTCTCATAGTTTTTATTTTACTTTTATTTTTTATTTGATCCTTACTCTTGATCATATATGATCATGTATGCATGTAAAACTATAGATATTTTCTAGTTTCTACTTCATTCAAAAAAATTGGAGATAATACCCAGAAATTTTGAGAGGGTGTTGCACAATTTTTTCGTTTATGATTATAAGTATTAAAGTTGTCCGATGAAGAATTTATCAGAAAAATTGGGGGTTGCACAGGACAAAAAATGACACATTTTATCAAAAATTTACACTTCGTGACTTAAAATGGGGTGTGGCCCATGCCACACCCGGCTCCCATGTGGGTCCGTCCATGCCGGTCGAGCCTTGCAATTTAGATCATGAGAAAAAAGGATAAAGTATCAACAATATACATGACCACTTTCAAGTTGTATATAGATCTCCATATGTAAAGGCCCGAGAGGGATGGTCTATGGTTTCATATAACTCGTCACTTGTAGAGGATTTCTGGTTTCTATTCATTCTAATTCCTAACACATATATTACATTTCAGGAATTATTCTAACATGTTTAGATGAATTCTAGTCTTCAAGTTTGATTAATTTAGTCGTGCTAAATGTACTATACAGCAAACGCATATTGGGCATACTACTATGTGTCTTATAGAGCCTTGGATAACTTGCCTGTCGTGTATGAAATAACTCAGGATGGAATGAGTGCAAGATATAGCCTATAGGCAGTGATGAACTCATCTTTTCGGCAGTAGTATATGCTTATTAGTTAAGAGTCATACTATATTAGTTACAATAAAACTAATTTCATTGATTTAGTATTCTAATTTCATTGATTTAGCTACGTTGTGATTTCAAGATTGAGTTTACAGTGTTGATAATTCAAATATAAAAATAAAAATATGATGATATTCAGCCTAAAAAGTCTAAGTGATTAGTGAACCAGTAAACCACCATTGTAGGCCAATTCTTATTTACTATTTTTATTGATTTCACTAACTCCCTGATTTAAATAGATTGTTAGTATTACTTAATTACAATAGATAGTCAATAATTGGTACACAATGATTAGGATCCATTTGAGGTGATAATAAATTAATGAGTAAATTACATAAATGGTCCATGTGGTTTGACAAAAAATTTATCTACCGTTCCTCAAACTTAAAAGTTGCATACATAGTCCCTATCACTGCTAAAGAATAACATGAATGGTCCTTTTGAGGGTTGGTAGGTGAAATTTTTGCCAAACCATAGGGATGATTTATGCAACTTTTATGCCTCAAAAGGACCATTCATGTTATTCTTTTGCAGCGATAGGGACGATTTATGCAACTTTCAAGTTTGAAGGATGATAGGTGGAATTTTCGTCAAATCACATGAACCATTTATGTAATTTACTCTAAATTAATCTAGTGAAGATTTGGACATGGTGGGTTAATATCCTTTGTCGACGAAATCCCAAAAGGATAACCATTTGCATCTCACGTTCATCAGTTTGATGGATGAAAACTAATATCCATTAACAAATTTAAAAATGAGTTTCCTGTTAAAAATACAATCATGTGAAACTGCTTGTTAAATAGTACCATGGTCTCAAGATTACACAAATATACTCGCCCCTTTTTAAATAAATGTTTAATTTAATATTTCACTAACTAATATCAAAATTCTCATTGCCGTTCAAAAAAAAAAAAAAAAAAATCAAAATTCTCATTATATACACCTTCCACTAATCAAGTATCATCTCTATCTACTTGCATATATTTTAATTGGTTGAAATACAACACGAACACTTATTTTGAGACAATCTAAAACAAAAAGGTAAATATTTATTTTGAGACATAGTGAGTACTTGGCTTGAAACTTATTTACAACCTATTTATATTCTCATGGAGGATGTTTGGGATTGATTATTGAAAATATACTATTTGTTTCGAAATTGCATAATCAGATAATTAATTGTAACAAAACGTGATTCTGAAACTTAGTGTTTGGATTTTATTATGTTGTATGCTAACGCAATGACCAGATAATATGTTTTCAGAGCGTTCGGCAAATCATATTATTAGTAACTTAAGTCCGGGTTAATCAAAACCGTCAGGCACCAAGTTTCAACGATGCAAGTCAAAGAACTCAGAATGAACTAAAGGATAAACCTACTTCGTAGTATCCACTAGTATAAAATCATAAAACACCGAGATTGGTCAAGATTGGACCTATCTAGTACGAAACGAGGAGCGAGTACAAGCCTTTGTCGGAAAATAAGAAGAAGAATCACAAGGTCTTTCTTCTCGGCCTCGCCTAAAGCCACTCAATCCCTCACGAACCTGGCCGAACAAGGCAACATGACCAAGCTAACCTCATCCTGAAAAACACCAACTAAATCTTGGAAGTTATCATATCATTCACTTCCAGGGTGTTTTCATTTCCTGCCCATGTGTTCTATCACCACCGTAAACAAGGAATTATTGGTGGGACACGACCTCTACTTGAGCCGTTAGAGAAAGCCCATCAGATCGACCCAAGACCATTCCTGACTTTTTAACCTCCTTCATGGTTGAAGAGTATAAATCAGCAATATAAAGAAGGTTTCCATAATAACAAATAAGATCAATCACGATTCATGAGAGGTGTCCTTGGACAAAATAGAAAAACGGGGTACTCCAAGAACCCTGGAACCTCGCATGAGCCCAAAATAATGATCTCAAAGTAAACATGACAAGGTGAGGGATCGCAAATTGGGCAGTCTAACACCAAACTGGTGTGAAAGGACCTGGCTAGATCTTCAGCTTCTAAAGCTCCCATCCTTTCATAATAAGCTCTACTACGTGACACATCAGGAACAACGCATGTTACAACACATAGCAAATACTTCAATAGAAATAAGAAAAAATAAAACCATCAAAGGAATACTAGTGAGGAGGAATAAACTGGACACCAGAGCAATTGATTCATGGACATCCTCATCTCCAGTAGTAACAGGTCCTCAACTATCGTTGTGGGAGCATCAACCATTGACTTGTAGGCATCAATGGCTAGTTTATGCCCATCATTCGTAGTGTAACAATTCTCATTTTGAGGTCATTATTTAATCATTTATTTTTACTATTATTTTAATTTCGTGAAAATTAACTTTTACGAGTAATCGGTTTGGTTGACTCGCGTACGTTGTAAAACGTACATTTAACTGAAACCGACTCCATACTATGCTCAGTCTACATGTTTTATGCATTATAACTTCCTTACATTCATATTTTATATTTGATATTTTTACTTTTCCACTTTTACATAAAGTTTACACATTTTACGTTTTACGCGTTTACGATCTACGTTTTTAACTTTAACAACGTTTAAACACTATGATAAGCTAGTGTCTCATCTAAAATACTAAATTTAGTTATTTTGACAAGTTATAACATTTTTACAAGCTTTAGATTTTTACGTTACACGGTTTATGTTTCGCATCTTAAAAACATTACGTTTTCAATTACCGAGATCAAACTACACCCTTAACACCCAACACTACACAAGATAACTCATTCCCCCCCCCCCCCTTTCACACAAAAACCCATGCCCATGGACACTTTCCCAACATATTGGGCAAGTGTTCTACTCATCTTGCATGTTCCAATTACTAAAACCCACTACCTCATAACTACATGCAATTTTAGATCAAGATCTTCATTTTCTTTGCCCCCTCTCCCTCTTGAACAACCCAACTTAGCCAACAAACACGCATTTCATCAAAAAGTTTATTAATATCTTGATAATAGTTTTTGTAGTTCTAGTCTTGTTTATTGGTTTATTTCACTCAAATCTCAATAAATCTCATCAAATCTTGGATTTCTTGGAAGTCTTGGCAAGGGTTTTTAGTTATCATTTTTATTGGTGAATCAAGGTTTTTGAAAGAATTATAAAGGGTTGATCAAATATTGGAATCTTGATTTTTTTTTTGGGTGATTTTGGTGATTAGAAACTAGGTTTTGTTTGTTTTGTACTAGATTCTTTGTAATTGTTCTTGATCTTTCACCACAAATCTTTGTAAGGAAACAACTTTCATTTTCAGTTCACTTATGTGATTTTACATATTGTATGTATTTTATATGTTTTATACACTTATTAGACTTGATTATGTATTGTATATGATTTGTAACATTAGAAAACTTGATCTGGACTGATGTGTAAAGACAGTTTTGGACCAGGGGTAAAAACAGAATTAACTGATTTAATCAGTAGACATTGGACCTTAGGTAAAAATATAAAGTTATATTATAATGTATTTTGGTCATTTTTTCGGGTGGCTCATTCCGCAACTCCTCCTGATGATTAAAATAGAAAATAAACAGTAAACTACTTCAAAAACTGCACAACGAATTTTATTGGCTAAAAGCTAATAAAAGTTTTTATGAACCCTCTATTGGCATTCAAATGAAAGTTGTAGATAACGTTTTAACTTAAACGTGGCCACTTGAACGGGATAAAATGGAGTTCTAGAACTTAAGATATTGCCATTTTAGTGGGACTTTATTGATGTTGTTAGAAATCAACTTGGATACTTAAGAGTAAATTAGTAATTTCACTCGGGTTATGTAATTTTTGGAACAATGGGACCCACAAATCAATTTAGTGCACCAAAAAAACCTTTCCGCGTACGTAAAAACCAAGTCAAACTCTTTAAGGTCTAGGAGTAACGAATTTATTGAGTCCGGTGAACTTTCTAAAAACCTAACAGCTTTTAACTTAGGGCTTGTAAAAATTTATATACTTATCAAAATTAGTCCTTCAACTCTTATAAACATTATAAACTCTATGTACAATGGCATAATTAATATAATAACTTTCTAAAACTTATTTGCATATTTACATTATCATTTAAAACTTAAGACGCAACGTATTATTTTAGGTTGCTCGTAGAGTATTCTCGGCTTATTTATCATTTTATTTGCAGTTTGCTTATCATATTTGCTTAAGGTGAGTTCGTAGCCCCACTTTTACTCGATTAACTATTTTATAAACTCCTTGAGGAAATACATGCTATTTTACTATGGACACAGGTGATTTAAAACTGTATTCTTATCTGAAAGTATTATTGTCTAAGCTACCACTATTTCCATAAAAGTTTAATTACTCTGTGTAAACGCGAATATTGTGAATAGGTTTATTGGGATTGACGAATCCCGTTTGTGTTGAGGATAGACAACCAGAAGCCCTATATTTGAGATACTAGGTATACGAAAAATTATCTTCCAGGGCCATTATTATTATCATTGTTTTGATACCCCCAGTTAACGTTTTGAGCGTCGGGAGCTTAGAGCAATAATAACTATTGCAATGATTATTGTATTCGTTGCAATTATCACCATAACTCTGAAATCTTGTGGTCCACTATTTATTTATGAATCTATGAATTTCACTCAACCTTTGTGTTGACTTTTTTAGCATATTTTATCTCAGGTCCTTAAGGTATTAGCTGACACGGAGTCGTAGGGACATTTTGAAGGCTTGTATTTTATTATCATTCGAAAAGACTTAAAAACTTTTATGGTTCATGTATGATGTATTATGAATGTATGATGTATTATGAAACTATTTGGGATCTCTTGTAAACTCTGATGTTTAATTTATTCGAATGATAATCTTTTTAAAACGTCTCATTTAGAGTCGTTTTCTATAATTTATGAATGTTGTGCTATGAAGTAATACCCAAATTGAATTCCGCTGCTATATCGAAATTGGGGGTGTTACACATAGCGTCATCCAAGGCAGTAGAACGACTTGCTCCTAAATATTCGGTAAAATATTTAAGTTTCTTACCATGGTGATCAACTTCACCATGGCATGACTTAGAAGAGATTTTTGAGAAAGCAAAACCCTTGAGGACTTTCTCTTAACCTCAAACACCTTTGGTAAAAGATTTAAGTTTCAAACGAACCTCTTCACCTAAACATATTTCAAGTATGAGATCATCGAAACACTCTCTCCAAAATAAGACAATAGTCTCCTTAGGAGGAACTATGAAAATATCCCCCTTAAACCAAGGAAAAGCAACAACCATTAGCTCAAATCACCTCGCCACAGTCAACAGAACTACAAAAGGGGAAAAAGAGTAAAACGTCAAGTTGGACACATACTAGAAAAAGAGACAACAACTCACACTCTTGATAGAGTAATGACACATAGATCGACATTCTTGCTACAACTAAGAAGAAAAAAATCTAACGTAATGCTTAAGTTGACAACCGACCAAATACAACTTTGGAATCAACCAGTAAACCCACAAGAAGTAGTCAAATACACAGACAAACACCTATGAACTTTTGTAACATAAAAAGTCTACAAGGATACAAAAGTCTACAAACTTTCTACAAGAAACTCAAATTTTCTACAAACAAAGTGCAAAACCTAAGTCAGGGCTGTTACAACAGACACTACGTCCAACTTCCTCATTCGAGCTGAGGTAGTGGTACGAAAATTTCACAGATACGTAGTATCGTGCATGGGACATTCCATGAACCTGACACAACCAAAGGCGACACGTCACGTGTCATCCTTGTCCCCTCCTCTGGATGACCACCAAGTGGACATCCTTAAACCACTGGATCATATCCATGGCACGAAACCCTAAATGCATCCCTAAAAATACCGGGTCATTTCCTTGAAATGGACCAAATCATTCACGACTAAAAAAACTTACACACACCAATTGACTTGTGAGTGTTACCCCAACTTTTGACTCCAGTCATAATTTGGGGTTTTTACCGAACATGGGAACCCAAACGGTCGATTACCCTTACCCAACACGTACCTTACGTAAACAAAAACTTTTTGCAAAATCATTCCCAAAAATATTTAAATAAGATTTTTTTTTTCTTGCAAGACATTTGGTTTTCTAGTGATCGACGAATCTTGTCAATAGCTTTTTGAATGAATTTCTTGTATTTCGAAGCTTTTATAATATAATTTTTTGCCCTTACAGAAAAGAAACGAAATGGATGATTACTTAAATGAACAAAGTAGTTTTTGGAGTTCTCTAGTGTTTATTTATAGCCTTATAGGTAGCTGAAATGCACTATATCTATTTAAATATAGTGAACAAACGAGTAAATGAAGAGATTTAAATGCAAATCCTGTAGCTTCAATTAGCTTATTCTAATGATGTTACTTACTCCGATTACACTTCCATCATATGAACTATTTAAAACCTATCGTTTTGCTACCTAACCAGTTGAAAAAAATATAAAGTTTTCCTTAAATGTTAAGTTTCCTTATTTCCAAATATAGTAAATACAAAAGATTAGCTGGAGAAATCTAATTTATTAGAGGCAAGACAATGACCCCTAGTAGATACGCATTTTGCACAATCTGTTTATTTATTGGCGAAAGCCTTTTTGTGTTATTTAAAAAATGCTTTTGTTTATATGCTTACTAGCTTTGAGGTAAAATATGTACATCATCCATTTTATACATTATTTTGGAATATCTCGTATCCAATATATATTTCAATAAGTGAGAAGAGCCCTGCATAACAAGACTCGTTACACATTTATAATGGCGTGATCAACGTACCCGTGGTTGTGTTATCCACTTCTCGCCATGGCAATAACGACACATTATAGGTGTTTCCTATTTTTTTTTTCCTTTCTTAATTTATGTCAAACGTGTAAATACGGTGTGGCTCATAAACCTATTACTTGGATTATACGAGTGAGTGCGCTTTTCAATTTTATATTTTAAAACTATTATTGGGTAAAATCTGACATATGCAATAATTCGGCAATAACACAATTTGGTACCGAGCTCTATTAGCAGGTAGAATTAGGGGTTGCAATCGAGTCATATTCGTGTTAATCTATTCGGGTTCGCGTGTTTGCGGGTTAGTCATCTGAAAGTATAATCTATTCGGGTTCGCGTGTTTGCGGGTTCGCGTGTCAAGAAACTCAACCCTAACCCAGACCTGCATAATACGTGTAACCCATTTGTGACCCGTTTAACCCATTTAAGTAAATAGGTCAAGTAGTGAATAAAGTTGGTGGTTTGTCGATTTAACTATTTTAAATCCAAAAAATGATAAAAGGATCTAAAATATGATAAGAATAATATACAAATAACTATGCGACAATTTTCTGAATTATAAGCATCAATTTTCATGATATCTAAGGTATAAAATTATAATTCACTCATACTAAGTAAATAACAAAATACATTTAATTCACATCCAACATAAAAGCCAGGTTATATATTTTATTTTTAAGATCTTATATACTTAAACGGGTTCACGGGTTGACCTGTTTAATACTTACTCAACCCAAACACGACTCATTTATTAAACGGGTTAGACGGGTTGACCCGTTTTTGACCCAAACCTATTTATCCTCAACCCAAACTTGTTTAAATTCGTGTCAGTTTCGTGTCATTTATCGTGTCGTGTCGAGAATTGTCACCCCTAGTTAGAATACAATGTACTCTAAAGTATTTATTTTATAAGAAATTTGTGTTGACTTTTTAGTAACATATCAAACCTATAACTTCTTCATGAAGTTGATTAAGATTTTTCAATAAACTGATATTTTTATTATTCATCTTTTACAAATCAAGCAAATAAAATATTTATCTCTTGAATAGGTTATTATTTAATTGTTTATCTATATCTATACTACTTATAATAGAGGAATGAATCTCTCTTTTCATAGTCTTAAAATTAAGACTTACAAAATACAAAGCCTATTGTACAATACACAATGCAATATTAATGATCTTTCTCATCAATCTTAATTTTAAAACTTACAAGTCTTAAAGCTTAATGTACAAAATACAAAGCACTATTAATGTGGTCAAAATATTTAATGTAGTCAATTAATTAACAGGTCAATAAATACAATTAATGCAGTTATTAAAACACCATTTACACAAAAAATACAAATCATCAAGCATATTGTACAACTAACTTAAACATAATTCTTGCATTAAATGTCACTAATACAAATAATAAAGCACATTATACAAATATTAAAGGCCGAACGGGCAACGGGCCAAATGGGCCCGAGCCCAAACGGGTACAATCCAAATGGGGTCGAGCCCGAAAGGGCATGGGGCAAACGGGGTCGAGCTCAAACGAGAACGGGCCAAACGGGCTCGAGCTCGAACGGGCACGGGCTAAACAAAATTCTTGATTCCCGTAAATTTGATGTAAAAAAGAACATAATAAACTAAAATACATGATTCATCGAAAAAAATTATTTTAAGATAGTCGCCGCTGCAACGCGCGAGTACCCTGCTAGTAAGTAAAAACGTACATATACGAGGATAAAACAAGAAATCTCAAGCACTCCCTTGGACAACATTTTAAAAGTGGGGCGCGAAAAAAACAACTATGAGTCAGACAAAAAGAAAATATATATACGAATTGAAAGATATTAGTTATCATAGAACATTTTCTAAAACCCCAAAAAAAATACATAAACCGTGTACTAATTATTATTTTTTTCTCAGCAATCGCTTTGCCTTTAATTTTACCTTATTTGCCATTTTACCCAACTTACTGTCATTGTAATTATTATTTGCGTCTGACATATGCCTAAAAGCAGCATTCTCAAGACTATTATAAACGACACGCTAACACCAAAACCCCCATGGAAAATCATTAAATGTAATCCAAATTCACAACCAATCCCAAAACAACATCACTAGCCAAAAACATACCTTCCCGCCAGACTAATATATATTCAGCAAAAAGAATCAAACAAACATGTACCAAATCTTTGTCAGAGATGACGTAAACTTGTCACCATCAAATATTGCATGAATGTTTCTAAGATAAACACTATTTGGACCCTATTTCCATCTTAAACGTTTTAACATAGGTTCCTTATCTATTTGTTGTATTTCTTTTACATCAAAATGACCAAACTTTAAACATGTACATATACAAAACTCTTCGCGACCAAAATTGCAAAAGTATTTATTAACATTATATCAAAACTTGTCAGCTTCGGGATGTTTGTGTGTCCTTGTCTACCCATTTTTGCATAATGATTCCATGGATAAAACATGACTCGTGGTCACCGTAGAGAACATTCAACCAAATACCAAAACAACAACTCCTAAATAATTGCCAACGTCTATTACTTGTACGATTTTCAATACCGGATAATAGATCACGAATGGAATGTATATATGACATTTGACTACTGATGGTAAGTTTTGCATCATAAATCTACAAATATAAACATAATTCAATAAATACAACACTAACTTACAGATTCAAAATTTTCAACAAACAATTAAAAAATTAATACATGACAATATTGATTATTCGCCATTTTAACAAAATAAGATCAGAACATTTAAATAACTAAAACAAGAACTTCTCCTTAGATAAGGCGACAAAATCAAGAGATTAAGGGTGTGTTTGTTTGTTTTTTTTTTAAATCTTACTAGCCCTCTTACTCTTACCAGTAAGAGGAGGGCATACGTTTTGCTTGTTTATTTTTTTCTTTTGAGTCAGATCCAGTTAGGCATATAACATCTTACTCAGTAAAAGGTGGGGGACTTGTCTTACTGTCTCTTACTCGATAAGAGATTGAAGACTTGTGTTAATATAATATATTTGATGGTTTATTAACTATGTTATATTTATAGTAAAAAGTCTTGTTTCATATTTACATAAGTTACTTATTATCGCATTGCATTGGTTTAATAAATAAATTACAGAAACGAGCACTTAAAATCATTCGGACATCAATTATACAAAAACAAACAACATTATTCCGTTCAAATTTAGATTTTCTAACCACTTCTTACTTCTAAGATGTGGTAGTCAGATTCAGACCTAAAACATCTTAATGAAATAAACACACTCTAACTCTCACTTTCCAAAAAACCCAAAACAAACTAAAACCCCACAAATAATATGGGTACCAAACAAAGATGCGAGCAAGATGTAACCAAAACTCTCCAACAAAAACATTTGATTTTTGGATGGGGACCAAATCGAGATGGCGACTAAACTAAGAGTCCAATTTGCCCGATGCACGCAAGATGGGACCAAAACTCTCCAATAAAACCGTTTGATTTTCAGATGAGGACCAAACCGAGATGAGGACTAAACCAAGAGTCTAACTAGCCCGTTTACAAACAACGCGTGATTTTTGTTGCAAACTAAACCCCATTTACAAACAATTTAAGACCCATATAGTTGTGGTTGAATATTAAGATCTCAAAATTGAAGATTAAAGACCCTCTAACTATACACTGGTTCCTTATACACGTTTTTTTTTTTTTTTTTTTTTTTTTTTTTTTTTTTTTTATTTATTTACTTTTTTTGATGTGTGCGCGCAAACAAACAAAAAATCCCTGCGCGCTTGGATTTTTTTTAAGAGTTGATAAAAGGTAATGTGTCAACACCAGAGCTTGTTCACGTGGCATAGCCCGCACACGCAAAAGGCCTTGCGCGCGGTGTATATTTTTGTTATTGGAGATATTTGTGTCGGTTTTGGTTATTGGAGTGAATATGTTTAGATTTTGATAATTTTGTTTTTAGTCTATGTGAACGATCTAAATACTCCACCCACTACAAAATTTTTGTCCTACTTTCTATTTTAAGATGTCCCAAAATAATTGTCCACTAGTTATTCCAACTAATAAATGGAGACTTTAGTGGGGTAGGGAATATATTTGATTGGTTGAGAAGTGTAGTAACCTTATTTTTCTGAAGAGTGCGTCTTTGTCTGAGGGCAATAATTTTAGAATGAATGAAGTAGTATATTAAATGTCAAGTTTTTGTTACCAGAATTATAATTTTCATTTGCATGCTCATATAATTTTGTTACAATTTCGATAATCGTTGGGTTACTATGTTTTCAAAGGATATGAGAAAAGTTCCATACGGAACAAGTTTTATCTAAAGAACAAATGGTTAGATCTTAACCATCCATCCTTTTGAATCCAACAGATTAGATTAATCTACATTTGAAACTAAAATTATACTAAGGGGTCATTTTTGTAATTTCACATTCTCATTATACTAAAAACGCAAAACGTGAAAACACACACACACGCTTCACTCACACTCTCACCCTCTCAATATTCAGATCCCCAAAACCAACCGAAACCCTAAACCATCGCAATTCCACCAAATCCACCCCCCAAACCGCCACCAAACCACCTCCAAAACCACCGTGAAACCGTAGTTATTCATTTAAAATGGATATTCGAGATGAATTAGCCCTATCTAAAGGCGATTCAGTGGCAAAACCTCCTTCATCTAACGTTTCTGATAAAAGTAAGATTCGAAATTCATTTTTTAATTATTTTTTGCTTAATTAACATCAGTAGCTTATTTTGTGATTGAAATTTGTGATGGATGTGTTTTGTTTAGATAATGGTTTGTTAATTTGAATGATGTTTGGATCGGTTAGTTAAAGTTGTTGAGATTCTGTTATGATTTTGCACATTGCACTTTATGTAGTTTGATTTGATTCTGGATCGGTTAGTTGAAGTTGTTGAGATTCTGTTACGGTTTTGGTTGTTAAATAAGGAGATTCTGTTATGGTTTACGCGTTCTGACTGTATATAGTTTAATAATCTGTATGATGTTTGTTAAGTGATTTTTGGATTCGTTAAAGTTGTCGAGATTCTGTTATACTTTATGTTTTTGGACTGTATATAGCTTAATAGTCTAGACGGTTATATGTGACGTTGGAATTTAAGTAATTTGAATTGTGGTTGAGAAGATTTGAGTAGACATAGATATTAATTTTGAGCGTTTAAGTTGTTTGGTCGTGTTCGAGTTTAGCAGACAACACCACAAGGGTGGTTTGTCTTGGGTTGCGGCTCACAGCAACGACACCACCCAGGGGTGTTTGTTGCTCTCGGTTAAACACCAACCCAAGTGGGTTGTGTTTGTTTGTTCGATGTCTCAGCCAACACCAGGGGGTGTGTTTGTGGCGTGGGTTGACCTCGGCTAAAAGCTACCCATAAGGGTAGTGTTTGTATGTGTATAACAGCAGCCCCAGGGGTGTGTTTGGCTTGTCTTGGTTCAATTTAAACGAGGAAATCAGAGGGCATTTGTTTGCGTGTTACAGCCACCCCACAAGGGTGTGCGTGGTTGTTCTGCTCGACCCACCATCGAGAGCTACCAAGGGTACACTTGGTTTGTTTGTTTCGAGTTTATAATTGCTGTAATACTGATAGATTTAGATTAATTCTGTTAAGTATAGCTTATCTGCATCTGTGGTTAGCTTATTGTGTTGAATTAGATCATAGTTTGGCTTATATTTCATTTCTGCACACTCATCTGATCATCTGTGATAATCTATTGCTTGTGGTTTATGTGTGTATTTCCTGTCTTAATCTCATTCATAAGCTCTTTATTGGTTAACTGAATCTGTTGTGGGGTTGGTTGTAGTTTAGATTTGTAATTTGGCTTGTTAAAATTCTAAACAGTGTTAGAAAGGGTGTTTGGATCAGTTTATAGAATTAAGCTAGAGGTAGATTCTGTGGTTATTTGCAATTTCATTAGTCTTAGATAAGATTAATCCTATGGGATTATCACTGAATCCCATGGGATTCACATAGAATGAGTGTTTGTATTAGCTTTTAGGAATCAGATTTATAGTTGCGTATTTTTCTGTATTGTTTGTTAGTGTTAGGACTTTGTGATTGATGAGATTGTGCTGTTGTTAGTTGCTTATATCTAATATTTGTCTCAAAACTAATATTACTCTTTTCATCTTAAAATTGATATAGGTAAAATGTTGAACCCAATGCCGTTGTTGATGAGTGTGTAAATACTCATCATTTTTGGTCAAATCTGAACTGCAAAACATTTAAAAACACTCAGAAATGCATCAAAATACTGAAGATATCCCAAAATTGCATTTTATATGTTTCAGATGCAAAATGTTTAAAATTAGATGAAAAACGAGCTAAGTTTGCATAATTGGCAGTTTCAGTCCCTCAACTTTCAAAAATTGGCAGAAATAGTCCCTGAGCACTTAATTTAAAAGAAAAGTCACCAAAGGTCCTTTTGAAATCATAAGTTGTCATAATTAATCCTTTGGTGAAAAATTTCAAAAGTTTTGAGAAATTACAAGTTTAGTCCTTCAAGTTTTAGAAAATGGCAAAAATGATCCTTCAATTACTCGAGATTTGCAAGTTTGGCCCTTGGATTTTTGGAGAGTGTCAATAATAGCCCTTGAAGTACTTTTCAGAATGTACAAGAATGGTCCCTGGATTTTCAGAATTACACATTTGGTCCCTAAGTTGTTAAAAGTATCCAAATTAAATCCCAAATCCAATAACTATCCTAAAGCCCAACCAATCCCAAGCCCATTTCCCTTTTACCCAGTCCAACCCGTTACCCACCCCTTTTACCCGGTCAATTATTAACCAAACCCACCTTTTCCCTCCAAAATCCCTTCCCCTTCACCCACTCCTCTGCCAAACCAGATATCCCCTCACCTCCAGCTCACACTCCTCAACCTTATCACTCCACCTCCACAAACCAACAAGAAGCATTTAAAGCTTCTCCTCCCTTGCACTCAAAACCTTTCCCCCAGTTGATATATCTTTTGGCGCCAAAATTTCATCAAACGGCCAATATCATCCCAACTCATCCAATGGCTAAAAATACAAGTGGGATTTGCTCAGAGTACAAGTGGGAGCACTTTTGCATATAAATAGAAGAAAAAGAAGCAAAAGAGAGGGAGACTGGGAGCTGAGCATATAAAAAGGCTCGTATTTATTAAGCTTGGAGACTTAGCATCTTTTCATCTTTTCTTTTCAGTAGCTAATGTAGTTTTCAATTCAGTTTTTATGTTTTCAAGTAATATTGAGCTTTGTAATTTCTAATTTGTACTCAAGTTTTATTGTTAATTTAATCATTTTGCTTTAATTCTCATTTCAATTCTAAATTCTGTTTTATTGATTTCATTAACTGTTATAAACCCATTTTAGCTCAAAAAGAAAGAAAACTCTCTATATACTCAGTTCTTACTTTCAAATTCAACTTGGGTCAATAAAAGTCAACGCACAAGAATCTCATGTTGATTGTTCTGGGTGTTAATGTGAAGATTGATATGGGTTGAGATTGTATTCATATTGGGTTAAGATCAGGTTTAGGATAGTGATAATCTCATCTCAGTGACAAGCCATTGTGACCAAGACTATTGTAAGCTCTATTTCTGTTTCATTGTTGAATTGTAGTTCGAATTGTTTGATCTGATTTAATGATGTTAAAACTAGTGTAGTGAGTCTTAAATAAGCTATTTTGACTGTTGTTTGAGAGCTCCTTAGCTTAGAACCTTATCTGCTTGATTTTCTGTTGAACCCGCATTAGTGAGAGTAAATCAGTTTAAGCCTGTTATAGTGGTTAGATCGAGTCACATTGCTGTAATCTTGCATACCAAATCTGATTTAAAGGTTAGTTAAAGCTAGGTCTAAGTTGTGGATTGGAAACGCTGAAAAGTAGTATATAAACCAGTGTTTGGATCAGTGTCTCATTTGAGTTTAAGGATCAAGCTGTGGTTGATTCAGGTTGCAGAAGTCTTAGTTAGCATGGTTAAGCCAAATTTGGTCAGTCACTTGCATGCCCGAACTGTATTAGTCAAATTTGCATAAGAATTGATCTAGCACTCTAATCTGTTTGAATCAGCTAGTGTGATCTTGCAAATAGGCTTAAAAGTAGTTGGAATAGCTTGCATTAGTTTTAGTTTACCATTAAACTTCATAATCAGTCTGTCATTTGGAATCAAAATTCATTTTGGTCAACATTTCAGTTTTGTTTATAAAAGTCAAATTGAACAAACCATTTTTGCCCAAACTTTGGTGATTTTTCATGAACTCAGTCTTGAATTAAAATAAGTGATTCTTTGGGATTTCCAAGTTCAATTGGTCTATTGTCGAAATCTGAGTTTTGTGAAATTTTAGGAATTTCTAATAAGCCCTATACAAGCTACTAAATAGACCCTTTGATGCCCTGTTCACACTCAGCACCACTGAGTGTGAACCAGGCCTTTTTGCAGAGGCTCTCAAGGCCTCAATATAGTTGATCATGACCTGAAATTTGGGCTAGATAGACTTTTGTTGGTGAACTAGAGGTAGTTACTTATGTTCTTGACTATAGCTTATTAAATAAGCTTGTGCAACAGCTTAAAATTAGGGGGTTACGGACTGTTTGAGTTAATAAGTTGTTAACATAAATCTTGATTAGTGCATCATTGTTGGTTAGGATTAGTTGTAATCAGCTTCTTTAAGTTAGTTTTAGCATATAATAGTTGTGTTAATGAATTGGTGCTTTCCAGAGCTTTTTAGCTTATTCTAATTGATTATTCTCAAGCAGTTTGCACTACAGCTTCTTAATCCTACACATAAGCCATAGTTTTTATATTTTTCTTAGACTTAGAATATTATTTTAGACTTTTCCTGAATTTTTCAGATTTTTCTAGTTCTGTTTGCTATTTTTATTTATTTTAATCAGTTTTTAGGCATTTTTAATTAGCTTTTAATACAATTAATTCGGAAAAGCTTCAAAAAAATAAGTTTTCATTTTTACTAGGTTAAGAAAAATATAAAAAGCAAAAAAATAATTTTTCCAGATTTTTCTTAGTTAAATTTGTAATTTTTAGCCATTTAATTAGTTTTGAATAGTTTTTAATTAATAGAAAATAGAAAAATAATCAGAAAAATACAAAATTAGTTTTGAAAATTCTCTTTAGTTATTTTAGATTTTTCTAAGTCATAATTTCACTTTTCTAGCTTTATTTCATATTTTCTTATATTTTAGGGTATTATTAAAAAGGTAAAAATAGTTTTTAATTAATAATAATTAAATAAATAGTCATAAAAATAATTTTCTTTTTCTAAAAATTTTCTATTATCATTAGGTTTGTAAAAATTTCATTTTTATATTTTTAGGATTAATTCTGTTTCAATTTCACATTTTCTTTTGTACGTTACGTAGTTTTTAATTTAAATTTATAAAAGAAAAATCAAGAAAACATCATTTTAAAAATAGTGATAGCGTTTATTTAATATAATTTAGCTTTTTAATTTTCTTTCATTTTTCCTTTGTCATCTAGTATCAATCACAAACCTTTTCCCGTTCATTATCACCCGATCACTATACGTTTGATTATTCAGTCGAACAGCTCGTTGGGACTTAACGACCTGGGGAAACACTAAACTCCTCTAGATCTTAATTGCATTGTTTCTGAGCTGTTTGAAGTTTATTACGGTTTACCATTCACAAGTGGTTAGCTTGTGTGATAAACTTGACGGTTTGGAAGCGATCAGTTGTCTCGTTACAATCCTTTTGATATTAAGGCGAAGAAACAAGGGAATGTTACGTTGGGTCGGTGGAATCCTTATGATGATATTAAGGCGAATAAACAAGGGAATAAGGTTGTTCAGGGAAAGGCGAGTAAAAAGGCGATTGTTGATGTTGCTAAGTTGGCGTGTGTTGTTAAGGAGAATGAGATTGTGTCGGGTGTTCACGGAAAGGCGAGTGTTGTTCAGGAGATGAAGAATGTGCCGGATGATTCTCGTAGTATTATTTCTGCTGTTGTTTATGATTTGGCTAATGAGAATGTGCTGAGTGTTGTACAGAAGAATGACAAGGAGAAGGCAAAGGTGAAGGAGAATGAGAAGGAGAAAGAGAAGGAGAAGGTGAAGGAGAAGGAGAAGGAGAAGGTGAAGGAGAATGTGCTGAGTGTTGCATAGGAGATTGAGAAGGAGAAGGAGAATGTGATGAGTGTTGTACATGAGAAGGAGAACGAGGAGATTGTGGTGGGTGTTATACAGGAGAAGGATAGTGTTTTTACATATAAATCCCAGGGTAAGAGGTCGGGTAAGAGTGTTGGTAAAAATAAGGCGTTGGAGACGAATCCGTTGGATACAAGGGTCGTGATGTTGGCGACGAATCCGTTGGATACAAGGAGTTTGGATAAGTCGAAGGACAAGGGTTCTGATCCGGTTTTTGAGATGGAGAAGGCGCCGAGTGATATTTCAAAGGATAAGCAAAAGAAGCTTAGGGTGAATGATATGTCATTGGAGAAGGAGTCCGTTCATGAAGAAACTCAACCGAAACGGAAATTGGGATTATCAAAAGTAGATAAGAGTACAAAGAAACCAAATCTCAAGGTTCAAAAAGGTATAGATATGTCTTTTTTTGTTTGATTGAATTCAGTATGCCTATTTATGCCCATTTAAGCTTATATATCTTTTTTAGGTTTTCCTAGGTTAGTTTTTAGCTTCATTACTAGTCCAAAATCCATGAAATTTGTTTTTATGTGATCTCTATTGGCTTAAGTTTATCTGTTTTAGTAAAATGTTAGGCGGTTTGAACCATTTAACTAATTTATTATTAGCTTAAAATTTTAAGGTTAGGTTGTTTGAATCCCATGGGTTTCACAGTCAATTCCATGGGATTCACAGTCAATCCCATGGAATTGACTGTCAATATTGTGTTTTTTTTTGTTATAAAGTTGTTTATATTGTGTTTTTTTAATGTAGATGCTGATGAAAAGAAGAAGATATTGAAGAGGGATGTTGTTGTAAAGAGAAAGAGGGGCGTTTCTTCTGTTTCTGATAAAGAAGAAGATATTATACCTGCGGATGAGGGGAAGAAGAGAATGAAGGGGAAGGGTCCGTTGAAGATTCAGAAGGACGATTCTCCTGAAGATGTTATACCTGACGATGTTATGAAGCATCTTTTGAAGAATATGTTGAAGAATCCTTCAGTTAAAGAATTTGTTAAAGAAGAATTCGAGGAGAATGAACTGATGTCCAAGAATAAAGGGAAGAAGAAAGAAAAAGAGTTGACTCCTGATGAAATACGACATCAAGAGTATCTTTCAAAATTGCCAATTCTTCAAGCTAGGACAGCACCTACTGCCCTTCATATGGCTATCCATGGCCTCAGAAAGGTTAATGTTGTTAATGTTGAAAAGTTTTTGGCGGAGATTGGTTTCAGCTCATTTTACAAATTTGATATAGACTACATACCTTCAAGGTTAGGTAGGTACGTTGTTCAAAATTTTGATGAAAAGAGTTGTTGTTTGATGTTGGAAAATGAAAAGTCAATCGAGGCGACGGTTTCAAAAGTTCATGATTTGTTGGGTATTCCAGTTGGAGGTTTATCTTTGTTATCTTTAGAGCCGAGGCCCGTTGGAGATGAGTTTGAGGAAGTTTGGAAAAGTCAGTTTTTACCGAAGAAGTTTAAGAAAGTCAGAGTTAACGATATTGCTTTAAAATTGACCGAGTCCAAGGAAGTTGACTTCCTTTTTAAAATCAACTTTCTGACTCTCTTTACGAACACAATGGGTATGTGTTCTGGCTTGGAGGGAGAAATTAACTTGGACGTTGTGAGGCGGGTTCGGGAATCTACTGATATTTCTGGTATTGATTGGTGCGAGTATATTTTTCACTGTCTTAAGAATAGTAAAGCACCGACAACTGCTCAAAACAAGTACACCGGTCCATACACGTTACTTGTTGTAAGTTTTATTTTATATCAAGTCTTAAATTGTTTTCATGTTTCTGTGACATATTTGTTGCAACTTTCTTACACTTTTTTGTTATTTGTTTTTTTTTCAGCTTTTGTATTTAGATTCTACAAATTACAAGAAGCTTCCTGTTGTTCGGACACGTCCTGCAATAAAACAGTGGTCGTCATTCTTAATGGCATAGAGGCAGGACATGGAGCTCAAAGAAGAATATTTTGGTATGTCAGAGCTTTATGACGAATCCGAGCTGCCAGAGAGTGAAGGTTTTACTGCTGGTGCTTCTTCTGATAATTCTTACAAAAAGGTTTGTTTAATTCTTTGTTTTATTTTCTTCTGATACTTCTTTCAGTGTGAACATGTTTAGGATCCCATGGGATCCACTGTCAATCCCATGTGATTCATAGCTGAATCCCATGGGATTCACTGTCCTTATCTCATTATTAATATTCATATTTTTTTTTTCTCCAGGAATTACTTAAAAATCTTGAAGAAAAGTTAGATGTTTTAAGCAATGAAAGAACTTGTTTTGAAGAACTTTTGGCTGTAGCTGGTTTAGAATTCCCTGGTGATTTAAAGCTCATTGAACTACACGAAAAGTATGTTCAAATTTTCAAGCATCCAGTCACATTGAATGGTGAAGATCTTGATGGAGATGATGATAACGGAGATGATGATAATGGAGTTGGTGATGATGATGATAAACGCCTATCTGGTACCGATCCCTAATTCCGATAGCCTGTTGTAGTTCCCTTTTGTAATTGAAACCGTGAATTTATGTAATAACTTTGTTAACTTTGTTAAATTTGGGATTCATCTGTGACACCCATAAGTTTTGTTGCCTAATCTTTGTTAGAAGTGTATCCCATAAACTTTGTTTTAGTTAATCTTAAAAGTGATTCATTATGAATCCCATGGGATTCATTATTTTCAACAGTGGGTAATGCAGTTCCTGAGGATCAAGATGTTACAGGATCGCAGGAGTATGAAGAAAACCTTTCAACACCTGAGAATTTATCGCAATGGTTTGAACTACATGCAGATATGGTTGAAGATGTGATTCAGTTGGTTGAAGAAGAGCATGCATACGTAATATTCTTGTATAATAATGCTTTCCAACTTTTTTCCTAAAATGTACTTCTTTTTAATTAAATCTTTTTATGTTATGCAGAATGAATCGGTCAGGAAAGGTGTGCCATTTACTTTTAATAAACTAAACATCGTTGGTCTCCTTACTCCTGAGAAAATTGGAACTCGTGCTTCACATGAAAGTCCCATTAATGAAAAACGTTTGGTTAAGCCGTCTTCTTATTTATGCTCTCCATATATGAATAAGAAGACAAAGGTTGTACCGAAAATTTCTAAGCTGGAGTTCATTCTAGGGAATAGTTTGTTTGCCATGCAAGGCGAGACTATGTAAGTTTACATGTTTATTTTTTATATATGTTTCATAGTATCTTAATATAAGATTCAAATGTGAAGGGAATGACATTGGATTTATTATTAATCCTATGGGATTAGTGATTAATCCCATGGGATTCACAGTCAATCCTATGGGATTCACAGTCAATCCCATGGTTTTCATTATGAATCCTATGGGATTCATAATGAATCCCATGGGATTCACAGTGAATCACAAGTATTTTTTCTTTTTTTGAATCCCATGTGATTCTTTAATGATTTTTTTCTTCATATAGTGAAAAAGTTTTCGAAACAAATTCTGGGATTTCCATATATTCAGTCCGTGTGAATATGGAAACGTTAGCACCAGGTTTGGATGTCGATGCTAACGTAATTGACTGTTGGGCTGCAATTCTGAATTATGAAGAGAGTCATAAAGAAGTTGGTTCTCCAGCACGACACTTTTTCCTGACTGGTTGTATTGTAAGTATTTTTTTTAGTTAATGAACTGTTTTAGTCTTATATGCTTATGCGACTTACCAAAAACACTAAAAGAAAAGTTGAAATCATAACATCATATTGTAAATTGCATATACAGAGATCTTCTATGTTTGATGGAACGTTGTCTTGTTTTAAAGAACAATTTGAAGAATTTGAGAAAGAACTTTCAGCTCAGTTGCAAGATAATGTTGCTAGTTTGGCACTCAATGGCATTGACTTGGTAATATTATTTTTTTTTAATTCTTTATTTATGTTTTTACTTTTCATTATTTTTTTATGTATTTTGTTTTGTTAAAACAGGCTTTTTTTCCGATTCGCAAAGCTGGCCATTTTTATGTTGTTGTCTTCAGCCTCACTAACAAAGCAGCAGTGACGATACTTGACAACAGTGATTGTGGAGCAACTTATGCTCAAAAGTATAAAGATACGGTTGAACTTCTTGTAAGTATTTTTACTTTTCTGTTGTTTTGTAGTTCATACATAATCCCATGGGATTCATACAGAATCCCATGCTTAGTACCAATTTACATTTTCCCATAATTCTAGATATTTATGTTCTTTTTTTTTAATCAATATTGTAGCAAAAGTTGTTTGCCAAACATCTGAAGCTGTATGGTCACATAAAGCATGCTAGTATTGCTAAAGCCAAGCCAAAGGTCGCAACTCTCAAGTGGAGGACGAAGAATAATTTCCGAGATTGCGGTATTTTCGCAATGTTGCATATGGAATCTTACACTGGTCAAGCTATTGCAAAATGGTATTGTGGGCTTGTTGCCGAGTCTCGAGCGCAGTTAGACATGTTGAGGCAATTGCGATTCAAGTTTGCGACAAAGATTTTATTGCACGAGGTAAATCAGCATGCACAGAAGATGTTTGAATTAGCACAGGAATTTGATAAACTTCCTCCTGAAGAAAAGATGACTATTATTCTTGAAGCAGTAAAGAATAGGGAAGCACGTGAGCGCATGTAATCATTGAAGAAGTTATGTCTTTTTTGAATGCTAGAACAATTGTCCAGTTAGGTGTTAATGGTATGGTAGACGAGATCATGTGAATGGGAACTTGTGCATGTGCATTGATGGTAGATCATTTTGAGAATGTTAGAACAGTTTATGATGGAGTTTTACAATGTTAACTGTTAGAATATACAAGTATAGAATTCATTGTGAATCCCATGAGATTCTGTATTGAATCCCATGAGATTCTTTATTGAATCCCATGAGATTCTGTATTGAATCCCATGGGATTCATTGTGATCCATTCAGATTATCCACACAATTTTTTAAACAGAATATAAATAACAAAGAAAAATAAATTTTCTTTTGGAAATCATCTAAAAAAACATCTGAATATTCAATCTATATATTCAATAAAATAAGAAAAATACAAGTATAGGATTCATTGTGAATCCCATGAGATTCTGTATTGAATCCCATGGGATTCTGTATTCCCATGGGATTCATTGTGATCCATTCAGATTATCCACACAAGTTTTTAAACAGAATATATAAATAACAATGAAAAATAAATTTTCTTTTTGGAAATCATCTAAAAAACATCTGAATATTCAATCTATATATTCAAGAAAATAATAAAAAAGAACTAACAAAAAAAAGGAATATAAGTAAATTAATTTTTTTCAAACATCAGTTGGTTTCGCCTTTCGCCTTGCCTTTGGGTTCATCGGACAAGTTGTTTTTGTATGCAAGTTCGTCTTCTCTCCACAATGTCCGCAAGGCTTCATTTGTTTCTTTTTAACTTGAAGCGCTTTTTCTCTTTCACTCTTTCGCCTTTCATTTCGTTCTGCTTCTGAAATATTTCCTTTATTTCTTGCTTTTGTTGGATTGTTTACTATTTTCTTCTCAGGGTTAGAAATAGCAAAATGATCACCAATTACATCTCCTGTATTTCTTGAAGGAGGATTTGGCACCTCGGCCTCCACTTCTGTTTTCAATGTCTTTAACTTTTCTACAAAAGCACCCATCTTCACTTTGTCTTTGCTCAACCGAAACAAACATTCATCCACCAGAAACGTTGCCTCATTTGTAAGTCTTTGAATTTCTTCATTTGTTTCACCATATCTGTTTCTTTTCCTTCTCGAATCAGGTGGTATTATATCTCTTGTCCAACGCCTCAATATATATTATTTTGGAATGAAGTTAATATCACGATTCTTGAAAACACAGAATATGTGTCGGCATAGGAAACCGAATCGTACAAAATGTTTGCAACTACACACCACCGACCCATTTTCTGTATTACGCAGTACCTGTTTAAAACACAATAATTATAAGCAAATCCCATTAGACAATCCCATGGGATTTTAAACAGAATCCCATGGGATTCACAAAAATCCCATGGGATTCCTAGTGAATCCCTATAATTATTAGCCAATCCTATTAGACAATCCCATGAGATTCATACTGAATACCATGGGATTACTATGGGATTGATTATGAATCCCATGGGATTACTTGATTAATCCTAGTTTATACCAGAAAGTAATATACCTTATAGTCTACAAATATTTCTGTTGCTACTGTTTCGCCTTCATCTGCTAGTTCTTTTGCAACTTCCTTATTAAGGATTCTATAAGCTGCTGGATTTTTGTCTCTAACAATGACAATCTCAGAACGTTCGTCTATTTTTAGTTCCTGTATCGCACAAGTCCAGCATGCCTCTTTTATTTCCGTTTGAACAAGTAGAAATATTGTCCTAGTATAAACTTTTGCTGCATGACGTTCAATTGCTAACTTTGTTTCACATTTTGGAGCCGCGTCTAGTGTTTTAAAGTCCAAATGTTCTTGAATATAACGTTGTCTCTCCATTGCTGATTCATAGGACATCATGAAACTAACTAGTGTCGCTCCTGGGCTTGTGAAACTTTTGAAGAACGAGTTTTCACTCTCAGACCTTGATGTCGTTCTCATCAATCCAAACAAAGGCGAGGTGATAAAATAAGCTGGAATCCACATTTCTCGTAGTTTAAACATTTTAGTCATCCATTTGTGGTTTTGCAAACCAAAATCTTCAATCAACTTAGCCCATTTCTCTTCAAATTCCATCGGTTCCATGAACATATTCCAAATTATCTTGTTTAAACGCTTCTTGAAATCAGTTTCATTGTATATTTCCTTACAAATCTGTAAATAAAATGATAAACACATGTAAACCACTGTCGGATTCCCAGATGAATCTCATGAGATTCAGAGATGAATCCCATGAGATTCAGAGAAGAATCCCATGGGATTCAGAAAGAATCCCATGGGATTCAGAAAAGAATCCTATGAGATTCAAAGAAAATCCCATTGGATTCTGAATGAATCTCATGGGATTCAGAAAGAATCCCATTTGATTCAGAGAAGAATCCCATGAGATTCAGATAAAAACATTCAATAAATTACCTTTGCTGGAATTTTTTGGTGAATATGCCACATGCAAAGTCTATGTTTTGATTTAGTGAAAACGGCTTCAATGGCTCTTTTCATTGCCCCGTCTTGATCCGTCACCACCATCGTTGGTTCTTTAGAAAAAGCAGTCATGAATGCCTTTCATGTGTAGGATTCAGTGTCTTCTTTTAAAAGCATTCCCGAACCAAGCGTGACACACTTTTTATGATTATCGACACCGGTAAATGGTACAAACACCATGTTGTATCTAAAAATAACATAAGTTTTAGTGACAGAATCAAATGTTATTACTGAATCCCATGGGATTCTATATGATCCATGTCTTTTAATAATTTTACTTGCCAAGTATCTTTATGTGATTTAAAAACAATCCATGAGATTCACAGAGAATCCCATTGGATTCACAGAGAATCCCATGGGATTTATAACAGAATCTTATGTGATTTTTCATCAAAATAAATTATATTAAAAACAAACACTTACTTATTACTCCTGAATGTTGCATCAAAAGATACTATGTCTCCGAACTCCTTATAATTGCATTTTGCAACTTCATCAGCCCAAAACATTGCGACTAACTCACTTTCTTCTACCTTATACTGAAATGTAAAGTTTGGCACATACAACTTTCTGTTTTCCATTTTATTTATAAACATTTGTGCGTCACTTTCGCCTATGAAAATATTAATATCCCGCTGATGATTCTTAAAATCAGAAGATGTCCCATGTACATATTCATATCCACCTTTCATACTCGTTAACAAGTTGTGAGCCCGTGTTGCACCTATTTTGTTTGTTGCTGCTTTAACAACAAACATTTTTTCTGCTTCGGTCATTTTTCTTTGCTTTTTTGTAAAATGTTTATACTCTTTTGGTATAAGCATATGATTGTGTTTTGCAATAAACTTAATTAGCTTGTATTTTCCAGAAACGATATCCAATTCTAACCTTATACGAGCTTGACAACCTGTTACATGTAGAGTTGTATTTCTTTTTTGTTTCTCGCTGTGCTTAGGATCCAAAGTGTCTACATTAATATGTCTCGGAGCTCCTTCTTTGTTACACATGATGTACTTGGCTTCTACAATTCCAGATTTTGTTAATCGTTGTCATGCTTTTTTAATTTGAAACCCTCCCGCTTCAGCATAAGTACTATACATATCTATAGCTTCCTCTATAGTATCATAGTATTTCCCCTCTTCTGGTACAACAATTCCTTCCACATGAGGCTCCTAATATATCGATCCACCCGGTGTCTCGGTGTGTTCATATAAAGTTGGTCTTGGTGATCTCATAGAATCTGCATATAAAAATAAAAATATTAAGGGATTAAGATTTTTAAAAAATGTGAATCCCATGGGATTTATATGTGAATCCCATGGGATTTACATGTGAATCCCATGGGATTTATATTTTCATGTCGAATCCCATGGGATTCACATATAAATCCCATGGGATTCACATAAGATTCTGTTATAAATCCCATGGGACTCACAATGAAGACCTTTATATTTTCATGCTGAATCCCATGGGATTCACATATAAATCCCATGGGATTCACATAAGATTCACATATAAATCACTTGAATCCCATGGGATTTGCTTTTTTAAAAAAGAATTGAATTTAATCACATGTAAACCACTGGAATCCCATGGGATTTTGCATTTTTTCAACAACAATTGAATCTAAAAACATATAAACCACTGGAATCCCATGGGATTTGGCATTTTTACAACAACTTTTGAATCTAAAAACATGTAAACCCTGGAATCCCATGGGATTTGGCATTTTTACAACAACATTTAAATCTAAAAACATGTAAACCCTGGAATCCCATGGGATTTGACATTTTACAACAACATTTGAATCTAAAAACATGTAAACCCTGGAATCCCATGGGATTTGGCATTTTTACAACAACATTTGAATCTAAAAACATGTAAACTCTGGAATCCCATGGGATTTGGGGTTTTTACAACAAGAATTGAATCTAAAAACATGTAAACAATGGAATCCCATGGGATTTGGGATTTTTACAACAAGAATTGAATCAAGGAATTTACCAGTGGTTTCATTGACAGCATCATCTGTATCTTGACTTTCATCCACTGGAACTTCAATTAAATCAGTTTAGTCTACTGGCGGCATTATTTCCCGGTTAATCGGTGGTGGTTCAATGGTGATTCGTACGGTTTGATGTGATGGTGACGGTTTTAATAGATTTGATTCCGGCGGTTTGATTCCGGCGGCTTCAATGAATCCGGCGGTGGTTTCTATTATTCCGGCGGTTTGATTCGTACGGTTTGATGGTGGTTTCAATGATTCCGGCGGCGGCTTCAATGAATCCGGCGGTGGTTTCATTATTCCGGCGTTGTTTCAATTGATTATGGCGAGATGGAGATGAGATCCGGCGAGATGGAGATGAGATCCGGCGAGATGGAGATTAGATCTGGAATTGGGTTTTTTGATGAGAGAGAAAGTGGTTTGTTGAATGAGTGGATTTGAGATTATTTTTTGCTTTTATTGTAACATGTGATTTTACTAATATGCCATTCCTTTTTATTATCAGATGGATTGTAGACCATTGAATGAAAAAAGATTGGATGGTTGAGATCTTCTCATTTGTTCTTTGGATAACATTGGTTTTGCATAGATCTCACCTCATAAAGGTATTGGTGATCACAATATTACAAAACCTACAGCATTATAATGGCCCATGCATATTTTTACTATATTTTAAATAACCATGTAATTTTTACTATGTTTTAAATAATGGCCCATGAGTATTTTTACTATATTTTAAATAACCATGCAATTTAACGAGGCCCCATATAAGAGTATATCATTTGAAGCAATCATGTTATACGATACATAAAACTAGTGGTAATAATACCACAAGTACGCGTCTTACATCTTATGGAGCACCCTCAAGACTCGGGCATCTTACCGGGGATGGAACTTGGGCAGTTTTACTTGGGTTTTGTTGTGGGGTGGGGGTGGGGGAATGATGTATATATACCCAAAAAAAATAACAAGAAACACGCGATAAATCAAAATGTAGTTTAAATCCCAATAAGCGATATATCAAAATATAGTTTAAAGAAGCAAATGATCCAACGTTACAACTCGGCACAACGACCTTTAAAGCTTTTAAATTCTTCAATTATAGATTCATAATCGATTTTTTGCAGCAATTTCTTTTTCAATGTAAACCACCAAGCCATCTGCTAGAGGTCATCACACATCTTATTGCGAAGTCTATTTACTCCGTTGATAGCTTTGTAGTTTGTATACTCCCTCCGTCCCAAAATAATTGACCTCATTTGACTTTTTGAAGTCTTAATTTATCAACTTTGATCCTTAATATTTTTGTATGTGTTATGTAATAATTGATGAAAATTAAACCAATGAAAAAACATTTAAAAGACAATCCATTCATATATTTTGCATTAATTATTATATAACATAAATAAAAATATTTAAGATCAAAGTTGAGAAATTAAGACTTTAAAAAGTCAAACGAGGACAATTAATTTGGAACTGATGGAGTAATAAATAAGAAAGGACTTCATGAGGCAATAACATTATAGATTTACAGCATAACGTGAAAAATAAAAAAGGCATATCTAATTTGATCAATTTTTTTAATGTAAGTTATCATTTACAAAAATCCGTAGTCGATTGGGCGAATAAGAATAAAACCATTAGGGTGTGTTTGGTAAGGGGAAATAAAGGGAGAGAAATGGAAATGCCTCAATTCTCATTGTTTGGTAGATCAAAGAAAACAAAAAGCGGAGAATTCGAATATCTCATGGAGAATTGGCCTTTGTATTTTTAATTCTTTGATTTCCTTTGTGATTGGTATGGAAATGGTGAGGTACAAGAGAGAATTGATTGGTCTACACAAATAATGTAGACACGTGCTATCTCAAAGCAAGAATAGAGGTTGTATTGGCTAATTTTTGTTACTCGTAACTTAAGCTAAAGTTTGAGATAAGTCATTTTTTTTTTTTTTTTTTTTTTTTTAAATACATTTTAAAAAAATAATTTTTTTAAATATTATATTTTTTTTTAAAATAAGTTTTTTTTTAAATAAATACATTTAAAAAAAACAAGTTTTTTTTTTAAATAAATACATTTTTAAATAATTTTTTTTAAAAAAGTACATAAATTTTTAAAAAATAAATTTTAAAAAAAGTTATATTTTTTTAAATAATTTTTTTTTTTCATTTCTCGGGTCAAGTCTCTGTTTTTACCAAACATTAGAATTGAACAAAATTCTCTAATTATTTCTATTCTCTGAGATTATATTCTCTGTTTCATTTCATTTCTTTGAAATTCTCTCTACCAAACGTGCCCTTAGGGTAATTGACTATATATTTAATAATCTCCATTCTCCATAGTAAATCCAAAAGGGTTTATTGAAAAGAAAGAAAATAGATACCTTATAGGTGATTAAATCTTTTATTTGATTACTTCAATTCCATATTTCTATGTATATTTTAAATTTTCAAATCGAGAACCTGAGACGTTGAGAGTAATATCACTGCAATTGTCTGGTTTAGAGAATCAAAAGTGCCGCTTTGATATTTAATTTGCTCGAATGACGTTGGTTTCATAATATTAGAGGGGCCACTTTCTAGTTTCCCTCTTTTATATATGCATATAACACAAAGTTGATAGTTATAAGTGAAATATTTGTGGGGGTGGGGGTGTTATGACCACCTTCACCCCAACCATATTTCACCCTTGTTTCTTACTACACTCACCTCTCAAGACACGTGCTACGTGAAAAAAGATGAGAACTTAGTCTTTCAGACAATCGGGATGTGGCTTCTTGTTGTGTGTGATATTTTCGTTTTTATAGACTATATTTGTATTTAAGTAAGATATGTTTTGGTGGTGGTGTTGCTTTTATTATTACAATATGTTAATGGTGATATTGGCTGTGAAAAGAGAAGCTGACATGATGCTAAAGTGACAATAGTAATGTTGGTTGTTATTATCACCAGCTTAAGCATCATCGAATTCTATGAACTAACACCCAAACAATCATATCTTTGAAGAATCTGGCACAGTTGCACACAACAATTCTACTAAGATGTGAGCTTATTGTTGAAATAAGTAACCTGATTCTGGTAGTTTATATCGTCAGGGCCTAATTTTGTCATTCTGAATTTTGTAGTTTGTACTGAATTCTTGATGATGGAAGTTTTTTGTTGAAATTGAAAGAAAGTCAAAAATATTAGTCTTGGATAATTCATTGGAAAACACGGAGGGACTCAAGTTGCAATATTCAAGGACTTAGTTGCAAGTTATGTTTAGAATGCCATTATTTTAAGCATGAGACAAACAGATTATCTCATAACTTTGCTCTCTCTCTCTCTCTCTCTCTCTCTCTCTCTCTCTCTCTCTCTCTCTCTCTCTCTCTCTCTCTCTCTCTCTCTCTCTCTCTCTCGGTAATATTCATACTCTCTCAAACCCTCATTTCTGTGATCATCTTGATCTTGTAATCATTCAATTTTTTGGTTGCAATAAAATTATTATCAAGTTAGATAATCTTCTTGCACCAGATTAGCTGTGGTGAGATTGTGGTTGTTTTGATCTAAATTGATTGAAATCAGTTTTGTTGTTTTCTTAAATTGAGATTTAATAAAGTGTTTTGGAATCATATTGTATTTTTCAACATGGTATCAGAGCATACGATCTATCTTGCTCTGAATCGTTTTTAAAAAAATTAGGTTTTCGATAAAACTTAGAGATCTTTTGTTTTTAAAGTGTTTTGGTCAATTAACTATTGTTAGTTGACAGATCTAGTGTTAATTTCACAGATCTAAAAGGTTTTCTGAAAACGCCCAATTTTTGAAACATTTAGGTTTTCATTAATTTGGGGCTTTTACTTCTAGAGGCTTCGATTGTTCAATTAATATTTGTTAATTGATAGATCTAGTGTTCTATTGTGTTCTTGGAAAATGCCTACTTTTTTAACAAAAAATTAAGGTTTTCAGACTTTGGTGATTACTGTTTGATTCATTTTCTGGTGATTTATTATCACTAGATTTCCTGTATTGGGGTTGAGTTGTTGGTATTCCCTTGACCAAGTGAATCAAGGGTTGATCTACTGTTGGTTGTACTATTCCCTTAACTTAGTGAATCAAGGGTGTAATTGTTACATCCCAAAACCGGTTTTAAGCGTATAATTACTAGAATGCCATTGAGATACTTGCACCTTGACTTTAATAAGTTTAAAAGTTTTACGTGATTGGCTAGTCAAACCCGATAGTAAACTATAAGTGATTACATATTAAATAAAGGGTTTAGAAAGTATCATGTGGTAAAATATAAGCAAATGGACTTGAGGGATCATTAGTGCTAATTTCCCAAACTTGTTTAGTTAGGAATTAGAAATTCCGTAGTGAAGAGTCGGTCACCCCAAATATAATCTAGCATAAGTTAGCTCGTAGACATATCGTTATTTACGTTGTTTTGTAGTCAATTAGTTAGTTGTTAGCTTAGTTATTAGTTTAGTGTAACACCGTGGAGGAAGGTCGGGTCTTTACCCACTGTATGCCTGATCCACAACCCGTCAGGAGGGCGTTTGGTTTGTAACTATAAATACCCTTCCCACTAAGGGAAGGGTGTTGCTTCTTGGAATCTAACCTTACATTTTTTGTTTTACAACTCTCTTTCAAGAACATCCTCTCAACTCTCTTCATCTCTCTAACAATGGCTTTCTTGTATCATCATAATCCTAGACCACCCGAATCATCTAAACAACATAAATATACGATCCTAACAATTGGCATCAGAGCCTAGGTTTTGTTGTTTGTTTTGATTCTCGTGGTTCGACTCATGGTTTTATGCGGGTTATGTGTGGGTTTGGTTGCTTCTTGATGTAGTTATGATGAATATCTAGGCTGTTTTGAATATGGTGTTATTTTGTAACTGGTTTGTGGTTGTGATATTAACATGTCATATACGGTTTGGAATCTGTTTTGTATCTGTTTTGAATCTGGTTTTGAACCTGTTCTGAATCTGTTTTGAATCTGGTTTTGTGTGACTAAGATGAGTTTTTAAGCAGATTTTAAATAGTCTCATTCTGGCTGCTGTTCACATGGGATTATTGAATGCGGTTTATCAAAATTTTTCAAAGCGAGTTGTGTTAATTCTTCAATGCTAGTTGTGTTTCTGGTCCAGATTCAATGCATCCTGGATGCAGGTTGACTATTTAGTCAACTGCAAGTTGTTAACTGGTCAACTCCGACTTGGTCTGGTCAAATGCGAGTTGTGTTGCATTTTTGAATGCGACTTGTCAAATCTGTCCAGATTCAATGTCTGGAATGCGAGTTGTGTACTAGCAAAAAAATATGCGTGTTGTCTTAACTAAATCTGGGTATGCGAGTTGTGTATGCATGGGTAAATGGATGCGAGTTGTTTACTATTGAGTCAACTGCTGATGCGACTTGTCATATGGCTGAAAAAGCGATTTGTCAAATTTTAGTTAACTGAAGCAGTTTGATAAAATGGGTATGAGGTTTGTTAATTAGGTGCGGTTTGTGGGTGACGAGTGGCAATAACATCAGAATCAAATCACAAATTCAAATCAAAGATCAACATCATCAAATCTGTTTATATCATAAACCAATTGAACAATCACAATATCTACATAATCAGATCTACATCATCAATGTACTACATCAAAACAACAAATCATCAACAAGACTCAAACATATTGATTATCTCAAGGGTATACCTCTATTCTTGAAAACCATTCTAAAAACCTCGTATCAAGATCAATACATCACGGTTTTATTTGAAATCTCACGACAACTAATCTCATATTTCTTTGTGTTTCGTGTCTAACGTTTTCAGATCCAAACAACATGAAAGAACCTCATCATAGATCAGATTTCATTTCACTATCCGAATCCATAAAATTGAAGACCAATAACAATTTTAGTTATTCTCTTTTATGTTGATTCATTTACTGAGTTTCCCTTACAACAACTGTGTCATTATACGAATTCAAAAGGGATAGAGACATAACAATCATGTTACCTTCTTTTCTCATATTCGTTTAATGTTAAACCGATTTCAACAGTAATAGCTCATCATATTTTATGTACGAACGATGAAATGAATGTAACTATTAAAGTTACACCCGTCTTTCCATTCATTCGTGTACACAAAAACAAATCTAAATCGGTTTGATCATGAATAATGAAATCCTACCTTGAAGCCGGTCAAAACCTTTACCATCCCTGTGGGAAATCTGAATCCGAATCAAAATACCATCCCTGTGGTATTGACGACATCAAACCATCCCTGTGGTGATGTGGGTCTTGATGTGAAGGTACGAATATCATGGGAGGATTGGTGAGTGAGTGATTTGATTGGAGGCGCATTAATACTTTGAAGGGATTAGGGTTTGTAATCTGTATTGAGGTGAGTGAGGGGGTGGATCAGTTGGAGATAATTTAGGGTTTGAGGAAGGATTATTAGGGTTGTGTTAAGTGAGTGTTATGTGAGTTTATGTACCCGTGAAATTAGGGCACCGATTGTGGGATTGGACCTTGTGATCTTGGGCCTCAGCGTGACTTGAATAGGCTGTGTGGTAACTTGAAGGCACGAATTTGGTTAGTGGATCATGGGCATATGAATCTGAATGAATTATGAGATGGGAATTGATGGAACAAGTGCTATAAATTTTACATAGGATGTATATTGGAATGTGAATATTAGATTTGCATGATATGCTGATGATATTAGTCCTGGTATGATTTGTGTGGATCATAATATGTGGGGTGAGTGTATGAATCGGGCACGGGCTGAAATGATATATTGTGAATGTGGGCTTGAGTTATTGGTTTCGAATGATTATACTTTAAATATAAAACCGGGTCTTTGATTAATTTGTGATAATGTGAATTTGGAACAAATGGTATTTTAATTTGGACCAATTACATTTATTAAGAGATTTTGGCTATGACTTGGGATGTTTAGTTAATCCTTTGGATTGGATATACTCAGTTTTCGAATTGTGACAATGAGATTTGTTGATGAAATTTGTCGATGAGACTTGTGATAATATGTTTTTGATGATGAGACTTGGTATGATGATGAGTGTTGTTGTGGTATGATGATTGGTACTTTGGTGCATACATTGTCACTGAGAATATTATGATACAGCTTGAACTGAAAGTTGAACAATATTGACTACGGGGTTGTCAGTGCGGTATCTCTTGTTTGATTTTGAAGTAAGGTTTTTCGGGCACGTTTACTTATTTCGTCTTCTTTCTTTCTACCCTTCCGTGAAGATGACTTGTTTGGGCATTTATAGAGTGTGATAAAGACTTGGCTATTTAGTTACTGCTGTGATTCTTTCTTGCTTAACCCACAAAGTAGCTATCACTTCGATGTCTCACGTTGTTGAGGATTCGTCAAGAGGTTTTGTACATTGGGTACACCGTTTCTTTTTCACGAGGATTAGTACAAGTTGAAGTAACAAATCTGGATAATTCTACTTCATGATCATGTTTGGTATATCGGGGATACTCCACCAGGTGGTCACAACATTAGCCGACAGAATATGTGAAAGATGTGTTTACCAAAGTGCTTATTGGATGAGATGTGATCAGCAATTCCCATGAGTTATTCGACGCTACATAATGTCAATGATACTTCACTGTCTAAGCAAAATCTTTCAAGAATCTTCAGTGACACTCATGATTTCCTTCAAGAGGTTTGCTTATGACAAGAACTTTTCGTGCAAATGGTCGTACATGTTAATGATGCTTCCGAAAGTTCGAAACCATCATGGGGGATAATCGTGTACTTTGATGTTTTACGGTTAACCTCAGGGGGAAGTAGTGTAGACTACTCGACTTAGTATGGTTTGTGAAGTTGTCTACATATGGGTAAATAATTGTTGATGATGTTGTTGATGTTGGATTATGAACCGTTGATGAACCGCTGCATGTTCCTCTAAAACAGATATTCACCGAAACCAAAGTTGTCATAACATATTCAAGCTGACATTGTTTACGGTTTTGTCTTGATTTTGTAAAATCCCGCGAAAGAATCTATTTCTCGGTTTAAATCATAGACTTGTAAAATCCCGTGACAATGGAAACATCCTGGTAATTATAAAGTGCATTTCCGAATCTATCTTACGGTTTATTCTTGGTTTTGTAAAATTCAGCAAAAGAAACTATTTCTCGGTTTAAACCATAGAGTTGTAAAATCCCGTAATGATGGAATCATCCTGGAGAAAGGAAAGCGTATTTCGGGGTCTTATTTGATGCTGGTGCTACGGTTTCTGTTTCGAAGAAGAGATAAAAGGGTGTACTTCATGAATTGGATGTGTGTTTGGATATTCGTCATGGTAGTTTGGTTATTACATGGTTTTACGGGGTTATGTGCTTTTAACCATGGTCGGGATGAAAACCATTATCATAGTTCACTTAAAACGTCAAAGGAGGCTAGATTTGAGCTTTTAACCAGAAGATGTGACAATGGCGTTAATTCACTATTATTTATTTGAGATTGAAGTGAAATATCACGGGCGAGTGTACTTAGTATCTGAAGGTATCGGGGATGGTTGGATGAAGATTCTTCAAGATCCTTGTTCGAGCTTATTATCAAAAAACGAAGACTTGGAAATCTAGTTATTGTTGGGTGACTTTTCCTTTTCTTTTACCACTTGAGGGAATTGGGCTCTTACCACCACAAAATAACTATCACTTTAAGGAGTTACGTTGTAGTGCTCAGTGTCACATTGCATTGTGGATTTTCAAGAGGTGATGTACGTCTTATACTTGATGGTTGGTTGGATAAAGATTATAGAGTACTCAGAGATTCAATGGAGGATGAAGTCTCGACACCGCTCTTTGTTACATATGTGCAAGTTTAAGTCACGAGTTCGGGTTAGTTTAATTCAAAGTCAAATTCATCATATTGGATTTTCTCCATCAGCTGTCACGACTAAGAGCCTACTGAATGATAATGGTGATGATTACATGTTTTGCCAAGAGATGATGAAGAAGAGAAATCTTCTTATGACGTTTGAACACAACAGTTCAAGCCTCATTCTCTAAAGAAAAGAAAAGTGTATGTTAGGAATTAGAAATTCCCGGTATTAAAGAGTCGGTCACCTCAAGTATATGTAATCGTTAGAAAGCTCGTAGTCGTAGTTCTTTTAAGTTAAGTAGTTATTTAGTTAAGTAACTCCGTGGAGGACGGACGGGTCTTTACCCACTGTATGCCTGATCCACAGCCCAAAGTGTGGCGATTTGTGTAAGACTATAAATACTCTCTACCTCCCAAGGTAGAGAGTTCGAGCTCATAATAATATCTTTCACTTTCTCTCACTAAGTTCCCTAAACCTCTAACTTTCTCTCTCTAGAATTTCATCTTATACGCCACCTTGTGTTATGGTTTGATGTGTATGTGAAAAGTTATATCTTACAATTGGTATCAGAGCCATGGTTAGATCATATCTTGCACATCTTTGGATTTATAGTGGTTTTTAGGTGGTTTTTGAGTTTGAAAAAGTTTAGTGGTTTTTGCATCATTTGGTTGATTTCTTGTGTTAAAGTTTGAATTTTGTTGGTACTTTTGTGTTTAGAATCATCTTAAGTGTTTAGGTTTTCATTTGGTAAGCTTGAATCATCTTGGTTGGGTTGTTTTTGGATTGAAAAGTGATGTTTATATGGTTTTTCATGGTAGCGAGTTAGTTCACGGATAACCTTTCTTCATAGCGACTTGCTTCATTATTTTGTAGCGACTTACAGTGTTAAAAGCTAGCGAGTTAGAGCTAGCGAGTTAAAGGACAAGTAGTGGACTCTCCACTACGGGTAGCGACTTGTGGTAGCGACTTGGTCAGTAGCGAGTTGCTCTTTAGCGACTTGTGTTTCTAGCGACTTGTGTAGCGAATTGCTGCCAAAATTTGGTTAGCGACTTGGTCCGTAGCGAGTTACTACTTAGCGACTTGTTTTTCTGTTAGCGATTTGGGATTCTAGCGACTTGGCTGTCTAGCGAATTAATTGGTAGCGACTTAGTGGATTTGTTTCTAGCGACTTAGAGCTTTATCATCTAGCGACTTGAGTGATTGTTTACGGTTTTCTCTTGATTTAGTAAAATCCCGTGAAAGAATCTATTTCCCGGTTTAATCATTGAGTTATAAAATCCCGTATAATCTGATAACATGTCCACCAACGTCCCTACTGTCATCTCCACAGTTGCCGAGGATGTACAAGCAGCTGGATCAGATACTCGTCCACCCATGCTTGACAGAACTGACTACGATTCTTGGGCTCAACGAATCAGATTGTATTGCCTTGGAAAGGAAAATGGTGTCAATATTCTAAAATCCATTGATGAAGGACCATATCGAGTTGAAACGACTAGAGACATACTTGATACTAATGAAGATGGTACTCCTATTTACGGAATGGACAGACCTAAGATGTATGATGAGCTTGATGATAAGGAGAAAAAGAGATTTGATGCAGATATCAGGGCTTCAAACATTGTTCTTCAAGGTCTTCCTAAAGACATCTACAAGCTGATCAATCATAACACTGAAGCAAAGGCAGTTTGGGATAATGTTAAGATGCTTCTCTCAGGTTCAGAACTAACTATGGAAGACAGAGAATCCCAACTCTATGACGAATTTGAGCACTTCAAGATGAAACCCGATGAGAGTGTCTATGAGTACTATGTGAGATTTCATAAGTTAGTTAATGACATGAGGAACATCAGAATGACTATGCCTAACATTCAGTTGAATTCAAAATTTGTGAACAACATGAATCCCGAATGGCACAAGTTTGTTACCGCTGTGAAGCTTACTAAAGGATTGAAGAACACAAACTATGAGCAACTCTATGCCTTCCTCCTTCAGAATGAGAGACATGCCATGTTTGAAAAATTGATTCTCAATCAGTTCAAAACCAACCAGGGAGAGACAAGTTCGTCTAATGACTCAACAGCTTTCTACTCAAACATTGGAATCAAAACCAAAGCATCACAAGTCATACCCTTGGGTAATGGTAATCACAAACTCATTCCTGATCCTATGTTCAAACAAGCTGATGCTGATGCACGCGTGGATAATATTGTTAATCAACTAGCTCTACTCATTAGTCAAAACATGAATTCTCTCCCACAAACCAACAACAATCTTCGAACTGCATCTAACCCACATAATCAAGCCACTGTTAAAGATGGAAGGATCGTGGTGCAACCAGTTCAGGAGAGACAGTATGATCAGGGAAGAGGTGGAGCTGGGAGAGGTTATGTTGGAAACCAGAATCGAGGAAGAAATGGTAACCAAGGTCAACCTAAGCCAATCAAATGCTACAACTGTGGTGGTGAAGGACACATTGCAAGGAACTGCACATCTCCAAAGCGTCCTCAGAATGCTGATTACTTCAGAGATAAGATGTTGCTGGCACAAGCTCAGGACAATGGTGCTGCGTTGGATGAAGAGGAATTGCTGTTTCTTGCTGAGGGCAATGCAAAGACCTATGATGCAGATGTGGATGAGCAACCTATTCAGGAGATAGGTCACAATCATCAGAATGCCTTTCAAGTCGCTGACTGTGATGCTTACGATTCTGATGTAGATGATGGATCTACTGCACACACAATCTTTATGGCTAGCATCTCTCCAATGGTTTCTCCCAAGATCTCTTCCTCACCACAAGCTGGCACATCCAAGGACAAACTCATCTCTGAGGTATTAAAACTATACGATGATGCTGATGTGCAACAGATGCATGACAAAGTACAACCAACTGAAACTTTTGAATCAAATAATGAACATATGGGTAATATCAATATTGTCCCATACGATCAATACGTGAAACAAAGTGAAAGTGAAATTGTACCAAGTGATGCATCTTCTGCAGTCAACAATGACTATGTCTTTGATGAATACACTGCATGTGCTCCTAATGATTCCATAATTTCTGAACTAAATGCCTATAAGGAACGTGTTGCTATTTATGAACAACGGGCAAAATTTGAGTTGACCACTCGTGAGCAGGAAATGGATGTCCAAGTGAGTACAGTAATTAGAAAAAGTAAGTTTAGAGAAGAAGTATTGAAACAAGAATTAAATTCCTTGCAAGAAAAACTTTCTAAAACAGCTAAGCAAAAACAAGAACTTCAAGAAAATGTGAAAATGCTTAAGCAAGAATTTAATGCAAAGGAATCAAAACTCTTGAGAGATTTTTATAATCTGAAAACTTTGAAAAACAAACTTGAAAACAAGTTGTATTTACAAGGAAACACCATTCAGACTGCTCACATGATCACTAAGCATAGAGTTCTAAGCGATAAGCATAGCGTTCCCCTTATAGAGGAACCAAATCCAGAGGTAATTAAAAAGGCTAGAAATGCTCATAAGGTAATTTATGATGGTAATGAAGTCCTTAAACCTAGGCAGAAACCTAGTTGCGTTGAGTGCACTGAGGAAGATAAGATATTAAATGAAATCACTAGGGAAAAGATGAATAAGAAGCAAAATGATCCCAAATGCAAAGAGAAAAACATAATCTTCTCCCCTCATGATTACAAGAAAGAAAACTGGATTTCCTTGAACAAGTTTAAGCCTCAGACTTTGTTGACTCCCGAACAAGTCTTCTGGAAAATGGATTTAGATAAGCAGAAAGCTGAAAATATTGTAGAAACAAACCCTCCCCTTCGGAAAATGCCTAGAGCAACTGTGTATCCTCCTAATACACCTATGCATCTTGTACCTAGAACAATTGCCACTAAAAGCAAGACATTAATTAGCCAATACGTTATATTCCAACTATTTGTTGATTTTGAGAAAACTTGTAAGAAAAGGATCACTCCCACTGGTATAACTGAAGGTGAAAGAGGTTTTGAACAAATGAAAGAATGTTATTTAACTGAGGTCATGCCATTCTTTAAACTTCTAAAAGATCACTTTGAGAGTCTTAAAAAAGGGGTAGAAGCTGATATTAAGGGTATGGAAAAGGAATTTGATGCAATGGTTGCTGAAGTTAGTGATTATGAGCGTGCACTAAAATACAATGAGATTGAGAGAAAGAACTTGCATACACTAAATGAGAATCTTATTACTGAATGTGTTGCGCAAGATGTGTTTTTCACTGCTTCAAATTGCTCTATTAATGCTTCCAAATTTCATGAACTATCTGTGGCCCTGAAAGTCTCCCATGATCGTGTCATTGAGCTTGAAAAAACTAATTCTAAACTAAATGAGAAAATTGAACTGGATGATCATGACAATTTGGTTAAACATTTTTCTAAACTAGAAGTTGAGTATTTTAATCTACAACTAAAATATCAACATCTCAAAGAAAATGTCAAAACTTCAAATATCAAGACATCTTCCGATGCTCCAGAGTTTGATGCAGTATTTCAAATTAACAAACGAGATGAACAGATTCATGCTCAGTGTAACACGATCAGAAAATTGAAAGCCCAAATCTCTCAATTAAAGGGTCATACGAACAATATGACAGGCTCCCAAATGCCTCCTCCTTTAGACTCTCAGAATTCTCAAACGTTTCATCTTCAAAATCTAGTAAATGCTTTACAAAAGGAAAACGAAATTTTTCTAGAAGAAAATGAAAAGGTTAAACGTCATTTCAATGAGTTGTTTGAATCAATTAAAGTCACTCGTCACAAAAACAACGAACAAATAACTTCATTGCAAAAGGAAATCGAGAATCTAAAGAGTCAGGTAAAAGGGAAAATGCCAATGATCAATGAGGAGAATGTTGTATCTAAGGTTTACTCTAGTAATAAATATCCTTTATCTGTGACATATGTCCCCCCTCATCTAAGGAATAACAAACTTGCCATTCAAACATATTTCTCATCCCTTAAGGATTGCTTAGAATGCCTGCGTGAGATTGTTGAAGAGGATAAGCTAGAGAAACCTCATGATAATGCAATTGGACATGCATGCTCATATGCCAAACGATCTCAAGAAATCTTAGAATGTTTGATCACAATATGCCCAAAGACATTAGGTGAGAGAGTTAACCCTTTGATTCCATGCTCGATGCCTAAGGCCAAACATGACATGCACTCGATTCCCAATGGCTTGAATGTGAGAAGTAGTGTACCATTGAGTAGTTCAGATTCTAGATCTATCAATGCTAAGAAAGAGAACTCAAATGTGCCTTCTAGGAGTACTAATCTCAGTACATCTAGCTTTGCGAAAGTGAACCGTAGTGCACCTGCATGTAGTTCAGATCCCATCACATCTAAACAGGTGGTGCAAAGAGTAGTAAAACAAACTAATGTTCCCATTCCCTCTACAGGAGTAATCAGTGACATTAAAGGGAGCAGGTCAAAGTCTCAAGACAATACAAGGAATGATAGGACCTCTCAAGCTAAGAATGTGCACTGGAAGAAAGTAGAAGAACAATCTAGGAACCTTATGTTTGAATCGAATAAAACGAATCGTGTTGATTCTAGTATTAGCCATAAGCGTACTGTAATTAATTCGAATTCTGATACTATTTGCAAAACTTGTTCTGATGTTTGCTTGAATTCTGTTTCTAATCATGGATGTGATGTCAATGCTTTGCCTAATGATGTTAATTGTCCAGTTAATATTGTTAATGCTAAAACTCATACTAAAAAGGCTAAAAGGCAAAAGCGAAAGAGAGTTAGAAAACAATGGAAACCCACAGGAAGAACATTCAGCAGAATAGGCTTTTATTGGATACCTGTTGGTCATAAGACTAATCAGATAATGCCCACTAGAAAATGGATGCCTACTGGTAGAACTATTCCCTTAAGAAGTGGTCACACTGTAAATAGGGTTAATACAGACACTAGTATTGCATCTATTCACAACGATTCCATTACCTCACTGTCTGATATGAATGCTTCTATTTCTGATGTGGGTGGTCCAACTGTTGCTACTAACCAAATGGAACCCATTCTTGCATGGGGATCCCAATTATCCAGTTATCCATTCTTGTCTGTGTTCAACTGCAGATCGTTCAAATCGTTCTGTGGTACCTGGACTCAGGCTGTTCCAAGCATATGACTGGAGACCGGTCACGGCTCATGAACTTCGTGAGCAAATTCATCGGGACTGTTAGATTTGGTAATGATCATTTCGGTGCTATTATGGGTTATGGAGATTATGTTGTTGGTGATAGTGTCATCTCCAGAGTGTATTATGTGGAAGGTTTAGGTCATAATCTGTTCTCTGTTGGTCAATTCTGTGATTCTGATCTAGAAGTAGCCTTCAGAAAACATACCTGCTTCGTTAGAAATCTTAATGGTAAGGAACTGTTGAAAGGAACTCGTGGCTCAAACCTTTACACTATCTCTATCGATGACATGATGAGAGCTTCACCAATATGCTTGTTATCAAAGGCTTCAAAGACAAAGTCATGGTTATGGCATCGTCGTCTCAATCACTTGAACTTCGGCACCATCAACGATCTTTCCAGAAAGGACTTAGTTGTAGGTTTACCTAGACTAAAGTATGAAAAGGATCATCTTTGTTCAGCATGTCAATTGGGAAAAAGCAAGAAGTATGCCCATAAACCCAAACCCACTAACTCTGTCACAGAAGTTCTTCATATGATTCATATGGATTTATGTGGACCAATGAGGGTGCAGAATATCTTTGGGAAGAAATATGTGTTAGTTGTGGTTGATGATTATTCTAGATTCACCTGGGTCAAGTTCTTAAGGACAAAGGATGAAACTCCTGATATCATCATCAAACTCATCAAACAGCTGCAGGTTAGACTAAACAAAACTGTCAGAATTATCAGAACAGACAATGGAACTGAGTTTGTCAACAAACAACTTAGTGAATTCTATGAAAGCGTTGGAATCAGCCATCAAAGAAGTGTTCCACGAACCCCTCAACAGAACGGTGTAGTTGAAAGACGAAATCGTACTCTTGTTGAAGCTGCTAGAACAATGCTGATCTACTCAAAGGTTCCAATGTTTCTCTGGGCTGAAGCAATTGCCACTGCATGCTACACACAAAATCGTTCCCTGATTCACACCATTCATGGAAAAACTCCATATGAACTTGTCCACAACAGAAAACCTAATCTATCTTTCCTTCGTGTGTTTGGTGCCTTGTGCTATCCAACTAATGAGGGTCAAAACTTGGGCAAACTTAGAACTAAAGCTGACATTGGAGTATTTGTAGGATATGCACCAAACAAAAAGGGATACCGAATCTACAACAAAAGAACCCGAAATATCATGGAAACAATTCACGTTACGTTTGATGAGCTGACCGGTCAAATGGCTCCTGGACACTCCAGCTCAGGACCCGCACTTCAAAACAGTCCTATTGGTTCATCCCTTGTTCCAAACTCCTCTCTAGAAACACCATATGTACCTCCATCTGAGGATGATGTAAAGAAATTGTTTGATCCAATGTTTGATGAACTGTATGAGTCTACTACTAATGAGGTGCTGATCCCTACAACAGAGGATGCTCATATTCCAGTGAATGAAGTCAATCCATCAGTTTCAATATCTGTAAGTCAAGAAGCACCTGCTGCTGATCCTTCAGTCTCATCAACAAATCATCATTCTTCAAATGTACATCATGGAAATGTTTCTGGCATCAATGATGAAGTTAATCCCTTTGCGACTCCTGAAGATGCTCCATTTGAAAACATATTTGCTACTCCTGAATCATCATCAGAACCACCTTCTTCAGGAGACATCGACTCAGCTACTTCAGTTCCTCAACAAATGCCACATGAACACCTCAGAAAATGGACTCACGATCATCCACTAGACAACATCATTGGAAATCCCTCTCGCCCTGTATCAACCCGGAAGCAACTCGCAACCGATGCCTTATGGTGCTTCTTCAACTCCGTACTATCTAAGATCGAACCAAAAGATGTTAAAACTGCTATGAATGAAGATAGCTGGTTCAATGCTATGCAAGATGAAATTCATGAGTTTGATCGTCTTGATGTATGGGAGTTAGTACCTGCTCCGGACTGTGCTATGATTATAGCTCTAAAATGGATCTTCAAAGTAAAACTTGATGAGCATGGTGATGTGTTGAAGAACAAGGCTCGATTAGTTGCTAAAGGATATCGTCAAGAGGAGGGTATAGACTTTGAAGAATCTTTTGCTCCAGTTGCTCGAATCGAGGCAATCAGAATCTTTTTGGCTAATGCTGCTAGTAAGAACATGGTGGTATATCAGATGGATGTAAAGACGGCATTTCTGAACGGAGATCTTAAGGAAGTTGTCTACGTCAGCCAACCTGAAGGATTCGTGAGCCAAGAGCATCCTACTCACGTTTATCGTTTGAAGAAGGCTCTTTACGGTTTAAAGCAAGCTCCAAGGGCATGGTATGATACACTGTCAAAGTTTCTTCTATCAACCGGATTCATCAAAGGAGCAGTTGATCCTACATTGTTCACCAGGAAGTCAGGCAAACATTTGATTCATGTTCAAATTTATGTTGATGATATTATCTTTGCCTCGACTGACCCAATGGAATGTGATCGTTTTTCAAATGAAATGAGTTCAAAGTTTCAAATGTCAATGATGGGACAAATGTCATTTTTCTTGGGATTACAAATTTCTCAAAGTCCCGGAGGCATTTTCATAAATCAATCTAAATATGCAACAGAGATTTTAAAGAAATTTGGATTTGATTCAAGTGACCCTGTTGACACCCCCATGATTGACCGAACCAAACTAGATGAGGACCTCTCAGGGATCATGATTGACCAAACGAAATATCGGAGTATGATTGGATCCCTGATGTATCTCACTGCCAGTAGACCAGACATTTTGTTCTCTGTGTGCATGTGTGCTAGATACCAGGCTAAGCCTACTAAAAAGCACCTTGAAGCAGTTAAACGGGTCTTTCGGTATCTCCAAGGAACCATCAACATGGGACTATGGTACCCGAAGGACACCGGTATGTCACTAACGGCCTATGCAGATGCTGATCATGCAGGTTGTCAAGATACACGTCGAAGTACGTCAGGAGGTGCTCAGTTTTTGGGTGATAAGCTTGTGAGCTGGTCTTCAAAGAAGCAAATGAGTACTTCTATTTCCTCTACAGAGGCTGAATACATAGCCATGTCATCTTGTTGTGCTCAAATCTTATGGATGAGATCTCAATTATCTGACTATGGCTTTGAATTCAACAAAATCCCTCTGTACTGTGATAATAAAAGTGCTATTGCTCTCTCATGCAACAACGTTCAACACTCAAGAGCAAAGCATATCGACATTCGACATCATTTCATCAGGGAACAAGTGGAAAAAGGTGTGGTGGAACTATATTTTGTGAGGTCTGAATATCAGTTAGCGGACATCTTCACCAAAGCTCTTCCAAGAGAACGTTTTGAGTTTATTCTTCCACGTCTTGGTTTGAAATGCCTTCAACCAGAAACTCTCAAACGTCTTCAGGAAGAAGACGAGGAGTAAAGGTCTTTCTTCATCTATCTCTTGTAAATAGTTATTCGAAAAACAAAATAGAAAAATTATAAAACTTTCAAAATCCATAAAAATTTGAAAAATTCGAAAATTCTTCAAAAAATATTGTCATTTTTGTCATGTTTTTTCTCGGTTCGATAATATCTACGGTCTTTGTGCTGTCATTCAAAGAATGACACGGGTCTTTAGATGTTGTTCGAATTCTTAAAAAAAAAAATATATATATATATATATATATTTTTGGGAGAAAGAGAAATGGTTTATTGTCATCTTCAGGCAATAACCCGGTTTTAAAGAAAGAACAGAGCCATGTTTTACCAAGTTTTCAAATCTTATGCTCTGATTCTATAAACTCCTATCTGCTGAAAACTAAATGCTTTGAAAAATAACTCAATCTCTATTTTTGATAATCATCAGGACTTATTTGTCAAAATCTCTATCTCTCAATCAACAACCTACGTCATTGATTGAGGGGGAGAATGATTTCAATTAAATTAAAAAGTTATTTGGCATTAAATTGTTTTCAAAAGATATACATGCATGGTTTTATAAATGGAGTTTAAAGTCTTAAAATCCGATCCTTATCAGTTCAAACGCTTTCACAATCAAGTCACAATTCTCCCTAAAAGCTTTCAAAATCAATTTAAATCTATACGAGATCACAAATCTCAAATGATTTGATAATTGTGATCGGGGGAGAATGTGTGATTTAAATTAGATTTAAACTGATATTAAGATAAATGGTTTCACATGAATGAACATGCTGTCCCTCCCACATGTGACAAACGATTTCAATTTTCAATGCACATGTTGAGGGGGAGCACCTATCTTAAACCTATGATTTGAAACGTGATCATTTATCCCAATGTGCAGGTTCCCTCTAGTATGTGCAAAACTCTTTTCAAACCTCAAGGCACATATTGAGGGGGAGCAAAATTCATGGAAACCTCATCCTTCCCGGAAATGTTATACCCACTTGATCTGTTGAGGGAAGTGATGTTGATATCTTTTAGAAAATTGTAATCAAAGAAGTTAATTCTTTCTTTTGCCTCCATGTGCTTAACATTTCTCAAATACTTGATGCACATGTTGAGGGGGAGTTCTCGTTCTAAAAATATCAAAAACAATTCAGGTACAAAATGCTTTGATAATATATCACATGTATCTGAATTGATTTTCAAATGGTTTTCAATTGGATCCAATGGCAGATGAACAATACCAAATTGACCGACCAACTTTACTTTATGTACGGTGATATAAGGATGATAAGGTTAGGTATTGGTTCCCAGGATCCGCCAGAACCGGAGGGATCTACCCAGGGACAATCCACTAGTTAGTGTAGAAGTCCTTAGGTATGATGATAAAAGGAGAAAAGTGAGATATGGGAAGAGTGCAGACTAAGACTGAGCTAGTACTGGAATAAACCCAACAAGGTAATAGCTATGAAGTCTCGGTAAGCACTGAAGGGGTTGAAGAATTAAAAAGAATTGAATGAAAATAGGGTGAAAACAAATAGCCCTCCATTAATTCAACCTTAGGGCAGAAACCGGGTTCACTTCATATGCTACTGATGGTAACATCGGTATTGAAGACAAGACGTCATGGACCCAGTGACGCACTGCACTTCAACTTTCCAAACCACTCAAGTTCCTCTTAAAAGGGCTTGTTTCATTCTCACGGGGAACCGACATTATCTATCGACTTTCTCTTAGAGATGGTTGATATTGAAGAAGGAGACCCTCTCCCTAGTCTCCGTTATAGGATCCAAATATGCACAAATTGAGTCTAGAGCCACGAGATCATCAATTAATCTCACTAGGACACTTTCAATGAAGACTCTCTGTTTCACACAATGTGGAAAGAGAGATTATATCTTGAGTCCTACGCATTATCCTTGTGGTATTGCCAGAACATCTGAGTGATGTGTTTACAGATTCACAATGAAGATGGAAAGCCTTCTGGAGCCAACATCAAACAAGCTCCTGGTAGGTGGCATGTGAGATCTATCATATAGATCAACCATGTGACAACTGAACAGAAACAATGGGGCGATTCAATTTCTTGAATCAATCCTGGTTCAGGTTAGGGATTGACGGATACCTTTGAAAAACCAGTCTTTGTGCTTAAAAACTCTTTTCTTTGGCACATCGACTGTGTACTCATTTTTCAAACCAAAAGGTATTTTTATGATTGATAATTGATTTTCAATAAAACCTTCGTTGTATTGCAAAAACAATTTCTATTGAGCAATACACGATTGTTTTTCAAATCTCTTTTCTTCAATCAGTGGACTTATAATTCGCTGGTTCACTCACTCCGTGTTGTCTTCTTTGAGATGTTCCGGTTTGAGAACAGCTAGAACAGCTGCGAAACCCTGTCAAGGAGATTCTTATGAATCCTACCTGATCACAGGCAGTACTTGTACTGATCAACGGGGAACCGTGGGCCGTGTACCTCAATTCATCGAAAGTGATCAAAGACACTTTCGTGCGATTTGTTGCTAACTGTTGTATGCAGGTACGCCCGACGTTTGCAGCTGATCAGAATGAAGCGGTCAATCCATAGCCGCATGCTCACTTAACACATTCATCTCAAAAGAAATCATGATTAGTGCATCAATGACTCTGATATTTTCACTCCATGCTTCTGCTACGCTGCTGCCAATATCATGATTCAACAAAAGCTTCCGCTACTCTGATGAGAAGAAATCATGATCCAAAATGTGAGCATGTCGGTCCCAAAGTCACAACACCACAATGGATGTCTCAGAGATTGTTGATAGCTGATGATCTCAAATGATGGCTCAAAATTATCATCACGTGGATCAGTAAAAGACCTCCACTTGGAACAATCATACATGCAATGTGAAGAATCAATGACTACGAGTTTAAGTGCAAAGAACTACATCAAGAATGCAAGATCAAGTGCTAATGTAATATCTATTTGTATTCTATGTATTTTTGGTACGTGATTGAGGTGACCTCCCTTAGGGGGAGATTGTTAGGAATTAGAAATTCCCGGTATTAAAGAGTCGGTCACCTCAAGTATATGTAATCGTTAGAAAGCTCGTAGTCGTAGTTCTTTTAAGTTAAGTAGTTATTTAGTTAAGTAACTCCGTGGAGGACGGACGGGTCTTTACCCACTGTATGCCTGATCCACAGCCCAAAGTGTGGCGATTTGTGTAAGACTATAAATACTCTCTACCTCCCAAGGTAGAGAGTTCGAGCTCATAATAATATCTTTCACTTTCTCTCACTAAGTTCCCTAAACCTCTAACTTTCTCTCTCTAGAATTTCATCTTATACGCCACCTTGTGTTATGGTTTGATGTGTATGTGAAAAGTTATATCTTACAGTGTACGCTTCAGTGCGCTTTATCTTCTGAAGAAGAGAAATCTTCTCAATTATGACCATTCTCATCAACATGCTTCATACTTTTTCCATGCGCTTTCAGTTATCAAGTGAACCGGACTATCGTTGCTAGTTCTCCTATTCCACTTGCTCAATTAAAATGGCGATGGCAACATCATTTGCAACCTTTGAGGGGGAGAAGTGTGAAGAGACTACATTTTAATGATTTCACTTATTAAATCAAGAATGGCAACTCCGTATGCAATTCTTGAGGGGGAGAAGAAGTGTAAATTTACTGCATGGTTGATTGATATCTGAGAATAAATGGTCAAACGACTCCAAACTCATGTAAGAACCGAGCTTCTTCTTATCGGGTCATCTTCACATGAAGTTTTCTTCTAAGAGCCGTTGGTTGACATCTTCACATGGGCTGATATGATTAATGACAAAGTGCTTCCAGTTGCGAGGCGGATTTCCTTGATGAACATCTTTCTGTTCTTGTTTGATTGGGAGGGTTTTGAGTTAAGGGGATTTGTTATTTGTAAGTTAACGGGAATGCATTTGGTGAGTTGAAGATGTTAACTATACATTCCCCAACTGGACAATCATGAAGAAGGTCGAGTCTACAGTCGGTTCTACATTTTCTGCTACATGTTAGAAGACTAAAGACGAGTTGCATTTAACTATCTAAAGACTTCTTCGTAATCTGGGCTGCTATCAAACAAATTGTCGGTTTAGGGGAGAGCACTAATTGGGGGAGAGTGAAATGTCAGATTTAATCCCCAAATATACTTGCTCACACTCTTCAGCAAGTTGATTCTCACACAGATTAAATGTGGTCTTCTCATAAAGATTTCAAGTGTTTGGGCTTATAATAAGTTGCTGATTCTGAAGTGTCAAAACCAGCAAGGGGGAAGGAGACACATATCTAAACACAAAGCAAGTAAACTTGACGAACTTAATTCTTCTAAGTGATTGAAGATATCCCGGGAAGACAAATGTCATGACCGCAGAGAAACTCAAGGTTTTACTCATCAAGGCTTTTAGTGTTATTATTCCAACTACGTGGGGGAAGTGATGTAAGAGAAAGTTTCTGAAGATAAAAGAGGTACACAAGTGTGTGATGATTTCAACGTTATCGCAATAATCAGGGGAGAGAGAATTGTGTACATTGGGGGCGCTCAGCTGTTTCACTTGAGTGCTTAATCAGTGATTCAGAGATATAATCACTTATTCCGGAGTTGACATCCGCAGAGATAATCAGTGATTCGGCATGCTTCTTCAATGTTATCGGTTATTCTCTCTTTGGGCATTCGGGTACTTCGGCTTCTTGAGCTCCATACACTTTCTTCAAGGGGAGAGAAAAGTATACATCGGGGTTATTCTTTGGCTATTGGACTTAATCTGCTACTTCGATGGTATAAGTTTCTCTGTCTTTAGTTATATGTGTATTCGGGTTCGTGAGCTCTAGTCTAAGAGACTGACTGCATCAATTCATCTACTTGGGGGAATTGTTCTCTTAACACCTTTTGGAATGGATCGCTTCAGACTTCAGTGAAATGAAATTTAAGAAGAGTTATTTATGTGTGGGATGATACGTTGCTGTTCTTTTGGATGATATAACCTCCAACGAAGAATCACGATGATTATTCTTAGAAAGAGCAGCAAAATCGATGATAATGGTGTGCTTCTTTGTGCACCTGGCTAAGGCAAGCTTGAAATAGAACTTCGAATCTGCTCAGCTAAAGTATTTTTGGTTTGGGGGGAAGCTGCCAAAGTCTCGCATTCTTAAAAGGCTTAATTTCTTCTTTTCAAGAGCCTTGGAAGCTTTGGTGGTGAAAGTTTAAGAGATGGTGATTTCTATCTTCTACAACGGGGCTGCTCGATATCCTTATCTCGGTACTCGTATCGTCATCCTTCTTAAACTATATCATCTATACTATCTCTGTAAATATTTATCAAAAAGAAAATACAAAAATATAAAACCTATAAAAAGAAAATAGAAAAATATAAAACCAACAAAAACCCATAAAAATCAGAAAATTTGAAAGATACCAAAAATATGTTTTTTCAAGACATGTCTTCTGGTATCGATAACATCTACGGTATTAGAAATGTCATTCAATAATGGCACGGGACCATAGATGAAGTTCAAGCAGGAGGTGTAAATATTCTTTTCCAAAACATGTCTCTAAAAAGGGCTTACAGTTACTTCAGACTGTAACCCGCACTTAAACAATGGTTTGCTATTATATCAGATAGCAACCCGCTCTTCAAGGAAGGAAAGTGTTGCGCTAAACAAATTTTCAAAAATATCGTGCACTTATCCTAAAAACAAATTGAGGAAAGTATGTCGAAGGACTGCTGTTCCTACACAAATGTTTTTCCTTCTATAAATTCCTCAGAAAAATATTTGTTGTTTTCAAAAATAGTGGTAAATGAGTTGCTTGTAAATCAATCAGATTCAGGGTTTTCGTAAAAATTGAAAACTTAACCAATGACTTCAACGCTTTTAAACTTTTCAAAAAAAATAATAAGTCATTGATTGAGGGGGAGAATGTTTTCAAATCTATATCATCTAACGAGCTTATCTAATTATCCTATATAGTTAAATGTAAAACATGTTAACCTACGTTGAAGGACTAGGTGCCTAGGATATGATTGTTAGGATTAGATGATTATAGTTTGATGAACACATTATTCCCATGTCTTTTATGATATGATTGATATGTTGGATTGACTTTTATTAGTCGATTGCTGTTTGGGTGTTGTCGACCACCATATATCTGTTTGTATGTCCACTAACATAGGCAGATAAGATGGTTTATAAGATTGTTCCCGATCAGGATCCCACAAATGAAGATGATTGGATGCCGAAAGGAAAGGGTAACTATATCTTGGGTTGACAAATACAGAAACGGAGCTTAATTTGACTTCTATGGAGAGTTGGCATGAAAAAATGCAACGTAAGAGGTCTCACTGCACCATCAGATGGTTTTCTTCATCATCAAATGAAGAAACGGGGCTTAATTGGACCTCTATGAAGAGTTGGCATGACAAATGCAACGTCAGAGGTCTCACTGCATCAGCAGACGGTTTTCTTCCAGCCCTACAGCAACAACAGAAGCTTTTGAACCACCTAACGTATCTTTGTGCAGGATAGTAGTGAATGATACAATTTTTAAACAATTTTGAAAATATTGTTTTGAAAAATGGAAAAATATTGGTTTTGAAAATAAATTGGACTTAATCTTGGAAATCACCGAACTTTATTTTTTAAAACGTAAGTCACTCAATCATCGACTACGGTCATCGATTGAGGGGGAGAGTGATTTAAAATAAAATATTTTCAAACGATATTTCTTCATAAAAAGTCCGGTTTGTACAAAATAAGTGGTGATCTAAAGATTTAATGTTATGTCATGGTATGATTTTCTTTGAAACCCAAAGATCTTTCAAAATAAAATTTTTTCTGTTCTTGTTTGATTGTGAAATTATTTTATTTTACTTAAAGATCTCTTAAAAACTATCATACCTGACACTAACAATCTTTAATGTCTATAATTGGTCCTCATCAGTCAATTTCAAAAATTAAATCAAGCCACGTCTTTCCCCAAAATTTTCCAAATGATTTAAATCAATCGGGATCCAAAATCTCAATTGGTTTGAAATTTTTGATCGGGGGAGAGATCGTGATTTAAATCTCAAATCGGTTTTAAAGGGTGATTGTTTCTGAAGCACTCCTTCCTTCATGTGACAAACGATTTTGAAATACATAATGCACATGATTGTGGAGGAGTATTTAACCAAAAACCAAAAGAGTATTTAAACAAGGCCACATTTTCTCCCATGTTTTCTAAACCTTATTAAATCACTTGGGATCCAAAATCTCAAAGGGTTTGATATTTTTGATCGGGGGAGAATTAGTGATTTAATTATAAAATCTGATAAATTATGATCGATTTGATTCAATTGTGCATGCAGCTCTCCCATATGTGCTAAACGCTTTCGAATCTCGAAGCACATATTGAGGGGGAGCATTTCAAAAGAAAACAAACTTTCAAGGTACAAAGACTTCTATGTTTCAACATAAGTACCTTGATTGATTTTCTAATGGTTTCTATTAACAATCGTGAAAGTTCTTCAAAAACTTCCTTCCTCTATGTGTTAAATGATTTCAAATAACCAATGCACATTTTTAGGGGGAGAATTTACCAAGAAAATCAAATGGCTTTTTCCAAGGAAATTGTGAATAAGAGATTATTTCAAAGAACTCTTGCCTCCATGTGCTAAACACTTTACAAATCATATGCACATGTTGAGGGGGAGCATTTTAAAAAAATAAAAAACAATTAAGGTACAGAACGCTTTGATTTTATATCACAAGTACCTTGATTGATTTTCCAAATGATTTTTCAATTGGTTTCAAGAAGGAAAGAACAATACCAAAAGACCGACCAATTTACTTTATGCATGGTGTTATAAGGATGGTTAGGTTAGGTATTCGTTCCCACGATCCCGCCAGAGCCGAAGGGATCTACCCAGGGACAATCCGCTAGATAGTGTAGAGTCCTTAGGTATGATGAAAAAAAAAGAAAATGAGAATATGGGAAGAGTGCGGACTGAGATAAAGCTAGAACTGGAATAAACCCAACAAGGTTCTAGTAATGAAGTCTCGGTAAGCACTGAAGGGGTTGAAGAATGAAAAAGAAATGAATGAGAAAAGGGTGAAAAGAAATAGCCCTCCAACAATTCAACCTTAGGGCAGAAACCGGGTTCAATACATATGCTACTGGTGGTTACTAAGGTAACACTGGTATTGAAGACAAAACGTCATGGACCTAGTGACGCACTGCACTAAACTTCCCAAGCTACTCAAGTTCCTCTTAAAAGGGCTTGTTTCATTCTCACGGGGAACCTACATAATCTATCGACTTTCTCTTAGAGACTGTTGATATTGAAGAAGGAGACCCTCTCCCTAGTCTCCGACATAGGAACCAAATGTGCACTATTGAGTCTAGAGCCAAGAGATCATCCACAATATCTCATTAGGACACAAAATTATTGAAGACTTACTGTTTCACACAATGTGGAAAGTAAGTATATATTAACAGTCCTACGCATTATCCTTGTGGTATTGCCAGAACATCTGAGTGATATGTTAAATATTCACGATGAAGATGGAAATCCTTATAGAGCCAACATCAAACAAGCTCTAGGTGGGTGACATGTGAGATCTTTTCTAAAGATCAAACTTGTGACAACTGGATAGAAACGATGGGGCGATTTACTCTTGAATCAACCTTGGTCTAGGAAATGAATTGACGAATACTTTTGGAAAAACCGTTCGATGTGCAAATATTCTTTTCTCTAGCACATCGAATGTGTATTCATGTTTTCAAACACAAAAAGTATCTCTGATTGAAAAAATACTTTTGGAAAAACCGTTCGATGTGCAAATCTCTTCTTTTCTCTAGCACATCGAATGTGTACTCTTTTTCAAATACAAAAAGTATTTTTGATTGAAAATTGATCTTTCTCATAAAACCTTCGTCGTATTGCAAAACTCTTTCTTCTTAGCAATACGCGATTGTTTTCAAATCAATTTTTCATCAATCAGTGAATCTTAATTCACTGGTTCACTCACTCCGTGTTGTCTTCTTTGAGACGCTCCAGTTTGAGAATGGCTAGAGCAGCTGCAAATCCCTGTCAAGGAGATTCTTTGGAATTATACCTGATCACAGGCAGTACTTGTACTGATCAACGGGGAACCGTGGGCCGTGTACCTCAATTCAACGAAAGTGATCAAAGACACTTTCGTGTGTTTTATTGCTAATTGTTGTTTGCAGGTACATTTGGACGGTTGCAGCTGATCAGAATTGAGAAGTCAATCCAAAGCCGCATGCTCACAGTATCCATACTTAATTAAAGAAATCAAGACTAGTGCATATCTACATAACTTGGCTCTGATATTTTTATACTATGCTTCTGCTACGCTGCTGCAAATATCATGAACCAGTAAGGCTTCCGCTACTCTGATGGAAAGATATCATGATCCTGAAAGTGTGAGCATGTCGGTCCTTAAGTCACAACATCACATGAAGGCAACATAATAAAGGGTGATCCAGAGATTTACTGTGGCAGATGATCTCAAAGAAAGCTCGAAGATCATCAAGACGTGGATCAGTTCAAAGACCTCCACTTAAAGTACAAAGTTATCGGACTTTAAAGAATCACTGCTAAAGCACAAAGATTCAGATGTTGAAGAATTAATGTCTACGAGCTCAAGACTGAAGATTAAATAGAATGCTAGGATTCAAAATGTAAAACATGGGGTGACCTCCCTTAGGGGGAGATTGTTAGGAATTAGAAATTCCATAGTGAAGAGTCGGTCACCCCAAATATAATCTAGCATAAGTTAGCTCGTAGACATATTGTTATTTACGTTGTTTTGTAGTCAATTAGTTAGTTGTTAGCTTAGTTATTAGTTTAGTGTAACACCGTGGAGGAAGGTCGGGTCTTTACCCACTGTATGCCTGATCCACAGCCCGTCAGGAGGGCGTTTAGTTTGTAACTATAAATACCATTCCCACTAAGGGAAGGGTGTTGCTTCTTGGAATCTAACCTTGCATTTGTTGTTTTACAACTCTCTTTCAAGAACATCCTCTCAACTCTCTTCATCTCTCTAACAATGGCTTTCTTGTATCATCATAATCCTAGACCACCCGAATCATCTAAACAACATAAATATACGATCCTAACATGTTTAACTATCTAGATAAGATCTAGATAATTCTCAGGTTTCCAAAGTCTTCTAGTTGGTGTGGGCCTTGTGTGTGTGGCCTTGTGTGTGTCGACATAGAACAAAGAAAAAGGAGGGAAAACATGTGAGATTAATGGTGAATTGATGAAGCAATCAAAGTTTTAATCAAGAGTAACCCCTAACAATGATCCTACACTAAGTAAGTAATCAAGGTGAATTAAAGAATTTGGGTTTATGTACCCAAATTAGGAGAGTTGGGTAAATGATGTTTTAAGCTAATCAATGAAGTTATAGTAAATATGGGAAAAGTTTTATATGGTTAAAGTTAGTAATTTGGGGGTGTTCATCATATGATCAAAATATAATCATATAATGATTTAGAATGATAAATGGTGTTAATTGTTATAGTATTTCATTCATGTAATGATAGGTATTTGTGAAGGTTTATGAGTAAGGGCCAAAGGTTGATAGTGATGATGCTTTGATTTTATTAGCTTCGATGAGGTAAGTAAAATGATTATAACATAGTGTTATATTAAAATCTAACATATATGGCTTATATGTATAGTTGTTCTAAAGTGTAGGATGGCTTTGGTTTATAGTATTTGGATTGAAATATAACAAGGAACTAGTTTCTAATAACTAGCCAAATATGTATTAGACTTGTATGAGACTAGTTAAGGTATGTAAAGACCAGGTTTGTGGTGATAAATGTGGTTAAAGTGATAACTATGTGTTATAGTATGAATTTTGTGGTTAAAGTGTTTAACGCAAGTTATAACATGATAAGTTCGTTGGATTAGTATATAGATGAATGTAACGTCTGTATGTGTGAATGATATATGATAGTGTGTTGTACTTGTTTTACTTACTAAGCGTTTTCACTTATGTGTTATAGTTGACATGTTTTGTATGTTCAATGTGAAGAACGTAAGGCCTTGATAAGAAGGACCTAAGATTTGGAAGAAAGTATTTACAAGTAAGTGGAGATTGTGCATAGGAGCATAATATTATATTACCGAGCTTAATCAAGTTTGAACCCCAAGTGTCATAAAATGGTTTATAAATGTTATTGTTAAGAGTCCAAGCATTTTTTAGTTTGGAGTCTATTATAGTTGTAAAAGTTTATTTTTAAAAGTTAAAGTGTGAAAAAGTTGTATTTTATAGTAATGAGTTTAAGTTTATGTATACGGGTCAAAATCTAGAAGTTATGGTGAAGTGTCGAGTCCTGAAATTCGAGTTTTCGGTCAAAAGACTAAGTTGGAAAGGTATTGTGCAAGTTCTGAGGGCCACAACCACGACTGTGGAACTCAAACGTACGACTATGAAGGTTCTAGGGCCTCTAGCCGTGGATGGAGTTTCCGGCTGTGGGCATTTTTTAGTTTTTGTGAATGTTCGAAAAATCGTATCTTTTAAACTGTAAGTCGTCAGGAGTCGTGCTACCTATCGATTTGAAGGTAATTTAGTGTGTTTTAAAATAAAAGTAATTTCACAGGCTGGTTTGTATTAGAATTTTGTCAGTTTATTAAAGAGTAGTAGAAGGTCTGTTATAGTCGAGTCGTTTCCTCGAAATTTTTTTATTTTTTGTCAAAATAGGAAAGGGGTGTTTCAACTTGGTACCAGAGCTTCGATTTAAGTGAATTATGTTGCCGCTATAGGTTTCTTAAACTTAGACCACTTGTAGTTGCATTTTCCGTAAGATTATGTTATGCGAAAGATTTTAAGTTGCCTTAGTTATAAGGTAGAAAATGCTTCCGACTTTAATGAGATAAATTTTTTGTTTAGACAAATGTGACTAAAGTAAATGTGTTATGTAAATCATAGACTAAATGTGTTTAAATGTTAAGATCGTCATGACACTTATTGATTAACGTCTGAGATTGTTATGCAATTGTGTGAATGATGTGTATATAGAATTTTAAATTGATGTCTAAGCATAAATGGACGTATGCTATGGTATGATTTGAATATAGAAAAGCATGCCTAGAAAATGGATATGATATGAAGTAATAGATGTTGGATTAAACGAGTATGACTTATGTGTGGTGGCTAATGACCAATATATAGTCTCATTAGCATTTCACGCCTATTGATCCATTGAAAGTGTGGTATTAGAGATGGGTTAGTAATGAGTTGAAATACCTAGCGCGTATGCATAAGCGTGTAGTAGTGTTGAGTGTATTATTGCATAATGTGATGAAGGTATATTTGAAATTTGACGCATTGCTCGTAATGTGTTGAATGATGTGAGATCTCTATGTTAAGGCAATATGATTTAGTGAAAGTCATAGAGTTGGTTAAGGCATGTTGCTATGTGAATGATGTGATAGAATGAATTTGCTTAAGGGCATAAATAGTAAAATGCGATGAGGTTTAAGTATTTTATTAATAATGTGATTAGACATGTTGTGTAGAAAACATGATAAGTAAATTGTGATGGCTAAAAAGATGTAAATGCGATAAATAGATGTAATGCTTTAAAAGGTTGCGCTAGAAATCTTAAGTGATTTTAAATGCGCTAAATGAATGGTAAAACATAAATAAAAGGAGGTAAATGAGAGTGTTATAGAATAAACATATTTAAGGTTTATATGCGGAATAGTCGGGTAGACTAGATAAAGTAAGTATAAATGGTGAATATGATCAACAAGGGGTTGACTGGTAAATGTAAAAGTGCGTTGTGAGAACACATGGAAAGTGTTTGAATTATAAAATGGACAAGTATTATATAAATCTTCTCTTGTATTAAAATGGTAGTAATAGTGTGTGTGTATATTGAAAATTGCTTAAAGCAATAAGAATTGAAAATGGTAATATGTACTTATTGATAAACGTATATGAATGATCAAATGTGTTAAAGTGTTAATATTGGATCCATTATATTGTTATAGATGACTTGGGGAAACGTTATAGTGGTTGTTACAGAAATCCTTCGGAGGGATGCGTTATAGTAAATCCTAAGGGATGTGTTATAGCTCCACTTTTTATGAGTTGGATGTGTGTTATAGTTCCACTCTATATGAGTTGGATATGTGTTATAGCCCTGAGCAAGCGAGTGAATATTATAGAAATTCTTTGGGATGAGTAATTTTATTTGCCGGCAAAGATTGGCTACTTCCTTGGCATGTATATAATCTATTTCCAGAAATGTTATAGTAAGATGGATCAAAGGATCGAAATAAGAAAAGTGAAAGGGGAAAACTAATGACCTTTCGTCAACGAATGCCAAGTAAGGAAAGATAAGAAGAGGTAATAGGAGGATGAGTGTTATGTTGGAAATCTATAATTAGGATGATTAAATATATTACTTATTTAAATGGGTTAATTTAAATAAAGAAATTGTGAATTGCCGAACCATAAGTTTATAATTCTTTACTTACATGGATTGGGACGCCTCTTTAAGTAAATAACGAATTATAAATAAGTGGGCTTTCGTGGTCCCGGTATGGCATGAGTATGGGTAAGAGAGTAGAAAGTGAAAACCAAAACAAGATAGACGTCATAAGAAATAAGATAAGTGTGCAATGAACTAGGTTGCGACTTTAAGTTGGTGACAATATTCGAGACCTATGTTATAGGTTCCTAGAGGAAAGATTAATGGGTTAAGAGTTAAGTTAAGGTATTAGAATACCTTGAGACCTAGGGTTAAATGTGAGGAATGACCAAGTTAGACGCTAAGTGGTATCAGCGCACTACGTAAAATGTGAAGGTATTATTGACTTATGTAAAGTTAAATTTGTGAAATCATTCAAGTGATCTATGGTCCTTGATTAGAGTATAATGTAGCAGTAAAAGAATTGATTAAATGATTAATCGGCTATGGTAAAATATGATATGAATGTCATAGTTTCACTAAAAAGTGTTTGCTATGGGAAACAATAATGTGATAGTGCGTTGTAAGGTAAACGGTAATGTTATAGATAGTTAAGCGTTGCAAGATCACATAGATTTTTGCAACTAGTTGGATAATTTTTGGAAGCGTCAAGATTAAATAAAGTTAAGGATGTGAGCAAGTTTTGATTATGGATACAAATGTTAGACAAAGAGATTTCAGGCAAGAAATCTAAATAAGTGGGTAGAATTGTTACACTCTAATACCGGTTTTAAGAGTATAATTTACTAGAATGCCATTGAGATACATGGATCTTGACTTTTATAAGTTCAAAGGTTTTATGTGATTGGCTAGTCAAACTCGATAGTCAACTATAAGTTGTTACATATTAAGTAAAGGGTTTAGAAAGTATCATGTGGTTATATTATAAGCAAATGGACTTGAGTGATCATTAGTGTCAATTTTATAAATTTGTTTAACTATCTAGATAAGTATCTAGATAATTCCAAAGTTTACAAAGTCTTATAATTGGTGTGAGCCTTGTGTGTGTCGATATATAACAAATAGAAAGGAGGGAAAATATGTGTGATTAATGGTGAATTGATGAAGTAATCAGAGTCTTAATCAAGAGTAAGCCTTAACAATGATCCTAAACAAAGTAAGTAATCTTATACTAAGTTAATTGATGAATTAAATAATAAGGTTTATGTACCCAAATTGAGAGAATTAGGTAAATGATGTTTTAAGCTAATTGATGAAGTTATAGTAATTATAAGACAGGTTTTATATGATTAAAGTTAGTAATTTGGGGGTGTTCATCATATGATCATTTGATGATTTAGAATGATAAAGGGTGTGTTAATTGTTGTAAATTAATATGATGATACGTGTTTGTGAAGGTTTATGAGTAAGGGCCAAAGGTTGATAGTGATGATGCTTTGATTTTATTAGCTTGGATGAGGTAAGTAAAATGAATATAACATGTTGTTATATTGAAATCTAACATATATGAGTTATATGTATAGTTGTGCTAAAGTGTAGGATGGCTTTGGTTTATAGTATCTGGATTGAAATAGAATAAGGAGCTAGTTTGGAATAACTAGCCAAATATGTATTAGACTTGTATGAGACTAGCTAAGGTATGTGAAGACTAGGTTTGTGGTGATAAATGTGGTTAAAGTGATAACTATGTGCTATAGTATGAATATTGTGGTTAAAGTGTTTAATGCAAGTTATATTATGATAAGTCTGATGAATTAGTATACAGATGAATGTAATGCCTATATGCATGAATGATATATGATAGTGTGTTATACTAGTTTTACTTACTAAGCGTTTTCATGTACATGTTATAGCTGACATGTTTTGTAGTTTCATTGAGAAGAAGGTAAGGCCTTGATAAAAAGGACCTAAGATTTGGATGCAAGGATTAGATGTACCTGGCGTTTTGTACATAAGAGCAGAGTATTAAATTACCAAACTCAAATCAATGTTGAACCCTAAGTGTCATAAAATGGTTTGTAAATGTTATTGTTAAGAGTCTAAGCATTTTGAGTAATGAGAAGTGAGTTTAGAGTCTTTGTTATAGCTGTAAAAGTATATTTGTAAAAGTTAAAGTGTGTCAAATTTGTATGTTATAGTAATGGGTTTAAATTTATGTATACGGGTAAAATTGTGTTCTGGAGGTTATAGTAAAGTGTCAAGTCCTATAAGTCGAGTTTTGGGTCAAAAGACAAGTTGGGAAGGTATTGTGTAGGTTCTGAGGGCCAAAACCATGGCTATGGAACTCATCCGTGCGGATATGAGGTTCTGAGGCCTCCAGCCGTGCGGCTGTGGGCATTTTCAGTTTTTGTGAATGTTCAAAAAATCTTATCTTTTAAATCGTAAGTCGTCAAGAGTCGTGCTACCTATCGATTTAAAGGTAACTGAGTCTAGCTTCATTTAAAAATGCTTTCAGGGGCTGGGTTTTAATAGAATTTTGGCAGTTTATTGAAGAGTAACAAAAGGTGCATTATAGTCGAGTCATTTACACACACAAAAATATTTTTGGTCAAAGTAGGAAAGGGGTGTTTCAGTAGTAGGTTCATCTTCCATAGCTATTGTTGTTTGCATGCTTTGTAACACCTCTCATAGCCTCTTTACTTTTCTGCATTAGACTACTAGAGGATAGGTTGGGACACTTTTTGAGAAATTGTTGTAGTTTTGGTATTGGTGGATTAATTGTGTTTGTAGTGTTGAGGTGGTTTTTTATTGATTATGTTTGACTAGTCAATTTATGTTCTTGACCTACCACTCAAGTGGCAAGGAATCCTGAGAACTACTGATTGACTAGTATTGTGTGTTTTATTTTTTGTATTTAAATATGGTTGAACATGAATTTTATTAATGATGGTGGTGGTTCTCAACAAGGTTCTGAAGATGATAATGTCATTTTAATAATCAAATTGGATTTAAGTCACTCTTTACATTTGCATCCTAATGACTCTGCTTCTTAACTGTTGTGTAAATGAAAATTAGAGAATCTGAAAATTAAAGTGTTTGGTCTTATGCTATGCAGCTTGATTTAGAAGAAAAAATAAAATTAGGTTTATTGATGGCACTTGTAAAAGATCTAATACTGATAAAGTTTTAGGTAGACAATGGGATAGGGTCAATGCTATTTTTTGGGGTAGATTTTGAACTTTATCTCTGAGGCGCTTTATCTTTGTCAATTAAAAAAAAAAAAAAAAAAAAAAAAGCTTCTTATATTTGGCAAGAACTAAAAGAAACCTATGACAAAGTTGATGGGCATGTGACTTTTAATTTGCATCCTAAAATAAACTCGCTTTGTCCAAATGATTCATCTATTGCTGACTACTATCATAAACTTAATGTATCATGGAAACAATTTGAGGCTCTAGTTCAGTTATATTGATATACTTGTCATGCTGCTGAGAGGAAACATATGTATCTTTTACATATGGCTAAATCCTTTCTGTTCCTGGCGGGATTCCATTAAGATTGTGGACTGAATTTATTCTAACTAGTACCTATCTTATTAACATATTGCCTTCTTCTGTGCTAAATGGAAAGTCACCTTATGAACTGATATATAAAAAAATGTCATACTCTCTTTCACTTAAGAGACTTTGGCTGCCTTTGAAGTGCTACTACTGTTAATAGTTCTGATAAACTTGGTAGTAGATATGAGAAATGTGTTTTGATGGGATATTCTAATTTAAAAAAAGGATATAGGCTATGCAGTCTTGATAAGCATCACTTCATTTTTTTCAAGGATGTAAAATTCTTTGAATTTGTCTTTCCTTTTAAAGATTCTAGTACTAATAAAATTGATACTACTTATGGAAAAACTGTTTTTCAAGACTTAAACTATTTAAATTTTTTTGATAATGAATATCCTGAGATACCCAATGATGAAGAGAGAGTAGATTCTGGTCTGAATAGTGAAAGTTGTTCTCAAAATGAAGGCATCTACTCTCCTAACTTTGGTGGAAATGTAAACACCGCTGAAAATGTATTCTCAGATGGTAATAGTGAGAATCTTGATCATAATAGTAGTGATAACATTTTTTATGAGGAGGATGAGATGGTAGATACACTTGAAGTAAATCAAGTTATATCTGAGAGTAAATTGGATCAAAATCCAAATTCTGATGCCCAGGATGTTCCAAATTTGAAAAGATCTTCTAGGCCTTCTGCGTTTCTAAGGAATTCTAATGATTTTATTGTTGATTCTAAAGTTAAATATGGCCGTGAAAGATATGTCAATTAATCAAAACTTGATTATGAAAATCTTTGTTTTGTAACTCAGCTTAATAAAAATAGTGAACCAATGTCTTTTTTTGAAGCTTATAAATATCCTCATTGGACTGATGCTATGAATAATGAAATGGAATCTTTACTTAGAAATGATACATGGGAATTGACTGTGTTGCCTAAAGATAGATAAGCTATTGGTAATAAATGGGTCTTTGGAATTAAGTATAAGTCTGATGGTGAAATTGTAAGATATAAAGTTAGACTTATTGCTAAAGGATATAACCAAAAGGAGGTTGATTTGGATAAAATTGTTAATAATGCTTTCTTATATGGTGATTTGGATAAAATTTTTTATATGAAGTTACTTGATGGTTATTTTCTTGCTAGTGATTCTAGAGTTTGCAAACTTAATTTTTTTATATGATTTAAAACAAGCTCTTAGGCGATAGAATGCTAAACTTACACCTGCTTTAGTTAAAAATGGGTTTTGTCAAAGTAAATCTGACTATTCTTTATACACTAAATATGATAAAGGTGTGTTTATTGCATTGCTTATTTATGTGGATGCTATTATCATAACTGAAAATAGCAATTCCGAGATTGAAAAGTTAAAAGTTCTATTAAAACTAAGTTTATGAAAAAGAACTTAGGAAAGTTGAAATATTTTCTTGGAATTGAAATTATTGATACTGATAAAGGTATTTGTCTTGATCAAAGAAAATATCGCTTAGACTTGCTTTCTGAGTTTGGCATGCTTGCTTGTATTTGTAAGCCTACTAAGACTCCTTTGCAATCTAAGTTGGTCATTACTTATGAAGCTATTAGATGTGATCCTTTACTTGATAATATAACTGATTATCAAAAACTGACGGGTAAATTAATGTACTTGACTAATACAAGACCTGATATAGTTTGTGATGTCCATTGCTTAAGTCAGTTTATGTATTCTCCTCTTTAGTCTCATCTAAAAATTGCTTCTAAGATCTTAAGATATCTTAAAGGGTCTCTAGGTATGGGTTTTCATATTACTAAAAGCTTGGATATGTCTTTAAAAGTTTATTCTGATGCTGATTAGGCTAAATACATTGTTACAAGGAAGCTTGTTACTCGTTGTTGTGTTTTTTGTGTGTAAAATTCATTGGTTTTTGGAAAAGCAAGAAATTAATCTATCTAAATCTTCAACAGAAGAAAAGTACAAAGCTCTTGCTTCTGTTACAAATGAAGTTATATGGATTTTGAAAATCTTAAAAGAATTAAAATGTGAAAATCTTTTACCTGTTTCAGTTCACGGTGACAGTAATTCTGCAATTAAAATTGCAACAAGTCTAGTCTTCCATGAAAGAACTAAGCATCTAGAAATTGATTTGCATTTTGTAAGGAAAACAATTTTGGTTCTTTTGGTTAAAATTGAAAAAACAGATTTTGCAAATCAAATTGCAGATATCTTAACAAAGGGGTTGGATGCAATGCAACATAAAAATTTATGCTTCAAAATGGGTTTGAAGGATGTTTACCAAAATTCAAATTAAGGGAGGTTGTTGAAATAAGTAATTTGATTATGTAGTTTATATCTTCAGGGACTAATTTTGTTATTGTGAATTTTGTAGTTTGTACTAAATTCTCGGCGATGGAAGTTTTGTGTTGATATTTAAAGAAAGTCAAAAGACTAGTCTTAGATAATTAGTTGGAAAACATGGAGGGACTCAAGTTGCAATATTGGGGGATTTGGTTACAATTTCTGATTGAAGGCCCGTATTTAAAACATGAGAAATAGATTGTCTCATTACTTTGCTCACATTTTTCACTCTCTCTCACACTTTCTCGATAATATTCATGCTCTCTCAGAACAAATTTATGTGATCTCTTAATCTTGTAATTTTTCAGTTTTTCAATTGTAATAGGGGTATTATCAAGTTAGATAATATTCTCACACCATATTAGCTTTGATGAGATTGTGGTTGTTTTGATATAATCTTTTTGTGATTTTGTTAAATTGAGATTTAATAAAGTGTTTTGAGAATCATATTGTATTTTTCTATAGTTACAGTCTTGTGTTTCAATTCTGAAAAGTCTCACAAATGCATTTTGATTATATACGTACAGTTATTTTTTACAACAGAGTGCATACATCTATTGGTATTTTGGAGTTCATCGTTGACCTTGTTAGAATATGGGTGTGTGTGGGTGGTAATAATCTTGATATGTTCTCTGAATCGTGTAGAGATCACTTTCAGATTGAAGTATTTCGACACTATATGTCGCGAGTATCACGAAATCCTCAATTGGATAAGACAGAGAACAACACTTTGTTTCTAAGGCACGAGAAATCAAACCAATACATAGAAAGTTGTTGTATCTGTTATGTTATGTAAGAGATCAATATAATAACGAAAAACATAACCAAAAGTTAGTTAAAAACGGTTAAAACCAGTTGGCGGGAAGGGTTGTAACGTTTTGTGTTAGAAACCTAGACCTTGATAGATCTTAAGCACTCGGGGATCGTTAGCTTTGCCTATGTAATCACAAGCAAACTAATAGAAGATCTCTACAACTTGATATTGTAGCGGAAAATAAATACAAGTTATAGTAACTAAGAACACTTTTGATCCTCTATGGATCTTTGATTATAGAAACTCTATGTTTCGGATAGAATACAAGACTTGAGAAACTTAAGAAAAGCTTATCTATTACAAGATAATATGGTTTCTTATATAGGCAAGAAACCCTAATGAGCGTTGACATTTTACGCTCCTAGTACTAAACTAGACTAAGCATGCAACTAGACAAGCATGCAACTAATCATATTGTTTTGTTAATCATCGTGTTTATTCTGAGTAAGCTCTACATAATACGGCGCCAACCTATACATACGGCGCTGACTTTTACTCTAAAGTGAGCTTATCTCTCCTACGTGGTTCCCACTTTCAGTAGCAACACACTGTCTGCTTTATCACTTCTGCTGAAGTATAACTTCGGCAGCATCATTTCTTCTTCAGCAGAATCTCTTCGACTAAGGCTTCGGCAGAATCAGTGGCTTGTGCTTCGGCAGAATCAGTAGATTACCTTAATTCCCAACAATCCTCCCCTAAACTGGAATTTGACGAGGTTAAGTTCCAGTTTCCTTGATAGATCTATAATGCTGTTGAGGATTGTAACATTTTCCTTGAGGATTGTACCATGATGTGGATTCAGCAATGAGTGGACAGTAACTTGAGGATCAGCAGCAAAGAGTCAGAAGAAGAACATCTCTATGATGACTGAACTGTGAAATACCAGATCTTTGCAGCAACATGTGACATCATGTACATCAAAACATATTAGTTCAATACTTTTCTCATCACTTCCAGGTGTGTAAACTCCTGTGAGAGGTGAATCATCGAAATTAATGGATTTGATGTCTCTTTACCAATAGCCATTACTACTGGAGTAGCCACATGTTTGAGTTCGAAAACTATGGTACATTGATAACCATCTGATTTATTGGCAAACCAGCAACCATATAAACGGATTTGTCTTGTCTTTACCTGTAGCCGTTTGCTCAGGACTAGTCAATTCTTAGGATTGGTGAATTGAGAACCAAATATGGATTCAGTTGTCTTTACCACATGCCATATACATGTGGACTAGCCAATTCTTGGATTCCAAACAGGAATAGACCATGGTGAATTGATGACCATACAACTCTCAGCAGTTAAGCATGGGTGGTTGCGAACCCTATAGTTTTGAGCAAACCATTACAGCTATCAACAGATTTGATGTGTCTTTACCAAAGCTGTACCCTTTGGACTAGCCAACTCTTTGATATACAAAAGGTACATCGGGTGAGTTAAAAACCATCAGACAAAAATTCTACATAAAAGTAGTTTTTTTTTTTTTTTTTTTTTTTTTTTTTTTTTTTTTTTTTTTTTTTTAACTAAGAACACTTTCAATGTATAAAACTGAAAAAGCTTAATAATAAGTTGAAAAATATAAAACCTAATTTTTATTAAATAAACGCTATCACTATTTTTAAAATGATGTTTGTGTGAATTAGTGAGAGTCGTTTACTTTAAAAAAAAATTTACAAAAATAGGCAAATATCACAAGAAAGGTAGATAAAAATGAACAAAACAAAGTAGTGTAGGGAGTACCAAAAGTCCCTATCAGGAAGAAGAAGAAGCCTATTGCAGTTGTTGCAGTTGAGTTTTGATCAATCCCACCAGTGTTAAAGCAGTTTGTCTTTCATTTCCCACAGGATCTGGAGGAATTTCCAATTTCTGACTTAACATCTTTTCCATAAGTCTTTTAGGCAGAGGATATTTTCTTTCAGACAGCAGGCACACAGTGATTCCACCCTTAGTTTCAAGGACATGCACCCGAGGGAGAGGATAGAATCTCCAGGATATGAGCTTCCACCGATGTGAGTTTTCCCAAATTGAAGATGCTTTACTATTGGGAATGTGGGAGTTTAGCAAGATTTGAAAATCTCCTGGCAGGTACATTCCAGAGCCTTGCGGTTCGTTGTTGCAATAATGGCGGGAAACTTGAGTAAACAGAGAAAGTAAGTCTGCTCTATCTATTAAGTGTAGAATTTCCTTCAGAAAGGTGAATTCTACTGAAGTAGAGTCCTTACGGAGAAGAACATTCATCTGATCTTCCTTCAATTTCCAGGCTATCCCATCTTCTGAGTTTCCATCAGGAAAATCAGCAGCAGACCCTTCTATGATAAAAGATGAGTCATCAGCTTCAAGATCCAAAGGAGAAATCTTGGCCTTAGTCTTCTTTCTCCTCCCAGGCAGATAGATCTCTTGAGGGGGAGCATTTTCATCTTGTGCTTCTGTAGTGGGGCATGTAACAGTAGATGGAGACATGGTTGAAGCACGAAATGCTTTTATCCTGTGGGATATCCTTATAGCCTTTTCTGTTTTGGTTTCTGAGAAATCAGCTTCCTTAACTTCAGAATCTTCTACTGTAACAACAGGTGTTGCTGAGAGAGAGGGAGCTGATGCTTCAGGTGCTTCAGGAGGAATGGAAGATGGTTCAGCAGATTGACCCTTGGCCGTAGTAGAAGCAATTTCAGAGGTTGCTTCAGCAGGAATGACTGGAGAGGATTCCTTGGTTGGAGCATCAGCCTTGAGTCTTTTGGCCGTTTGAACAGCTTCATTTTCTGAAACCCTTTTTAAGTTGGAAGAACGTGCGAAAGCTAATCTTCTTTCCTCCATGATTTGGTTATACTTGCGATACAGGACAGAATCAGGATAAGCCTTGACTTGCTTCATTGTTAGACCAGAGTTGGACTGTGAGTATTGGTTTTTCACCACCCTTCTCATTTCATCTTTAGTAGGGGGTTTGATTTTGGCTTTCTGAGCTTGGATCGCCCTCTTTTGTGCAAGTGCTTCTTGCTTCCTTTGTCTTCCCTGAGCCCTCATTCGCTCCACATAGTTGTCACTAAGAAAATCTCCACCTAGGATACTTTGAGCTAGAGAAGGTCTTGAAATGACATGCTGAGTTAGAACATCCCACTGTGCAGCAGGCATCTGAACCCTTAACTCATCCAGTTCTTTTCTTCTCTCAGGAGTTAGAGATGAGAATTCTTCTGCTGCAAATTGTTTAGCCAATGCTGTATCTTCCTTTGACTTCTCAAACTCTGCCCATCTACTAGCTTGAACTAGTCTTTCCTCCTCAGTCACTAGGTTAGGACCAAGCTCATCTTCAGTGATGACATTTTTTCCTTTGTCATTAGGCTGCTTAGCACACTCTTCTTCAGTAAGATCAACTATAGGAATTTCTTCTGGAGTACCTAGATCAACATGTTGATGTAGATTATCAACTGAGGTGGTCAAGACAGTAACATCAGGATGATCTGCTGAAGGTGAAGGATCTGATGGTTCTTGAACAGATGAAGTCTGTCCAAGGTCTGGAGATGCATCCTCCATTTGTATATCAGCAGATGCAGCCTTATCAACTACAGGTTCCTCTGAAGCTTCAGAAGAAACCTTGTGAAGATCAGATCTCTTTCTTCTGGTGTACAGAACAGGTTTCGTCTTCTTTGATGAAGTGGCAGCAACAGATGAAGGGTCATTGAGAGAAACTTCAGCCAACATTTCTAGAGATCCAAAGGGAGGAACTTCTTGCTCTTCATCAGATGAAACCACCAATTTCCTTTTGGAAGACCCTTGTAGGTTGTGCCCTAAGACCTTAATCTGATTCTGCAGTTCTTCAATTTTCCCTCCAAGAGAAGACTTGGTCTCTGCAAGCTCCTTTTTCAGATTCTTAACCTCTGCAGCATACCTGTTGACAAGAGCATACACAGATGAGAGTGTAATGGGGTCCTCAGCTCCACCAGCAGATTGCTCTGTGGTAAGGGGAGCCTCATTGGACCTTTCAGAAGTAACCTGGTCATGCTCAATGTGGGGAATATCTTCATCAAGAGGATCCCTCACAGGACTTGGTGTGGGTGGTCTATTAAGTTCTGACTCATCATGAGTATCAAGTGTGGGTGTAGGACTGGGACAGGGTGGCTGATCAGGAGCAACATGAGTTGCTTCAACAGTAGAAGATGGGCCCTCATCAATGTTAACCAATGGATTACCATCAGTAGCAACAGGAGAGGTAGGAGGGATAAGAGCCACATTCTCCTCATCAGCAGCCTCATTACCTTGTGGCAACATGGCTGCAAGCAGGGGATGATGTTCCCCCTGAAAGTTGGTTCTCATAGTAGCAAACAGTTTAGCAGTTAACGCACCTATAGGATAAAAGGCTTGGGCTTGGGTAGAGGTGTCTAATATTATTTGTAAAAACCTTGGGTACATTAAAAATTTTCCTTTTGTCTTTTGAATATTTTCAACCAAGTTTTCAAAAATATACTTAGAAAAATTGAATGTAACCCCTTGTGAAAGACATACAATACCATAGCCCAGTCGTGTAGAGAACTGGTCCCATCCTCCGGTCTTGTTGCTCATACATTGGAGCAGTGTGTGAACCAGGAATCTCCATTTTGGGCAGAGTTCCTTCTTTAGCCACATATCTGTTCTTGTTCCTCGATACCCAATAGCCCTTAGCCCGTTCAGCACATCTTCCTGATTAGGGTAAAATACTCCATCAGTATCTTCCAAGTGAAGCTTCCTTCTAATCAAGTCCTCTGTCACAATGTACTCTGTTTCATCAATCACAGCCCTAATCTCAGTCTCGCTCCTCTTCTCAGCAGTTGCCCAAAATTGAGTAACCAGAGATTCGTATATCTCATTTGGAGAATGAGTTAGTGCATAACGAATCTTGGATCTTTTCAGAAATTCCACCATTGGTTCGTACAGTTCATAACCTTTGCCATTACCCAGAAATGCAACTTTGTTGTGATCATATTTAAATTCAAGACCCATGAGGAATATGAGTGTTTAGGATTATGATTTTGAAATGGTGAGAGTTTGTGTAAGTGGAATGAGAGGGAATTTGTTCGTTCTGAAGCGAGTGATGGTGGATGAAGTGTTTTTGCCCAAATTATGGTCAAAGAAAAATGGACCGTTTGGTTGACCATTGCTGACGAGTATGACATCTTTGACCCGACCCAAAATCACACTTCGGCAGAAACACAAGATCAATCTGCTGAAGTTATGGCATCAGTAGAATGCATCAAAGATAAGAATATCTTCGGTAAGTTTCTAGAATTACTGTGCCACCCACTTGCATTAAACTCGTTGAACTTTGAATCCGTCTATAAAATGATCCCAATGTAACTCATATTTTCACCAAGATCCCCAAATATTTACCACAAACCCTAGAAGCCAAATAACCCCAATTAACCCAATTGCACTATGACTTCCAAACCTGAGGTCATAGATCTCACTTCCTCAGCTTCCTCATCCTCTTCATCATCATCAAGTGGTGAATCAAACCCATGGTTCTCTTACTTTCCTCAACCCTATCCAAGACCTAAAAAATCGCCCTTTCTTCCTTCTTCAGAAGATGACAGTGTAGTGAATCCAAGTGAATCTGCTGATGATTCTGATGACTCCTATAAGGAGGGAACTTCTTACTCCCAACCTCCAGCACCTCGGTCTCAACAAAGACCTCGTGCCAGGAATCCGCCACTCCCCAAAGATAGAGAGGTGGTTCTTGGTCTCACTGCGCCATCTTTTGGTGCATAAACACCCATCGTATAGAAGAAGGGCTTGAGGAGGGTGGATCGATTGCATTTTGGTTGAAATGAATAGATGAAGCACAAAGGACACGATAGTTCTCTTCGTCATCCTACGTGGTCATCGTCATCATCAATCGTTTTCATCAATCCATCCCTCCATTTTGGTCCTTAGCATCTTCGTCGTCCTGGTCATGCATATCCAACCAGCCAGTTAAGCGGAATGGGTGGTTACGCAAGACCTACGAAAGCAAAGCCAGCATCAAAGGCATATCCAGCATTCCATTAGATTTCGGAATGAAAGATATACACTAGATTAGGCTTAGCTTGAGGATGCAAAATAGAAGTAGTTGTCTTTATGTAAGCTGTAAGCTGTAAACTGTTTCTTGAATGAATGAATGAACAATTTGACTTCAATTTCTTTTCTTTCAGTATTATCTTCAGTAGAATCAAATTGTATGCTTCAGCATTTGTTATCAGAAGAAACAAGCAACACCTTTTCAGCTGTTTAACCATGTACAAAGAGCCACTCTTGATGAATTTGAACTTGATCATGGGATGTATAAACTGTAGTCAGATAAGGAACAGACAAAATGCAGTACAGACAACTGCAACACTGCAAAACAGATACTAAAACATACACAACAACAAAACAAACAAACTAGAGAAATATAAGAAGTTAGTGTTAGATTACAAACAAAAATATAGAAACAAACCAAAAAATCTGCAGAGTGAATATAAAACAAACAAAAATCTGCAGAGTTTGTACAAATCCTCCCCCGAGGCATATGCCTCCCCTGAGGCCTATGCCTCCCCTCAAACTATGCAGTCAAGGGTTTAGCATTCCAATATTGACCACGAGGTGTTGAAACCTTGGTCCATCAAACGCTTTTGTTAATAAGTCTGCCACATTATCATCAGTATGGATTTTTGCCACTTTTATCAAATGTTTTTCATAAGCATCTCTTATAAAGTGGTGCCTGATTTCAATGTGTTTCGTTCGACTGTGAAAGACTGGATTTTTGACTATGCAGATGGTACTTTGATTATCTATATGAATTGTAGTGTTCATAAAGTTGTACCCATAGTCCAGCAATTGGTTCTGAATCCAAAGGACTTGACCACAGCAGTTTGCAGCAGCAACGTATTCTGCTTCAGTAGTTGAGGTGGCCACAATGGTTTGTTTCTTGCATTGCCAAGAAATCAACCTTTTGCCTAGAAACTGGCAGCCTCCAGTTGTGGATCTTCTATCCAGATTTGCACCAGCATAATCACTGTCACTAAATGCTTCTAACTTGAAAGGAGATTCTTTTGGGTACCAAAGGCCTAAAAGAGGTTGGCCTTTGAGGTACTTAAAGATCTTCTTCACGGCATTGAGATGGGAAGCAAGAGGAGTGACTTGATGTCGAGAACAAACACTCACTGCAAATGTAATATCAGGTCTTGAAGCTGTCAAATACATCAATGAACCAATCATAGACCTGTACAGATGAACATTCACAGGTAGATCTGGTTCATTATTTGCTTTAGCCTTAGGAGCTTCATAAGGTGTTGTGGCAGTCCTAACACCTTCCATACCAAACTTCTTTAGAATGTCCCTCACATATTTATCTTGACTGATAAAGATGCCATCTTGTTTCTGCTGAACCTGAAGACCCAAGAAGAAAGTAAGTTCTCCCATAGCACTCATTTGGAATTCACCCTTCATAAGTTCCTCGAATTCCCTGCACCAAGCTTCATTTGTGGAACCAAAGATAATGTCGTCCACATACACTTGCACCAGAATGATGTCTGAGTAATTCTTCCTGAGGAACAGAGTTTTATCAATAGCTCCTCTTCTATAGCCATGCTTCAGCAGGAATGAAGAAAGCCGAGCATACCAAGCTCTTGGAGCCTGATGTAAGCCATAGAGAGCTTTAACAACTTTGTAAACATGATTTGGGTGATCTGGGTCTTCAAATCCCTTTGGTTGAGAGACATAAACCTCTTCTTCAATCTCACCATACAGAAAAGCACCTTTGACATCCATTTGATACACCATGAACCCCATATAAGAAGCATAAGCCAAGAAAATGCGAATTGCTTCAACTCTTGCAACAGGGGCAAATACTTCATCATAATCTATTCCTTCCTCCTGTCTGAAGCCTTGTGCTACTAATCTTGCTTTGTTTTTAATCACAACACCCCGAGAATCTCTCTTATTCTTCAGAACCCACTTTGTCCCAATGGCATATTTGCCATCAGGTAATGGTACCAAAATCCAAACCTGCTGGTTGTGAAATTGTTGCATCTCTTCTTGCATTGCTTCTAGCCAACTTGAATCATTGAGAGCTTGAGATACACTGGTTGGTTCCACTTGAGAGAGAAAGCAAGCAAACAGACAGTGTTTAAAGTCTGTGTGATTGTCTCTTTGTTGGTTGGAGACATAAGAGAGAAAAGCAATCTGTCCAAATTGAGGACTTGTGATAGCCCTTCGAGTTCTGACAGGTGCCAGAAGATCACCTATGATGTTGGATTGAGGATGAGCAGTGTTGATCCTCTGAGTAGCAGTGGGGTTGACTTCAATGGATGAATCAAGATTAGTGATGGTTGGTTCAAATTCAGCATCATAAGAGGGTGAGGTGAAGATGCCAGCTTTGGGTTGATGATTTCCTAGATCTGAAGGTTTTGGAAAGCGTGTATAAGGTTCACCAAAGTCTGAAGATACTCGAGTAGAAACAGCATAGCCTTCAGCAGATTTGGGGATGGTGGGTGTGACAAGGTCAACTTCAGCAGACACGTTGTTTCTGCTGACTTCTTCATTAGCCATCCCTTCTTTCAGTTTCTCTGCTTCAAGCTTGGCAGCAAATTCTTGAGTCTGAAGCCTAGCAAGATCCTCAGCATAATGAGAGTCATCTTCATCACTTGTATCAGCAACATCCTTGGAGGTGGTACCTGCAATATTGTTAGGAGAGAAAGAAGGCACAAGTATGGGTTGCTCATCATCTTCAAACTCATTTTCAGAATCATCATTCAAGGGACCTGCAATGTCAGTGGGAGAGGTTGGAGACCCTGCATTTTGATTAGCCAAGTGTCTAGTGTAGCCCAAAGAGTCAGTTAAGTAGTCAAGATCAAAAGACCACGAATGACCCTGTCCTTGAACATTATGCTTATCTTCAAAAAATCGCAGGTTCAATGTCTCCTCTATCTTCTTAGCTTGCAGATTGTACACCCTGTAGGCCTTACTATGAGCTGAATAACCCACAATGTAGCCATCATCAGCCTTCTCATCAAATTTTCCCAACGGATCACTTGTGTTCAGAATGGTCACTTGACAACCGAAAGGTTTTAGGTAGTGAATGACAGGAACCTTTCCAAAGAGAAGTTCATATGGGGTTTTAAGTTGTGGTCTGGTAATGGACACCCGGTTGAGCACATAGCAGGCAGTGCCAACAGCTTCAGTCCAGAACATGGTGGGCAGCTTAGAGTCTGAAAGCATGGATCTAGCAGCCTCTATTAAGGTTCTATTCTTTCTTTCAGCTATTAGGGGAGGATCCTACAAACAACAAACAAATATATACAAACAGTTAGTATTCAGAGGAGGCTCAAGTCATTACTGACTTGAACCTGCCTTGTGGATCACAGGTTTAGGGCATGAGGTTTGAGAGGATCCACCATTGTTCTTGGTCCTCCATTGATAATTTGGTCCCTTGTTAGTCCAAGAACAACCTGCTGAGGGCTTCACAGCAGTGTTCCCATATCCCATCCCAGCATACATGGAGTCAACATATGTAGGCCAATAGTCATGTTTAAAATATGAGCTCGTTGGTTGGCCATAAGGTCTAGTAACTGAACTTCTCCAATGAGAGTCAGTTTTAGCTGCTTGTGGGACATAAGGTGGTATATTAGCAACATTGGTCCAGTTAGGTTTGTGTTTCTGGGGAGTAGCACATGCACCCAATCTTTGTTCATAAAAATCACAATCCTTTATCAAATGAAATTTACTGCCACATACAAAACATGTCTTCTTCTTAGAAGTTTTATTCACACAGGAAGATGTTGGATTACATGCAGAAGTACTTAAAACAGATACATTCAAGGAATTGTTTTTAACATACTGATTATTCAAACATTTAAAAGATAAGTCTTCAGGAGAAACTGTCTTGGAAGATGATTCCTCAGCAGCTTCCCTAGAAGGCTCACAAGTAGACTGGGGTGCAGGCTTGGGTGTGGGTTCAGGCTTGGGAGGGTCAGACTTCTCATTTGAATCACAACTTTCATAGGAGGTAGACCCTTGATCCGATGAGTTGTCACTGTCAGAGCAAGAGACAAAATCATTAGATGAGGTATCAGGGTCTGGCAAGTCTTTTGACTTTTTGCCATATAAGTGATGTGATCCATCAAAGTCAATAGTGATGGATAGGTCTGTGGGCATAAATTCACCTCTAATAGGTCCAGGGACAGCATGTAATTCACCTTCTTTTACAAAATTAGCTAACCCTGCTGGTGTGGATTTACGACCATCATACTTAGCTTCTACTCCTACATACTTTTGAAAGCCTAGTCCTAAGCCAGAGGTAACTGTTTGACTGTTATAGATTTGACTAGCTAACTTGTTTCCATTTACCAACCATTCTTTATGCATAGCTATTTCCTTAGCTAGTTTTTCCTTAAGTTCTAGGTTTTCAGATACAGCTTCATCCTTAGCTTTCTCAGACAGTTTTAAGTAATTATTTGCAACTTCTAGATCAAACTGTAAAACCTTTATCTTTTCTTCATAAGCAATTTGATTCTTCTGAAACCATACTTTTTGTCTTTCTACTGTTTTTAATGCTAGTTTATGAGCTTCATTATCAATATAACATGCATCAAACTTAGGTTTCATAGCATCAAATTCTTCCTTAAGTTCATTGTATCTAAGACTACAGCCAAAAATACAATTGTGTACCTGAGATAATCCCATTAAGGCAAACTGATCATGCCTTTCATCCAAAGTGCACCTTGCAAGCAGTCCAACCTTGTCAGTATCATGAGCTTCCTCATTAACAGGTTCATGTGTAGTCCAGTTGACCTGTTCATCCATGGTGAGGAGAGCTGCTGAAGCTCCAGCTTCCTGCTGTTTCTGCTGATAGGAAAAATATTTGGCTCCATCTCCATTCTTTCTGTCCTTGCATTCTCTAGAGAAATGCCCCATCTGATGACAAGAGTAGCACCTGACTTTCCCCCTATCAAAACGAGCTGGTTCCTTTCCCTTGAAAACAAACTTCCTTCCAGCCTTCTCTTCAAACCTTTTGATGTCCACTGACAGCAAAGCTACCTGCATTTTCAGCTTCATTTCCTCCATATCAAGAGGGTCCACCTGATCAAAGTCTTCATATGCAAGATACTGCTGAGTATCATAGTCAGCAACAAACGAATGAAGAACATCTTCTATCACACTACTAGACCTAGCTTGAGAACTTGGTGGAGTGGGACGAGGGTTATGTGGTGCAGGGGGGGTTGAAGATGATGATGGAAAGTAGTTGGAACTAGGAGATGATGGAAAATAGTTGGAGCTAGGAGCTTGTACCATCATGTTGGAATGAGATGTCCCAACAAAAGCTGTATGGTTAGAAGAAGATGTACGGTAGGGAGTCCTGACATCTGGTTCAAGGGTTCTGAGTCTGTTGTATAGCTCATCAAAGGTGAGCATATCCAACCCTCCTTTAGCCTTGAGTGCAATACTGACATGCAACCATGATGGTGGCAAGGACCTCAAGAACTTTGAGTTGCAATCTTCATTGTCCGGTTTAGCATTCAGCTGATTCAGCTGACTCAAGATCCTATGGAACCTGTCGTATCCCTTGTGGATACCTTCTTCTTCTGATATGTTGAAGTCCTGAAACTGTTGTCTAAGCATGGACTTCCTCATTCTCTTTGATTCTTCATTTCCACCAAACCTTGCTTTGAGAGCCATCCAAATATCTTTAGCATCATCCATATGATGGAAATCACATAGATGATCTTCGGGTATGGCTTGAAGCAGAATGGTCTTCACTTTATGCTCTCTCTGCATGGCCAGCACTTCTTCAGCAGTTTTTGGTGGAGCCATGATAAACTTCCCATCTCTGTCAGGAATCATCTTCTTTAGACTATTTCCTTTCTTTACTACCTCCCACAGATTCCAATCAATATTGGAAATCCAGTTTTCCATCTTCATAGTCCAAAGTTCATATTCTTCCCTCTTTAAATAAGGAAATTTACCATTGCTATTTGTGAGACTGAGCTGTTGCATGGAAGTGGTGTTGGTGTTGGTGTTGTTTGTGTTGGTGACTTCATTTTCAGTATCTGATCCAGGCATGGTGAATGGATGTTTGGTTGTATGGGGGTGAGACTGGTTCTTAGTATCGTAGAGACTTTCCCGAGGCTCTGATACCACTTGTTAGAAACCTAGACCTTGATAGATCTTAAGCACTCGGGGATCGTTAGCTTTGCCTATGTAATCACAAGCAAACTAATAGAAGATCTCTACAACTTGATATTGTAGCGGAAAATAAATACAAGTTATAGTAACTAAGAACACTTTTGATCCTCTATGGATCTTTGATTATAGAAACTCTATGTTTCGGATAGAATACAAGACTTGAGAAACTTAAGAAAAGCTTATCTATTACAAGATAATATGGTTTCTTATATAGGCAAGAAACCCTAATGAGCGTTGACATTTTACGCTCCTAGTACTAAACTAGACTAAGCATGCAACTAGACAAGCATGCAACTAATCATATTGTTTTGTTAATCATCGTGTTTATTCTGAGTAAGCTCTACATAATACGGCGCCAACCTATACATACGGCGCTGACTTTTACTCTAAAGTGAGCTTATCTCTCCTACGTGGTTCCCACTTTCAGTAGCAACACACTGTCTGCTTTATCACTTCTGCTGAAGTATAACTTCGGCAGCATCATTTCTTCTTCAGCAGAATCTCTTCGACTAAGGCTTCGGCAGAATCAGTGGCTTGTGCTTCGGCAGAATCAGTAGATTACCTTAATTCCCAACATTTTGGGAAAAGACCCGACTTTTGGTGGGAAAACCATTTTGACCCCGCAAGGGGGGCGGCCCCCTTGACCCCCGCTTTTTGTTCATGGCGGCACCAAGCCAACTAGAATGAGTGTGCACTCCGCACCTCCTAACTAGACTGTAAGTTGAACCTGATTAGGCCTTTGATCTCAAGTAAATCACAATTACATAAAATATAAATTATGACACTAAAATCACCAACAGACCTGATCGAGTAGAGTAATAGGAGTTTATTATGTCTAACAATCTATTCACCAAAATAATAAATTTTTAGCAAAAACTAAGCTATGATCCGATACTATATATGTAATTATTACTACTTCCGTCTCAAAATTATAGTCCATATTTGATTTTTTCAGTATTTTTTTTTTAAATTTGACCTTAATTTTTTTTTTTTTTTTTTTTGTGTCATACAATAGTCGATAAAAATTATACCAATAAAAATATATTTAAAACCCAATTCATTTATATATATTACATCAAGTATTATATAACACAAACAAAAATACTAAAAGTCAAAGTTATAAAAGAAAGACTGAAAAAATCAAACGGAGACTATAATCTTAATACGGAGTGAGTATCACATTGCGTATATATAGTCATCTAAAGTCATTTTGTATGTATTTGTATTGCATTTATGTCAAAATATTAAAATAGAGTTGACTAACAACCAATAATAGTATTATACTAAAATAAAGTTGAGTACAATATTATAACTTTATTGCTTTTCAAGATTTGCAACGTTATTTAGCGATTAACGAGTGTGGAAACCCGCGCGATGCAGCGGGATTACTTTTGTTTGCCAAATTGCTATAAAGGACTTACTTTGCAGCGACACTTAAACTTTAAGGACATTTTTTGCCAATTAGGACTTACTTTGCAACGACACCTAAAACTCAGGGGCTATTTTTGCCAACTTGCAAAAGTTGGCATTTATTGTGCTACAGTGTTTTGGGGGTACTGTTGCCCGCCTTTTAGTATATAGGTTAATATCACCTTTTTATTTTTGCTTTTTTTTAAGGAAGATAATTTTATTAAGCTTTTAAAATAGGGTCCCAAAATGAGGAAATGGTCATTTTAACGCATCAAATTCTCCTCCTCAAAATGATCATTTTCAATTGCATATGACACCTACACCATTTTTATTCAATTTTTATAAGTAATATCAAACAGATAGCCTTGTTAGCAACATGTTATGTAACACCTATTTCGCCGCGAAATTACTCAATATTAATTTTAAGATTTTGTGAATCTCTCAGACAACAATTTCGTGACAATAAGGGACAATCGGAGTTTTTAAAGACATTTAATTTGTTCCAAAATATAACTTGGGAGAAAATGACACAAGTGCGCTAGATTAAAGAAACACTAAGAATATACATCTCTAGCTATTTGTGAAAAATAACGATCGATTTTATACATGTTTTGTACAGGATACAAAAGACTATATATTAATGACTATGTATATATTCAGATTCTTAGTTTTTGGTCCTGATAATAGTTATTGTGCCTCTGCCATGTGTTTGAATTCTGGTTAGAGCCACCACAGCCTTCCCCGAGAGTCCTGGCCCGTCTAGTGAAACCATTCGTCGACAAGCAAAGTCTCCCACGGGATGCCTAACCGGCCTAGTCGGTGGCATTAGGATTCTTTCGTTGATATCGTTCAATGTCATATCCCCTTTAAACCCTCCTGGCTTTACTAAAGCAAATGGGTACACCACTCTTGTTATCACCTTCTTTTTTCTCTCCTCGTATCCATCTGTTATCAAATAAAAATTGTTACTTGCTACATAAAGTAATTATTTTGAATGTATCAATAAAAACACATGGATCATGTAGTTAAAACGTATGAATTATGCAATCATGATGTTTTTATTTGTAAAATCTTACGCATGCAAATGACTCAGTGATGTTTAACCTAGAGTGGCTAATAATTAACCTTACTCATGGTTAGATTCAAATGACTCATTTTCAATTATGCAAAAAGAAAATAATAAAGAAAAGAAAATGTCATTGTCAATGGGTTATTTAAATCTACCAAATTCGTTTACTTTTCTCTAAAAAAACAAAATTCAAATTTTGCCATAAGCTTTTTGTAATTTTTTATTATCAATTTCTTTGATTGTTGTCGTAAGCTAATTCAATCGTTAATAATACACATTCAAAGAATCTTGTTTATTTGGAAAAAAAAAATACTTTACTTGTTAAAATTTCATGATAATTGTAATTAATTCACGTCAAAAGTAAGTTATAGAACTACAAACTTGTGTTTTGAGTATATGATAGTTTATATGCATTATAATTATTTCAAATTTTGTTTTATTTAATTTCTTCTTTCTAAAAACGTATGTTATTACATAGTTAGGCTTAGTAATAACTAGTACAGCATGCATTTTTGGCAAAAACAGTTATATACTGCTTACATTCATTCTTGTCCATGTTTTGTTTCTAGATTTTTTCCGATGAAAAAGCACTTTTTCACATAGATTATTATTATTATTACTATTATTATTATTATCATTAATATGAGTATATAAAGTTAAGATCAAGTGAGAAGATTGAGAATAAATAACAATCATACATTTTAGATATATTTACAAAAATAGATGTATATTCTTTTAAAATTCTTACTTTTATTTAAAAACGTGTGACTAAAAATTAATTTTTTATTGAGACATACATCTCATTTTATGTATTATACAGTTGTAATGTATATGCATATACCGCTTTAATTGTTTGTATATTTGAATGTAACTTATGTGTACAAATCATCTCCCATATATATATATATATATATATATATATATATATATATATATATATATATATATATATATATATGGGGATATCTTGGCTACAATTTTTGTAGCCAATTGGCTACAATCCTTCATAAAAATAACACTAGCAATGATTCAGAGACCTACAGAAAAGAATCAGGACCCACAAAAATAATTAGGGACCCACATTTTTAGTACAAAATTGTAGCCAATTGGCTACAATTAATTGTAGCTAATATATTCCCTATATATATATATATATTTCGAATAAACAAAATATATTCAGAGACTTTTTCTCAGACTTTTTTCCCATGAGGTCAAATATGGAGTGGTCAAAAGTATGCATGGTTTGTAATACAAAAACATCATCATCACCACATCATGCAGCAGAATTTTGAGTGCCACGAGTACCACGAGTATGTACCACTATAGTTAGTGTGGTATATACAAAATAAATAAATCTTATCGCAAATAAGTCAAATTTTAGTAGGATTTTGTCAACTTCCTAACATAATATTCACATTAACTCTAATTATTTGAAGTCACCTCCTAAATCGTCTTAATTACTTGAAGGTCAGCGTTAATTAGTTATCAATGTTTTTGCAAGAAGATATCATGCTATGAACTATTATGGTTCTCATCAAATATATAGTTTTTATACTTACCAGCGATGTTGTTTGCCGAACTTAGGTTTTCTTTCACAGAGTAGAACTGCGTGTTGATTGAACTCTTGCTTTGTGAAGATGAAGTTGAATTATCACCACTTACTGCAATTGTATATAGATATACATTTGTACGTGAACAAATAATCCAACGTAAAAACTTATAAAACTGAAAGTAGCTAGTTATCATGCATACCAGTAAGCCCACCAAAATTTTCAAAGTCATTAGCAGAATTGAAATCCCAATAGCTCTGTGGAAATTAAGATCAAGACATGGAATTTAGAGCATACTCACTATCACAAACAGTATACTATTACAAAATTTCAAGATTAAATATTAAATATATGTTTTAAACTTACAGGAATTAAGGAAGGAGTTGAATTATGGTTGCTTGGTTGATAATTCTCATCCTGAGGCATAATTAAACGACGTCGTTTTGAGCTAAATTCGAACAAAGCATCCTCTAAATAACCAGAAGAGTGATCCGAATCCAACAGTGAATCATCGTAGAATGGTGGAGTGTTGCTATGTCCCATACCTAAATACAAATAAACAATTTTCAGTAAAACAAATAGTCAGTTTCGAGATTGATTATTCAAACTGCTAGTATTTTTTTTTATAAAAATACTAGCAGTTTGAATAATCAATCCCGAAAGCCTCTGAGTATCGCCATGCACACACAAATTAAGCAAGTACATACACACAAGACACGTACCATAAGCTAGATTACAATGAGCAACATCCATGTTAACAAGTTGAAGATTATGGATGTCCCAACACAAGGAAGACCCATTGCTATATTTGTGATCACTTAAGTAAGCAATAGAGTGAAGGTCACCCATTTTCATATAAGTGTGTAGTATATGATGTGATATATAATGAATAAGTAGCAAAACAAGTGTGTATATATGTAGGGTTGTTTTGCAAGTGAATGTTGTATTTTGTGCTTTCCTAGTTGTGCGCCGATAGCACAAATTTCGAAAAACACAAAAGGCAAAGTAGGGGTGGGTAAAGAGAAAGAAATAGAGAATAAAGTGTAGAAGAAATAGTCAGTAAGAGAGAAGAAAAGTGAAAAAAGACAAAAGTTTAGGGTGTTTATTGGGATAATCAAAATGTTGGAGGACTACTTTTAATCCTTTTGGGAAGGGTGTGGGAGACTAAATAATTGCAGTGGTTATGATATGATGTTTTGTTGGAGTTGTATAAGGTAAAATCCAATATACAAGTGCAATAAAAAGCAATGTGACACTAGACATTGTTTTCTTTTTTTTGAGCAAGCAAGGTTTTATCAACAAATGAATGAACCCCAAAAATTACAAGACATTGGACATGCTTAACAGACAAAATTCAAATTCTCCCTTTTGTAAATTAATTAAGTTTTCTAACATACATAATTCAAATTTTATCTTTTGTAATACGAGTTCTTGGCCTAATGATATGTAAGTATACTCATCAACCAATAGTTTACGGGTTCAAGTCTAGATAAAAAACAATTGTAAAAATTAGTCGTATATGTGTGTGAAAAATTGTCATTTTCATATAAACTTGACAAAAATACATTTGGTCCTTAAACTTGTCAAAAATTATCGTCGGAGTTCGAAAATTGAGAAAATCGTCGCCGTGAGTCCAAACATTGGGTTTTTGAGGCCAAATGCGTCCCTTGACCCGTAATGCTCAGGTTAACGTCCATTTTGAGTTATATATTCAAGGGCATAATAGACCAAGCACTTTTATGACTACATCTTAGTTAATCTAACCCAAGCAAACACAACAGTGAATTATGACTATGCAACTTGACTGTATCTTCCCTGATACGCTTTTTATTTTTGCGCGCTAACCGATAAACCTACCCAACAACCCCATATCCATACGATAATAACCCAAACTAATCCAGACCATCACCTCAAAATCAAACTTTCAAATCCGTGAGTAAAAACCCCATTTAGCATTTGCAGTTTGAATTTGAACTCAAACTTGCAAATCCATGAGTCTAAACTCCCATTTAACATTTGCAAGTTTAACTTTAAGTCAAACTTGCAAATGCTAAATGACATTTTCCAATTTCCAGTTTGACTTTCTAAAGTCAAACTTGCAAATGCTAAGTGAGAGTCTAATGTGGTCCAAAAAAGTTATACATAAAAATGACACAAGACTCAACTAGAAAGGAATTACACAGTATTTATGAGGGGTGTTTGGATATGATTTGCAAGACTCAACAAGACTCAACCAAAGTTCTATAGAAATCAAGAACAAAAATATGCAAAAGACAATATAACCAACCAAACTGCTACCATTTACAGTTTGAAACTACATCCATTTAAACTACAGTATCATCAAATGTTTCATCATTCCAAGAGATTACCAGTTATATTACCATCATTAATTACAGTCATCAAAAGTTAAGAACTAATACTACCATAAAAGTTGTTATTGGACATCCTACACCATCTTCCTCTTACCTTTCCCTTGGATGCATTCAGGTGCTCAAAAAAACTTTAGGTTTTTTAGTCCCAAATGTCTTGTCACCAATGACAGTCCATGTTTTTTTAGCCGCCAGTCCTAACACTATATACTGGTTAAATTTGAGTTTGTGAGGCTTATCAACTAGGACAATAAGAGCTAGGATAGGATTCTGAGTTAGGAGAGGCTCTGGAGGTTCAATGGCTTGGATAGGATCAACTTGCTCAACATCAGTACTTAAATCTCCAATTAGATATTCAGAGCTTGAAGAATCTGGTTGTGGATAATACCAAGTAAGCAATTGAGGTGGGATTCATGTACTAGCATTGCTTGAATCAGAACTACTTGAATCAGAGGAAATGGGTATGACATCTGCGAATAAGAAATGATAGATCACTTTGATTGATAAAAATGTTAAGATATATCATAATCAAAGAAAAAGCTTTTCAAGGTATACCATATTAGAATTTAGTGATCCCAATACTCATTTTGTCCTCTCAATGTAATCCCAAAAAAGGCTGCAATGTAGAAGAATCCAGTGTGGTCTCTTATTTGTGTTATCCCAAACAAGGAAGAAAGGTTGCACAAGCGAGGCTGCAAGGTACTCTCATTCGTGGCCTGATGCGCGTACGAAGCGCGTTAGGGGTCAAAGGAACTTCCTTTTCGTCGAGCAAGTTTTTCAACACCCTAGGCAGTGAACCTAATCGTGGTAGTGTATTATTGGGTAAGCCTCGGGTATTGATATCTTTCTCTAGGGGAATAGGAATGCTAGCAAGAAGTGTACTACGCTAAGGTTGGGGTTGAGGATGATTTTTTTTTATCTTTTATATATTTTTTAGAAAGCTATGGGTAAAATATCGGGGCAATGGATTTGGGGGTGGTACTTCTACCGATTACTTCTACTATTCTAATTATCTAATACTACAAGTAGCTATGTCTTTTTGATTGTGTGCTCGTATGATGATTAAAAATGTGTTTACCTAGATACTATTACTCCCTAGTTATCTTTTATTGTTGGTTGAATTGTCACATCCTTATTCTTAACGAGTAGTGTTTTCTAAGGTCGTAGGGAATGCTTATGCCCTAACTCTTTGAGAATACCTTTAGGTTATTGTCTACGAAGTCCTCTAGATGATTCATAAACTAACTTTAAGGTTATCTTTGGATGTTTAGACTACGAAATCCGCTTAATGATTCATAAACTAATGTTCACAAAGATTACTCAAGCATTTAAACACAACGATAGCCTAGTGCACTCCTAAGCCATTTACAATTAAGATAGAGACAACCAATCAATACTTAACAACTAGGTTTCACAGATCTAAGCAAACACATAAGAAATTTAGCGGGACATGTTAAACAAGCAAGCATACACACATTCAATGGAAGACATAATGATACTAATGGAATAAAACACTCATCTTGATGTGTAAAATAGGGTTTAGGACCCTAAGATACTGCCCAAGTCAGACTACAAACGTTTAAGGTTTTTACTCCACAAGTCTACCTCCTAAAATACTGAAAAATTGAATTCTATATATAGATTTACACTTGTGATGACGTCACCTTATAGGTGGGACGCCATCAGATCGCCGTCATTAGGGTTTTCGTCTTGGCCAAGTTATCGATGGGACGACGTCACGTTGTAGTTGTGACGCTGTCGGGCTTTAGTAGGGACGTCATCTGATTCTGTATCTGGGCCGTCTGAGATGAAAAGTCTTAGTGATGCCCTTCCTCTTCAAAGCCTGATGCCGTCAGGTGTATTTGATCAAAAATTCTACTGAGCCGTCAGGTGCATCTATTATAAAATCTGTAGAGGGGACGGCGTCGCCTTTAGTTGGGACGCCGTCAGCTTTAGTTTTAGCAGCTTGAGTATCTTCGATCTTGACTTTGCCATTTTCTTCATGTTTTCACTCCTTTTCGTCCAAATATGCATCATTCCAGCATTTTGCTTCCAAGAGACCTAAAAAGTGAAAAGGAACGAAATTAAGCAGTAACAGATATAAAAGTGGGCGATTAAGGGCTTAAATGACCCCTTAAAAGTGTACATTTTAAATCCTTATCATGGCCAGTCACAAACTAGGTTGTATTGTACTTTCATTGGTGGCCAAGCACAACCAAGGCAACTATGTACTCTCTTTGGTGGCCAATCAAAAACTAGGCACAAAATACTTAACTAGTCCTTAAACACTTAAAAGTGTACGTTTTAAATCCTTATCATGGCCAATCACAAACTAGGTTGTATTGTACTTTCATTGGTGGCCAAGCACAAGTAAGGCAGCTATGTACTCTCTTTGGTGGCCAATCAAAAACTAGGCACAAAACACTTAACTAGTCATTAAACTACATTCTAGGCACATTACAAGAAATTGTTCTAGGCATAATACATGCACCACAAATCATTCTAAGTTCCAACTACTTTATAAACAAATTCATCAAACACATACGAATCATCATATATACGAAAGGCAAGCATGGAAAACAAAATATATATCATACAAAACACATAACATAACGACCATTATAAACCCCAAAACAAGCACATTTTACAGAGAATCACTAATAACCCAAAACAACAACATTTATAGATCAAAAAAGCTGTTAATCATAAATTAAATCAGCAACTGGTATATCAAAACATAAATAAAAATACCTTTTTTGTTATTTGGCTTCATTGTTTGTGTGTGTGTGTATATTTGGTAGAGTTTTAGGTTTTGAGTGATTATTGGGATTTGAGTGATTAATATGTGTGTTTGTATTTGATCGGGGTGGGTAAGGATTTAATGGGGTGGGACTAATTATAGAAATAAATAAAGTTGTCAAGTTGAGGGACCCAATGTGAATAGTCAAGTTATTAATGGGCGGGAGTTTTAAGTATGACAATGGCAACATAGACAAATTCAGGGACCAAGTGTGAAAAAAAATCATTACTAGACCCCTTGACCGTCTCATCCCTAAGACACTACTTACTTTTGCGTGCGAACCAATAAACCCATCCACAACCTTTCCTCACACATTTTCCAATGGAAGATTTCCCTATATTGAATGAACTAATGGAGGTCGTTGGTTCATCGCGCTTACATGATCGTATGGGATTATGGTTTAGGCAAGAGGTTGCAGAAGAACGGTTTTTTGCAAACCTAATTCGTGCCTGCATTGATCATCTCAAGAGGATGGTCATCAAACGTAGGGAGCTGATTCTGGAGAACGAAGCTTTAGGACCACGTGGTGTTGCACTTGACAGTTTAGATGCGCTGAGAGAAACCCAGGCTAGGCACACTGACCTACTTGCTCGTTTGATAAAGATTTATGGTGAAATTGATGGTATTCGTAAGCAGGAAGGTTATGTTGTGAAAATGGATGAAAATAATTAGTGACTTTTGGGTTTTTGATGGGGCTAGGTAAATAGAGTCTTTTGGTTACTTGTTTTTTTATTATTAGGTTGTTAACATGGGTATGTAAATGGATCTTTTGTTTGGTTGTTGATGATGGTTTGATCTAGTTCTTGCTGTTCTTGTAACCTACTATAACTATGATGAAATATAAATCTCAATTTTAGCATATAATCTTCTTGTATTGTGCTATTTGGTGTACTGTTTCTATGAGCAAAAACAAACACCACTTTATATCAAGAAAACCAAACACAGTGGTTATAATGTTATATGTGTTCAAAATGCAAATGCTTTAGCATTAAATCTTATTGTATTGACAATGGTGTAATGTTTATGAAAAAAATGGTATGGTATTAGTGTTGACAGTGGGACTGAACAACCTAATAGCACAAATTGTAACTTCTTGATTTTTGACTTCCCTAAGTCAAACCTATTTAGCAAATGCCACAAATTATAACTTCTTGATTTTTGACTTCTCTAAGTCAAACCTATTTAGCAATGTATAACCAAACACTATCATTTACAATAACAACCCAATTTTATATTCAGACTATGCCATTATTAAAAGCATGAGCTTTTTATTGATCGATTTCACTTAACATATGTTTGACTTCCCTAAGTCAACACTTTCACTTACAATATGTTTTGACTTACCTAAGTCAAACATATTTAGCAATGCCTAACGAAACACTAGCAGTTACAATAACAACCCAAATTTTTATTGATCGATTTCATGTGGACAACTATTACAAATTTCCCTAACAACTAAACACACCCTAAGCAAGAACCGCTACTTTCCGCATCATCACTTTCCTTCCTATCCTTTAGATGTTTAAACACAACTTCAAGATTTTTAATCCTCCTTTCCAAATCATCAACCTCTGATAACCCGATATCCGCAGCCTCTTACTTCTTCTCTGTAACACCCAAAAGCTCTTCATAGTAATACTTTTGTTCCCTCGGCCATTTCAGAATCTTTTCTCTCAACTCCTTAGGTATCTTCCTGTATGAATTATATTCAGCAATTGGTTCATTGCCAAATCCCTCGAGAACTAAATCAGAGACAAAATAGTTGTCTAAAACTTTTGCCCACTCCTCTTCATAAGACCCAATGTACAAAGCTTTCCCCTTATCGTTTTGTGCTATTGTTAGTGGTCAGGGTTGTGTGAAAATAGGGTGTGTTGTTGTTGATTAGAGTTTTATCACAGAGAGAAACTATAAAAGGGTAGCGGGTTGGGTTTGATTAACTATGATGTAGTCATAAAAGTGCTTGGTCTATTATGCCCTTGAATATTTAGCTTAAACGGACGTTGACTTGAGCATTACGAGTCAAGGGATGCATTTGGCCTAAAAAAGCCAAGGTTTGGACTCACGGTGACGATTTTCTCAACTTTCAAGCTCTGGCGATGATTTTTGCAAGTTTAGAGACCAACGGTGTATTTTTGTCTATAAACTTCTATTGGTTTTCTTACTTGTCCTTTGCCTTTTACCATGTGTGAAATACGGAAGGTGTAGATATGTGTCATCGTATTAAATATGTCAAAAGTAGTTTTAATATAATACTCAACGTGAACGAATTGGTTTTGGTGGTTTGCGAATTGGTATTGTATTATCTCTGTAAATATAGAACATTTGAGGATTTTATAATTTCTTTTCATCTTTCTCATCTTAATTATATTTCTCATTTGATCCTCACTTTATAACAATAGCTTATATTTTGTCGATGTTTAACATCAACTAATACTATAATTTGTGCCAGTTTAGTTACAGAGATGAATATTTGACCAATGTCCTATTTTGGACATTTTAAGAAACATATACTGACATAAATTTGCTTGTAAAAACAAGATGTAATATCATTTTATCTATAGGGCTTTGTTAAACTGATAATAATAAAATTTTGTTCTAAAAAGGAAAATGTATAAGAGCACATTGTGTCACAAAGTCTTTTTCAAGATCATTAGATAACACTATATGTTAGCCGCCCATACTCCTCTCGAATTCATCCTATTTCATCCCAATGACGCTGCTTCGAGTGTGTGTTTAGGTGCCCAATTGTGCGTATGAATGCGATCAATGTTATGAGCAAGGTAAATACAGCTATATGATATTTAGTCTTTTATAAGAAATTCTATATTGGCTAATAGCCTATTTCAGCTTTATATATACATACGACGTTAAAGAAAAACAAAAAGCAAAATTCACCTAATGTTGAAGATGTTGGGTGATTTTTTTTTTCTTTTTGTTAAAGTGGTATGTATCTACATGTTTAACTTTTTTGCTACTTAATGACCTTGTTTTGATTGTATATTAAAAAAAAAAAGTAAACCATACCTAGAGCTCTAAACAAAATACAACGAACTTCCTAAAATAACCAATGTGAAGTTTCTCAAATGAAGAAAGTAAAACATTTTCATCAAATTTACTGACAAGGTTACAACTAACTTCCTAAAATAACCAATGTAAAAGATCAGGATAGATACGTATCTAAACAAAATACAATATATGGTTTGACTAGTGATTTAGTACATTGACTAGTTCACTTTACTTTTGAATGCCATTTGTGAATGATTGGTAGGGGGGTGTACTCTACTGGAACATTTTATTCACTTTTTTTGTGTGAATTTGGTTGTGGGCCCTTTTGTTTACTGTGGGGTCAAATCTATGAGAACATATCTTATGGTGGGCCCAACCCATATGCGTGGCTGGACTGGTTGAGAATTTTGGTAACAAAATCAAATAGCACAGAGTCTTCGGTTGGTGCATGTGGGGCCCTGTACCCTTTATAATTCAAATTAAGTTGTTTTTGGTCCAATGACTCTTTAGACCTTTAAATCCATCTTTTACAAGTTTCTCCAAAGGTTAAACAGTAATAATTTCATCATTGTCCTATATAATTTACGGGAATTGATTTGCATACATTTATTTTTGATTATGACCCTTTAATCAGTGCATCAGACAGTTATATCATATTTATATTCTGCTTTAAATACTTGTAACTTAAGTAGATATTTGAGGTAATTTTGTTACTACCTCCGTCTCATATTAAATGTCCACAATGGAATCTTGAGATGTCCCAAATTAAGTGTCTATAATGTACTTCAACCAATGAGATGAGACTTTAGTGGGTGAAAATGATATTTGATTGGTGGAAAGTGTAGTTAGTGAAATTTCCTAAAACTTTGTGCATATGAAAAGTGGACACTTAATATGGGACGGAGGGAGTATTATATTTAGGCCAAGGAGTCAAGGACATTTTATGCTAGCAATAATTTCATACTTTGATTTTCATGTCCAAAATGAATATTTAAAGACATGCATGCTTAACTAAAATGCACAAGGGCCAAAAATGTTACTGTACTAATTGTCTCATTTGTATTTCCTCTATCTCTATAGGTTTTAGATGTTGTTCCAAAACATTCTTAACTTTGATACTGCCAACTGCCAAGGACATGCTATGTTGGCAAAACATCTAGAAAAATTTCAGTGTAGAGTGAAAGTTTTTATAGCATCTTAGTGGTATAAATCTTACTATTTTATAAAGCATTTAGTGTTTTTAGACATTTAACGCCTTAAAATTCAACAATACAATCATATAAGCTAAATGTACAACTAATTTAAACATATTTTTTTTAACATTAAATACTTTAAAAAACTGATTTTTAACAATACAAGTATTCATGCATAACTAACATTCATTTTTAAAAAACTCATTTAATGATAAATCCAAGTATTAAAATACATACTACAAGTCATGCAAACTGTTAATTATTGATAATTTGAAAACCCCTTTCAATGAAAAATAAAATTAAAAGAACACATTGTACAAACCAACCAAGCTACTAAACACAAAAACCAAACAGATAAATAATACAAACTAAGCAAAGTTTCACTAAACCTTTGTCATTGTTTATAGTCCTTAAACGAACAAACTAATCAGTAAAGCTATTGCCAAAAGATGTACAAATGAAATAAATTATTAGCCAAAAAATTTAAATTATAGGGTACCTACAACTATAATACGCGAGACCCTGCTAATAAACTTTAATTTAAATGGGATTGTGATTTGGAGTAAGTTAAGAACCGGGCTTATGTAGTAGTTAAATATGGTTTTGACTTTTGATCTATTTATAAATTTAAACTTTACACAAAGTTGACAAAATACGACATTTGCAAATTGGGTTGGCTCAGTAGAACTCACCTACCTTGGTGGCTCATAATTCATGAAGTATAGGCCTTTAATCCAAGAAAATAGTTATCACTTTATTTCGTACCATGTTACAGAGGATGCTTTTAATGGAACACATCTTTTGGCCGGTTTCCCAAATATATGGTATTATTTTTTTTATGTTTTATTCAGAAAAAATTATACCATAGTTTTAGTATAGATTTGATAACTCATTGAGTGGGAACAGAAGGACGATATATAAAGAAACCTATACACCAACAAGGCACAAAGACATTTCTTTAAAGGCAACAAGGACGATACATAAAAAGACAGCATCACTACTCAAGATGAGTGGGAACAGAAGGTACAGAAATATTGCAAATTGAATGTCAATTTGGCATTGTGTTACATTTTCTCTTGTAGTTAATCACTTCAAATACAAGTGATATGTCCCGGTCACAGTGAAATGAATCGGAAACTTCGTAAAAAAGGATTGGGTCCAAAAAATATAGTACCGTGCCTCACGAAATATAGTCAATCGGAGACTTGTCTATCCTGGTTTATTGCGGTGAAGACCCTTAACGCAAATTTTCTTGGAGCTAAGAGAGCTGAGTCTAATTACGATTATAAATGCTATATAAAAACATAACAAAGCAAAGCAAATCTTACTATAAACCCGGTAACATGTACTATTGTCAAGCTGTCTCTCAAACCCCCACCATTGTAAAACAATGACTTTTGTTAAATGGCACGTCTCATATAAACAAATAGGTTATTTGTGCTGAGATTGAACCCCATACATCCAAGTTAAGCTAATAGTACATTTTTAATTACTTCTTGTTTAAAAACCTTATTAAGTTCAAAGGAGTTTCCCAGTCAACATCCAAGTTAAGCTAACCGCGCGTACATTGTTTTCTCGACCAAAAACATATTTGACGAGACTTATATCAGTCCTAAAACTAGTTATCCAACTAAATGTTGTAAATGGATTTCTTTTATCTATTTGTATTTAACATTTCAATTACTTCATGTTTAAAAAAGGGAATTGATACCTACACCACATCTTTTGATGCATGCACCACAATTTGTGCATTACAGTTTGTACTGTACAATACTATAATGCACAAATTGTGGTGCATGCATCAAAAAATGTGGTGTGAGTATCACCCCCTTAAAAAACCTTATCAAGTTCAAAGGAGTTTCCCAGTCAACATCCAAGTTAAGCTAATAGTACATTCTTTTCTCGACCAAAAAAACATATTCATGAACTGATACTATCCAACAGAAACTGAAGACTCACATGCTTGACATGCAGCTGACTCTCACTTGCCTAACAGTTAAGTACAGTCACACTTATTATGTGGGCACATTTTGGATCAAACATATATTCATGACTTGAGCAAAACTAATACCAAGCTTTAAAGCCGTGGTCTTGTTTTGCTTCAATCTTGTTTGAGCAATTTGTTAGAAAAGGGTACGTGTTTCATGACTATTGCAGCAGCAATTGCCACCGTGTAGTGCTCGTCTGACTTACAAAGATGTAACCATCATCTATGTCAACCTTACGGCCTTCTAACTTTTTAATATGTTCAAAAACTACACCATTTTGTGTCTTGATTCCAGAATTTTACAACATTCATATTTGTTTTGGTTGCAACGTACTAGTTCATCCTAATTATAAGATTGTGCCGTTCAACTTGTAAGATTTAGAAAGATCCTAATGTGCCAATCAAGTGTCCCGACCTACATACACACTTCTATTGAACTTGGTCATGTTTCAAGTTCACCATATCTCGCGTTTAGCTCCTTCCACAAAGCGACATATTACGCTACAGTGTAGACATTAAACACGGTATAACATCTTCAAAACGGCCTTATAACAATTACATTTCATTAGGCGAGATGATGTTTTAACGATTGTGATTCAATTTTCAATTTTTCTAGACTACTTATAATTGTTCTTTTGTGCACTATCATAAGTAGTCTAAAAAAATAATCTCTAATCATAATATATCATTTCCAACATATGCTTTTGAAATCGATTTTTCCATAAGCCATCGAAGATACTTTACCTTGTTTAAGTGTTTCATGGCATCTAGCGCAACATGATGTTTCATAGATCAACCTTGAGACATGAAAATCGTCAACAAGAAGCCTCTACGACTTCAGTGCAAGTGGACATGTGTCGCCACACTTGATTGATAGTAAATGATAGATACACGATTAAAGAACTGTGGTAAGAAAAGAAAAAAAAAACAACTTTTTACAGCAAATTACTTGCAACCAAATCATGATTGTAACCGTTCATGTAAAAAACAATTTCTAGACTACTTATAATTGTTCTTTTGTGCACTATCTAAGCCGTGGTCTAGTTTTATGTAAAAAATGTATTAAACTTCGTATACAGTAACAAATAACTTTATAAACCTAGAACTGTAACTTTTCACTAACAAAATCATGTTTCATTTTCGCCAAATCACATTTCATTTTTTATTACAACAAGATGCTTAGTATATATTAAACTGAGTGAAAAATGTATTATACTTCGTATACAGTAACAAATAACTTTATAAACATAGAAGTGTAATTTTTCACTAAGAGAATCATGTTTCATTTTTTATTGCAACAAGATGCTTAGTACACATTAAATTGAGCGAATTGAGCAGAAAGACATTATCTTAAGATAAAGATATACCATCCACAATGTGTTTGTTGCCTTATGAATCTAAAGACTAATTGGCTTACAAGGTTTTTCTAAAAAAAGAAAAACAATAGTAATTTTCGGGTCTTATCGGGTTGACCCGATAATCCGATAAGAAAAATAATTCAACCACCTAACCCGAAAAGATTTTTCTACCCGATTTAACCCGACCCGATAAGCCTTATCGGGTTCGGACCCGACCCGATAAGCCTTATCGGGTTCGGGTTCGGACCCGACCCTACTGACACCCCTAACTCTAATATTGCTATTTTTCGAATATCAAAGTTGTTTAGATAATCGCTTGCTGATGACACTTGTATTTATAGGAGATTATTTAAAAAATAGTTAAAAAACGGTAAAAAAAAAATTCCAACGGTAATTTTTTTGAATTCGAGATTAGAGTTTTTGAAAATGCCAGACTATAGGAGATTATTTAAAAAATAGTTAAAAAAAGGTAAAAAAAAAATATTCCAACGGTAATTTTTTTGAATTCGAGATTAGAGTTTTTGAAAATGGCAGACTATTGGTGTTTTAGGGAGTTTGGACAAAAAATGACAAAAAAAAAAAAAAAAGAAAAAAGAAAAAAAAAGCCCCTTGCAGCTAACAAGATTTTTAATGAGCGTCAGGGTTTTGGATCCCTAGCGAAGAAAAGTTGAGACACTGGAGACGTTTGGTGTAGATTCGCAGTTTTTGAGACTATATCCGCAAAAAAAAACACGGAACTGGGGGGCTAATGGTGTTTTTGACTCTTCCATAAATTTGGGAGGTTACATCAAGTTTCAGTTTTGGGCTTTAGTCCATTGGTAAGAGTTTTGGGCTTGGGTCAATAGACCCGGGTTCAAATCTCTTCCATGGCACTAAAGATCATTTGGTACCATCCCCCCACCGCAAATGCTCAGATTGACTGGTCAGCGAGGGGCCTATTGGAGAAAATGGCCAGGGTTCAAAGCCCACCTCCTGATAAGTACAGTCACTGGGACAGGTGCTCATTGCTTGGGGCCGGGTCCTTGGGGGAGGGTCCGGTTGGCATCCTTAGGATGCATGGGACCAGGGTGATCCCACCGATCTTCACCTTTTGGAGACATCAAGTTTCAGTTAGTTTGACTAGTCTCGTGAAGAACTTGGGAGTAGATACGAACAAATGAGAAGCAACTTTTAACCACTTGAACAAAACAACTACCTAGGATTAAAACTACGGTCTGTCCATAATTGGTTCGTTAGGACTGAAGACATTACCTATAGGGCTATAGATCCAAAAATTGGCTGTAGCCTGTAGAGATCCCCATGACATTATGAAGACCTCTTTTGAGTTCCATAAAAGTATTCAATGGTTCAAAGCTCAGTAGGTAAATATTTGTGGATGGCCAAGGAAGAGTATGAAACAGTCACAAGGATATCCCAGTTAGGCCGCGTAATTTGAATCAAAGACTCGCCCTCACCAGGCAAACTGAATAGAGAAAAACTCATCCGTTTTTAGTGATCATAAACATAAAGAACGTTATTATAGTCATCTAATATTCTAATATATTGGTCAATATATTGCAAATTGCAATGCCCTTGACCAAGAAGGTGATGATCTACTTAACCTGACCGAGAAGGTGATGATCATACTTACCCTGATACTTGTTGAGTTTCATCTCCTTAAACCCATCGCAAGCACGCAGAGACATCAAATCACATGTGTTGAAAACCTAATTCATATGAACAGAATATGTAATTACGGAGTATGACTACACTCATCATTTTCAACACTTACAATTATGCTATCCACATAACATTTTAAGTTTGACTACACCAAACGTGCAAATAATTGTGTACTTGATTCTGTATAATAAACAATGTTTTGGCTTGAGCATTGCAAATGAATGCAATGACTTGAAACACCAATGACATAATGACTAAAGAAATTATCAACAAATTATGTACCGCCATCAAGATGATCATGAAGCTGCCTTCGACTTGTAAACCTTAGCACATACGATATAAACCAACATGTTCAAGAAGCTAAGCCCAGCCAAAAGCCAAAAGAAGTAATCAAGATGACCTTCATTCAGATTATCCGGTATCCAACCAGGCTTCCCACCCCGAGCAGTTATATACGTCACCATTGACAAAATGAAAGAACTCAAGTAATTCCCCAGTGCAGTCGTTAGTAGTGAAAGTGCACTGCACAAACTACGCATAGCGTCAGGCGATTGGTCATAAAAGAACTCAAGCTGTCCGATGAAAAAGAACACTTCAGCAGCACCTAAAAATATATACTGAGGTGCTTGCCAGAAGATATTCATTGGTACTGAAACATCTTCGCTGATCAAATTAAGTGATTTTGCAATATCAAGCCGCTTTATTTCCACTAACGCTGCAGCCGCCATACAAAATATTGAAAGAAAAAGACCAATTCCCATTCTTTGGAGTTCAGAAAAACCCCTTCCTTGACCTGTGAATTTCCTTGCTACGGGTACTATGAGTCTGTCATAGACTGGTACCCAAAATATGACACTGATGACATCAAAAGTAGTGAGAGAAGCAGCGGGCAATGTGAATGAACCAATAGTGGTGTCCATCGCCATCCCTTGCTCCACAAACATTGTTGACATTTGTGCATAAACAGCAGAAAACACGATTCCTGTTGCCCATATAGGGAACATCCGTACCAAGATTTTGAGCTCTTCTACTTGTGTTACTGTGCATAGCCTCCACGAATTTGTGTAGTTTCCATCATCGTCTTCTGCAGACGACACCACAGCAGCTTTATCAAGGCACCTGAAAATGTGATTAACAATCAATTTGGGAATATAGGGGGTGTTTGGGCTTGCTATTTAAGTGTTTATCTGCTTATTTTATGCATATATATGTAAGCATGTGCTCCTTTTTAAGCAGGTAAGCAATTTAAAACACATCGGTAAATGACCAAGTCAGAAAATTACTTTAGCTCATCAGTATGCGCAATTTTCCGACTTCCCTTAATTGCTGAGAGTTCGTCTTTGGTTTCAAACAAGAGAGAGCTATCAATAGGAACTGAAAGATTCCTTTTATGAAACGCTGCAACCAAAACCTGGCACATTCTTGTAATAGGGCTTCCGCCAGGTTTCTGAAATCTATAAAGAGGGGTTCCTACAAAGAAACTAAATATAGCAACACCCATGAAAAATGCGGGAATCGCAAATCCTAATCCCCATCCTTTGTTTTCTTGAATCCAAACTATATAAGTACCCGAGATCAAAGCTCCGATATTGATTGAGAAATAAAACCAGTTAAAGAAAGATCCCTTTTTCACACTCTCCTTTGGATCCGTGTCATCAAACTGATCGGCTCCAAAAGATGAAACACATGGTTTGATTCCACCAGTTCCAAGTGCAATCAAATAAAGCCCAGTAAAGAAAAAAGCATATTGAGTAGGTGTAGCTGAAGGGCAAACAGTATCAACACATTCAACCGGCTTCAAAGAAGGGATTGATGCCGAGAGAGTCAATGTGGACATTCCCTGTGGAGAAAAACTATTTAAGTATTGTAAATGTTACTTTAAGGGTCCCAAAACTACTGTCCACTTTACTGTTTTCATGTCTCAAAATAGTCATTCTGCTAAATTTCAATTGTACTAATAATTATACTTTTTTTTATAAATGTGTTTATGTCTAGTAGACATTTATTCTATAATGAAGGGAGTAGGAGAAAATGAAAGAGAATGTGATGATTACGATAAAATAAATGAATGAGAACACAGCTATAGTCCAATATCGTCCCCAATACGCATCTGCCAAGACAGCACCGATAAGGGGAGTGAGGTAACAAGTTCCTTGCCATGTAGTCACGTTTGTAGCTGCAGCAGCGTTTCCTTGATGCAGTTTTTTGGTGAGGTAACTTACAAGATTAGTAGATATGCCATAATAGGCTAGCCGCTCACAACACTCGTTACCTGTATTTTACTCAGAACCTTTAGTATACAAATCATAAAATGACAGATATAGCATATATGTCACGATAGGATACCAAGTATAAAGGGGCATGCTCTCCAATTTCCGGTATTGCTTTTCAAAACGGGTTGTCCCTTGATATCGACTGACCCATCTCCTGTATACAGGCTTTTCTCATCCTACATACAAAAACAAACAATTAAAGCAAAACCGCACAATTTACCCCAGAAGTAATACTTATATGGCTTTCCAAAAAAAAAAAAGTAATATATATATGATCACTAATAGCATTATTATAGTTAGGTGTAATGAAACGTGTATGTTTGTATAAATGCTATTAAATAAACGAAGCATACTTAATGACACATACTCTGACTAGAGTACTAGACATTCTGTGGCAAAGGTTATGTCAGCTCTAGTGATAGTCAAGTATCTCTTAGCCACACTTGTTTATGAGAATATCCAATGCATTCTTCCCGTGTTTTAAAACATGTTTCAAGGTTGAAAATCTAAAAATTGCATATGATCCATAATCGGAGTTATGCAAGGGTTAAGGAAAACCATAATTGCAAAACAAGACCCACATACCATTCTTGATCGTCTTCTTAATAAATGCCTGTTAAAGTGTTCTCAGAACTGAATTTCTGCAACGAGTTTGATTGATCGCTTATCTTCTACCATGCATGCAATTAGGGGTGGACATGAGCCGAGCCGCTTGTGAAAATCTCAGGATCAGATTGGTAAAAAGCTCGAACGAGCCAAGCCTAAACGAGCTCAAGCCCGAGCTCGAGCCTAAGTTGCAGCTCATTTATTGATCGAGATCGAGCCCGAGCTTTACACACAAAGCTCGATTGGGCTCGCGAGGTAAACGATATTCTAAATATTAAACATATATAAATCGTTATGCATTTGTATTAAAGGCGAGCTTATTAACGAGCTCAATAACAAGCTTATTAACGAGCTCAAAATAGATATATTACGAGTCGAGCTTGAGCCAAGCTTTAATTTTTCATTGTCAAATCGTATAAATGAGCCGAGCCTGAGCCTGTATAATATGCCACGAGCCAAGCTCGAGCATAAAAAACAAGGCTCGAACTGAATCGAGCTCGAGCTTTATAAAACTTAAACGAACCAATCTCGGCTCTGACAGGCTCGGGCTCGACTCCGCTCGTTTACACACCCCATCATGTAGTTGATGTATTCAATTTTTAAAATTTCTATGAATCAGTGTTGTAAAAAGCCCGCCTAGGCGCTCCAGCCGCCTTGATTTTACACTAGGCGGCCAAAAAGCGGTCAACGACGGTCAACAGCGGTCAACACAGTTTTTTTTAATTTAAATTAGGTTTTTTCTTTCAATTGGTCGTACTCGTATCTTATTTTTAAATGATGTGTAAGAATGAACTTTGCGATGTAATTGTTGTAGATGAGAAAAATTACAAGATAAGATAAGAGACATGCGATGCTGGCTAGAAAAGAAAAAGAAAAACGAGTCTTTACTTTTAAAAAAAAATACTAATTAAACTAAGTTAGAGCCCTGGTTTGCATTTAAACCCAACATACTTTTTTTAGACGTACTTAGTTGTTTATGCGAACTAAATCGAAGTGAAGATTCTAATTAATAGAAGAGTCAAGGTTTGTAATAGGTTCACTTTTGCTATTACTATTTTATGTGTGTTTGCAACAGCATTAATAGAAGCCCTATTGCGATAACTAGAAATTGTTATCAACAACTAATTGTCAGAATCGGAAAGAAGTTGTTATCCTACAAAAGTGTTTATGCCTCAATGAAAATTGGGTTAATGCTGGAAATTCATTGTGCAAATACTTTGATATTGTTGATCCAAAGTTTCCACACGAACTCTAACTATTAAGCCAAAATTGACGAGGACGAGACTCACTCAAAGAAGAAGAGTGAGCCTCACCAAATTAGTTAGAGTTCGCGTAGAATATTTGCATCAGTTGTTTTAAAGTATCAGTAACCCAATTTCCATGAAGACGTAAACAGATTTGTAGGATAGCAACTTTTTCCCAAATCTGACAGTATTTTCAGTAAGGCATAAACACATTTGTAGGATAGCAACTTTTACCCAAATCTGACAATTGGTCGTCTAAATGATTTCAAGTATTGTTGTTTATACTGTTGTAAGTATTTTTTTTATTTTGTTCTTGGGAGGTCAATGGAGGTGGCAATTAGTGGCAACAACCGTATAAAAAAAAAAAAAAAAAGTGATAGCAAAGTAAACCCATCGAAAATCTTGATTCTTCTACTGATATGAATCTCCACTTGTATCTAGCTATGAGTAGGATATATTTCCTTAGAATAGTACAAAAAGATACTCACGTAGTTGACAAAAATCAAGAAAATTTAGATCATTGAATTTTCTTCACGATCTTTTTTCATAAATTAATTCATCAATTGCATACCTAGATGAATACCTAGTACAAGCAAGTATCAGTGATCCACCAACCGCGTTACATGAATTCAAGTGTGGATTTATTAAGAATACAACTAAGAACAGTGTTTGGGTCTTTCATTGCCATTACGATTTGCCCTATCCTTTATATTGTTTTGATATACTCCTTCGGCTGACATTTGTCAAATCCGTTCCATTTGTCCTTTGTTCAATATACTAGTTTGTATAAAAGATATTCACTCTGTCTAAATAGAATTGTGTCTAGTAAACCTCTGGTCCTATATCACATATGTGGTACAACTAGGAGTATTCAGGCCGAAGCCCACCCATACCTGGTCGATCCGATACCAAAAAAGGGGCTTATTGCTGTTCAGTTATGGATTATACATGTAGGTCCCACTATAACTGCTTATTTAGTCACATATTGGCCGAAATAGTCTGGATTATCCAAACACCCCAAAACTAGCAAATAAGCAGAAAAATTACGAAATCCTATAAAAGCACAATCTAGGATTCAAACCACCACCAAAGTGGCCTAGTGATAAGGCACTGATGTCCTAACAAGAGGTCACGGGAATACCCTGGTTAGGCCGCGTACATCTGAGTCAAAGACTCGCCCTCCTCGGGTTCCGTTAACCCTTAAACAAGCACATGTTCAGTTTAATCATATTTTAACAAAGAATAAGCAATTGTTAAACATAATAATCGATTAAACTCCAAAATCAAACAACTAAAAAGAATAATCAAACCCAATGCCCATAAATTCATTACCAACAAACATAAAACAAAAACTTAAATACAAGATCAAATTATATAATATTAACCTGATTAAGTGAAGCTTCTAACAGCGATACATCTTCTTCACCACTACCCATTAAGCAAAAAATTTAACTGGTGTATCTAAACAAGGGTGATTTAGAATCTGGGTTTGAATCTGATACAAAGAGTAAAATACGGTGAATAGATATTTGATGCGTGCAAACAACCTAGCAGTTTTTTCTTTAAGGGCAATTGCATATATACCCACAAAAACTTGCATATTTGCATATATACCCAAAATATGCTTAAAATGTATTGGACATCGTGCAATAAAAACTTGTATTATGGAAAAATATGCAAGTTTTTAAGTTTTAGTGGGTATATATGCAATTCCCCCTTTTCTTTATGTCACGTATAATAATGCTGTATTTATAAGTATAATATTAGAATTAGTGTGTTAATAAAGGCTTATCTTTTCTTATTACTTTTATGTTATTTTGGAGTATTTTTTTTTTTTTTTTTTTAAGAGAGGCGACATATATTGAGAACTCCGAAAACGGTAAAAAAAATACAATACAAAACTTCACACCTCGATTAAGCAAGATAATTAATCGTGATCTTTACTTCTTGGCATTTTTAGCTAGAGATTATAAATAGTTTTATAGATTGATTTTTAACTTCTTTGGCGTGATTTTTTTTAACGGTAATCTTTTCACACTCTATCTCATAATATTTCACGTATTTTTAACAAAATTAAAACTCGCATTTTTCAATCGGCACGCACACTCATATATTAATAGACGAAAGAAAGTTAACTGTTGATATGACTTATTACATTAAAGAAAACCGATAAATATAGTCTCGTGACCAAATTTAGCATACAATTATGTATTGTAAATATAACGAATCAACTAATATTTATATTCAGGTTATTACACATATTTTGTTTTAAACACACCATTGATGACTATATTTACTAGCTTAGTATACGTATTGAGTTTGAAAAAAGAGTTATCATGATAAATTAAAATGAGTTATGTTCGACGACTAGAGTTTTATTAATTATATATATATATATATATATATATATATATATATATATATATATATATATATATATATATATATATATATATATATATATATATATATATATATATATATATATATATATATATATATGGAAGAGATCCGGTAAGAAGAAAAGCTAAAATAAGAAGAATAAGAAGAATTTCTAGCCACACATTTCAAATAGGAGGGAGAAATTTAAGGGGAGATGCATATATTTTTGTAGATGCATCTGAAATGAGTGGTTGTGGTTTCTTCTTATCATTCTTATTTTAATTTTACTTCTTATTTGATCATATATATATATATATATATATATATATATATATATAGTTTTTCATTACAAAATCGACACGTGTGTTATTATACATGGTTAATTTTTTGGACAAAATTTAGATTAGTGTGACAAAATAAAAGTTGATTTTTATTTTTATTCGCCAATAAGAGGGCTTGATTTTAAAATTAAGCTCTTATATTAGTTAATAAAAAAAATAGATCGTGACAAAACATCTTCTCTTATATTATATAAAAGTTACAAAATAAATTATCATAGTCTACTCTTACCAAACTAAAATCGACACTATTTTTTCACTTTATAAAAATAGACATGGCGAGCAAATACATTTGCTCTCTAATCCAGTTTGCTCGCCACTTGTGTTTACCAAATATCAATTTTACATTTTTAAACTCAAACAATTCAAACGCTTTATCTTAGGCAGCAAATGGAAATGCAATAGAGAGAAAATAATTTTCTTGTCATTTATACAAGTCACGAGCAAAATAAAATGGAAATAGATGGCGAACAAATTAAAAAGCGAGCAAACTTGTCTAGCTAGCTATATCTTATTTGGTAACACAAGCTTCTAAAATCGCAATTGACGAAACAGTTTTCAAAATGTTCATTCTAAAATTTTTCACAAACATATATGTTTCGGGACATTTACTTGTAAAGGAAAAAAATCTATGGAACAAGATTATTTAATGAGAAAGAAAAGGAAAAAAGGAAGATGAGTTGTTAAAGATTCCACGTCTCAAGGGAATCTCGTGGTCCTCGTTGTGGGCCTCCAATAACTAACTTTGAATATAAAAGCGGAGGATATGGTGACAAGATTATACCTCTTCATCATCGTCACTTCAGCGCCATCTCAGCATAACAAACCTCTCTCTAACTACAACAAACCCCCCTCTCTCATAATAAACCTAAACCTCTGCATTTGAGGTCCACCGTTACCACTTTATTTAGTTTTATTCAATTTTCCAAATAAACTAAATTCATATCATTAAAAATAAAAATACAATACATAACACAATAATAATAAAAATAAACACGATACGTAAAAAAAACAACACGGGAAAAAAAACAACACATACTAATAATAAGAAACCTAAACATTTTACTAGTCATTTTTTATAAAAAAAATATAAATAACATTTTTTATAAAATTTTTTTTAAAAAAATAACAATTAAAACTTAACTAATAATTTTTTTTTCAACCAGTCCAAAAGTCACCAACTTAATCTTTATAAATACGTAGTATCACATACTCTGTATGTTAGGTCACCATATTTTAACACAAGCATCAATATGTTAGAAATATAGAAGAGAGGGGATCAGATGAACACTAAACACAACATACACGAGATGAATATGAAATGTTATGCGTAGGATATAATGAGAAGTGAACAACCAACTTCCAAATGGGAGTTTACAACATTATTTATAGGGAAGGGACTAGGGCAATACTACAAGTCCATTTCCTTCCTTATGGGCTTGGGCCAAGGCTTATGGGCTTTCTACATAAGCCTTGCCATTAATACTAACATAAAAGCCTAATTAAGCAACCTATTACATATTGATTACAAACACTTGAAATATAGTTTAGAAGTGATTCCAACAATCTCCCCCTAAGTGTTGGTAATTAATGACTTAAGTAATATTGAAACGTTGTGAGTGCTGATGTAATAGTTGCTTTGACGTCTTCTGACATTCTTCTTTCTTGTGAGAAGAAGTGTCTTGATTTCAACAATCTCCCCAGTGTGAGGATCTTGTTTTCTTTGAAGTTTTCAGCTTTGACGTCTTCATTAATCTTTGTTCTTTGTTCTGGTGTGGATATGGTGATGTTATGATGTGGTAATCTGCATCAGGTCCACTTTGTTACTACAGTGTCTCCACGTCTTTCTCCAACATGCTCACACTTCTTTTGACAGTGAATTTCAGATGTGAAGTAGTTCTCGAGTCTTTATAACTTTGTAGATTCTTTGATTTGAAGAAGAATCATTTTGACTTTGTGTTGCCTTTGATAGTGAGAAAACTTCTTTGATGATGTTGTTGATATGAGCATGTGGAGAATCTGCACGGTCTCTTCCTGCCGCGAGCATCCATCAGCAGCAGCATCTCAGGTACAGTCACGAACACCAATTGATCATTGTAATATTTTCAGAAAGAATTGATTACTACAATTGTTCTACTGATGAATGTCTTGATTCCATTCACTTTGGTCGGGCGAATCAGCCGTCCGAATCCCGTAAGGGACAGTTGGCATTACATTGAACAAGTTCAAGTAATGACCCACATATTCAGGACTCGATTCTTGAAAGGAATCTCCTTAGCGGGATTTCCAGCACTTACAAGTTCGAAGTTCGAGAGTGTTAATAGCATAATGTGAAAACACATCTCTAAATCTAGCAAAGGCTGTTCCTGAAACCAGATGCCCTCAAGAAGGCTAACACGATATACCGAAGTACATCTACGGTTCAGGTGAGTCGCTGAGGTACACCGAAGCATCACCTCACGACTGTAGACCGTTTGAGACACACTAAGCGTAACCCACAAGGAGTTACCGAAGTGACCTGCTGTCAGGGTTGTAAGATGTTGACCCTGGCAGGAGTTTCCATTCAATCACTGAGGATCACTGATGTGAACCTCTCATAAATGTTCTCGACAGATTGCTAAGATCTGTGAAGGACTCTAGAATGTATCACTTGCGTCCTTATTGTTGAACGACAAGTGATGAAATGTCGAGTGTTCCTAAGAAATCTTTTGATGAATCTCGTGGCTCTAGACTCAATAGTGCGCTTTGGTTTTCTTGAGCGGAGACTAGAGAGAGGGTCTCCTTCTTCAATACCAACAATCTCTAAGAGAGAGCCGATAGTTTGCGTAGGGTTCCCTGTGAGATTGAAACAAGCTTCTGTTGAGAGAAACTTGAGTGGCTAAGAAGGTTTAGTGCATGCGTCACTGGGTCCATGACGACTTTGATCTTCAATATCGGTGTCATCTAGTGACAACCAGAAGCATATGTATTGAACCCGGTGTCTACCCTAAGTTGAATAATCTGGAGGGCTATTTCTTTTCACCCTTTTCATTACGTTTATTTTTAATTCTTCAACTCATTCTTTCTCCAATTCTCATATTCTCCTTTTTATAATCCTACCTAAGGACTTCTAAATTCTAACTATTGGTGGTGTCCTTGGGTAGATCCCTCCAGCTCTGGCGGATCATAGGACGGTTATTGCTAACCTTAGTCACCTTATCATTCCATGACTAACCTATGTTGCCATAAAACTATTTTCACAAAAATTTCTCAAGATGTTTTATAAGTGAAAACATTTTGTAACACCTTGAGAGTTTTGCACTTACAGAAATACTCCCCCTCCACACGTGCTTAAGTATTTTGACAGAAATCTGCACGATGAGGGAAGAGCTCGCACTTTTGAATTGATCGACTCAAGATAGACAATTCCTCGCGAGACACGATTACATCACTGACTAGGTCAGCTTGAAGTTGTAAACACTCCTTGGTGAGGAGGTTTGACCCGTCAAAGTTCATGTCTACCAAGAGTTTCTCGAATGGTACGTTCTACTAAGACAAGTCCTTTGCGAGACATGTTTACATCGCTAGCGAACTAGTTTGAAATTATTACCCGTCCCGGACAAGTCTTTTCGAGTTACTAACATTTAAGAGCTCGTCAATTCATTGGTTAAGTCTTTTAGCACGAAGATTCAATCACAATTTTCACAACATATTTGTATCACACAATTTTTCTCCCCCTCAAAAATGGCATATAAATGTTGTTTTTGATGCAATTTTGATATTGAATATGTCCATTTTGAGTTTTGTGGGAAGATTTCCACGAAGAATCATTTGTGAACAAAGGTTTTAAGCAAGTACTCCCCCTCAATAAGTAATATTAACTTTTGAGGTTTTGAAATCATAAGGGGAAGTACTTGTTTTTTTGAGCAAAACTTTGAAAAATGAAAGTTTTGATAAGTTTTACTCAAAAGTAAGAAGCTTTCGCTCCTTTGATAGGATTGTGGCACTGAAGCGTACCACAGGGTCCTTTCATTACAAGTACGGGTTGTACACTATTATGTGTGCACAAGCCATTGTCAAACATAGATCAACACATCCAAATATTAATGAAAGAAAGTAATCAAGGAGTACCAGGCAGTCCGTCAATAACGCCAGGAGTTCTTTCTGGACGTTGATAGCCTGTTAGAGATATGCTCGGACGTCCACCCACGAAGCTCTCCAAAGTCCTTATCTGATCACGACGAAACAACCTTTCATCAATCCTTGTGATGATTTTCTTCGCATCCCTCTTTTGCCTCGAATTCCCCCTCTTCTTTGACCCTATGCCTTCATGAATCTCCTTCAACCTATATGCCATCCCATCCCGAACCTTCTTCAAAGTATGATCACAAAACTTGTGAATCATTACATGCCATGAAACAGTTACGGTGAAGTTCACTGTGGTAGACTACGCCAAACTTTGGTTTCGTGAGAATGGTGTACTGAGCCAGGTGGTTGATATCGGGAAGGTCTAGCTGTGGTTTGGTGAGACTAACACGTTGTTGGTATGATTCCACGGTAAGTTGAAGGTCTTCAACACGTTCCTGGATGATGATGCTTCTGATGAATATCAACAATGACTTGATGTACTGGAGCTGGATGTTGGTGGAGAAATCTCACATTCGACCTTGTACCTTAGCAAGATACATGTCTTCAATGTCATTGAGTGACAATCTCGGAAAATCCACTTCAGAAAAGTCATATTCCTGTTTGTCTTGGCGTTTGACAACGATTTTCTTCAGGAATGAGTAGTCCCACTTAGTAGACAGGCTGACATGCATTATAGCAACTATCCGTTGGTCACTGTACACTTCCTTTTTCGATTTGAGTACCTAACAGCTTCTGTAGTAGATTCTTCTTTGTTCAGGCCAATGATGAATCCCATACAGCGCATCGAGGTCATACTTTACCACATTATCAACAAACATATGTGTGGCTTCTTCCTTGATGGCCACATTGTTGGAGAAGATTGCCGCCGGGATAGGGAAGGTGAGTGAGGTAGCGTATTTCGTGCTAACTTCGCTACCGTGCTGAAGAAATTCCAGGTCATTGTTGAAGAAATATCGGTATGGAATCTTCGGTTGATCAGGTCGGCCAATGGTGGGTAGTGGCTAGGTCCAGTCGGTGTAGTAAGGAGCCTTGTCAGGTCTGGTGAAGTCTATGTTGGATTCAGGGTTGGGCCAATCAATATTGTTGGACATGTCTTGTGCTATGTTGTCGAGATAATATTCGACTTCAATGGAACTGTCAGATCTGAAGCCTCGTTCTTGATTCGCTTTAACTCTGATTTCGTCATCTTCTTCACTTTAAACTGTTCTTGGATGATCTTGACATGCTCCATAGTTCGACCATCTACCCGTTCTTCGCCTTCTGGTAATTGAGGGGTTGCATCAACAAGCTTGGAGAACCATTCGTATTCTTCAGTTTCATCTTCATCTAGCCATGATACAACTGAGGTTGACTTTTTCTTCTTTGGCTTCGAGGATGATGTTGGTTGCTTCGTTGATGTAGAAGAAGGAGGTTGTTGTTGGGGCTCAGGAATCTGTTCGTCGTCACCACCAGTGTATTCAAAATGATCGCCAATTTTTTCCGTTGGTGGTGGAGTCTCAGAGTCCTGAGGTTTATCTTTAGTAGGAGGACGTTGTGGAGATATTCTTGTGGTGGTGGTCCTTTGGGGTGGTGGAGGCATAGAAGAGGATTCGCCAACTTTCTTTGGACGTTTAGGCTCGGAATCCTTGTCAGCATCGTCATCATCTCTTGGTCGTTTCGCCCTTTCAGCTGACTCTTTGCATGACGTTTTGAGTTGATATTCCAGCAATGCCTCAAATAGTTTAGCTTCGTCAAAAGTGAATGTGCCGGATCGTTGAGACATTTGCAATACCAGCTTCGATATTAATTCATCATCGGAGACAACCGGAGGCGTGACTGTATTGATTTGCATAGCTACAGGAGTAGTTGACAATGTATGCTTGACCAATCGCATGAGATTAGGATAGAGTTGTCTGGCGAACATCTCTCTTGTCACTCCAGGGACGGTGTCGAGAAGAAACTTGTGAGTGTATTCTCTGATCGTCTTGTCCATTTCCCCTTGGATATCTCTATTAAGAAACTGTTGAATCTGTTCCCTTTCATCCGAAAACTCGTTCATCACGTCTTGAAGTAAATTAAGTCTGTCGGCCAGTTGATTAAATTTCTTGTTAACCACGTTTCGCTTCCGTACTTGCCTGATAGCCTTGACAATTTTGGTCTTTGCCCGTAATGCCCAAGTGTTGGTCGGTTTCTTGACTGATTTGGATGTGGATCTGGTGGTAGCATCTTTGGATGGTGGTGGTGATGAATAAGATAATGAGTCAGACGAATATGAGTCATGGGAAGGCTCTGGGTCATTTGGTGGCTCAGAAGTTTGTTCCGGGTTATGTTCAGGATTATCTAGAAGATAATCATCAGCTTCTTTTTCAGCTTTAGCCTGTTCTGCAGCTTTTACCCTGGCCTCTTCTGCTTTAGCTCGAGCTTCATCTTTAGCTTTTTCTTTAGCAGCTTCCTCAAAATCTTTGTCTATGATCCTCTCATCCTGTTCCTGTACTTCTTCTTCCTCAAAGGTAAACAGAACCTCATAAGATTGCTGCTGTTGCTCGGTGGATTTCTTAGCGGTGGCACCAATTCGCTTATCGGGTTGATTAACCGCATCACGAATTGGTATGGTGTTGGATTGATGTACTCTAACCAAACTAACTTTAATAGCTTGTTAAAGTTTAATAACCTCGGATAAATCCTAAGTTATTAACAGAGAAACACTGAGCAAACTCTATTAAGTATGCGGAATTTACTTAACAAAGCTAAGAAGAATAACTTTAACTATAAACGATTTTATTAATAACTCTAACTCTGCTTATTATGCAGATCTTTAACAACTCTAATAATATCGAACTTCTCTCTAAAACTCTAATAAAATCACGTACATCTTATGCCAATCTAGGGGTCCTTTTATAGGCTCAAGGATACCCTAGTCGGTTTACAATATGTATCCTTGTACGTCAAGTAATCTAACATAGAATATTCTAGAATTACAAGACTTTCTATAAACGAATAATACAGTTCTTTGATCTTGCAGTACTTTGACTTCGTATGCAGTACTTTGACTTTATCATTAAGCAGTACATTGACTCTTTGACTTTTCTAGTACTTTATAGTTTACAGTACTTTATCTTTCTGTAACACTCTGTCAATCTTCAGCACTTTCATATCCCAACAATCCTCCCCTAACTTGAATTCTACTTGATTGACTTCAAGTTCCTTTGTAAATTTATCTTTATCAGCTTCATCTTTGAGAACAGATTGTATCTTTGTCTTTGGATTGTATCTTTGTAGTTTCTGTGCATAGTCAAAGTATCTTTAGAAATATTCTTTTACAGCATCATCCAGCAATCTCCATCTTTTCAGCAACACAGCAACATATGACAATTTGTACATTAATTCAGTTTAAGTTGCAAACTATTCTCATCACTTCCAGGTGTTAACTCCTGTGAGAGGTGAATCATTGAAAATTTAATGGATTTAGATTTCTTTACCAAAGCCATTAACTCTGGAGTAGCCAAATGTTTTGGTGTGTAAGACCATGGTACACTGATAACCATATGATTTTTAGCAAATCATCAGCTATCAACAGATTTGATTTGTCTTTACCAAAAGCTGTACCCTTCTGGACTAGTTAGTTCTTTCATCATGGTGAACTAATTACCATATAATGGTTTTTCCACAGCCTTTACCACAAGCCATTTTCTTGTGGGCTAGCCAACTCTTCACATTACTGATATGGTGAGTTGATTACCATCCAACGTATTAGCAAGTTGTCAACTAAAAACGGATTTGATATATCTTTACCAGAGCCGTTTGCTCATGGATTAGTCAATCCTTTTGTAACCATGGTGGATTGATAACCTATTGATATTATCATCTCAAAACCATTTATTCAACCTTTGTTTCAAAATATTTATTACTTAACAAAAGTTTTATTCTAAAATCACTTAACTGGTTAAAAGCTGTAAGCAGTACTTTGATTAAAGTACTGTTTGATCAACAGTACTTTGAATAAAGTACTGATTTATCAAAAATAATTTATTCAATTAAGTCTTATACCAGTTATTCATTATCTTTTGCAATAGTAGTCCAGTTGATAAACAAATTGATGACCATACAAGCAATTTCATTATCCTCTTCAACCTCCATTGCATGCTCTAGCATCCTCCTCATTAGATCGACTGTAAGAGGATATCTTCCATCAGCAAACATGTAAATCATTGTACCATTTTCCAGCTCTAGAACATGAACTCCAGATTCTTCAAAAAATCTCCAACAAACAATTTCCCAGCTCTCTTGATTCTTCCAAATTTCATCACTACTCTGTTCATCAGTTTCCCATGCAGTTGTGAGATCTCCAAGTAAGACCAAACCAATTCCTTCTGATGGATGATGTTCAAAATATTCTTTCACCACATGATATAAATAGAATAGATCCACTCTATCTATGATATGCAATAAATCCCATAGTCTGTTGAACACTCTGAAGCTTTCATCTTCTCTATGAAACATCAAATAGCTTCCTTCTTTAGATTCCACAACTTCAAAAGTAGTAATCTGAGATCTGTTCATCTTCATGTCAGCATCTTCTCTGGATATTCAAAATCTACTATTCTGAGATAATTTCTTAATTCATCCTTAGTTTCAGATCTTAACTCAACTTTTTCTTTCTTTGAAAACTGTTTATCTTCAACTTCAGTTTTCCTTTTTCTTTTCAAACTTTTCTTTCTTTCTGCTTCAGTCCAAGTAGCTTCATCTTTATAATCTTTGATACTTGCAACATCCTTCTTATAAGCTTCTGTCTCGGCATCATATAATCTTTTCATATCAACATACTTCAACTTCTGCAATCCTTTATATCCTCGACTTTTCAAATAAGCCATCATTACATTCCTTTCTTTAGCAAGATTTGGTTTTCTAGGCATAAAAGAAACAGGAACAGGTGACTCTAATAGTTCACTAGCTTCAGCATTCAATTCCTCATCCAACTTCTTAGCTGCTTCTCTATTCTGAGCTTCTTCAGCTTCCTTATCTTCTCTATCTTTAGCATTTAATTCTTCTTGAATCTTTCTAGCTGCTTGTTCATTCAAAGCATCTTGAGCAACTCTTAACTGTGCTAAAGTTGGTTTCTTCTTCTTTACTTCTACCAAAACACCTTTTCCTTTTCCTTAAGATCAATAAGCAGAGTTAGAGTTATTAATAAAATCGTTTATAGTTAAAGTTATTCTTCTTAGCTTTGTTAAGTAAATTCCGCATACTTAATAGAGTTTGCTCAGTGTTTCTCTGTTAATAACTTAGGATTTATCCGAGGTTATTAAACTTTAACAAGCTATTAAAGTTAGTTTGGTTAGAGTACATCAATCCAACACCATACCAATTCGTGATGCGGTTAATCAACCCGATAAGCGAATTGGTGCCAGTAAGATAATCAATAATCTCATGAAAAGCCTCATTATCTTCAGTCTTGTCTAAATTCGCCACCATATTGTGCTTTGAAACAGTAGGACGATTCGCCATGGTTGAGTATGTAAGCACAATTAAAGATATAATCGAATAATAAAGAGATGGTGAGAGAAATATGGAAAATATATGATAATATCAAGATGAGAGGGAAAATCGGAGAGTAGTTATTTATAGGTGAGATTTGAAAAATCACAGCCCATAATAACAAAGTTACCGTTAGTGGAATTACCCCTCAATATTACCGTTGGAACAGTACTTCAATAAGACAAACAGTACTTTCCACGTGTGCAGTACTTTCCCAAGAAATACTTTCCAAGCAGTACTTTCATAAAAAATAGTACTTTTCCAAATTCCTCTGTATAAGCTAAGTATACAGAAATATCCTCCCCTCAAACAATGCACAGGACTATACTAATACTAATAGTCCTCCCCTTAAATGTAGCTCAGTAGTTAATCATGCCAATGCTTACCACCAAGTGATTTAACCTTGAAACATCAAAGCCTTTGGTGAGTAAGTCAGCTACATTATCATTCGTGTGAACCTTGACCACATTAATGAGTCTGTGCTCATAGCAATCTCTGAAAAAGTGATGCCTAATCTGAATGTGCTTAGTCTTGGAATGGTAGACTGGATTCTTCACAATACAGATAGTACTCTCATTATCAATATTGATAGGAGTATTCTTAAAGTTGAACCCATAATCCAAGAGTTGATTCTGCATCCACAGAACTTGTCCACAACAACTTGCAGCAGCTACATATTCAGCTTCAGTAGATGATGTTGCTGCAATTGTTTATTTTTTACACTACCATGAAACTAATCTTCTTCCAAGATATTGGCATCCACCTGTTGTTGATCTTCGGTCATAATTATCACCTGCATAATCACTATCTGAAAAAGCCTCCAAGTGAAAAGGTGAATCCCTGGGATACCACAACCCTAACTTAGGTTGTTGTTTCAAATAACAGAAAATTCTCTTCACTGCATTCATATGAGAAATCTTTGGTGAGACTTGATATCTTGCACATAAACAAACTGCAAACATGATATCAGGCCTAGATGCAGTGAGATACATAAGACAGCCAATCATTGATCTATATAACTTGACTTCAACTGGGTGTCCATCTTCATCCTTGCCTAATGAGTTAATTGATTTAATAGGTATAGTGACAGACTTCATGTCATCAAAATTAAACTTCTTAAGTATGTCAGATACATACTTGTCTTGACTTATGAAAATGCCTTCCTTGGACTGCTTAACTTGAAGTCCCAAAAAGAAATTTAACTCACCCATTGAACTCATTTGAAATTCTTTCTGCATCAGCTGCTCAAACTCCTTAACCATAGACTGGTTGGTAGCTCCAAAGATGATATCATCAACATATACTTGAACTAACATGATATCCTTCTTGTCTCTCTTGATAAACAAAGTCTTGTCTATAGCTCCCCTTCTGTAACCATGTTGTAATAAGAATGTGGAGAGCCTTTCATACCAAGCTCTAGGAGCCTGATGAAGGCCATAAAGAGCCTTAACCACCTTGTAGACTTTGTTAGGATGTTTAGGATGTTCAAAACCAGGAGGTTGTTTGACATACACTTCCTCTGTAATAGTACCATATAAAAAGGCACTCTTGACATCCATCTAGTAAACCTGAAATCCCATATATGAAGCAAAAGCAAGAAATATTCTAATAGCTTCAATCCTTGCTATAGGAGCAAATACTTCATCATAATCTACTCTTTCTTCTTGTCTGTATCCCTGAGCTACTAACCTAGCCTTGTTCTTGATGACATTACCTCTTTCATCTCTCTTGACTCTGAAAACCCATCTGGTTCCAATAACTTTCTTCCCATCTGGAAGATCACATAATACCCAAACTTCTTGAAGTTTGAATTGTAGCAGTTCTTCTTGCATAGCTTCAACCCAACTTTCTTTTGTCAATGCTTGAGCAATATTCTTGGGTTCCTCTTGAGAAATAAAACAAGTAAACATACATGTTTGATGGTCCTTATGATTCAGCCTGTTCTGTTTGTAGACAAAGCTAAGTAAAGCATTATGAGGTTTAGTAAAAGTCTTAGCTTTGTGTCTTGTCATCACTCCAGAAGTAGAAGGACCAATGATTTGATCAGTAGGATGATTCTTATGAATCCTTAAGATTGGAGACTGTGGAACTCCATACACATCATCCAAGTTAGTTAAATCAGCATCTTCATTGGAATATGAGAAAATACCGTCATCTGCAAAATCATCATCAGTTTCCTCTAATCCAGGCATGGTAGGATCATCCAAATCATCTAAAGTACTGTCAACTGGTGCAGCAGTACTTTGGTCGAAAGTACTGTCCAAAGTACTGTAAGAGTATTCTTCAGTATTAGTCCTTTTCTTTGATGCTTCATAAGCTCTTCTTTGTTCATCAGAATAAGAATGTGCCATGACATCTTGTAAAAGCATCTGATTAAGTGTTTCTTGAATATCTTGATCTTCAGCAGATAGTGAAGTTTTTGGTCTATCAGTACTTTGCGCTGGGGCATCAGTACTTTGCTTTGGAACTTCAGTACTTTGCTTTGTATCATCAGGAACAACATCATGTCTAATATAAACTCCATGAACAACATACTGTGAGTCTTCTACATCATGTACATGTTGATTTTCTTCTCTAACAGGTACATAGTTCATAGAAGGAGTTAAAACCTCAAGATCAAACATCCAATCAGGACCTTTACCCTTCTGATTGTCTTGATCTTCTATAAACTCAACATGAAGACAATCTTGAATCTTCTTAGTGACTCTGTTGTATACTCTAAATCCCTTACTGTTGGTACAATAACCCAATAAATATCCTTCTTCTGACTTGCCATCAAACTTTCCCAAATTATCAATTGTGTTTAAAATAGTGAGAGGGCATCCAAAAGGCTTCATAAAACGAATGTTGGGTTTGTTACCCATCAGCAACTCATAAGGTGTCTTCATCTGTGGTTTTGTGACTGATACTCTGTTGAGTACATAGCAAGCAGTACTTACAGCTTCAGCCCAGAATTGAATAGGTAGTTGTGAATCTGCAAGCATAGTTCTGGCTGCTTCAATCAAAGTCCTATTCTTCCTTTCTGCAACATCATTCTGCTGTGGTGTTCTTGCAATACTGAACTCCCTCTTGATTCCTTTGTTAGCACAAAATTCATCCATAAGCTTGTTCTTGAATTCAGCTCCATTGTCACATCTAATACATCTGACCTTGAGTCTCAATTGGTTTTCCAGTGCTATTATTAATGTCTGAATAGCATCAAAAGTATCATCTTTAAATCCCAAGAAAAATACCCAACTGAATCTACTGCAATCATCTGTAACAACTAAGCATAACTTTTTCTTGTTTAAACTTGCCACAGAGACAGGACCAAACAGATCCATATGTAATAACTCCAAAGGTTCTCTAATTGTCCTCTCCTCAAGCTTCTTGCATGAAGCTTTGTGTTGTTTACCCTTCTTACACGCCAAACAGGAGTGTTCATTCTTGTAAGTCTTTGAAGGTAAACCCCTAACTAAATTGCCTTTGACCAGTTTGTTGATATTCTTGAAATTTACATGGCCCAATCTTCTATGCCACTGATGTGCTTCTTCAGTTGTTGCTTTTGCCACTAAATAGGTGGCTCTTCCATAAGAGTTAAGACTCTTCATGTCCAGACTATACACATCATTGGTTCTTGGTACTCTGAGTATTACCAAGTTATCATCAACAGGTTCGAATTCAGAAGAAAGGATGAGACATTCTGTGTCAGTGAATAACACAAGATGCTTTTTGTCACAGATTTGAGAAACTGACAATAAGTTGAACTTCAGCTCCTTCACATATCTAACATTCTCAAAATCTATACGCCCTGCTTTGATAGTTCCTTTCCCTGTAATTCTTCCTCCATTGGGATCATTCCCAAATGCAACTCTTCCTCCACTAAAAGATCTAAAATCTGACAGAATATCCTTGTCTCCTGTCATACTTCCAGAGCAACCACTATCTACAATCAAATGATCTTTAAGCTCCTCTTCTGGGTTGCCCTGCACAAAGATTTAGAGAGTTAGTCTCTTTTAGGAACCCAAGCCATTACTGACTTGTGTTCCCCTTGTGGAGTTACAAACTCAAATTCTTTGAGTATGTAATTTCCACTGTTTTTCAAAACATGATCCAGGATTATCTTTTGATTTTTAGCATGTGGATTTTCAAAAATTTCTGGATTTTCAACAGAACTCTCTTTTGCAAAATCATTCTCTTTTTCTTGTATTATGAAAACATCTGATTCACTTTTTGTTGAAAGTACAGTTTGTCCCTCAGCAGTACTTTCTCTCTTAACCCATTCTGTTTTAACACTTGGTTCCTGTGATCTAGATCCCCTATGTGAATTGTAGTACCTTCTAGGTTGATAGTAATGAGATCTCCTAGGATTTCTATGCCAAGTGGTATTCGCAGTACCTTGGTTTGACTGAGTAGTACTTTGAGAAGGTACTGCTGGTGAAGGTACTGGTGGTTTAGAAAAAGGTCTCCTCTGGTGGGGGTACCTATGATCTGGTGAGAAATTGCTGTGATTGACCCTATTAGAATTATTCCAAACTGGTTTGTTCTCTCTAGGTTTCTGGTTGGCAGACCTATTCTTTGAAAATTTCCTAAGGTATTCTGAATGATGTTCACAATCCTGGATTAAATGATTAGGACTAAAACACACAAAACACAGTTTTTCACCCATACTCCCAATATGACTTCTTCTATGTCTATGACCAAAACTATTTTGCCTTCTAGGTGAATGATTAATTCTGTTTTGACCAAAATTATCCAAAAAAGGTTTAGCAGTACTATTTTGAAAAGGTTTTCCTGAAGGTACTGCTTGTGGAGCAGTACTTTGAGTAGTAGGTACTGCTTGACTTTGAAAATTTGTTTCAACAGATTCTTTTGGGGATTCAGACCTAGATTGACCAATAAGCTTCTTCCTAAACTCTAGACTGTCTACACCAAAATGTGAAACATCAGGTCTTATGGGTTGATGACTACCAACTGGATGTGGAACAACATGATAACCTCTGTCTTTCTTATACTCAGGAGGTGATTCACTAATTGAACCCTCGTTACTATCTGTGTCTACATAATTATTGAGTTCATCATCACTAGTGGTGATATCCTCAAAATCACCTTCATCCTTATCACTAGATGTGTTTTCCTCTATGTTATCAAAGTCCATACCAAAACCTAATCCAGTTCTAATGTATGCTCTCCTCTGTTTTTGAACATAAGTAACTTGTGACAGACCCGATTCTTTCCAGGCATCAAACTTTGCTAACAAATCATCTCTCTCCTTAGTGAGTTTCTCAATTTCAGCAATTTTACAGTTTAGTTTCCATTCACTAAGTTTTAACTGGTAATCCTGTTGTTCATATTTTTCAGCCCAAGCCATTTCATTATTTTCATGAGTTATAATTTTGGCTTCCATTGACTCTAAGGTTATTTGATAACCTGCTACCTCAGACCTAGCCTTAACACAATTATCTCTTTCAAACACATAATTATCTAGTAGTTTTTGATAGAAATCATGACAATTTGAGCATACCTCAGAGATAGGGGTTGAACTTGGTGAAGTAGCTACCATTGCAAGTAGGACAGGATCATCTTCACACTCCAAGCTCCAGTCAAATCCTCCATACCCATCTCCAGATTCCAAAGTAGCATAATCAACTTCCTCATAAAAAATAGTGCTCCAGTCCAACTCTTCCACTGAATCTTCAACTAATTCTTCCACTGCTACCATACAATAAGTCACTGGTTCATCATCAAACTCTTCACTCCAGTCAACTTCTGACAAATTCTCTTGAGCTACCAAAGCCTTTGTTTCAGTAATGGGGATTTCTTTTAGCTCCAGCTTTGGTTTCTCAGTCATCCTGTTTGCTTGATACTTAGCAAACCTACATTCCCTTGCAAAGTTTCCAGTCTTTTGACAATTGAAGCATTCAATTTTGGATTTGTCAAAAGTTATCCCCTGTTTTGGTTTGAAATCAATGCTCTTTCCAGTTTTCTTCATATACTTCTTGATCCTTGTAGTGATCAAAGCAACTTGCCACCTGATATCAATCTCTTCTAAAGCATCCTCATCAATCTGGGAGAGATATTCTTCATAAACTACAGGTAAAGAAGCTTGTTGTGCAAAGAAAGAACACACAACTTCATCTGAATGCATAGTAGTAGGTGGTGGGGTTTGCTGAGCATAGGTGGGAGAAGTATACGAGACAGTACTTTAAGGCACAGTACTTTGAGTTGGAGAAGCAGTACTTTTAGTAGAAATACTGCCCCTCTTTTCAGATGATAGAAAAGCAATACTGTGAGACTTAGAACTTGGTTGACCATTCATCTCATGCTCATATACCTTTAGATGATTGTAGAGATCATCAAAGTCCATAACATCCAAGCCTGGTTGTCCTCTGATCATAGTAGCAATCACATGCCATGTGGATGGCAAACTCCTTAGAAACTTCAGATTAACATCTTCAACTGAAACTTCTTCCTTGTATAACTCTAACATATTGAGGAGATTTTGAAACCTATCATATGCTGCATCAAGACTCTCTCTTTCACCTACAGTGAAAGTTTCAAACTGTTGCTTCAGCAGATTTCTGTGCATCTTCTTAGAAGCTTCATTCCCTCCAAATCTGGTCTTAAGAGCAGCCCATAGCTGCTTGGCATCTTTAGCATCATGAAACTTGAGAAGATGACCATCTGGAATGGCAGAAAAGAGAATATTTAGAGCCTTCTCTTGATTCCTTAACGTTGCTGCTGGTAAGACTGGTTTGGGTGCTTTAGGTTGTCCAGGAACCTCTATAGGATCTGGAACTACTTCATTGCCATTGACAATTACATTCCATAGAGCATGGTCTGTAATGGCAATGTACTGCCTCATCTTCATACACCATAAGTCATATTCGCCCTTCTTGATTACAGGGATCCTCATTGAGGTGATGGAAGGTGGTGGAACAGAATCAGTCGACATCTTTAGGTTCTGTTGTAGGTTTTAGGGTTTCTTCTTAGTCAGAGTTTAGCTCTGATACTACTTGTTGGATCGATGTACTCTAACCAAACTAACTTTAATAGCTTGTTAAAGTTTAATAACCTCGGATAAATCCTAAGTTATTAACAGAGAAACACTGAGCAAACTCTATTAAGTATGCGGAATTTAGAATAACTTTAACTATAAACGATTTTATTAATAACTCTAACTCTGCTTATTATGCAGATCTTTAACAACTCTAATAATATCGAACTTCTCTCTAAAACTCTAATAAAATCACGTACATCTTATGCCAATCTAGGGGTCCTTTTATAGGCTCAAGGATACCATAGTCGGTTTACAATATGTATCCTTGTACGTCAAGTAATCTAACATAGAATATTCTAGAATTACAAGACTTTCTATAAACGAATAATACAGTTCTTTGATCTTGCAGTACTTTGACTTCGTATGCAGTACTTTGACTTTATCATTAAGCAGTACTTTGACTCTTTGACTTTTCCAGTACTTTATAGTTTACAGTACTTTATCTTTCTGTAACACTCTGTCAATCTTCAGCACTTTCATATACCAACATATGGTAAGTGCACCACCACTGGAACCTCCAGGGCCACGAGTTTGTTGAAGATTAAATTCCTTAGCAACATGTTGTTGCCTGAGATGCTTCAGTTTTTTGCGGTATTCTTTGTCCTCATCCATTGGTTCTTCATCTGAACTCTCTTCTTCTTCCTGCTCTTCCACTAGAGTTTTACCCTTGTCAGTTTTGGGACTAGATGGTTTTTCAACTGTTGTCGTATCATCTGTAACAGACTCCGAATAGTGAACCTCCTCGTCCGTCTCAGTATCCTCGGAGTCTTTCGTCCTGTAGTTTAAGTGCCGATTGAGGATTAGGGGTGGCACCCTTTGTTGGAACATTTCTTTTTCAGGAAGGATTCCTCTTTGGATACTTTAGGGCACTTCCAGTGCTTGCAACACTTCCAGTACTACCTCTCCTGGTCTTCCTAACAGGGATGGCTGAAGACTTTTCATCCATGAAGCCGACTTTTCCTAGGACCACTGCTTCTTGATATCATGAATACGATTGAAGTGTTTTGATGTCCTCAGTGATAAGGCTGTCAGTCAGAACTACACCTTGTTTCTTTGTTGTTGAGTCTTTGAATCTGACAACATTTAGAGTGGGTTCAAACAACGCAGAATGATGGTTGGGGTCATCAAGTCTCAAGGGAATGTCTTGATTATTCCCGAGTATCCTTTGGATCAATAACTTAGTGTATCTGATGTAGGAGATCTTGGTGCCAGGCTTTTTGAGGTATGTCATCATTTCTTCCCAAATCAGACTTGCGAAGTCAATATGCATCTTGTTGACCATGCCCCAGAAGACTTGTAGTTCCATTAGCTTTGGATGCTCATAACCGTTGTCTCTGCCAGAAACTGACTTGGCGATCATGATGTATAGAGTTCTCCACGGCTGAGGGATGTTCTTTAAATCGACTGAAGAGTGTTTGGTGATGATTCCTGTAGCTTCATCATAGCCAATATCGACCATGAATTGTAGAGTAGCCTCTTCAGTTAGAGTGGCAACATATTCAGTAGGCTGGATGGCAGGGAGCAAGAGAATTTCTCTTAAATCCGCAATAGTGACGGTGACTTGTTTATTGTTGAGTGTCACTGTAACAGCCTCTTGACCATCAATTTTACACATTGTATGCTAGAACTGATGAATATATGTATTAATGGTACAGTTGCTGTGTTGGTGAGCATGTTGTTGTAAGGATGAGTCTTCAGAATATCCACAGCAATACAACATGAAGACTCGGAGCAAGTGAAGTTATCAAAGTCCACCCTGAGGTTGTTCTTTCTAATCTTCATTTTATAACCAGTAGGGAAAATGTCTTCTATTGTGATCTCGTTTGGTGCGTTAACGTTTTCCATTGTGATGTCCATATCGTGATCTGAAAAATATTTAGCCAAAAGAACCAACATATCGAAAGACATTACGTTAGTCAAAAGTTGATTTTATTGTCCAATTATTGAATATGTAATGTTAATGAATGTTACAAGTCCAATGTCACTTGTTGTCCAATAGTCCAAAGTAGTCGTGATAAGTTACGTGAGTATATTAATTTGGAATTTTAAAGTCCAAATTTTCACTCATTCACACAACATTTTAACCATTATAGCTTATTAGTGACATTTTGGTCTTGTGACGTTATGAGTAACTTATTTACAAGTAAGTACGCGTAACATTTCATTGGTAAAGTTAAAATTGTGGCTTATGCGTAAGAATGTAGGCTTATGCATAAACATTGTGTAACCATACGCGTAGGCCTAAGCTTATGCGTAGGAGGCCCTCTTATGCGTAAGAAGTCTTACGCGTAGGAAAAGCCTCTTGGCATAAGGTTTACGCGTAAGTGTATGTGGGAGCTTATGCGTAAGGTTTACTCGTAAGAGTGAACCTTATGCGTAAGGTTTACTCGTAAGAGTGAACCTTATGCGTAAGACTCAAGTTTACGCATATCCTTCACAGGATACGCGTAGTCCCCATGTAGAACCTTAGGCGTAAGAGTTATGCGTAAGATCTCTCTTACGTGTAACCTTATACGCGTAAGGTAATCCTTATGCGTAGAATTCCAATTTAACCTTGATTATGATTTTGCACGCGTAAAACCTGAAATAAATTCATCATAACATTTCCATTAACATTTTATTCAACCTCTATCAAGATCACAAGTTATCACAGTTTATGATGGTTACGCGTAAAGTTTGCTTATGCGTAAACTTAAACCCTAGGGATTCAAATTATACGCGTAAACAATTCAACCATAGGAATCCAACCAAACTAATTCTGGGACAACATAGAAGCTATGTGAGATGTTCCAAAAAGTTTTAACATCTAGCACCTCAAGAATCAAAGATACCCCCCTAAAGCTTAATCTAGAACAATTAAAGTTTCTGGTATGATTCAAGGTATGTTTTAGTTAATTAAACATGTAACAATCAACATATAAGCAACCGATTATCCAGAAACATTCACAATAGAAAATACCCAATTATCAGCGTGTTCGAGGTAAAAGGAACTTCCTTTTTGTCAAGCAAGTATTTCAACACCCTAGGTAGTGAACCTAATCGTTGTAGTGTAGTACTAAGGTAAGCCACGGGAATTGATATCGTTCTCTAGGGGAATAGGAATGCTAGTGAGAAGTTACTACGCTAAGGTTGGGGTTGAGGAAGATTATTTTTTTAATCTTTTTTTATGTTTTTTAGAAAAATGGAAATTACGAATCTCGAGGTATTGGATTTGGGGTTGGTATTTCTACCGATTACTCTATTTATCTAATTATCTAAGCTAGGGTTGTTAGGTCACTAGTTTTACAACACAAGCTTAATAGAAAGAGATAAAGGCGATTGAACAATAAACCAAACACACACACACGATATACTAAGACGGTTACGCGTAGAGCATGAGTGAAAGGAATAAATTGAACAACCAACCCTCAAGTGAGGGTTATACAAGACTATTTATAGGCAAGGAGCTAGGGCAACACTCCCACTCATTCCCTTTTCCTTATTGGACATGGGCCTAAGCTTATGGGCCTTCTACATAAGCTAGACCTTAAACAAACATAAAGGCCATAATAAGCTACCTATTACATATGAGTAACTAACACTTGAATTAAGGTTTAGGAGTGATTCCAACAATCCCCCCCTCAAGTGTTGGTGATGAAAAACGATGAAGGCGTTGATGTAATAGTAGCTTTGACGTCTTTTGACATTCTTCTTTCTTGTGAGAAGAAATGCCTTGATTTAAACAATCTCCTCAGTGTAGAGAGATAGTTTTCTTTGAACAGTTATGCTTTGACATCATCTTTAACTTTGTTCTTTGATCATTGTTCTTTGTGATGAAAGTGATAGTATGTTGTTGTCTGCATCAAGTCTGCCTCAGGTCTGCTTCGCTGCTACAGTGTCTCCAAGTCATTCTTCAACATGCTCACACGCTCTTTGACGTTGGAATTCAGTACTGATGAAGTTCTTTAAGTCTTTTAACTTTGTAGATTCTTTGATTTGACAAAGAATCATTCTGACTGTTGTGTTGCTTTTGGATAGAACTTCCATTAGTGATGATGTTGGCGTGAGCATGAGAAGAATCTGCACGATCATCCCGCTCCGGAGCTTCCATAAGAAGAAAACATTTAAAACGGTTAGTAATAAGCAGATTCTGGCACTTACAAGTTTGAACTTCGAGAGTGTTAACAGCATAGTGTGAAAACACAACTCTAATTCTCACAAAAGCCGTTCCTGAACTGGAGTCCCACAAGTGAGATAACGCGATGTACCGAAGTACACCTACAGTTCAGATGAGTCGCTGAGGTACACCGAAGCATCACCTCACGACTGTAGACCGTTTGAGACACACTAAGCGTAATACACGGGGAGTTACCGAAGTGACCTGCTGTCAGGGCTGTTTGATGTTGACCCTGGCAGGAGTTTCCATTCAATCATTGAGGATCACAGTTGTGAACCTCTCATAAATGTTCTCGATAGATTGCTAAGATCTGTGAAGGACTCGATAACGTACCACTGATGTTCTTATTGTTGAACATCGAGTGATGAAATGTCAAGTGTACCTAAGAGATCTTTTGATGAATCTCGTGGCTCTAGACTCAATAGTGCGTTTTGGTTTTCCTGAGCGGAGACTAGGGAGAGGGTCTCCTTCTTCAATACCAGCGATCTCTAAGAGAAAGCCAATAGTTTACGTAGGGTTCCCTGTGAGAATGAAACAAGCTTCCGTAGAGAGAAACTTGAGTGGCTAAGAAGGTTTAGTGCATGCGTCACTGGGTCCATGACGACTTTTAATCTTCAATACCGGCATCACTAAGTGACAACCAACAGCATATGAATTGAACCCGGTGTCTGCCTTAAGTTGAATAATTTGGAGGGCTATTTCTTTTCACCCTTTTCATTGCATTTCTTTTTAATTCTTCAACTCCTTCTTTCTCCGATTCTCATTTTCTCCTTTTTATAATCATACCTAAGGACTTCTAAGTACAAACTATTTGTGATGTCCTTGGGTAGATCCCTCCGGCTCTGGCGGATCATAGGACGGTTATTCCTAACCTTAATCTCCTTATAACTCCATTGCCATAAAACCATTTTTCATGAAAATCTCTCAAAGTGTTTGTGAATGAAAAACATGTTTGAACACTTCAAGAGTTTTAGATTTTCAGAAATACTCCCCCTCCACATGTGCTTAAGAGTTTTTACAGAAATCTGCACAGTGAGAAAGGAGCGCGCACTTTATGAATTGATCAACTCAAGATAGACAATCCCCCGCGAGACACGGCTACGTTGCATAGTTAAAGAGTTACATTGTCAGCTTTTAGGTGACAACTAGCTCTAATAACTACCTTGAAGGTGTAGACAAGCCTTGAAAGGTTGTCATACCCGTTAGAGGTCATGTCTACCAAGAGTTTCTCGAATGGTACTTTCTACTTGGACAAGTCCTTTGCGAGACACGTTTACATTACTAGCGAGCTAGCTTGAAATTATTACCCTTCCCGGACAAGTCTTTTCGAGTTACTAACAGTTTAGTACCGTTAATTCGTTGGTTAAGTCTATCACACAAAGATTCATTTGCATTTACACAACATATTTCTTATCACATAATTTTCTCCCCCTCAAAAATGGCATATAAAATGTTATTTTTAAAAAGTTGAGAATAAATATGACCATTTCGAGTGTTGCGGGAAGATGACCACTATGAACAATTTGTGAACAAAGTTTTAACTCAAGTACTCCCCCTCAACAAGTGATATAAACGGTTGAGGTTTTGAAAATCATACGGGGAAGTACTTGTCCTTTTGAGAAAAACCTTAAAAAATGAAAGGTTTGATAGGTTTTACTCAAAAGTAAGAAGCTTTCGCTCCTTTTGTAAGGATTGTGGCACTGAAACGTACCACAAGGTCCTTTCTTGATAATTACGGATTGTACACTGATATGTGTGCACAAGCCATTGACATATATAATCACACATCCAAATTTATAATGAAAGAAGCAGTTCAAGGGGTACCAGGAAGTCCAGTGATGTTGCCAGGAGTGCGAACAGGGCGTTGATAGCCGGTGATGTTAATCCTGGGTCGACCACCAACAAAGCTTTCCAATGTTTTGAACTGATCCCTTCTATACAACCTTTCATCAATCATTTTGATGATCCTCCTCACATCCCTTCGATCCTGAGAATTCCATCGCTTAGGAGACCCAATCTTTTGACGTATATCCTTCAACCTATAAGCCAATCCGTCCCTAACCATCTTCAAAGTGTGATCCCCAAACTTGTGAAGATCACTACACGCCATTAAGCAATTTCGTTGAAGTTCACTGCGGTAAACGACGCCGAATGGTTTGCTGATGAGTGTATATTGTGAGAGCTGGTTGATGTCGGGAAGATCAAGCCGAGGTGGAGTGAAGTTGACATGGGTCTGATATGATTCAACTGCGAGTTGGAGATCTTCTACACGTTTTTTGATGACTATGCGTCTGATGAAGATGAGCAGTGACTTGATGAATTCACGTTGTACTTCAGTTAAAAATTGCCTCATGCGACCCTGTACTTTGGCAAGGTACATGTCTTCAATGTCGTTGATAGACAAATTCTCAAAGTCAGCTTCAGAGAATGCATAGTCCCGTTCATCTTGCCTTTTGACCACAATCTTCTTGAGAAAAGTGTAGTCCCATTTGGTCGAAAGATCAACGTGTTTGATGGCAACGATATCCTTAGTACTGAACACTGCATGTTGAGACTTCTGAACCTGGCAGCTTCTGTAGTAGATTCTTCGGCGTTCTGGCCAATGATGAATCCTGTACATTGCATCTCGGTCGTATGCTTCCACTTTGTTGGAGAACAAGTGATTAGCTCTTTCTTCGATAGCTATGAAGTTTGAGTATATGGCTGCTGGGAATGGAAGTGTCAAAGATGTAGCGTATTTCCTTGAGCCATCGCCACCGTGTAGAAGAAATTCTAAGTCTTTTTTGAAGAAATATCTAAATGGAATCCTAGGTTCATCTGGTTGGCCAATTGTTGGTAGTGGTTTTGACCAGTCGATGTAATATGGAGGGTTGTCCCGTTTGGTGAAGTCGATGTTTGCTTCTGGGTTGAGCCAATCCATGTTGTTAGACGTAGCTTGAGCAATGTTTTCAAGGTGATAATCGACCTCGATGGCACTTTCCGAGGTGTCTTTTAGAAGTTGAAATGCTTCATTCTTGATTCGCTTCAACTCGGATTTCGTCATCTTCTTCACATGGAACTTTTCTTGCAGAATCTTAGCATGCTCCAATGTATTACCGTCTACCAGATCTTGACCTTCAGCAGGGTAGGGAGTTAAGTTAACAAGTGTAGAGAACCATTCAAATTCCTCTGTTTTATCGTCATCTAGCCATGATACGACGTCAACCATGGGTGCCTTCTTCTTCTTTTGTTTAGACCTAGATGAGGATTCTGGTTTCTGAACTTGTTTGGGAGAGGTGGGTTGTTGTAGGGGCTCACGGACTTCCTCATCATCACCACCCGTATACTCAAAGTGATCACCGGTTTTCTGAGTCTCGGGTGGTAATTCAGAAGAATCCTGAGGTTTATCAGTAGAAGAACGAGGAGGTGACCTTTGTTGTGCTGGAGTCCGTTTGGGTGGAGGTTACATTGAAGATGATTCACCAGACTTCTTCGGGCGTTTGGGCTTGTTATCCTTATCCTGATCTTTGTCTTTATCGTCTCTTGAACGTTTTGGCCTTACAGTTTCTTCTCTGTATGCTGACCTGAGTTGGTATTCCAGCAATGCTTCAAACGATTTAGCTTCGTGGGAGGCAAACGTTGCAGAGCGTTTAGACATTTGAGCTACTAGCCGGTTCACCAATTCATCATCTGAAAAGACTGTGGGTTCAATTGGATTGATGTTCACATTCATTGGAGTAGATTTCATGGTTTGCTTGGCCAGATGCAAGAGATTTGGATAAAGTTGTCTAGTATACATCTCCTTTGTCAGCTTAGGAACAACGTCAAGAAGGAACTAGTGAGTGCATCCTTTGATCATTTTGTCCATTTTCCCTTGAAGATCATCTTTCATGAGCTTCTGGACATACGCCCTTTCAACTTTCATCTCGTCATTCTTGTCATGAAGGTACTGTATTTGATCAGCATAGAAATTCATTTTCCTGTAGAGCATGTCTTTCTTTCTGACTTGTTTGACAGCATTCACAATTCTTTTATTAGTTTGAGAAATCCAAGATCGAGTTGGCTTCTTCACTGATTTGGATGATGATTTGGTTGATCTTTTTGACGGTGGTGGTGAGGAGTGAGAGGATGAATCTGATGATGATGAGACATGAGGAGCCTCAGAGTCCTTTGGAGGTGCAAAAGTATCCTCCTTGGAACGAATTGGACTGTTGAGAAGATAATTATCATAATTCCCTTCGCTATCTTGTCCAGATTTAGCTTTTACTTCCGTCTGAGCCTAGGCTTCTTCATCAGTCTTTTCTTTCTCAGACTTATCCTTTTCTGGTTCCTCAATGTTATAATCAATAGATTCCTCCACAAGCTTTTGCTGTTGCACAAGAGTGGTGGCACCAGTTCCCTTATCGGGTCGATTAACCGCATCAGGATCTGGTGAAGAGTGGACACCACCACTCGACCCTCCGGGGCCACGCATTTGATCTTGTTCAAATTCTTTAGCTTTTTGAAGGTGTCTAACGATTTTAAACTTCTTCCTGTAGGATTTATCCAGTTGCTCTTCATCACTTTCAGAGCTTTCTTCATATGGCACAAGTACAATAGTCTTCCCTTTGCCATGTTCAGCTATTGGACTAGGAGGTTTTGCTACTGAGGGAGGTGGTTCGGTTGAAGATTCAGAGTAGTGGACCTCCTCGTCTGATTGTGTATCTTCAGAGCTTTCGTCCAGTAGCTTTCTTGGTGGTTCAGGTGTAGGAATAGGAACAGCTTCCTGAGAGGGAACTTTCTTCTTTGGAGCAGGTTTCCTCTTTGGGACCTTCCTTTGACTCACTGTGCTTACTGCACTTCCAGCACTTCCTCTTCTGGTTTTCCGAGTAGGTGTTCCAGAAGGCTTTTGTTAGGATATGAAAGTGCTGAAGATATGAAAGTACTGTAAACTGCAAAGTACTGGAAGAAGTCAAAGAGTCAAAGTACTGCTAAATACAATGTCAAAGTACTGCATTATGAAGTCAAAGTACTGCAAGAACAAAAGAACTGTTATATTCGTTTATGGAAAGAATTGTATTCTATGTTTAGATTACTTGTCGTACAAGGTTACAAATTGTAAACCGACTAGGATATCCTTGAGCCTATAAAAGGACTCCTAGATTGGCATTAGATGTACGATTTCAGAAAAAGAGTTTTAGAGTTTACGAATTAGTGTTTTAGAGAAAAGTTCGATTATCTTAGAGTTGTATTAGAGTATCTGCATAATAAGCAGATTTAGAGTTTATAATAAAAGTTATTCTTCTTAGCTTTGTTAAGTAAATTCCGCGTACTTGATAAAGATTGCTCAGTGTTTCTTTGTTAATAACTTAGGATTTATCCGAGGTTATTAAACCTTAACAAGCTAGTTAAAGTTAGTTTGATTAAAGTATATCGATCCAACAAGTGGTATCAGAGCTTGTGTGGAAACTCTGACTAGGAAGAAACCCTACTTCTAACAATATTCAAGATGTCGACTGAAGCTGTTCCACCACCCTCAATCACCTCACTCAGAATTCCAATAATCAAGAAGGGAGAATATGATCTCTGGTGCATGAAGATGAGGCAGTATATTGCCATTACAGACCATGCTCTGTGGAATGTAATTGTGAATGGGAATGAAGTAGTTCAAGATCCCATTAATGTTCCTGGACAACCTATAGCACCAAAGGCAGTCTTACCAGCAGCAACCCTAAGGAATCAAGAGAAGGCACTAAACATTCTCTTATCTGCTATTCCAGATGGTCATCTTCTCAAATTTCATGATGCTAAAGATGCTAAGCAGCTCTGGGCTGCTCTCAAGACCAGATTTGGAGGGAATGAAGCCTCTAAGAAGATGCACAGAAATTTGCTGAAGCAACAGTTTGAAACTTTCACAGTAGGAGAAAGAGAGAGTCTTGATGCTGCATATGATAGGTTTCAAAATCTCCTCAACATGTTGGAATTATACAAGGAAGAAGTGTCAGTTGAGGATGCTAATTTGAAGTTTCTAAGGAGTTTGCCGTCTACATGGCATGTGATTGCTACTATGATCAGAGGACAACAAGGCTTGGATGTCATGGACTTTGATGATCTCTATCATCAACTGAAGGTGTATGAACATGAGATGAGTGGTCAACCAAATTCCAAATCTCACAGTATTGCTTTTCTATCATTTGAAAAGAAGAGCAGTACTTCCAAAAGTACCGCTTCTCCTCAAAGTACTGTTTCTCAAAGTACTGCTGTTTACAATCCCCCTTCATATGCTCAGCAGGCCCCACCATCTACCACTTTGCACTCAGATGAGGTTGTGTGCTCCTTCTTTGCACAACAAGCAAGCTTACCTGTCACTTATGAAGAGGATCTAGCACAGATTGAAGAAGATGCACTTGAAGAAATTGATATCAGGTGGCAAGTTGCTATGATCACTGCAAGGATCAAAAAGTACATGAAGAAGACAGGCAAAAGTATTGATTTCAAACCAAAACAAGGAATAACTTTTGACAAATCCCAAATTGAATGCTTCAATTGTCAAAAGATTGGTCACTTTGCAAGGGAGTGCAGGTTTGCTAAGTATCAAGCAAACAGAACATCTGAGAAGCCAAAACTTGAGCTCAAAGAAATTCCAATAACTGAAACAAAGGCTTTGGTTGCTCAAGAGAAGTTATCAGAAGTTGACTGAAGTGAAGAATTTGATGATGAACCAGTGACTTACTGTATGGTAGCAGTGGAAGCTACAGTTGAAGACACAGTGGAAGCATTGGACTGGAGCACTATTTTTGAAGAAGAATCTGAACATACTGCTTTGGAATCTGATGATGGCTTTGGAAGATTTGATTGGAGCATAGAAAGTGAAGATGATCCTGTTCTTCTTGCTATGGTGGCTACTTCACCAACTCAGTCTCCTATCTCTGAGGTATGCTCAAACTGTTATGAGTTCTATCTAAAATTGCTTAACAATTATGTGATTGAAAGAGATAATTGTATTAGGGCTAGGTCTGAGGTAGCAGGTTATCAAATCACTTTAGAGTCTATGGAAGCCAAAATATTAACTCATGAAAATAATGAAATGGCTTGGGCTGAAAAATATGAACAATAGGATTATCAGTTAAAACTTAGTGAATGGAAACTAAACTATAAAATTGCTGAAATAGAGAAATTAACTAAGGAAAGAGATGATTTGTTAGCTAAGTTTGCTGCTTGGGGAGAGTCTGGCTTGTCCCATGTTGCTTATGTTGAAAAACAGAGAAGGGCTTACATTAGAACAGGCTTAGGATTTGGAATGGACTTTAGTAACATAGATGAAAACCAACCTAGTGATCAGGATGATGGTGTTTTTGAGGACATAACCACTAGTGATGATGAACTCATTAATTATGTAGATACATCTAGTAATGAGGGCTCAATAAGTGAACCACCTCCTGAATATAAGAAAGACAATGGTTATCATGCTGTTCCTCATCCCACTGGCATTCATCAACCCTCTAGGCCTGATGTTTCTCGTTTTGGAGTAGACAGTCTAGAGTTTAGGAAGAAGCTTGTAGCTCAATCTAGGTCTGAGAAACCCAAAGAAACTGTTGAAAATAATGTTCAAAATCAAGCAGTACCTTTAAAACAAAGTACTGCTCAACAAGCAATACCTTCTGCAAAACCTTTTCAAAACAGTACTGCTAAACCTTTTGGAGATAACTTTGGTCAAAACAGGTTTTATCATTCACCAAGAAGGCAAAATAATTTTGGGCATAGACATAGAAGAAATCACTTTGGACATATGGGTCAAAAACTGTGTTTTGTGTGTTACAGTCCTCATCACTTAATCAAAGATTGTGACAAACACTCAGAATATCTAAGCAAGTTTCCAAGGAATAAGTCTACCAACCAGAAACCTAGAGAGCATAAACCAGTTTGGAATAATTCAAATAGGGTTAATCACAGAAACTTCACACCAGATCATAGATACCCACATCAGAGATGACCTTCAGTATCTCACAGTACTTTCAAAAGTACTGCTCAGAAACAAAGTACTGATCACACTACTTGGAATAGGAATCTTAGGAAATCTCACTATCAACCTAGAAGGTATTCCAATACACATAATACACATAGGGGATCTAGATCACAGGAACCACCTGTTAAAACTGAATGAGTTAAAAAGGAAAGTACTGTTGAGGGACAAACAGTACGTTCAACAAAAAGTGAATCAGATGTTTTTGTGATACAAGAAAATGCAAATAATCTGGTGAAAGAAATTTATGTTGAAAAACCATAAAGTTTTGAAAATCCACATGCTAAAAATCAAAAGATAATTTTGGATCATCATTTGAAGGATAATGGGAATTACATACTCAAAGAATTTGAGTTTGTAACTCCACAAGGGGAACACAAGTCAGTAATGGCTTGGGTTCCTAAAAGTTTCTAACTCTTTTCTTTGTGTGCAGGGCAACCCAGAAGAGGAGCTTAAAGATTATCTTATTGTGGATAGTGGTTGCTCTGGAAGTATGACAGGAGACAAAGAGATTCTGTCTGATTTTAGAAATATTAGTGGAAGAAGAGTTTGAAAAGAAAAAGGAAAACTGAAGTTACAGATGTTCAGTTTTCAAAGAAAGTTGAATTAAGATCTGAGACTAGTGATGAATTAAAGAATTATCTCACAGTGGTAGATTTTGATTATACAAAGGAAGATGATGACATGAAGATGAACAGATCAAAGATTAGTGTTTTTAAAGTTGTGAAATCCAAGGATGAAGATTACATGATTTTTCATAAAGAAGATGAAAGCTTCAAAGTTTTCAAAAGGCTATGGGATTTACTGCACATTATAGATAGAGTAGATCTATTCTACTTATATCATGTTGTGAAGGCCTACTTTGAAGATAATCCATTAGAAGGGATTGGTTTGGTTTTACATGGTGATCTCATAACTATATGGGAAACTGAAGAAGAGAGCACTGATGATATCTGGAAGAATCAAGAAAGCTAGGAAATTGTTTGCTGGAGATTCTTTGAAGAGTCTGGAGTTCATGTTTTAGAGCTGGAAAATGGAACAATGATACACATGTTTGCAGAAAGAAGATACCCTCTCACAGTTGAGCTCATGAGAAAAATGCTAGAGCATGGATTGGAAGTAGAAGAGGATAATGAAACTGCTTGCATGGTTATCAACTTGTTTATAAACTGGACTACCATTGCTGAAGATGATCAATAACTGGTATGAATTTTATTTGAATAAATACTTTTTGATATATCAGTACTTTTATTCAAAGTACTGCTGATCAGACAGTACTTTCATCAAAGTACTGTTTGCTGAAATAAACCAGTTAAATGAGTTTTAGAAGAAACCTTTTGCTAAGTAATAAATATTTTGGAATAAAAGGTTGAATAAATGGTTTTTGTGATGATAACATCAATAGGTTATCAATCCACCATGGTTACAAAAGGATTGACTAATCCATGAGCAAACGGCTCTGGTAAAGATATATCAAATCCGTTTTTAGTTGACAACTTGCTAATAAGTTGGATGGTAATCAACTCACCATATCAGTAATGTGAAGAGTTGGCTAGCCCACAAGAAAATGGCTTGTGGTAAAGGCTGTGGAAAAACCATTATTGGTAATTAGTTCACCATTAGATAGAAGAACTAACTAGTCCAGAAGGGTACAACTTTTGGTAAAGACAAAACAAATCTGTTGATAGCTGATGGTTTGCTAAAAATCATATGGTTATCAATGTACTATGGTCTTACACACCAAAACATTTGGCTACTCCAGAGATAATGGCTTTGGTAAAGAGATCTAAATCCATTAAATTTTCAATGATTCACTTGGAAGTGATGAGAATAGTATGCAACTTAAACTGAATTAATGTACAATTTGTCATATGTTGCTGTGTTGCTGAAAAGATGGAGATTGCTGGATGCTGCTGTGAAAAGAACAATTCTAAGAGATACTTTGACAAGCACAGATATTACAGAGATACAATCTAAAGACTAAGAAACAATCCGTTTTTTAAAGATGAAGCTAGTTAAGGTTAGTTTGACAAGCACAGATATTACAGAGTTGCATTTGGGAATGATCCCAATGGAGGAAAGATTACTGGCAAAGGAACTATCAAAGCAGGGCTTATTGACTTTGAGAATGTTAGATATGTGAAGGAGCTTAAGTTCAACTTGCTCTCAGTCTCTTAAATTTGTGATAAAAAGCATCCTGCGTTATTCACTGACACAGAATGTCTCATCCTTTCCTCTGACTTTAAACCTGTTGATGATGACATGGTAGTACTCAGAGTACCAAGGACAAATGATGTGTATAGTTTAGACATGAAGAGTCTACATTCTTATGGAAGAGCCACATGTTTGGTGGCTAAAGCAACATCTGAAGAGGCACATCAATGGCATAGAAGATTGGGTCATGTTAATTTCAAGAACATCAACAAACTGGTCAAAGGAAATTTAGTTAGAGGTTTACCTTCAAAGACTTACAAGAATGATCAATCATACTTGGCATGCAAGAAGGGTAAACAACACAAAGCTTCCTGCAAGAAGCTTGAGGAAAGAACTATTAGAGAACCATTGGAGCTGTTACATATAGATTTATTTGGACCTGTCTCTGTGGCAAGTTTAAATAAGAAAAAGTACTGTTTGGTGGTTACTGATGATTGTAGTAGATTCAGTTGGGTTTTCTTTTTGGGTTTTAAAGATGATACCTTTGATGCTATTCAAACACTGATTATAGCACTTGAAAACCAATTAAGACTCAAGGTTAGAGGTATTAGATGTGACAATGGAACTGAATTCAAGAACAAGCCTATGGATGACTTTTGTGCAAATAAAGGCATAAAGAGGGAGTTTAGTATTGCTAGAACACCACAGCAAAATGGTGTTGCAGAGAGGAAGAATAGGACTTTGATTGAAGCAGCAAGGACAATGCTAGCAGATTCCCATCTACCTATTCAATTTTGGGCAGAAGCTGTAAGTACTGCATGCTATGTACTTAACAGGGTCTCTGTCACCAAACCACAGATGAAGACACCCTATGAATTGCTGATGGGCAATAAACCCAACATTCATTTTATGAAGCCTTTTGGATGTCCTCTTACTATTTTAAACACCATTGATAATCTGGGGAAGTTTGATGGCAAGTCTGAAGAAGGTTACTTATTGGGCTATTGTACTAACAGTAAAGGCTTTCGCGTATACAATAGAGTTACTAAGAAGATTCAAGATTGTCTTCATGTTGAGTTTTTAGAACATCAAGACAATGAGAAAGGTAAAGGTCCGATTGGATGTTTGATCTTGAGATTTTATCTCCTTCAATGAATTATGTTCCTGTTAGAGAAGAAAATCAACCTATGCACAAGAAAATCAACCTATGCACAATGGAGAAGATATACAATATGTTGTTCATGGAGTTCATATTAGACCTGATACTGTTCCTGATAAAGATCCTGTAAGTCCAAAACAAAGTACTGCTATTCCTAAGCAAAGTACTAATTCTCCAAAACAAAGTACTGTTGCACAACAATCCTCATTATCTGCTGAGGATCAATCTATTCAAGAGGAACTTAATCAGATGCTTCTTCAAGATGTATTAGCACATTCTTACACTGATGACCAAAGGAGAGCTTATGAAGAGGCAAAGAAGACCAAGACTGCAGAATATTCTCACAGTACTTTGGACAGTACTTTCGACCAAAGTACTGCTGCACCTGTTGACAGACCTTTAGATGATTTGGATGATCCTACCATGCCTGGTTTAGAAGAAACTGATGATGAGCTTGAAGATGAAGGTATTTTCACAGACTCCAATGAAGGTGCTGAGTATACTAATCTGGATGATGCATATGGAGTTTCACAGTCTCCAATTTTTCGGATTCATAAGAATCATCCAACTGATCAAATCATTGGTCCTTCTACTTCTGGAGTTATGACAAGACACAAAGCTAAGGGTTACACAAAACCTCATAATGCTTTACTTAGCTTTGTGTATAAACAAAACAGGCTAAATCATAAGGACCATCAAACCTGCTTATTTACTTGTTTCATCTCTCAAGAGGAACCTAAGAATATTGCTCAAGCTTTGACTAAAGAAAGCTGGGTTGAAGCTATGCAGGAAGAACTTCTTCAATTTAAACTTCAAGAAGTTTGGGTTTTATGTGATCTTCCAGATGGGAAGAGAGTTATTGGAACCAGATGGGTTTTTAGGGTCAAAAGAGACGAAAGAGGCAATGTTATCAAAAACAAGGCAAGGTTAGTTGCTCAGGGTTATAGACAGGAGGAAGGGGTAGATTATGATGAGGTATTTGCTCCTGTAGCAAGGATTGAGGCTATTAGAATATTTCTTGCTTTTGCTTCATACATGGGTTTTCAGGTCTATCAGATGGATGTCAAGAGTGCCTTCTTATATGGTACTATTACTGAAGAGGTGTATGTGAAACAACCTCCAGGTTTTGAAGATCCTAAACATCCAAACAAAGTCTATAAGGTGGTTAAGGCTCTTTATGGTCTTCATCAGGCACCAAGAGCTTGGTATGAGAGGCTCTCTACATTCTTATTACGACATGGATACATGAGGGGAGCCATAGATAAGACTTTGTTTATCAAGAGAGACAAGAAGGATATCATGTTAGTTCAAGTGTATGTTGATGATATCATCTTTGGGGCTACCAAACAGTCCATGGTTAAGGAGTTTGAGCAGCTGATGCAGAAGGAATTTCAAATGAGTTCAATGGGAGAGTTAACTTTCTTTTTGGGACTTCAGGTTAAGCAGTCAAAGGAAGGAATTTTTATCAGTCAAGACAAGTATGTTACAGACATACTTAAAAAGTTTAACTTTGATGATATGAAGGCTGTTACTACACCTATTAAATCTATCAATTCATTGGGCAAAGATAAAGATGGCCAGCCTGTTGAAGTCAAGTTATACAGATCAATGATTGGCTCTCTTATGTATCTCACTGCATCAAGGCCTGATATCATGTTTGCAGTTTGTCTATGTGCAAGATATCAAGTCTCACCAAAGATCTCTCACATGAATGCAGTAAAAAGAATTTTCTGTTATTTGAAACAACAACCTAAGTTGGGGTTGTGGTATCCTAAAGAGTCACCTTTTCACTTGGAAGCTTTTTCAGATAGTGACTATGCAGGTGATAATTATGATAGAAGATCAACAACTGGTGGATGCCAATATCTTGGAAGAAGGTTAGTCTCCTGGCAATGCAAGAAGCAGACAATTGCAGCAACATCATCTACTGAAGCTGAATATGTAGCTGCTGCAAGCTGTTGTGGACAAGTTTTGTGGATGCAGAATCAACTCTTGGACTATGGGTTCAATTTAAAAAATACTCCTATCAATATTGATAATGAGAGTACCATTTGTATTGTGAAGAATCTTGTGTATCATTCCAAGACAAAGCATATTCAGATTAGGCATCACTTTATCAGAGATTGTTATGAGCACAGGCTCATCAATGTTGTTAAGGTTCACACGGATGACAATGTAGCTGATTTACTCACAAAAGGTTTTGATGTGTCACGATTTAATCACTTGGTCGTGAGCATTGGAATGATTAACTACTAAGCTATGTTTGAGGGGAGGACTATAAGGTGTTAGTATAGTCCTGTGTATTGCTTGAGGGGAGGATACTTTTTAATACTTAGTTTCTATGAAGGAATTTGGCAAAGTACTGTTTTTCCTGAAAGTACTGCTTGGGAAAGTACTGCTTATGTGGAAAGTACTGTTTGTCGTATTAAAGTACTGTTCCAACGGTAATATTGATGGGTAATTGATAGTAACGGTAACTTTGTTATTATAGGTTCTGATTTTTCAAATCCCACCTATAAATAACTACTTCCCGATTTTCCCTCTCATATTATTACTTTGCATCTTTTCCATACTTATCTCCCAATCACCATCTCTTTATCATTCGATAAAATCTTTATTGTGCTCACTTATTCAACAATGGCAAATCAATTAACTGTTTCAAAGCACAATATGGTGGCTAATTTGGATAAGACTGAGGCGAATGTGGCTTTTTATGATATCATTGATTATCTTACTGGGTCACCTATTAGTTATGCTCTTTTAGTTGAGTTGGATATTATTGAACCTTGGATTCAAGAATTTTGGGCTAATGCTAGAGATAATATGGAGGAGGATGAATATTATATTAGATCAACAGTTGCTGGACGAACTATCAAGATTACAGAGGCCTCTATTCGAGCTGATTTATTATTTGATGATGAAGATGGGGCTATTCGATTTGACAAGCAACTGATTTGGGATACTTTTAGAGATCTTGGTTATGAAGGGTCTTTGACAGAACAAACATTCAAGAAAGCATTATTCTGTCCTCAATGGAAGTTCTTGATTCATGTACTGCTCTATTGCATAAGTTCTAAAAGTACTTCTTGGGAGCAGTTTGGATCAAATATAGCATCTGCAGTGGTTGGATTAGCTACCAACAGAGTGTTTAATTTTTCAAGGCTTATTTTGGATGGGATGCTTTCGCATATATCATCTGGGTCAAAATGGTTGATGTACCCGAGGTTTGTCCAAGTTTTCTTAAACAAGCACTTGGCTGATGTTCCAAAACCTGCTGCTTTGTTACCTGTCATTGTGCAACAAGCCAAAATATTTACATTTATGGCTAGGCGAAGTGATTTGTTCTGAGGTGGAGATACTCCATTGACTACTACAATGCTGGAAGTTGTTCAAGCTGTACGTGATGAAGCTGGAGAGGATGAGGAAAGTGAAAGTACTGCTTCTGTACATGGTACTGCTTCACAAAGTGCTACCTCTCAGAGTGCTGCTTCTCAAAGATCTGCATCACTGGGTGCTGACACACAAGGTACTGCTTCTCAGCAAAGTACTGATGCTTCAGAACATGTTGCTGTTACACCTCCAATATCTCTCCACGAATCTCAACATGAAGTTCACTCACAATCTCAAGGAGATGAAGTTCTCAACAATTATGATTTAACTAGAGAATTGACAAGATTGAAGAAATCTTTTGGAGAGCAAGCTAAAGCGCTTAGGAAGTTGAAGCGTAAGTATATGTGGTTAAGAAATTTTATTAAACCATATATTCAAGGTTACAACTTATGGGTTAAAGAGGAAAATAAACGCCGTAAGCAACTTCGAAAGAAATTAAAACGTAAGAAGGTTCATAAAACATCTTCTATCCATTTGGGGAGGAAATTCAAAGAACAGAAATTGAAAGAAGATGATAAGGAGAAAGCAGATGACAAGGAGAATGGATCTCAAAGTACTGAAGAACTGGTTAATATTGAAAGTACTGAAGAAAGGACTGAACCTCAAAGTACTGAAGAACTGATTATTGAAGATCAAGGTACTGAACATCAAAGTACTGCTTTTCATGGAACTTTCAGACAAGAGGTAATAACACCAAGAGTATTGAATTTTGAAGAAGAAGCTGGTCGTCCTTCTACAACTATTATACAAGAAGAGGAGGAAGCTACATTCAAACCTATTCATTCTGCAAATGATGATGAATTAATTGCTACAATTTTAGATTTGTCACAACCAAGAGGAGGAGTTACTATTAGAGATGTACAAGAAGAAGAACAACAAAGAACTTCTCAACCTGCAATTGATCCAAAAGATAAAGGGAAAGGTATTCTGGTTGAAACTAAGAAAAAGAAATTAACTTTAGCAGAACTTAGAGCAATTGAAGTTGCTAGGAATGAAGCTGCAGCTAGAAAAGTTCAAGAAGAGTTAAATGCTAAAGATAGAGAAGAACAGGAAGCTCAAGAAGCTCAGAATAGAGAAGCAGCTCAAAAGGTACAAGATGAATAAGATGCTGAAGCTGCTGAACCATTACAGTCACCTGTTCTAGTTAGATTTATGCCAAGACTTAATAAAGCTAAAGACAGAAATGCTATGATGGCTTATCTGAAAAGTCAAGGGTATAAAGGATTGCAGAAGTTTAACTATTTTTAGATGAAAAGATTATATGATGCTGCTAGGGAGGATTATAAGAAAGATGTTGCAGGCATTAAAGACTTTAGAGAAGAAGCTACTTGGACTGAAGCTGTTAAAGATATATTCACAAAGAAACTTGAAGTCAAGCAAGTAGAATTCAAGTTAGGGGAGGATTGTTGGGATATGAAAGTGCTGAAGATATGAAAGTACTGTAAACTGCAAAGTACTGGAAGAAGTCAAAGAGTCAAAGTACTGCTAAATACAATGTCAAAGTACTGCATTATGAAGTCAAAGTACTGCAAGAACAAAAGAACTGTTATATTCGTTTATGGAAAGAATTGTATTCTATGTTTAGATTACTTGTCGTACAGGGTTACAAATTGTAAACCGACTAGGATATCCTTGAGCCTATAAAAGGACTCCTAGATTGGCATTAGATGTACGATTTCAGAAAAAGAGTTTTAGAGTTTACGAATTAGTGTTTTAGAGAAAAGTTCGATTATCTTAGAGTTGTATTAGAGTATCTGCATAATAAGCAGATTTAGAGTTTATAATAAAAGTTATTCTTCTTAGCTTTGTTAAGTAAATTCCGCGTACTTGATAAAGATTGCTCAGTGTTTCTTTGTTAATAACTTAGGATTTATCCGAGGTTATTAAACCTTAACAAGCTAGTTAAAGTTAGTTTGATTAAAGTATATCGATCCAACAGCTTTTCATCGAGATGACCAAATTTACCTTCTCTTACTGCTACCCGATACCTTTTGTACGTTTCAAGTTTCTTGATTTCGTCAGTCAGTAGGTGATCAGGTAACACAGCACTCTGTTTCTTTGTTGGCGATTCCTTGATTCTGACAGATAGGATAGGCTCAGTCAACATGTCGTGATTGTCTGGGTCATTGAGCCTCTTGGGGATATCAGGATGAAGTTCAAGTGCTCTCTGGATCAACAGTTTTGTGTATCTGACATAGGGAATCTTTGAGCCAAGCTTTTTGAGAAACGTCATCATGTCATCCCATATCAGAGCTTCAATTTCGATGTCTTTCTTGTTGATTAATGACCAGAAGATTTGCAGTTCCATGAGCTTGGGATGCTCATAGCCACTGTCACGACCAGAGACCGATTTGGTGATGATGATGTAGAGGGTTCTCCATGGTTGAGGAATGTTCTTAAGCTCCACATGAGAATGCTTAGAGATAATTCCTGAAGCTTCATCATAGCCAATATCAATCAAGAATTGAAGAACTATCTCCTCAGTAGGTGTGGCATAGAAGTCGTTTGGCACGATTTCTGGAATGAGAAGAACAGCCCGTAAGTCTACATGAGTGATGGTGACTTGTTTGTGATTCATAGTCACAGTCACTGCACTTTGACCCTTGATCCTTTGCATTGAATTCCAGAATTGTTGAATGTAGATCTCCGGTACTGTATCATAGTGTGAGAGCATGTTCTGGTAGGGATGATTCTTAAGAATATCCACAGCAATGAGACAAGAAGATTCTGAGCATGTGAGGGTTTCAAAGTCAACCCTAAGGTTGTTCTTTCCAATCTTTCTCGGATAGCTATTAGGGAAGATGTCAGCAATTGTGAGAACTTCTGGTGCATCCACATTCATTTGAGCAGCCATGTCGTGATCTGAAATAACATTAGCCAAAAGAACCAACATATCGAAAGACATAATGTTAGTCAACAGAAGGTAATTTTATTGTCTAAGTATTGAATATACAGTGTCAAAGATTGTTACGAGTCCAAAGTCACTTGTTTGTTCAATAGTCCAATGTCGTCGTGATAAGTTTCGTGAGTTAGTTAACTTTAAGTTTTAAAGTTTATGTTATCACTTATTTAACACAACATATTAAACGATTAAGTTTATTAGTGACATTATTGGTTTCGTGACGTTATGATTCATTTATTTACAAGTTTGCACGCGTAACAATTCATAACGAAGGTTTGATCAGGGCTTATGCGTAGGAATAGTAGCTTATGCGTAAACAGGAGAAGTATACGCGTAGACGCAAGCTTATGCGTAGGATCCTTACTTACGCGTAAGAAATATTACGCGTAGGAAAAAGAGAACCTTATGCGTAGAGCTTACGCGTAGGCGTATAAAAAAAACCTTACGCTTAAGGCTTACTCGTAAGAGTAGACCTTATGCGTAGAGTCACTGTTTACGCATATCCTTCACAGGATACGCGTAGTCCCATTGTAGAACCTTACGCGTAATGGTTACGCGTAAGATTACTCTTACGCATAACTTTCTACGCGTAAGGTGATCCTTATGCGTAGAGTTACAAAGACCTTGATTCTGAGTTTTATGCGTCGCAAGCCTGAAATAAAATCATCATATCATCAATCTTAACACATATATTCATTCTAAGACAGATCATGGTATGAAACTCATTTTTACAGTTTACGCGTAAGTCAAAACCCTAAAGTTTATGAATTACGCATATGATTTCTAGCCACAGGAAATGCACCAAACGTTTTCTGGTAGGTCTTAGATGTTGTGATAGTGTAATAACCAAGTTTTAACATCTAATTCGTAGTGAATCAAAAGTACCCAAAACTCAAGAACATTAAACCCTAATTACCAATTTTCAATCAATTAGTGTTTCTGGGTTGTTATAAGGCCTGGATATCATCAATTCAACATGATATTAACATCACACAACAATCTTTTTCACCAAAAACAATTACATTTGAAAATACCCAAAAACCACGCATAAACCCTAATTTTGAAAATCAATCAATTCGTGTTTCTGGATGGATTTTGAGGATAAAACTAGTATCATTGATGTTAAAGACACGTTTTGACACAATCGTTTTAACCACAAACACTCACCAATAATTGTGTGTTCATACGCTTATTCGTAGAACACATAATCATACATATCTAGCGTTTTAGCCGTTGGATTTGCATAAAATTCAAAACCTTTGCTTGTAATAACGTTAAGATTATGAAAACACTTACACTTTGATGATCAAAAACACAGATTTCTTGAACGATTTCTATGCGTAGGATTAGTTTGGTTAAGTGTAATAAATGTGAAGTGAAATGTTAGGTGGGGTGTTTTTATTAAAAATGACTTTAACCTTTTGGCAGTTTTGGTCCCTCAACCTTTTCCTTTTTCATTCAAAGCCATTTAACTTTCATTTTGGTTACCAAACAAAAGATTTTAAGAAAGAAACTTGACGACACTCCCCCTTTACTTAAGAAAATAATGAAAGGTTATAAATTTTAGTCCGAGGAGTGTCAATGAACCAGAAAATTTGCCACCATTGAGAAAAGAAACAACCGAGATTGGATAACCTGCAAGTACACATATATTTTGAAACAGTTAAGTATTTATTTTCTCCCCCTCAACACTTGATCGGAAAAATACTGAATTTTGAAAGATTATAGTGTTGACGGAAGAAATGTACATTCCATGAAGAAAATTAGATTAGAAGAATATTTTTGTTGTTTTATCAGGTTTTATATTTTTGTATTTTGTTTTTTAAAAATTATTTACAAAAGATATTTTGGTGTTTAACAGGTTTTTAAGACTGTTTTAGGAGGTCATCCAATTCCTCTTGTGTCAAACATCTCATACCAATCCGGTGGACCAACTCATTAAACCTAGCGGGAGGCAAGGCTTTGGTGAGAAGATCTGCCAATTGGTATTCAGTACCCACGAAGTATAATTCAACTGTACCCTGTTCGACATGGTCCTTGATGAAATGATAGCGAAGATCCATTTGCTTTGATTTTGAATGCTGAACTGAGTTGCACGAGATCGCAATGGCACTCCAATTGTCGCAGTACATCGGGATTCTGTCAAATACGTAACCATAGTCTTTGAGTTGTGTTCTCATCCAGATGAATTGAGCACAACATGCGGACATGGCTACATATTCTGCTTCGGTTGATGACAGCGATGTAAAATCCTGCTTCTTTGATTGCCAGGACACCAGTTTATCACCAAGAAATTGTAGTGCTCCTGAAGTACTTTTCCTTAAATCTAAGCATCCTGCGTAGTCAGCGTCTGAAAAAGTGATTAGTTCAAAACCAGAATCCTTCGGATACCAGATCCCCAAGTTAATGGTTCCCTTGATGTATCGAAGGATTCTTTTAGCCTCAGAGAGGTGGGTTTCAGTTGGTCGCGACTGATAACGGGAGCATAGATAAACGGCAAATACAATATCAGGTCTGCTAGCTGTTAGATACATGAGAGACCCAATAATACTTCGGTATTTGGTAGGGTCAACTAATTTTCCATGTAAATCAGCGTCTAGCTTCTTGGTATGAGTCATTGATGTGGCATAAGTGTCACAGGTTTTCATTCCAAATTTGTTTAACAATTCAAGGGCATATTTGGACTGACTCAAGAAAATACCACGGGGTGATTGATGAACTTGCAGTCCTAGAAAGAACGTAAGTTCACCCATCATGGACATTTCAAAATTTTTCTTCATTAGTTTTGCAAAAGCGATTGAAAACTTTTTATGTGTAGACGCAAAAATGATGTCATCCACGTAAATTTAAACAATTAAGATATGTGCTCCGTGATATTGTATAAAAAGAGTAGGGTCAACCGAACCTTTGGTGAAATTATTAGCAATGAGGAAAGATGATAGCTTATCGTACCATGCCCGAGGAGCTTGTTTGAGACCATACAGAGTTTTGTTGAGTTTGTAGACATGGTTCGGGAACTCAGGATCAACGAATCCATCTGGTTGGCTGACATAAACCGTTTCTTTAAGTTGTCCATTGAGAAATGTAGTTTTGACATCCATCTGATAGACCGTCATATTCAGATGAGCTGCGAACGCGAGAAATATCCGAACAGCCTCAAGACGAGCAACCGGAGCAAAAGATTCTTCAAAGTCTATTCCCTCTTCCTGACGATAACCCTTAGCAACTAGACGTGACTTGTTTCAGATTACGTTCCCTTCAGCATCCAATTTGTTTTTCCAAATCCATTTGAGACCAATGACGTAGACCCCTGTTGGTCTTTCAACCAGTTCCCATACTTCAAGACGTTTGAATTGGTTGAGTTCTTCTTGCATGGATTCAATCCAGTTGTCTTTTGTCATTGCGTCTTTAATGTTTTTAGGCTCAGATTGGCAGACAGTGAGTGCATAAATGCAATGTTCACCATCTGTGTGAAGACGTTGTCTCGTAACGACTGGTTGATTCGGGCTGCCAATAATATTTTCCAGAGGATGGTCTTTTGTCCATCGATGTGTAGAGGGTTGATGTTGGTATACATTGTCTAAATTCTGAGGATTCAAATGGTTTGTTGATGATTCCGCGACATCAGGTGCAGCAGTGTCATTAGCAAACGGGTTAAAGAACGCATTTGGATCAAAATCTGCAGGTGGGGGTACTTCATTCAGAATATCATCAGCCGGTTCATCATTATTGGAAGCGGTTTGTTCAACTGTTGTGGTGGAGTCAACTGGTGGTGCTTCTACAACAGTAGTTGTTGTAGCGGGTGTATCAGGTATAAGAGTAGTATCAGGTTGAGCAGCGGAAATAGCGGATACACCTGGAGCACGTTCATCAATATCGTCACTGAACAGCGGAGCAAATAACCTTTCCATTTGTTGACGAGTGAGCTGGGGGCTTTGTTCAGCTGATGATGGGGGTTGAGGGAAGTTTAAGCGGTTGTGACCAGGTTCTAAGCTGTTATACTCAGAAGCCATCTCCGCAAGTTCATCAAAATGAGCATGAATCATTTCCATAACCTGTTTTGTACGACGATTCCAGATCCGGTAACCTTTAGAATTCTCAAAATATCCAATGAAGACTCCAATGTCAGCTTTGGCTTTGAGCTTTCCAAAATCATCATGATCATTATTCGGATAGCAAAGGGATCCAAATACATGAAAGTGTTTGAGATTCGGTTTATGGTTGTGGAGAAGCTCAAACGGTGTTTTGTTATAGCGTTTAGTAATCATAGAACGGTTTTGAGTATAGCATGCAGTAGATACAGCTTCAGCCAATAAGTAATCTGGAAGTTTAGCATTGATTAACATTGTTCTTGCAGCTTCCACTAACGTTCGGTTTCGTCTTTCAAAAAACTCCATTTTGTTCTGGTGTACGTGCAATAGATGTCTGATGCTGAATTCCCACTTTCTCATAAAAGTCACGAAGGGTTTGGTTAACAAATTCAGTTCCTTTGTCTGTTCTGATTTGTCTGACGGTGTTTCGGAGCTGAACCTATATTTTCGTGAGAAAGGTGATGATCATTTGTGGAGCTTGGTCTTTGCTTCGAAGAAAGTAGACCCAAGTCCATCGTGAGTAGTCATCAACAATTACTAAGATGTAGCGTTTGCCATTGATCGTTTGCATGCGCATCGGGCCACACAAATCCATGTGAAGAAGATGAAGCACATGCTGAGAGCTGTGTTCCACCTTTGAAGGAAAATGAGCACGAGTGCTTTTCTCTTGTTCACAAGCTGAGCAAAGGTGATCTTTTGAATACCAGAATCGTGGGAGTCCTTCAACTAGTTTGTGTCGAGCAAGGTTGGTGATAGTTTGAAAGTTTAGATGTGAGAGACGACGGTGCCATAGCCAGGATTTTTTTGATGTTGCCTTTGAAAGTAAGCATATGGGAGATGATGCGACCATGTCTTGCATAGAGATAGTGTAAAGACTTAAGTTACGCGAGCCAGACATAAGGTCGTTTCCTTGTAGATCACGAATGAAACAAGATTTCTCCCTGAAAGCAACCTCCAAATCTCTAACACAGAACTGACCTACTGAAAACAGATTATGACCGAGGCCTTCCACATAGTAAACCCTGCTAATTTCGATGTTCCCATTGATGTAGTCTCCGTAGCCCATGATAGCTGCGAAGTGATCATTCCCGCATCTGACAGTGCCAATGAACTTTGCAATAAAGTTTGATAACAGTTTAAGGTTGCCTGTCATGTGTCGGGAACATCTGCTATAAACAATCCAGAGAATGATCTGTATCACCTGCATTACACACAGACGACACAGATGGAATAGAAGTAGATGTGGAACCCGAAATGTTAGAGGGTTCCGATGCAGTTATAGTAGACATACACACATCAATAACTTTAGGCATCCATTTAAATCCTAGTGTGTTATATATCCATTTCTTCCATCTATAACTACTATTTGATTTAGTCTTAGTGAATGCACTAGGTGGTACTACATTATTAGGAGGTGAAACTGGAGCTACAGAGACAACAATGCTTGCCTTAGAATCTAAAGAAGGCGGTCTACCAAGCACAGACTTAGAATGATTAGTGGGCCTAGAGGTATTCCGATTCTTAGGATTTCGTAAACGAGAGATGATAGCTTTAGCAACACATTTGTCATGACAATCAGAATTCATACTTTTACGACAAATAACACAAGGTGCATCAGACTGAATATCAAAAGTACTTAAAGGTTTAGCATTCGTTACATCACTATTTCTATTACATTTGCCAGACACAATGTCTATAGTGGAAGCAACGTGAGTCTTATTCATAGTCCTAGGGTGTTCTTCTACTTTAGCATTCCTTATTGATCTTTTCTTAGGTCGCAACTTCCTATTCTTCGATTGAGTGCGCCTAGGCTGTGAAGTGCGGACGTTTGGAAAAGATGCAACTATTCCTGTTTCAGTAGAAGGAAGCATGTTAGCAACTTGTGATTTGGCAGTAGGGATTCTAGGTTCACGATTACTAAGTGTTACTGGTGCTATTCTCTTAATCACGGTAGGCGGAAGTAGTTCATACTTTCCTAACATTTCTCTTAACTTAAAGATAGTGTGAATCAAATCTTGATTTTCAGAACGAATATTTCCAGCAAAATTCATGACTTCTCTAGTGTGTGCAAGATAGTGATCAAGTTCTTTTGATGCTTCATGACGAGTCTTGTTGAGTAAATCAAATATGACACCATATTCCTGTTTAACTTTGACAAGTTCTTGTTCATATTTTGAGATTTGACTTTTCAAAGACACGTTTTGATCATCCAGTTGCTCAATTTTAGGATCAGAAGATTTTGCACGCAACTAAGCGATTTTGTTTTGAAAAACAAGTTATTGATTGTGAATATATTTTTGACATCAATTAAGACGACGTTTTGTATTGGGAAGTTCGTTAAGCAATCGGTCATTTTCAGCTTTTAAAGACTCGATCTGAAGCACATTATCAGTGTTCTCAACAGTTACAACATTATCAACAGTATCAGCAGAGATATAATCAGATGAATGTGGCAAAGAATTGAATAACACAACATTATGGATATCAGCACAGATAACATCTTTCAAGAGTCGATCAACATCTTTTCTCAACATTTTCTTTTTACGTTTAGTATTAGAAGATGAAAAGTCTGAGAATACCGAGAATCTAAAGGAGGAGGCATTTGGGAGCCAGTCACATTGTTCTTTTCACCCTTTAATTGTGAAATTTGGGCTTTCAATTTTCTGATCGTGTTACAATGAGCTTGAATATGTTTGTCACGTTTGTTTATCTGAAAAACTGCATCAAACTCTGGAACATCTAAGGATGTCTTGATATTTGAGGTTTTGACATTTTCTTTAAGATGTTGATATTTTAGTTGCAAATCAAAATGTTCAACATCTTGTTTAGAAAGATGTTTTACCAAATTATCGTGATCATCCTGATCAATTTTATTATTTAGTTCTGAGTTTTTGTTTTCAAGCTCAATGACGCAATCATGGGAAACTTTCAATGCAATAGATAATTCATGAAATCGAGAAGCAGTAATAGAGTGCTTAGTAACAGTATAAAACACATCTTGAGCCGTACAACTCGAAATCAAATTCTCATTTAAGATATGCAAGTTCTTCCGTTCAACTTCATTATATTTGAGTTCCTGTTCATAATCATTGACCTCATTTATCATTGCATCAAATTCCTTTTCCATTTCTTTAATATCTGAATTTATTCCTTTTTGAAGGTTCTCAAATTGACCTTTTAATTGTTTAAAGAAAAGCATGACCTCAGTTAAATAACATTCTTTAGTTTGCTCAAAACCCCTTTCCCCCTCAGTTATCCCTGTAGGTGTGATTCTCTTCTTACATGTCTATTCAAAATCAACGAATAGTTGATAAACAACATACAGGATGATTAAGGTTTTGCTATTAGTGGCAATCGATCTAGGAACTAGATGCATTGGTGTATTTGGAGGATACACAGTAGCTGCAGGCATTTTCCTAAGGGGAGTGTTTGTTTCAATAAGCACATTAACTTTTAGCTTATCCATATCTTTCTTCCAAAAGATTTGTTCTGGGGTTAATTGAGTTTGAGGCTTAAACATGTTCAGGGAGATCCAATTTTCCTTAGTGTAATCGTGGGGTTTGATAGTTATGTTATTCTTTTTACACGCATGATCGTTAAGCTTCTTATCCATTTTCACCCTAGATGCATCATCTAGTTTTCTATCCTTTTCCTTGCACTCAGCACAACTAGGTTTCTGCCTAGGCTTCATGATTTCATTACCATCATAGATCACATTTTGAGCAGCTTTTGCTATCTTACCATACTCAGGATTAGGTTTCTATATAATGGGAATACTATGCTTATCGCTGAGAACTCTAAGCTTAGTGATCATGTGAGCAGTCTGAATGGTATTCCCTTGTACGTACAACTTATTTTCAAGCTTGTTTTTCAAAGTTTTTAGATTAGAAAAATCATTCAAAAGTTTTGATTCCTTAGCACTGAATTCTTGTTTAAGCACTTTAACATTATCTTGAAGCTCTTGTTTTTGCATAACAGTTTTAGAAAGCTTTTCTTGTAAGGAATTTAACTCTTGTTTTAACACTTCTTCTCTAAAATTACTTTTTCTAATAATTGTACGCATTTGGTCATCCATTTCCTGCTCACGGGTAGTTAGCTCAAACTTAGCACGCTGTTCATAAATAGCAACTTGTTCTTTATAGGCATTCAGCTTAGAGATAACAGAATCATCAGGGGCACATGCAGTGTATTCATCAAAAGCATAGTCATCATTAACTGCGGAAGATGCATTACTTGGTACAATCTCACTTTCACTTTGCTTCACATATTGATCATGTGGGACAATATTGCTATTACCCTCATCATCAATATCTGATTCATAAGTTTCAAGAGATTGTACTTTATTATGCATCTTTTGCTCATCAACTTCATCATATAGTTTTAATACCTCTGAAATGATTGAATCTTTGGATGGACCAGCCTGTTGTGGTGAAGAAACCTTTGGAGAGACCATAGGTGAGATGCTAGCCATGAAGATTATCAGTAGGTTCATCATCAACGTCAGAGTCGTATGCATCACAGTCGGCAATTTGAAAGGCATTATGATGATTATGATCTATCTCATGAGTTGGCTGCTCATCCACTTCTGCATCATATGTCTTGGCATTGCCCTCAGCAAGAAACAACATCTCCTCTTCATCCAACACAGCTCTATTATCCTGAGCTTGCACAAGTAACATCTTGTCTCTGAAGTACTCTGTATTTTGAGGGCGTTTTGGAGAAGTGCAGTTCCTTGCTATGTGTCCATCACCACCACAGTTGTAGAACTTAATTGGCTTAGCTTGACCTTGATTTGGATTCCTTCCATGATTTTGATTTGCCACATATCATCTACCAACTCCACCTCTTCCCTATTCATACTACCTTTCTTGAACTGGTTTCACCATAACCTTCCCATCTCTGAAAATAGCTTGATTGTGTGGATTGGATGCTGTTCTGAGGTTATTGTTGGTGTGTGGGAGAGAGTTCATGTTTTGACTAACCATGAGAGACAGTTGATTGATGAAGTTTTCCATGAATGTGCTTGGGTCAGGAGGCTTATATGCTGGATCAGGGATGAGCTTGTAATTACCATTACCCATGGGTATGACTTGAGAAGCTTTGGTGGTAATTCCAACATTGGTGGTAATTCCAACATTGGTGTCAAAAGCTGTAGAGTCATTTGACGAACTAGTTTCTCCCTGCTTAGATTTGAACTATTCAAGAATCCTTCGTTCAAACATAGCATGTCTCTCATTCTGAAGAAGGAAAGCATACAGTTGCTCATAGTTGGTGTTCTTTAATCCTTTGGTTAACTTCACAGATGTAACAAATTTAGGCCATTCGGGATTCATGCTATTCACAAACTTTGAATTCAGCTGAATATTTGGCATGGTCATTTTGATATTCCTCATATCATTCACAAGCTTGTGGAATCTCATGTAATACTCATAGACACTTTCTTCTGGCTTCATCTTAAAGTGCTCAAATTCATCATATAGTTGAGATTCTCTGTCTTCCTTGGTTAGTTCAGAACCCGAGAGTAGCATCTTGACATTGTCCCAAACTGCCTTAGCTTCAGTGTTGTGATTAACCATCTTGTAAATGTCCTTAGGTAAACCCTGAAGTATGATGTTAGAAGCCCTGATGTCTGCATCGTATCTCTTCTTCTCCTTATCAGTCAGTTCATCATACATTTTAGGTCTGTCCAATCCTAATATCACTGAGCCATCTGCAGCAGTGTCAAGTATGTCTTTGGTTGTCTCAACCTGATACGGTCCTTCATCAATTGACTTGAGAATGTTAGCTCCATTATCCTTACCAAGACAGTATTGGTGGACGAGTGTCTGAACCAGCTGCTTGAACGTCCTCAGCTACAGTAGAGATGATTGTAGGCACGTTGGTAGACATGTTTATAGATTTCACGGGATTTTATAATTCTATGATTAAACGGGAAATAGATTCTTTCACGGGATTTTACTAAATCAAGAGAAAACCGTATTAGAAACAAGTATTAACCAAGTCGCTATAATCCTTGAACCAAGTCGCTAAGCACCAAGTCACTAAGTAGCAACTCGCTAAACCTCAAGTCACTATGAATCAAGTCGCTAAAACCCAAGTCGCTGAACACAAGTCGCTAACGAACCAAATCGCTAAGCATACAAGTCGCTAAAGAGCTACTCGCCAAGTATCCAAGTCGCTAAGATCAAGTCGCTGAGAACAATAAGTACAAGTCGCTAGAAATAATGAAAGCAAGTCGCTAACCCCACCAAGTCGCTAGCCGTAGTGGAGAATCCACTAACTTGTACTGTTTGTCGGCTTGTCTAAATAGACAAGTCGCTAAGCTCAAGTCACTACGACTAACACTACAACTCGCTAGAAATTACTGAAGCAAGTCGCTACGAAGAAATTCACAACGAGACTCAAGTCGCTACCTTGAAAAACTTCAAAAACACACTTTTCAATCCAAAACAAGCTCAACCACAGTGATTCAAGCTTTCCAAATCCAAACCCAAGCACTTACAATGATTCTAAACCCAAAAGTACAATCAAAATTCAAACTTTAACACTAGAAATTGTCCAAATGATGCAAAAACCACTAAACTTTTTCAAACTCAAAAACCATATAAAACCACTAGAAATCCAAGGATAAGTAAGAGAGATGATCGAACCATAGCTCTTGATACCATTTGTAACATATTGGATTTCACAAACACATCATAACATGATCAAGTGGGGCGTATAATTCAAGGTTTTAGAGAGAGAAAGAGTTAGAGGTTTGGGAACTTAGTGAGAGAAAATGAAAGTATTATTATGAGCTCCAACTCTCTACCTTGGGAGGTAGAGAGTATTTATAGTCTTACACAAATCACCACATACGGGCTGTGGATCAGGCATACAGTGGGTAAAGACCCGTCCGTCCTCTACGGTGTTACTTAACTAAATACAACTTAACTAATAAATAACTACGACTACGAACTTTCTAACAATTACATATACTTGAGGTGACCGACACTTTAATAATCGGATTTACTAAATCCTAACACATTTGACTCGAACAAACACACATGTGTATCTTTTAATTAATTGTATTTCTCATGTTTACGTTTCTTTTGAAAATGTGTGTAATCCTCCCTACACTTATACCTTATGTAAAATACTTTTATATGTAATTAAGACGAGGTTAAAGACAAAATAAAGCATTTTTACAAATTTAAACATGAGAATGAACAATAAATAAAAAATACACGACACACAAACAAGCAAACAATTAAGCATGGGTTGCCTCCCACGAAGCGCTTTGCTTTATTTATGAGTCTTGTAGCTAGACTCGAAGTCGTGCCCTTACGTGACTTCATTAGCGTCACCTTCTACTTTTGCTAGTCCTTCATCAAAAGGGCGTAGACGTTGTATGCTTACTGTGGATTCCTTCCCAACGTCGTCTATTATGGTAACAGTTTTATCCTTTAGATTAGTTTCCTTCACTGTATATGGCCCAAACCATCTTGGCTTGTTTCTACCTCTTAATGCTCTTATTCGTGATTTGTACAAGAGTACTTTCTCTCCTTTTAAAAATTCCTTAGGGTTCCTTTGTGTTTGTGGTATTGAGGTAGGATTATTTCCTAACTTTTTATCGCGCTTCCACAATGTTGCATGTAGTCCTTGAACCATGAAATATCTAAGCCCTTTCTCCCAATCGTTCATTTTCTTTCTAACCACATTGTTAGGGACTTGTGGATTCTCATCTTTAATCTTTTCCATGATTTTAAGAGGATACCTTGGAACAATAGGTATCCTAGCGTACCCTTTTCCGCTTTTAAGTATCATGATGCCCTCACCGCATTTGATGGTAGCTTTGGCAGTGGCCAGAAAAGGTGTTCCAAGAATGAGTGGCATGTTTCTATGTTCCTCAATGTCTATAATCACGAAGTCCATCGGATAGACAATGTTAGCCACCTCTATTAAAACATCCACTGCTATTCCTATGGGGTAGACATATGTGTGATTTGCTAAGGAAAGTCTAAGATCGGTCTTGGCTGGCTTCTCCCTAGTCAACTTATTATAGATTGATAATGGCATTATGTTTACATCAGACCCCTGATCAGCTAAGGCATTTATATTATCAATGTCACCTATGCTACATGTATCACGAAGTTCCCCGTGGTTTCTTGCTTTTTAGTTACTGGTTTTTTTAGAACCAGCTCATACAGAGGTCCCATAGGCATGGTGTCATACTCTTTTTCTGTTATTTTTCCTTCAAGGGCTTTCCTAAGAACCTCATTCTACCTAAAGTTGTTCACTTGGTTGACAATGGTTTTTTTTTTATTAATGTCGTACTTAAGGTAGTACTCAATGGTCTCGGGCTCATCATTAGTTTCAGCCTCCTCCCTCTTACTTTTCTCAATTTCCTTCTCCTTAACCTTTTCATCTTCATCGGGCATAATGGAAATGGTGTTAACAAACGAAGTGGAAGGGTAATCATTGCTTCTTACTAGTACCTTTTCGGGAGTTTTTGTCTTGGTATACTCTTTTACCAAATTCAACATCTCCGTCATTTTTGCCTGCATCTCCTCCCTTTGCCTATAAACCTCTTCTTCAAATTTTGCTAATCTCTCCGTATGAGCTGCCATGTACTCCCTCATTTGTTCCTTAAAGCTTGGTGAGAGTGATATTGGGGAAGTAGAACGGAAGCGCCGTTCGGAATTAAGATTATGCTTACGGCTTGGGGATTCGGAGAAAGGTGTTGAGTGGTTAGTGGAATTGGCGGAATTAACCATTTCCCGAGGGATTCGTTCAGGGGCTCTCTTATGCCTTTTAATCAGATAATCAATCCTTCGCTCAAGAGCACTCATTTGATCTTCAGTGACATTGGAAGACTCAAGAGACATTGATATGGCATTAACCACCTTAACGGGGGTTTCAGGGGATTCATTCCAGTTTTTGTTTTCATAGAGGGCAAGGTCCTCTATTGTACCCCACGATTCTTCCACGGTGAGTTTAATAAGTTTACCACCGACCGCTTAGTCGATGGATTTCTTAGTTGAGAAGTCGACACGATCATAAAAGATTTGGACTTGAAGCCAAAGATCGATACCGTGATGAGGGACTTTGTGGAGCAAGTCCTTAAATCGAGTCCATGCCTCGTACAGAGTTTCGCCTTGACGTTGTTGGAACATCAAGATGTCATTCCTAAGTTTGGTAGTTCTCTCCGGTGGGAAAAATTGGGCGAGGAAACGAGTGGTGAGATCATCCCAGCTTGAGATGGAGCTGGCAGGAAGTCGCCCAAGCCAATTACTAGGTTGGTCCCGTAGAGAGAATTAGAAGAGACGCAGACGCATGGTCTCCCAAATAGTAGCATCAAGGTCAATGGAATCGACAATTTTAAGGAAATCCTTAAGATGCTGATTAGGATCTTCAGAATGAAGTCCATGGAATGCACATCCGTTTTGCACCAACCGGATGGTGTCGGATCGCAGGGCCGTAGTTTGGGCTTGGTCAGGAAGCTCAATGGTGTTCCTATAGCCTAAGTGGCTTGGTCTCGAGTATTCACCAAGAGTACGGCCTTTTGGCGGGTCATTTGGTGGTGGGTTGATGAGTGGTGGTTGGTTATCACCTTCCATGATCAAAAGTGATGGGATTACGAACAAATGTCACGAAGAAGGGGGATAGACTACGAGGAAGCTAAAAATGGGAAAAAAGCTCACTTGATAGGAATCAAGCAAGGAAACCTAAACGAGGTGGACTCCTAACTAGCTATTCTATTCCCCGGCAGCGGCGCCAAAAACTTGATACGCTTACACAGCGCGTTCGGGGTCAAAGGAACTTCCTTTTCGTCGAGCAAGTTTTTCAACACCCTAGGCAGTGAACCTAATCGTTGTAGTGTAGTATTAGGGTAAGCCACGGGAATTGATATCATTCTCTAGGGGAATAGGAATGCTAGTGAGAAGTTACTACGCTAAGGTTGGGGTTGAGGAAGATTATTTTTTTTTTATCTTTTTTTATGTTTTTTAGAAAAATGGAAATTACGAATCTCGGGGTATTGGATTTGGGGGTTGGTATTTCTACCGATTACTCTATTTATCTAATTCTCTAAGCTAGGGTGAATGTAGTCTATGTCTATTGTTGTGTGCTCGTATGATGATTAAAAATGTATTTGCTTAGGCTTTATTACTCCCTAGTTATCTCCTATTGATAGTTGAATTGTCACGTCCTTATTCTTAATTGCGTTGTGTCTCTAAGGTCGTAGGGTATGCGTTTATCCCTAACTCTTTGAAGCTACTAAAGGTTAATGACTACAAAATCTCTAGGATTTATAAACTTAACACTAAGGTATTCTTTGGATGTATAACCTACAATTGCTCTAGGTGATTATAAACTAAGGTTCAACAAAGATTAATCAAGCATTAACAACACAACGAATGACCTATCGCAATACTAGGTCAATCACAACTAAGATAAGAGACAACCAATCAATATTCAATAACTAAGTTTCATATTACCTAAGCAAACACACAAGTAAATTAGCCGGACATGGGGAACATGCAAGCATACACACAATCAATTGAAGACATAATTAAATTAATGAAGTAAAACACTAATCTTGATGTAAGATAGGGTATGGAACCCTAAAATACTGTACAAGACAGCCTTGGTTCGGTTTAGGTTTTTACTCCACAAAACTACACACTGAAAACTAAAAAATTCGGATTCTATATATAATGTTACAATCGCGACGGCGTCACCCTTTGATTTGTGACGCCGTCCGGTCGCAGTCATTAGGGTTTCGTCTTGGCCACGTTATCATTGTGACGGCGTCACCTTATGTCCGTGACGCCGTCGCCTTGAGTCTCTGACGCCGTCTGGATCAAATCTAGGCCGTCTGAGCTGCGATGCCTTACTCTTTTAAAACCTGATGCCGCCACTTGAAAATAAGCAATTTGGCTACTGTATCGTCACAAGACTTGTTCTGACGGCGTCAGAAGTATAACCGGACGCCGTCCCCTTTCAATTCAGCAGCTTGAGTGTCTCGATTCTTGAATTTGGCCATTTTCTTCGTATATTCGCGCCTTTTCGTTTGAATAAGTGTCATTCCAGCAATTTGCCTGCAAGAGACCTAAAAAGTGAAAAGGAACGATATTAAGTAATAATGGATACAAAAGTGATCAAATAAGGGCTTAAACGACCCCTCAAAAAGGTAAATTTTAAAACCTTATCACGTTTTCTGGGTAGATTTAAATGTTGGAAATAGTTAAAGGATTAATATTAGATGTCTTTTAACACACCCATTTTACAACGAAAAATCACACATGATCATATGATCATACGCTTACTCGTAGAACTCATGATCATGCGTAGTTTAAAATCTAACCGTTGGATTTGTATGCCATTAAAAACCATTGTTTAGAATCACTCAATGAAGCTTAATATACTTACAAATTTGGAGTTTAAAGCACGGATTTGAAGAAGCAATTATAGGCGTAGGATGTGTTAGTTGAAAGAATTTAATGCATGAAATAAATGACTAAGGAAATTAGGTGGAGGTGTTTTGTAAAAATGAGTATAAGCATTTGACAACTTTGGACCCTCCACCTTAACAGTTTTTATCCATAACCCATAACTTCCAATTTGGTTAAGTAACAAGTATAAATTTGGAAAGAAACTTAACGACACTCCCCCTCGACTTTGAAAATATTGAAATTTTATAACTTTGAGTCCGAGGAGTGTCAAGAAATAAGAAACGTATCCACCATTATTAAAGATACTACCAATACTGGGTAACATGCAAGTACAAGGCTTTATGAAACATAAAAATATTTACATTCTCCCCCTCAACACTTAACCGTGAAAATATTGAAATGTTTGAAAAAGTGAAGTGTTGACGGAAGATTTGTACTTGCCATGTTAAAAGAAATTTAGATAGAAGAATATTTTTGTATTTTATAGATTTTATATTTTTGTATTTTGTTTTTGATAAAGTATATACAAAAGAGGTTTTGGTGTTTGATTGGTTTTAAGATTATGTCAAAAGTTCGTCCAGTTCCTCTGGAGTCAAATACCTCATACCAATCTGGTGGACCAACTCAGTAAACCTAGCAGGAGCTAAGGCTTTCATGAGAAGGTCTGCCAGTTGATATTCAGTACCCACAAAATATAATTCAATGGTACCCTTTTCCACATGCTCCTTGATGAAATGATATCAAAGATCGATGTGCTTAGACTTCTAATGTTGGACGGAGTTGCACGAGATCGCAATAACACTTCGATTGTCGCAGTACATCGGGATTCTGTCAAATACGTAACCATAGTCTTTGAGTTGTGTTCTCATCCAAATGACTTGAGCACAACACGCCGACATGGCTACATATTCTGCTTCGGTTGAGGACATCGATGTACAATCCTGCTTCTTCGATTGCCATGACACCAGTTTATCACCAAGAAATTGTAGAGCTCTTGAAGTACTTTTCCGTGAATCTAAGCAACCTGCGTGATCAGCGTCTGAAAAAGCTATTAGTTCAAAACTATAATCCTTCGGATACCAGATTCCCAAGTTAATGGTTCCCTTGATGTATCGGAGGATTCTTTTAGTCTCTTAGAAGTGAGTTTCAGTTGGTCTCGACTGATAACGGGAGCAAAGATATACAACAAATACAATGTCAGGCCTACTGGCTGTTAGATACATGAGAGACCCAATAATACTTCGGTATTTGGTAGGGTCAACCAATTTTCCATGCAAATCAGCGTCCAGTTTCTTGGTATGTGCCATCGGTGTGGCATAGGTATCACAGTTTTGCATTCCATGTTTGTTTAAAATTTCAAGTGCATATTTGGACTGACTTAGGAAAATACCACGGGGTGATTGATGAACTTGCAGTCCTAGAAAGAACGTAAGTTCACCCATCATGGACATTTCAAAATGTTTTTTCATAAGTTTTGAAAAAGCGTTTGAGTACTTTAGATGTGTTGACCCAAAAATGATGTCATCCACATAAATTTGAACGATTAAAATGTGTTCCCCGTGATATTGTATGAATAGTGTTGGGTCGACCGATCCTTTGACGAAATTATGAGAGATGAGAAAGGATGAAAACTTATCATACCACGCCCGAGGGGCTTGTTTGAGACCGTAGAGAGCCTTGTTCAGTTTGTAGACGTGATTAGGGAACTCTGGATCAACAAATCCTTCTGGCTGACTAACATAGACCGTTTCTTTCAGTTTACCATTCAGAAAAGCAGTTTTGACGTCCATCTGAAAGACCGTGATGTTCATGTGAGCGAATGCCAGAAAAATCCAAACAGCCTCAAGTCTAGCAACCGGTGCGAATGATTCCTCGTAGTCAATCCCTTCTTCTTGTATATAACCCTTAGCCACTAGACGTGACTTATTTCGGATAACCATACCTTCAGCATCCAACTTGTTTTTCCAAATCCATTTCAGACCGATAACATAGACCCTAGTTGGTTTTTCAACCAATTCCCATACTTCAAGACGTTTGAACTGATTAAGTTCTTCTTGCATGGATTCAATCCAGTTGTCATATGTCATGGCTTCCTTAATATTTTTGGGTTCAGCTTGGCAGATGATAAGTGCATAAATACAATGTTCACCATCAGTCTGAAGGCGTTGTCCAGTTACGACTGGTTGATTCGGGTTTCCAATAATGTTCACAAGAGGATGGTCTTTAGTCCAACGATGTGTGGAGGGTTGATGTTGATATATATTTTACAGATTAGGAGGATTCAAATGGCTTGTAGATGATTTCGCAACATCAGAAGTGGCAAATTCATTTGCAAAAGTGTTGAAGAACGCATTTGGATCATAATCTGCAGGTTGGGGTACTTCATGGTTCAGAAGATCATCAGCTGGTTCAGCGTCATTGGAAGCGGTTTGTTCAGCTGTTGTTGTTGAATCAATTGGAGGTGCTTCTTCAACAGTTGTTGTTGTTTCAGGTGTATCAAGTATTGGAGTATTATCAGATTGAGCAGCGGAAACATTTGATACATCTGGAGCACGTTGATCAATATCATCACTAAACAGAAGAGCAAATAGTTGTTCCATTTGTTGACGAGTAAGCTGTAAGCTTGGTTCAGCTGATGATGGGGTTTGGAAGAAGTTTAGACGGTTATGTTTGGGTTCCAAGCTGTTTTGCTCAGAAGCCATTTCTGTAAGCTCATCGAAATTTGCATGAATCGTTTCCATAATCTCCCTTGTACGACGATTCCAGATCCGGTATCCTTTAGAGTTTTCACAGTATCCAACAAAGACTCCAATGCCAGCTTTGGCTTTGAGCTTACCAAAGTCATCACGATCATTATTTGGGTAACAAAGGGATCCAAATACATGAAAGTGTTTGAGATTCGGTTTATGGTTGTGGATAAGCTCATAAGGTGTTTTGTTGTGGCGTTTAGTAATCATTGAACGGTTCCGAGTGTAGCATGCAGTTGACACGGCTTCAGCCCACAAGTAATCTGGAAGTTTAGCATTAATTAACATTGTTCTTTCAGCTTCCACTAACGTATAGTTTCGTCTTTCAAACACGCCGTTTTGTTCTGGTGTCTGTGCAATGGATATTTGATGCTCAATTCCCACTTTCTCATAATATGCACGAAGAGTTTGATTCACAAATTCAAATCCTTTGTCTGTTCTGATTTGTCTGATTGTGTTCTGGAGCTGAACTTGAATTTTCGTGAGAAAGGTGATGATCATCTGTGGAGCTTGATCTTTAGTTTGAAGAAAATAAACCCAAGTCCATCTTGAGTAGTCATCGACAATTACTAAAATGTAGCGTTTGCCATTAATCGTCTGCACACGCTTCGGGCCATACAAATTCATGTGAAGAAGATGAAGCACATGCTGAGGGCTATGTTCCACCTTTGAAGAAAAATGAGCACGAGTGCTTTTCCCTTGTTCACAAGCTGAGCATAGATGATCTTTAGAGTACCGAAATCTTGGGAGACCTTCAACAAGTTTGTAACGTGCAAGATTGGTTATGGTTTGAAAGTTTAAGTGTGAAAGTCGACGGTGCCATAGCCAAGATTTAGTAGATGTTGCCTTTGAAAGTAGACATATGGGAGATGAAGCAATCATGTCTTGCATAGAAATTGTGTAAAGACTTGATGTTCGGGTTCCAGACATAAGATTGTTTCCTTGTAGATCACGAATGAAACAAGTTTTCTCCCGAAAAGCAACTTCCAAATCTCCATCACAAAATTGACCAACTGAGAAGAGATTGTGACCGAGACCTTCCACATAATAAACCCTGCTAATTTCGATGTTTCCATTGATGTAATCTCCGTAGCCCATGATAGCTGCGAAGTGATCATTCCCGAACCTGACAGTGCCAATGAACTTTGAAACATAGTTTGATAACAGTTTGAGATTGCCTGTCATGGAACATCCGCTATCAACAATCCAGAGGATGATCTGTATCACATGCATTACACACAGACGACACAGATGGAATAGAAGTAGATGTAGAACCCGAAGAGTTAGAGGGTTCCGATGTAGTTATAGTTGAAACACACATGTTTATGATTTTAGGTATCCATTTAAAGCCAAGTGTATTATGTAACCATTTCTGCCATCTCCAACTAGTCTTAGCTTTGGTCTTAGTAAATGCAGTAGGTGATAAGTTCTTCCTAGGAGGTGTAGGGGGTTCTATGGGTACATCAATGATCGTAGCTGGAATACTAGAGGGTGGTTTACCTAGCACAGACTTAGAAGCATTAGTGGGCCTAGAGGTATTCCGTTTTCTATTATTCCGCTTACGAGACAAGATAGCGTTAGCAACACATTTATCATGACATCCAGAAAACATGCTTTTACGGCAACCAACACAAGAAGCTTCAAACATAACATTTAAAGTACTTAAAGATTCAGCATTCGTTACATCACTTTTTCCATTACATTTGTCAGACGCAATATCTAAAGTGGGAGTAACATGAGTTTTATTCAAAGTCCTAAGGTGTTCTTCTACTTAAGAGGTCTTTATTATTCTTTTCTTATGTCGCAACTTCCTATTCTTCCTTGATGTGCTCTTAAGCTGTGAAGTGCTAGTGTTGGGAAAAGAGGCAACTATTCCTGTTTCAGTAGAGGGAAGCACATTAGTTTCTTGTGATGTGTCATTAGGTAATCTAAGAATTCTTGGTGCAATAACGTTTGTGTTTTTATTCCTATCTTGCTTAAGATTTACCAACTCTGCTTTTAGTTCATGGATAGTGTGTAACAAATCTTGATTTTCAGAACAAGTGTTTCCATTTTGTCGTAAAACATCTTTGGTATATGCAAGATGATCACCAAGATCTTTTGACGCTTGAGCACAAGTATTTTTGAGTAAATCAAATATGACACCATATTCCGTTTTAACTTATGAAATTTCTTGTTCATATTTTGAAATTTGACACTTTGAAGACACGTTTTCATCATCCAGTTGCTCAAGTTTTGGATTAAAAGTTTTTGTATGCAACTGGTTGATTTTGTTTTGCAAAGCGAGTTCTTGATTTTGACAATCTTTTTGACACCATTGAAGATGACGTTTTGCATTTGAAAGCTCGTTGAACAAATACTCATTTTCAACTTTTAAAGACTTAATTTGTGACACATTATCGGTATTCTCAACGTTTTCAACAGATGCAACAGTATCAACAGCGATATAATCAAATGCATATGAAACAATATGTAGTAACACAACATTTATGGTATCAGCACAGATAACATCTTCTAAGATTTGATCAACATCTTTTCGTAACATTTTCTTTTTACGTTTAGTATTTGAAATCGATGTTTCTGTTTTCTCGAATACTATTTTCATAAGTCCAAGCTGCTTGTGAAAATCCCTTTCCCAATATATTGCACACATTTTCAAATTGCGGACATGAGGTAAAATTCTTTTCTGAAAAACATATCTTTGTTCTCGCGCTGAGGCGATTGAAAATGTTCATCTTTTATTTTAGAATTGATTTCAATTTCACGTTCCAAAATTTTGATGTCCGATATGAATGTTTCAAAATATTTAAGAATTTGACAACGTTTGGGTAATGTTTTTACTTCACTGAGTGAAGGCAAAGGACCATTAATTTATGCAGTATTAGGTTGGGGACCAACATTAGAAGACTCAGAAGTAGGCGTGATAACCCAAGGTGTGTTAGAATTATCCTATTGTGTGACGAAAGTAACGGCTTATGAATAGTTAAATGGTTTGTTATAAACAACATTTTCCATTTTTGACCGAATCTTGTCATCTGCATCTAATTCCTCCATACGATTATATTCAACAACACTCACGATGGAATCATCAATTCTATGTTCTGCACTGTAAACTTGAGGATTTGGCTTGAATGCTCTTTGTGAAAATGATAACGCTACACGCGTCGTTCGGGGTCAAGGAAACTTCCTTTTCTTTGAGCAAGTTTTATAACACCCTAGGCAGTGAACCTAATCGTTGTAGTGTAGTAATTAGGGTAAGACACGGGTATTGATATCGTTCTCTAGGGGAATAGGAATGCTAGTAAGGAGTTACTACGCTAAGGTTAAGGTTGAGGAAGATTATTTTTTTATCTTTTTTATATTTTATGAAATGGAAAGGTACGAATCTCGGGTATTGGATTTGGGGGGTTGGTATTTCTACCGATTACTCTACTATTATCTAATTATCTAAACTAAGGTTGTGGGAGTCTATGTCTAATTAATGTGTGCTCGTATGATAGTTTAAAGATGTGTTTACTTAGGTTGTATTACTCCTTAATTATCTCCTATTGATGGTTGAGTTGTCACGTCTTATTCTTAATTGCGTTGTGTGTCTAAAGTTGTAGGGTATGCGTTTCTCCCTAACTCTATGAACTTACCAAATGGTCTCGTCTACAAACCCACTAGGGATGATAAACTCCTACTCTAAGGCGCTCTTTGGATGGTTTAGCCTACAACTACTCAGGTAATTATATTCTAAGGTTCACAAAGATGAATCAAGCATTAAGTACACGACGAATAACCTATCGCATTACTAGATCATTAATCAACTAAGATAAGAGACAACCAATCAATATTCAATAATTAAGTTTCATACTTCCTAAGCAAACACACAAATAAATTAGCCGGACATGGAAAACATGCAAGCATACACACAAATAATCAAAGACATAATTGAATTAATGAAGTAAAGACTTATCTTGATGTAAGATAGGGTTTAAAACCCTAAAATACTGTACAAGACACCTTAGGTTCGGTTTTAGGTTTTCACTCCAAAAGACTCTTTACCAAAGACTGAAAAATTCGGATTCTATATATAAGATTACAAATGCGACGGCGTCACCTTATGTTTAGTGACGCCGTCGTGTCGCCGTCATTAGGGTTTCGTCTTGGCCACGTTAACCTTTCGACGGCGTCACCTTATGTCCGTGACGCCGTCCTCTTCAGCTTCTGACGTCGTCTGGATTGCATCTAGGCCGTCTGAGTAGCGACGGCCTACTCTTTTACAACTGGACGTCGTCGCTTGAAAATACGAGTTTTGGGTTCTGGACCGTCACAACAATTTTGGGACGGCGTCGCCATTAGCACCTGACGCCGTCGCCTTCTAATTTCAGCAGCTGTGAGTGTCTCGATTTTGACTTTAGCCATTTTCTTCATATATTCGCGCCTTTTCGTCCAAATAAGTGCCATTCCAGCATTTTGCCTTCAAGAGACCTAAAAAGTGAAAAGGAACGATATTAAGCAATAACGGATACAAAAGTGATCAAATAAGGACTAAAACGACCCCTTAAAATGGTACCTTTTAAAACCTTATCAAATATCCCTACACTTGTTATTTGCTTGTCCTCAAGCAAATGTGCTTTTAGCCAATTAATTTATAAGTTAGGGGTCATGAAGCATTAATTCAAAACGGTCCACAACACATATAAGCCCCGCAAAAGTCATAACAAGCATGGAAATTACATACTAGCACCTCACATGGGGTGTTTGGATACTCACATCTCTCTCGGGTGTATATATGAAATATAACAAATAGGAAATGGAAGATAAACACTCATTAACCGGTCCTAGTACATAGATTACCATAGGCTTGAGAATAGATCAAACCTCCATCGCTTTGGCGTAAGCACCTAGGAAATACTATCAAAGAGGTCTTTAAAAGGGTTGTAATGTTAGGCTTACGGTAGGGAAACAAGGGTTTGGTGGGATAGGCTATTTAGTGGTGGTAAGTCAAAAATCTCTATGTTAAATGCATATGAAGAATGGCGTTGCTAAGCCAAGACTCGACACTCTAAACTCTAGATAACTGAAATAAACAAACATAAATTTAAAGGATAGATGTAGGATGGTAGCCCGTATTTTTTTTTAATCACTCTATTTTTTTTCTTTTTCTATTTTTTTTCGATTTTTTTTTCATACACTTTTACTCTACCATCCTCTAAGATAACATCAAAATACTAGGGATTTATAGACATATCCCTACACTTGAGTTTTTATTACTCTAACACTACTTTGACCCGAATTGAAAAGATCAAAACACTTGGGGTACATTATTATGCAAACAAAGGGAATTTGAATTTTTAACGTTCCCTTCCCGTCATTTCATAAACTTTAACTTTTCCCATGAATCCCAATCGTCCCAAAACTGTATACAAAGGATATGACTCGACTTAGAAACTTATGCAAGCAACTAGATAATTGAACTAAGGGTTTAGGGTGATAACAAACATTTGCACTAAAAGTGAGTGCATAAGGGGTAGGCTAAGGCGATTTGGGTGTATATTTGGGGGTGGGGTGTAAACAATGTTCTTCATTGATATTCCGGAAAAACCGAAACATCACGAGAACCGCGAAAAGGATAGGCTCTGAGGGGTTAACTAGGGGTATCGTGTATTAAAGATGAGTACAACGCAAAGGGTGTGGGGGAATTACTCAACCGATATGGAAGAAGTAATTATATTACGGGTATCAAACAAGGGTTATCCTAATGCCTCTTATCATTTAGTTATTCCTAACTACACAAGTGTAGCCTCACTTGCAATCTCGGAATTCATCACAAAACAAGTTCTAGAATCTAATATACTACCGGTTCACACTCTAAGCATTGAAGATGAATGCTTTAATTCCTACTAATCTAAGGGCGATCCTCACATTTTGGTGGAATTTGGGTGGTAAAGGGTTTTTGTGCTAGTCATGCAACTTCCTATCCATGAGACGCTTTTGTTAAGACTAATGGCCCATTCCTATATGTCATAAAAAATTTTAAATTTGGTGCCAAAATTACCCTAACCGAAATTTTCTCATGGTTTATTACACAATCACAATTGGACAAAGCAAATAGTCAAGGATAAGCATAGTTTCAAAGTTCCCGTTTTATTTTCCCTCCCTACACTTAAACTGAACATTGTCCTCAATGTTCCCCGAAAGTATCAAAGTTACGATAAAAGAAGGTAATTAAAAACGAAAGAAACTAATACTCCCTTGATTAGCTCGGTAGGATCCGTGTAAAGAGGTGGTTAAATCCTTATCAAGAAGAATTATTGCGTGAAAAGCTCCTTCCAATCTTATGTAACTTCTTCTTGACAAACTAAAACTGCACACTTGAAGAAAACAAACGAAACCTTCGCATAAAATCGGCGGTAATAATATATATAAGACTCGATTTAAACTAGGATATAATGCTTGTGGAATGGATGTTTACAGAATTTCTAAGAAAATTAAGACCTGGAAAATTCCAAAAATTTATAAGTAGCTCAGAAAACGAGAAAAAAGTAATCTGATGTTTTTACTCCTTCCTGACGCCGTCAGGTTGCAATCCTGACGCCGTCAGGTTATCCTGACAAAAACTGGTCTGCGATTTTCTGGAAAAAATTCTGGAAAATTTACATCTTTAGAATCTGGAAAAATTTCTGCAAAACATCCATTATGACTCGATACAAGCATTTGACTCGAACAAACAAACATAAATATCTTTTAGTTAATTGTTATTCTCATGTTTACGTTTCTTTTGAAAACGTGTGTAATCCTCCCTACACTTATCCCTTATGTAAAATACCTTTATATGTAATTAAGACGAGGTTAAAAACAAAATAAAGCATTTTTACAAATTTAAACATGAGGATAAACAATTAATAAAAGATATAAGACACTAACAAGCAAACAATTAAGCATGGGTTGCCTCCCACGAAGTGCTTTTCTTTATTTAAGAGTCTTGTAGCTAGACTCATAGTCGTGCTCCTACGTACCGATATACGTAAGTCTATCCTCAACAATGTCGTAAGGATCAAACTTATCATTCAAGTTCCTAGTAGTACGTTCGGTTAAATATGCCTTTTCTAACATCTCACCATCGGGATCATAGATTTGTATCCTAATGTGCCACTCTCCATTACCATCACTAGGCGGTCTATTCCAATCCCACTTGTGTTCAGATTTCTCAACTTTCCACTTATTCATGACAAGGTTAACGGGCAAGCTTCCTAGGAACTCGGTCATCTTCCTAAATACTAAGGCGTCCTCGAACGGGTTCACTTCTATATCCCTAGCCATTTCTTTTTCCTGGAAAGTTGCTGCACTAGCGAAGGCTTTATCTAGGTAAAAAGGTCTTTGGGGGCCTATGATGTTCTTATCAATCCAAGGTCCATATCTAGAAGGCTCTCTATCCAACCCTATCTCTTGTGGGACTTCCTCATCCTTGTAGTATGTATGCTTTTTAACATCGTAGACGGATCTAGCACTCCCCTCCCCTACCACTATTTTGGACATCTTACAATCGATGATGGCACTAGCGGTAGCTAAAAATCCTCTTCCAACTAGTAATGGGCATGTCGGGTCCTTATTCATGTCTAGCACATGAAAGTCGGCCAAAAGAGTCAACTCTCCTACATGTACTACCATGTCCTTTATTATTCCTACCGGACGTGCTATACTACCGTCCGCTAGACCTAAGATGGTTTCCGTTGGTTCAATTTTACCTAAGTTAAGGCTTCTATGGAGGGACAACGGAACAAGATTGATGCATGATCCTAAATCGGCTAGAGCATCGAGTGGTTTGGAAATTCCAAGTCTACACGGAAGAGTGAATAGCCCGGGATCGTCTAACTTCTTAGGTAAGTTGTTTCGCACAAAGGCGGACCCATGTTTTCCAAGCCTAAGTTCTAACTCATATTTTTCTTTTAAAGCATTATAGTAAGGTGCATGAGCTAAGACTTCAAGAATCGGTTTTTCTTGATGGAGTTCCTTGTACTCCTCCTCTAAACTAGGTTTGGATTCTTGGCTGACGGGTTTCTCAAGAGTAGGCTTTACCAAAGGTGCCGGGCCTTGGTATCTCTTGGATGGCTTGGAACCCTTTTTGATAGCATTTACCGAGTGAACCGTTGGGTGAGAGGGGCATGGATGTGCACTCTCCCATGGTGAACTAGAACATGAAGTCGATGCAATCGAGTTCACTTTTGGGTTCTTTATGGTATCAATTGGGAGTGCTCCAACTTCCCGCTCATTGAAGGCTTTTAAGAGGGCATCAAGCTTGGTTGTCATCTTGCTTTGTTTTTGCTTAAAATCAGCTTCAAGCTTATTCAATCGATTTTCTTGGGATGACAAAAATCTAGATGCAATTGCCTCAAGATTAGTGGGGTTCCCGGTATTAGAAGAGTTGAACCTAGTAGGCGAACTAGATGAGCTTTGGGGTGTGCTTGAGTTTTGGTTCCACTTAAGGTTAGGGTGATTTCTCCATGAGGGGTTGTATGAGTTTCCTAAAGTGTTTTGTTCGGGTTTGAAAGTGTACCACTTCTCTCCCGGTTCGTCGGTACGTATGGAGGCGTAGTCCGCAAAAGCTTGTTCGGAGAGCCTTGTGCAATCACGAGTGTCATGGGGACCACTGCATAATTCACAAGGTTGAGTGATTTGATTCACTTGTCGTGAAGACTTAGGATTTTTGTAGGAACTCATGAGGAATCTAACTTGATCTTCAAGTTCAATCATCCTACGGTCGGAAGGAGGCAAGGAGATTGCCTTAACGGTTTTGGGCAGCTCACGGGGGTCATCCCAACTTTCGTTGTCATAGAGGGAGAGGTCCTCTATTATTTCCCATGATTCTTCTGCGGTGAGATCACTAAGTTTTCCACCGGCCGCTTGGTCAATGGATCGCTTAGTGGGGAAGTTGACATGATCATAAAAGATTTGGACTTGGAGCCAAAGATCAATGCCGTGATGAGGGACTTTATGAAGTAAGTCCTTGAATCGGGTCCATGCTTCGTAGAGAGATTCACCTTGACGTTGTTGGAACATCAAGATGTCATTCCTAAGCTTAGTGGTTCTCCCCGGTGGGAAAAATTGAGCAAGGAAGCGAGAGGTAAGATTATCCCAACTTGAGATGGAGCCAGCGGGAAGTCGCTCAAGCCAATTACTAGCTTGGTCCCGTAGAGAGAATTGGAAGAGACGCAGGCACGTGGTCTCCCGAGTAGTAGCATCAAGGTCGATGGAATCGACGATTTTAAGGAAATCCCTCAGATGCTGATTTGGATCTTCAGAACGAAGTCCATGGAATGCACATCCGTTTTGCACCAACCGGATGGTGTCGGATCGCAGGGCCGTAGTTTGGGCTTGGTCGGGAAGCTCAATGGTGTTCCTATAGCCTAAGTGGTTTGGTCTCGAATACTCACCAAGAGTACGGGCTCTTGGTGGGTCAATTGGTGGTGGGTTGATGAATGGTAGTGGGTTATCACCTTCCATGATGAAAACTGATGGGATTACGAACAAAGGTCACGAAGAAGGGGGATAGACTAAGAGAAGGCTAAAAATGAGAAAAATTTTTACTTGTTAGGATTCAAGCAAAGAAACCTAAATGAGGTGGACTACTAACTAGCTATTCTATTCCCCGGCAGTGGCGCCAAAAACTTGATAACGCTAAACGCGTCGTTCGGGGTCAAGGAAACTTCCTTTTCTTCGAGCAAGTTTTATAACACCCTAGGCAGTGAACCTAATCGTTGTAGTGTAGTAATTAGGGTAAGCCACGGGTATTGATATCGTTCTCTAGGGGAATAGGAATGCTAGTAAGGAGTTACTACGCTAAGGTTAAGGTTGAGGAAGATTATTTTTTTATCTTTTTTATATTTTATGAAATGGAAAGGTACGAATCTCGGGTATTGGATTTGGGGGGTTGGTATTTCTACCGATTACTCTACTATTATCTAATTATCTAAACTAAGGTTGTGGGAGTCTATGTCTAATTAATGTATGCTCGTATGATAGTTTAAAGATGTGTTTACTTAGGTTGTATTACTCCTTAATTATCTCCTATTGATGGTTGAGTTGTCACGTCTTATTCTTAATTGCGTTGTGTGTCTAAAGTTGTAGGGTATGCGTTTCTCCCTAACTCTTTGAACTTACCAAAGGGTCTCGTCTACAAACCCACTAGGGATGATAAACTCCTACTCTAAGGCGCTCTTTGGATGGTTTAGCCTACAACTACTCAGGTAATTATATTCTAAGGTTCACAAAGATGAATCAAGCATTAAGTACACAACGAATGACCTATCGCATTACTAGATCATTAATCAACTAAGATAAGAAACAACCAATCAATATTCAATAATTAAGTTTCATACTTCCTAAGCAAACACACAAATAAATTAGCCAGACATGGAAAACATGCAAGCATACACACAAATAATCAAAGACATAATTGAATTAATGAAGTAAAGACTTATCTTGATGTAAGATAGGGTTTAAAACCCTAAAATACTGTACAAGACACCTTAGGTTCGGTTTTAGGTTTTCACTCCAAAAGACTCTCTACCAAAGACTGAAAAATTCGGATTCTATATATAAGATTACAAATGCGACGGCGTCACCTTATGTTTAGTGACGCCGTCGTGTCGCCGTCATTAGGGTTTCGTCTTGGCCACGTTAACCTTTCGACGTTGTCACCTTATGTCCGTGACGCCGTCCTCTTCAGCTTCTGACGTCGTCTGGATTGCATCTAGGCCGTCTGAGTAGCGACGGCCTACTCTTTTACAACTGGACGTCGTCGCTTGAAAATACGAGTTTTGGGTTCTGGACCGTCACAACAATTTTGGGACGGCGTCGCCATTAGCACCTGACGCCGTCGCCTTCTAATTTCAGCAGCTGTGAGTGTCTCGATTTTGACTTTAGCCATTTTCTTCATATATTCGCGCCTTTTCGTCCAAATAAGTGCCATTCCAGCATTTTACCTTCAAGAGACCTAAAAAGTGAAAAGGAACGATATTAAGCAATAACGGATACAAAAGTGATCAAATAAGGACTAAAACGACCCCTCAAAATGGTACCTTTTAAAACCTTATCAGAAAACTTTGGTTTGTAATCAGCAAGATTCGGTCCATATCCATTTGGATTTGGTTTAAAAGTAAACTTTTGAATAGTTGTGATTGACTTACCATGTTTATAAACAACATTTCGAAACTCTTTGATTTTGTTTTGTAAGTCGACAATTTCTTCAAGATAGTCATCTATTTGTTTCCTTGAATGCTTTTCGTATTCACAAAACTGTTTTTGACAAGTTAACAACTCAGACTTGGATTTTTGAGTTTCCGAAGTGAGAGCGTTAAGTTGTTGTTTATGATCATATTTCAGTTGTTCTATTTGAGACAACAAAGCATTCTTGGATGCAGCTAGATCACATATATGTTTTTCCAAAGATTTTTCATTTTGGTATGATTTAGCAAAAGCGAGTTCAAAACCGTTTTCACGTTTGTCTTTTGTTTGAAAAATGTTGAGTTGGAACTTTAAGCATTCATTATTATCCTTAGTCAACAGTGCATTTTTATCTTTTAGTTTAGCATTAATCTCTGTGCACTTTTGTAATTGAGTCTCAAAGAAGGTGACGAGCCCGGGATCTGGATTAGACAAAGATTCATTTTGTTCAACCGGAGTCTCCACACAGTTATCATTTAGGTCCTCAAATGAAACCACGGGGTCAATTTGATTGTCAGAGGTAACCGTGAGGTCATGATAAGGATTTAAAAGGTACCTTTTTGAGGGGTCATTTACGCCCTTAATTGATCACTTTTGTATCCGTTACTACTTAATTTCGTTCCTTTTCACTTTTTAGGTCTCTCGAAGGCAAATTGCTGGAATGACACTTATTCGGACGAAAAGGCGCGAATATACAAAGAAAATGGCCAAAGTCAAGAATCGAGACACTCAGGCTGCTGGAACTGAAGGGGACAGCGTCAGGTTCTATTTGTGACGCCGTCGGAACAAGTTTTGTGACGACTCAGTAGCCAAATTGCTTATTTACAAGTGACAGCATCAGGTTTTAAAAGAGTAGGGCGTCGCAGCTCATACGGACTAGATTTGATCCAGATGGCGTCAAAGACTGAAGGCGACGGCGTCACGGGCATAAGGTGACGCCGTCACGATGATAACGTGGCCAAGACAAAAACTTAATGACGGCGACCCGACAATGTCACAATTAAAGAGTGACGCCGTCGCAGTTTGTAACACTATATATAGAATCCGAATTTTTCAGTTTTAGGGAGGTAGTTTTGTGGAGTAAAAACCTAAACCGAACCAAGGCTGTCTTGTACAGTATTTTAGGGTTCCATACCCTATCTTACATCAAGATAAGTGTTTTACTTCATTAATTCAATTATGTCTTCAATTGATTGTGTGTATGCTTGCTTGTTTAACATGTCCGGCTAAATTCTTGTGTGTTTGCTTAGATCTATGAAACTTAGTTGTTAATTATTGTTAGGTTGTCTCTTATCTTAATTGTAATTGGCTTAGGAGTGCGACTAGGCTATCGTTGTGTTTAATACTTGATAAATCTTTGATAGTTTATGAATGACTTAGTGGATTTCGTTTACTAAACCCAAAGATAACCTCAAAGTTAGTTTATGAATGACTTAGTGGATTTCGTTTACTACACTTAAGGGTGACTTCAAAGAGTTAGGGAATGCGCACCTTACGACCTTAGAAAACACAATGCGTTAAGAATAAGGTAGTGAAAATTCAACCATCAATAAAAGATAACTAGGGAGTAATAGTATCTAGGTAAACATATTTTTAATCATCATACGAGCACACATCAATTAGACATAGACTATCCCTTAACTTAGTTAATTAGATTAGATAATAGTAGATTAATCGGTAGAAATACCAACCCCCCAAATCCAATACCCCGATATTCGTACCTTTCAATTTTGTAAAAAAAATATAAAAATGATAAAAAATAACCTTCCTCAGCCCCAACCTTAGCATAGTAATTTCTCACTAGCATTCCTATTCCCTTAGAGAACGATATCAATTGTCGAGGCTTGCCCTAATACTACACTACAACGATTAGGTTCACTGCCTAGGGTGTTGAAAAAACTTGCTCGACGAAAAGGAAGTTCCTTTGACCCCGAACGCGCGTTGTACGCGTATCAAGTTTTTGGCGCCGCTGCCGGGGAATAGAATAGCTAGTTAGATTTCCACCTCGTTTAGGTTTTCTTGCTTGATTCCTATCAAGTAAGCTTTTTTTCCCCATTTTTAGCTTCCTCGTAGTCTATCCCCTTCTTCGTGACCTTTGTTAGTAATCACATCACTTTTCATCATGGAAGGTGATAATCAACCACCACTCATCAACCCACCACCAAATGACCCACCAAGAGGCCGTATTCTTGGTAAATACTCAAGACCAAGCCACCTAGGCTATAGGAACACCATTGAGCTTACCGACCAAGCCCAGATCCGACACCATCCGGTTGGTGCAAAACAGATGTGCATTCCATGGACTTCGTTCCGAAGATCCTTATCAGCATCTCAAGGACTTCCTTAAAATCGTTGATTCCATCGACCTTGATGCTACCACACGGGAGACCACGCGCTTGCGTCTCTTCAAATTCCCTCTATGGGACCAAGCTAGTAATTGGCTTGACCGACTTCCCGCTGGATCCATCTCAAGTTGGGATGATCTCACCACTCGTTTCCTCGCCTAATTTTTCCAACTGGGGAGAACTACCAAACTTAGGAATGACATCTTGATGTTCCAACAACATCAAGGCGAAACTATGTACGAGGCGTGGACTCGATTCAAGGACTTCCTCCACAAAGTCCCTCATCATGGCATCGATCTTTGGCTTCAAGTCTAAATCTTTTACGATCGTGTCAACTTCTCAACTAAGCAATCCATCAACCAAGCGGCCGGTGGTAAATTTAGTGAACTCACCGTGGAAGAATCGTGGGGTACAATAGAGGACCTTGCCCTCTATGAAAACGAATGTTGGAATGACCCCCGTGAGTTGCCCAAAACCGTTAAGGAAGTATCCTTGCCTCCCGTTGACTCACAACCTTCCAATCGTAGGATGTTCAAACTTGAAGATCAAGTCAAATTCCTAATGAGCTCCTACGAGACTCCTAAGCTCGAGCCAAATAACTTAGGAAAATCCTACAACAACCCTCCAAACAAAAGAACTTCCACTAGTCTTGAGGGAATGGTGTCCAAATTCATGTCATCTCAAGAAGCTCGATTGACGCAACTTGAAGCCGATTTCAAGCAATGACAAAGCGAGATGACAACCAAGATTGACACCCTCTTAAAAGCCTTTAATGGACAAAGGGATGAAATACAGACAAAAATGGCGGAGATGATGGACTTAGTGAAAGAGTACACTAAGACGAAGATTCCCAAGAAGGTGTTAGTGAGAAATGATGAGCACGCCACCCCCACTTTGCTTGTTAATGCCATTTCCATTGCTTTCGATGAGGATGGAGCAGTTGAGAAGAAGGAGCCTGAGAGCATCAAGGATAGTAAGGATAAGAATGAGGCTCGGACTGATGATGAACCCAAATTCATCAAGCACTACCTTAAGCATGAGATCAATAAGAAAACAATCGTTAACCAAGTAAAAAACTTTAGGTGCAATGATGTTCTTAGGAAAGCCCTCTTAGGTGAAATAGGAGAGGAAAAGTATGAAACCATGCCTATGGGACCTATATACGAGTCGATTATGAGAAAGCCAGTAACTAAGAAGCAAGAGATCTCTGGGAACTTTGTAATTCCATGTAGCATAGGTGACTTAGAGAACCTAAATGCCTTGGCCGACCAGGGATCCGATGTAAACATAATGCCGCTGTCAGTCTATAATAAGTTGACTAAGGAGGAACCGACCAAGACCAATCTTAGACTTTCCTTAGCAAATCAATCATATGTTTATCCCATAGGAATAGCGGAGGATGTCTTAATTAAGGTTTCCAATATTGTCTATCCGGTGGACTTCGCAATTGTAGACATTGAGGAAGATAAAAAGCTGCCATTAATCCTGGGAACACCTTTCCTGACCACCGCCAAGGCAATCATCAAATGCGATGAAGGGATTATGATACTCAAAAGTGGAAAAGGACAAGTTAGGATACCTATTGTTCCGAGATATCCTTTGAAGATTATGGAGAAGGTAAAAGATAAGAATTCGCAGGTCTCCAATAATGCCGTTAAAAAGAAAATTGCTGAATGGGAAAAAGGGCTTAGAGAATTCATGGTTCAAGGGTTAAATTCGACATTGTGGAAATGTGATAACAAGTTAGGAAATAACTATACCACAATACCATAAACTCAAAAGAACCCTAAGGAATTTGTGAATGGAGAAAAGGTGCTTTTGTATAAATCAAGAATAAAAGCATTATGGGGAAGGAATAAGCCAAGATGGTTTTAACCTTATACGGTGAAAAAAACTAATCTAAAAAATAAAACCGTTATCATAATAGATGATGTTGGAAGAGAATTCACGGTGAGCATACAACGTCTACAACCTTATGATGAAGGCTTAGTGGAAGAAAAGAAGGACGGCAATGAAGTCACGTAGGGGCACGACTTCGAGTCTAGCTACAAGACTCATAAATAAAGAAAAGAGCTTCGTGGGAGGCAACCCATTCTTAATTGTTTGCTTCTATGTGTGTCATATATCTTTTCATTGATTGTTTATTCTCATGTTTGAATTTGTGAAAATGCTTTATTTTGTCTTTAACCTCGTCTTAATTACATATAAAGGTATTTTACAAAAAGGATAAGTGTAGGGAGGATTACACACGTTTTCAAAAGAACGTGAACATGAGAATTACAATTCTTGAAAAAGATATATATGTGTGTTTGTTAGAGTCAAATGCTTGTATCGAGTCATAATGGATGTTTTGCAGGAATTTTTCCAGATTCTAAAGATATAAATTTTCCATAACTTTTGCAGAAAATCGCAGACCATTTTATGTCATGATAACCTGAAAGCGTCAGGATCGCAACCTGATGGCGTCAAGAGGAGCAGAAACAGCTTATAACTTTTTCTCGTTTTCTGTGCTACTATACTTATAAATTTTTGGAATTTCTCAGGTCTTAATTTTCCAGAAAATCTATAAACATCCATTCCACAAGCATTATATCTTATTTAAGTCTGGAATTACATCTTTTTGTGATTTTTCTTTGTACGGTTTGATGCTTTGGGTTGTCTGTTTTCTTAAAGTGTGCAGGTTTTATTTATCAAGAAGATGAAACATAAGATTGTATGGAGCTTTTCACGCATACATTCTTCTTGGAAAGAATTTAACCACTACTTCACACACGGATCCTACCGAGCTAATCAGGGGAGTATTAATTTCTTTCGTTTTTAATTACCTTCCATTATCATAACTTTGATACTTTCGGGGAACATTGGGGACAATGTTCAGTTTAAGTGTAGGGAGGGAAAATAAAATGGGAACTTTGAAACTATGCTTTTCCTTTACTATTTGCCTTGTCTAATTTAAATTGTGTAATAAACCATGATAAATATTGGTTAGGGTAACTTTGGCACCAAATTTAAATTTTTTCATGACATGTAGGAGTGGGCCATTAGTCTTAATAAAGCGTCTCATGGATAGGAAGTTATATGACTAGCACAAAAACCCTTTACCACTTAAATTCCACCCAAAATGTGAGGATCGCCCTTAGATTTGTAGGAATTAAAGCATTCCACTATAATGTTTCGAGTGCGAACCAGTAGTATAATAGATTCTAGAACTTGTTTTGTGATGCATTCCTAGATCGCTAGTAAGACTACACTTGTGTAGTTAGGAATAACTAAATGATAAGAGGCATTAGGATAACCCTTGTTTGATACCTGTAATATAATTACTTCTTCCACATCGGTTGAGTAATTCCCCCACACCTTTGCGTTGTACTCATCTTTAGTACACGATACCCCTAGTTAACCCCTCAGAGCCTATCTTTTTCGCGGTTCTCGTGATGTTTTGGTTTTCTGAAATATCAATGAAGAGCATTGTTTACAATCCACCCCCAAATGTACACCCAAATCGCCTTAGCCTACCTTGTATGCACTCACTTTTAGTACATTATTGTTATCACACTAAACCCTTAGTTCAATTATCTAGTTGCTTGCATAAGTTGCTAAGTCGAGTCATATCCTTTGTATACAGTTTTGGGACGATTGGGACTCATGGGAAAAGTTAAATTTTATGAAATGACGAGAAGGGAACGTTAAATTCAAATTCCCTTTATTTGCGTAATAATATACTCCAAGTGTTTTGATCTTTTCAATTCGGGTCAAATTAGTGTTAGAGTAATAAAAACTCAAGTGTAGGGATGTGCCTATAAATCCTTACTATTTTGATGTTATCGTAGAGGATGGTAGAGTAAAAGTGTATAAACAAAAATAGAGTGTTAAAAAAAATAAATAAAAAAAATAACATACGGGCTACCATCCTACATCTATCTTTAAATTTATGTTTGTTTATTTCAGTTATCTAGAGTTTAGAGTGTCGAGTCTTTGCTTAGCAACGCCATTCTTCTCATGCTTGTAACATAAAGATCTTTGACTTGCCACCACTAAATCGCCTATCCCACCAAACCCTTTGTTTCCCTACCGTAAGCCTAACGTTACAACCCTTTAAAAGACCTCTTGGATAGTCTTTCCTAGGTGCTTACGCCAAAGTGATGGAGGTTTGATCTAGTCTCAAGCCTATGGTAATCTATGTACTAGGGCCGGTTAATGAGTGTTTATCTTCCATTTCCAACTTGTTATATTTCATATACACTCGAGAGACGTGAGTATCCAAACACCCCATGTGAGGTGCTAGTATGTAATTTACGTGCTTGTTATGACTTTTGCGGGGCTTATATGTGTTATGGATCGTTCTAAACTAATGCTTCATGACCCCTAATTTATAAATCAATTGGCTAAAAGCACATTTGCTTGAGGACAAGCAAATACAAAGTGTAGGGATATTTGATAAGGATTTAAAAGGTACCTTTTTGAGGGGTCATTTAAGCCCTTAATTGATCACTTTTGTATCCGTTACTACTTAATTTCGTTCCTTTTCACTTTTTAGGTCTCTTGAAGGCAAATTGCTGGAATGACACTTATTCGGATGAAAAGACGCGAATATACGAAGAAAATGGCCAAAGTAAAGAATCGAGACACTCAGGCTGCTGGAACTGAAGGGGACGGCGTCAGGTTATTAGGTCACCATATTAGTAACACAAGCTACAATATGTAGAAATAGAGAAGAGATAGAGATCGGTTGAACAAATACAAACACACACACACGTATGAACTATAGCCGGTTATCCGTAAGGTGTAAAAGAGTGAATGAGTTAAACAACCAACCCTCAAGTGAGGGTTATACAAGAGTATTTATAGGGTAAGGAGCTAGGGCAACACTTCTAGGCTCCTTCCCTTCTTATGGGCTTGGGCCAAGGCTTTTGGGCCTTCTACATAAGCCTTAGCTTAATAACAAACATAAAGGCCTAATTAAGCTAACTATTACATATTAATTACTAACACTTGAATTCTAGTTTAGGAGTGATTCCAAAAATATCCCCCTAAGTGTTAGTGATTGATGATGTGAACGGGGAAGGTGTTGATGTAATAGTAGCTTTGACGTCTTCTGACATTCTTCTTTCTTGTGAGAAGAATTGCCTTGATTCGAACAATCTCCCCAGTGTAGAGAAATTGTTTCCTTTGAAAAGTTCTGCTTTGACATCATTTTTTTTGTTCTTTGATCTTTGTTCTTTGTGATGGTAGTGATAGTATGTTGTTGTTGTTGTCTGCATCAGGTCTGCTTCGTTGCTCCAGTGTCTCCACGTCTTTCTTCAACATGCTCAAACGCTCATTTAACGTTGGACTTCAGTACTGATGTAGTTCTCTTAGTCTTTAAACTTTGTAGATTCTTTGACTTGACAAAGAATCATTTTGACTTTTGTGTTGCCGTTTGAGAGAACTTGCATTAGTGATGATATTGGTATGAGCATGTGAAGAATCTGCATGATCAGTCTGCTCCAGAGCTTCCATAAGAGGAAAACATACACACGGTTAGTAATAAGCGGATTCCGGCACTTACAAGTTTGAATTTCGAGGGTGTTAACAGCATAATGTGAAAACACATATCTAATTCTCACAAAGGCCGTTCCTGAACTGGAGTCCCACAAGTGAGATAACACGATGTACCGAAGTACACCTACAGTTCAGATGAGTCGCTGAGGTACACCGAAGCATCACCTCATGACTGTAGACCGTTTGAGACACACTAAGCGTAATCCATGGGGAGTTACCGAAGTGACCTGCTGTCAGGGCTATTTGATGTTGACCCTGGCAGGAGTTTCCATTCAATCACTGAGGATCACAATAGTGAACCTCTCATAAATGTTCTCGACAGATTGCTAGGATCTGTGTAGGACTCGATAACGTACCACTGTTGTTCTTATTGTTGAACAACAAGTGATGAAATGTCAAGTGTACCTATGAGATCTTTTGATGAATCTCGTGGCTCTAGACTCAATAGTGCACTTTGGTTTTCCTGAGCGGAGACAAGGGAGATGGTCTCCTTCTTCAATACCAGCAATCTCTAAGAGAAAGCCGATAGTTTACGTAGGGTTCCCTATGAGAATGAAACAAGCTTCTGTTGGGAGAAACTTGAGTGACTAAGAAGGTTTAGTGCATGCGTCACTGGGTCCATGACGACTTTTAATCTTCAATACCGGTGTCACTAAGTGACAACCAGTAGTATATGAATTGAACCCGGTGTCTGCCCTAAGTTGAATAATCTGGAGGTCTATTTCTTTTCACCCATTTCTTTGCTTTTCTTTTTAATTCTTCAACTCCTTCTTTCTCCGATTCTCATTTTCTCCTTTTTATAATCATACCTAAGGACTTCTAAATACTAACTATTTGTGATGTCCTTGGATAGATCCCTCCGGCTCTGGCGGATCATAGGACGGTTATTCCTAACCTTAGTCACCTTATAACTCCATGACTAACTTATGTTGCCATAAAACCATTAACTTGAAAATCTCTCAAAGTAGTTATGATTGAAAACATTTTGTACCACTGTAAGAGTTTGATCATTTGCAGAAATACTCCCCCTCCACACTTGCTTAAGTGTTTAGACAAAAATCCGCACGTTGAGAGAAGAGTGCGCACTTTTGAATTGATCGACTCAAGATAGACAATTCCCCGAGGGACACGGTTACGTTACATAGTTAAAGAGTTACCTTGTCAGCTTTTAGGTGACAACTAGCTCTAATAACTACCTTGAAGGTGTGGACAAACCTCGAAAGGTTGTCAAACCCGTCAAAGTTCATGTCTATCAAGAGCTTCTCGAATAGGTACAATTTACTTGGATAAGTCTTTGGAAGACAAATCTTTTCAATATATGACTGTTCAGATCCCGTCAGTTCATGGGTTAAGTCTTTTCATACGATGATTCAATAGCAAATCAACATATTTCTTATCACAATAATTTTCTCCCCCTCAAAAATGGCATATATAAATGTTATTTTTGATAACGTTTTGATAATAAATATGACCATTTCGAGTTTTGTGGGAAGATTATCACGAAGAACAATTTTGTGACAAAGTTTTATCAAATACTCCCCCTCAACAAGTAATACTAACTTTTGAGGTTTTGAAAACGTAAGGGGAAGTACTTGTTCTTTTGAGCAAAACCTTTAAAAGTGAAAGGTTTGATAGGTTTTACTCAAAAGTAAGAAGCTTTCGCTCCTTTTATAAGGATTGTGGCACTGAAGCGTACCACAGGGTCCTTTCATTACAAGAACGGGTTATACACTGTGATGTGTGCACAAGCCATCGTCAATATAAGATCACACATCCAAAATAATAAGAAATAGAAGCAGTTTAAGGGGTACCAGGAAGTCCATCAATCTTTCCAGGAATGCGATCAGGGCGTTGATAGCCGGGGAGAGAAATCTTGGGACGACCACCTACAAAGCTCTCCAGTGTTCTGAACTGGTCCCTTCTGTACAACCTTTCATCAATCCTGGTGATGATCCTCTGCACATCCCGTCTTTCCTGAGAGTTCCATCGCTTTTGAGACCCAATGCCTTCATATATCGCCTTCAACCTACAAGCCAAGCCATCCCTAACCGTCTTCAATGTATGATCCCCAAACTTGTGAAGATCTCGACACACCATCAAGCAGTTTCATTGTAGTTCACTACGGTAAACTACGCCGAATGGTTTGCTGACGAGGGTGTATTATGGAAGCTGGTTGATGTCAGGAAGTTCTAGCTGAGGTCTGGTGAAGTTGACACGGGTCTGATAGGATTCAACAGTAACTTGTAAATCTTCTACACGTTCTTGGATCACTATGCTTCTGACGAAGATAAGTAAGGACTTGATGTATTCACGTTGAATTTTAGTTGAGAATTGTCTCATTCGTCCCTGTACTTTTGCAAGATACAGATCTTCAATGTTGTTGAGAGACAAGTTCTGAAAGTCCAGCTTCACAGAATTCATAGTCCCTTTCGTCATGTCTTTTGACCACGATGGTCTTGAGAAAGGTGTAATCCCATTTAGACGAAAGAGTGATATGCTTAATAGCAATGATCCCTTTAGTACTGTGCACTTCATGTTGAGACTTTCGAACCTGGCAGCTTTTGTAGTAGATTCGTCGGCGTTCCGGCCAATGGTGAATCCCGCACAATGCATCGATGTCATACTGTTCCACACTGTTAGAAAACATGTGAGTAGCCTTTTCTTCGATGGCTATGCAGTTGGAGTATATGGCTGTCGGGAATGGAATTGTAAGTGATATAGCGTATTTTCTTGAATCATCGCTACCGTGTAGAAGGAATTCCAAATCATTGTTGAAGAAGTATCGAAATGGAATCTAAGGTTGATCCGGTTGGCCAATCGTTGGTAGATGTTTAGACCAGTCGGTGTAGTATGGAGCTTTATCTCTTCTGGAGAAGTCGATGTTTGCTTCAGGGTTGAGCCAATCAATGTTGTTAGACATGGCTCGTGCTATGTTTTCAAGGTGATACTCAACTTCAATAGCACTTTCCGAGCTATTTTTGAGTAGTTGAAAGGCTTCATTCTTGATTCGTTTCAACTATGATTTCGTCATCTTCTTCACCCGAAACTTGTCTTGAAGTATTTTAGCATGCTCCAATGTTCGACCTTCTATCGCATCTTGACCTTCCGGTGGGTAGGGAGTAGAATCAACAAGATTAGAGAACCAGTCAAATTCAGTGTCATCCTCGTCTAGCCATGATACGACATCAGTCTTTGGATTCTTCTTATTCTTTTTCTTTGGCTTAGAGGAGGATTCTGGTTTCTTAGCTGTGTCGGGAGAGGTGGGTTGTTGTTGGGGCTCAGGGACTTCCTCATCGTCACCACCAGTATACTCGAAGTGATCACTGGTTTTGTCAGTTTGGGGTGGTAACTCAGAGTCCTGAGGTTTGTCAGTAGAAGAGCGAGGAGGAGATCGTCTTGGTGGTGAAGTCCTTCGGGGTGGTGGTGGCATAGATGATGTTTCTCCAGACTGCTTTAGACGTTTAGGCTCGTCATTCTTATCCTTATCCTTGTCTTCATCGTCTCTTGGACGTTTAGGCCTTTGAGCTTCTTCTCTGCATGCTGATTTGAGTTGGTATTCCAACAATGCTTCAAACAATTTACCTTTGTAAGAAGTAAATGTTGCAGATCGTTTCGACATTTGAGATACCAGCCTGGAAACCAATTCAGCATCTGAGAATATTATGGGATCAACTGGATTGATGTTTACTTGCATAGGTGTTGATCTCATAGTTTGCTTGGCCAAATGCAATAGATTCAGATAGAGTTATTTGGTGTACATTTCTCTTGTCATACCAGGAACGATGTCAAGAAGGAACTTGTGAGTGTAACCTTTGATCATCTCGTTCATTTCCCCTTGAAGATCACGTTGCATGAACTTCTGGATGTACTCCCTTTCAGCTGACATCTTGTCATTCTCGTCATGAAGATACTGGATCTGGTCAGCGAGAAAATTCAGCTTTTTGTAAAGCACGTCTTTCTTTCTGACTTGCTTGACAGCTTTAACGATCCTTGTCTTTTCCTGAGATATCCAAGAGTCCGTTGGCTTCTTCACAGATTTGGATGTGGATTTGGTTTTTCTTCTGGATGGTGGTGGTGAAGAGTGAGAGGATGAATCTGATGATGAAGATACATGAGGAGGTTCAGGGTCCTTAGGAGGTTCAGAAGTTTTCTCCTTGGAATGAGTTGGACTGTTGAGAAGATAATCATCATAGTTTACTTCGTCATCTTGTCCAGATTTAGTCTTTTCTTCAGCCTGAATCCGAGCTTCCTCATCAGCTTTTTCATTCTCAGACTTCTCTGTTTCTGGTCTCTCAATGTCATAGTCAATAGAATCCTCCAGGCGCTTTTGTTGTTGCTCAAGAGTGGTGGCATCAATTCCCTTATCGGGTTGATTAACCGCATCAGGAATTGGTGTAGATAGGGCACCACCACTTGACCCTCCGGGGCCACGCATTTGGTCCTGTTCAAACTCTTTTGCCTTGTGTTGGAGTCTAATGATTTTGAATTTCTTCCTGTAGTCAGTATCCAGAGGCTCTTCATCTGAGCTTTTTTCTTCTTCCTCAAGTACTGGAGTCTTTCCTTTGCCTTGGTCAGCTATTGGACTGGGAGGTTTAGCTACTGTTGGAGTTACATCTGTTGCAGTTTCAGAGTAGGTGACCTCTTCGTCTGATGCGGTTTCCTCAGAGCTTTCATCCACTAGCTTTCTTGGCGGTTCAGGCTTGGGAATAGGAACAACTTCCTTAGAGGTAACTTTCCTTTTGGGTGCAGGTTTCCTCTTAGGGAACTTTCTTTGACTCTCAGTGCTTGTGACACTTCCTGCACTGCCTCTTCTGGTTTTTCTAGTAGGTGTGCCAGAAGACTTGTCATCAAGAAAACCAACTTTGCCTTCATCAACTGCTACCAGATACCTTTTGTATGAATAAAGCTGTTTGATTTCATCAGAGAGAAGGTGATCCGGCAATACAACACCTTTTTTCTTTGTTATTGATTCCTTAAATCTGACTGTTAGAGTAGGTTCATACAACATGGAGTGATTGTTTGGGTCGTCGAGTCTCAAGGGAATATCGGGATTTAACCCAAGAGCTCTCTGGATCAACAGTTTTGTGTATCTGATGTACGGGATCTTGGTGCCTCGCTTTTTAAGGAAAGACATCATGTCATCCCATATCAGAGGTTCAACTTCGATATGTTTCATGTTGACCAAAGCCCAAAAAATCTGTAGTTCCATGAGCTTGGGATGCTCATAGCCACTATCCCGTCCAGAAACAAATTTTGTGATGATGATAAAGAGGGTTCTCCAGGGCTGAGGGATATTCTTTAGATCAACGTAAGAGTGCTTGGTGATTACCCCTGTAGCTTCGTCATAACCGATGTCGATCATGAATTGCAGAACGACCTCTTCTGTAGGTGTAGCGTTGTACTCAGTTGGTTCAATGACAAGAATGAGGAGAATAGCCCGCAGGTCTGCTGGTGTGATGGTGACTTGCTTGTGATTGAGAGTCATATTCACAGCATTTTGCCCTTTGATCTGCTTCATTGTTTGCCAGAATTGCTGAATGTAGATCTCCGGAACTGTGGCAGAGTTGTTGAGCATATTCTGATAAGAATGGTTTTTCAGAATGTCCACTGCTGTCAAGCAAGAAGACTCTGAGCATGTGAGGGTATCAAAATCAACACGGAGGTTGTTCTTTCCAATCTTCATCGGATAACCATTAGGGAAGATATCAGCAACGGTGAGAACATTTGGTGCATCCACATTCTGCATTTGAGCGTCCATGTCGTGATCTGAAAGATATTTAGCCAAAAGAACCAACATATCGAAAGACATCATGTTAGTCAACAGATGGTTTTATTGTCTAATTATTGAATGTGATATGTCGATGATTGTTACGAGTCCAATGTCACTTGTTTGTCCAATAGTCTAATGACATCGTGATAAGTTTCGTGAGTTGATTAACTTTAAGTTTTAAAGTCCATGTTTTCACTAATTATTCACAACTTGTTAAACATTTAAGCTTATAGTGACATTATTGGTTTCGTGGCGTTATGATTTATTTATTTACAAGTTAATACGCGTAACAATTCATAATTAAGGTTAAACAAGGCTTAGGCGTAGAAATGGCAAGCTTATGCGTAAACAGGAATGATATGCGTAGGTTCTTGACTTACGCGTAAGAAATATTACGCGTAGGAAAAGGGGACCTTATGCGTAGAGCTTACGCGTAAGCGTATATAAACCTTACGCGTAAGGCTTACTCGTAAGAGTCAACCTTATGCGTAGAGGTCACTGTTTACGCGTATCCTAGTCCCTTATGTAGAACCTTACGCGTAATAGTTACGCGTAAGATTGCTCTTACGCATAACATTCTAAGCGTAAGGTGATCCTTATGCGTAGTTTGATAGAAACCTTGATTCTGAATTTTCAAATGTAGAAGACCTGAAATAAATTCGTCATAACACAATCATTAACATCTACATTCAATCACCATCAGATCATATCATGAACACACATATAACAGTTACGCGTAAGAACACTTATGCGTAAACCTAAACCCTAAGGTTCAATTTTTACGAGTAAGTAATCTAGCCATAGAAATTGCACCAAAATGATTCTGGGAGGTCTAAGAAGCCTTATGAGTAGTTCTATCCAAGTTTTAACATCAGAATTTAGGTGAATCAAAAATACCCAAATGCGTATGAACTTAAACCCTAGTTTCTAATTAAAGATCAATTAGTGTTTCTGGGTTGGTTCTGAGCCTAGATATCATCAATTCACCATAAGAACAACATCACTCAACTATATTTTTAACCAAAAACGTTCTTATTTGAAAATACCCAATTTCACGCATAAACCATAATTCACAATATCACTCAATTCGTGTATCTGGGTGTGTTTTAATGATCAAAATAGTTTCAATGATGTTATATAAACGTTTTGACACTATCTTTTTTACCACAAACACCCATACTTGATTAGGTGTTCATACGCTTATGCGTAGAACACCAAATCGTTCATAAGTGAAAATCTAACCGTTAGTTTTTAATATAAATCAAAACCTTTGTTTATAAACACGTTTAGATTATGAAACGACTTACAAAGTGAAGATCAAGCAAGCGGATTGAGAGATTGATTTTTACGCGTAGGATTAGGTTGGTAAGATAATAAATGAAGTGAAATAAATGAGGTTGGTGGAAGTTTTATGAAAAATAACTTTGAGCTTTTGACTATATTAGTCCCTCCGCCTTTACCATTTACATCCAAAGCCTTTAACTTCCATTTTGGTTACCAAACGAGTGATATTTGGAAAGAAATTTGATGGCACTCCCCCTTGACTTAAGAAATAATGAAAGTTAATAAATTTTAGTCCGAGGAGTGTCAAAAAACCAGAAATGTGACCACCATTTATAAAAGAAACAACCGGGATAAGGTAACATGCAAGTACAATGTATTATGAAACTGAACAATATTTGTTTTCTCCCCCTCAACACTTGATCGAAAAACAAAATACTGAATTTTGAAAGATTTGAGTGTTGACGGAAGAATTATACTTGCCATGTTAAAAGAAATATAGATAGAAGAATGTTTTTGTTGTTTTATCAGATTTTATATTTTTGTATTTTGTTTTTGAAAAATTATTTACAAAAGAAGTTTTGGTATTTGACTGGTGTTTAAGAATGTTTTAAGAGTTCATCCACCGCATACCAATCCGGTGGACCAACTCATTAAACCTAGCAGGAGCTAAGGCTTTGGTGAGAAGATCTGCCAATTGGTATTCTGTACCCACAAAGTATAATTCAACATTACCCTGTTCCACGTGGTCCTTGATGAAATGATATCGAAGATCGACGTGCTTTGATTTCGAATGTTGAACTGAGTTGCACGAGATCGCAATAGCACTCCGATTGTCGCAGTACATCGAGATTCTATCAAATACATAACCATAGTCTTTGAGTTGTGTTCTCATCCAAATGACTTGAGCACAACACGCCGACATGGCTACATATTCTGCTTCTGTTGAGGACAGCGATGTACAATCCTGCTTCTTCGATTGCCATGACACCAATTTATCACCAAGAAGTTGTAATGCTCCTGGAGTACTTTTTTGTGAATCTAAGCATCCTGCGTGATCAGCGTCTGAAAAAGCTATTAGTTCAAAACCAGAATCCTTCGGATACCAGATCCCCAAATTAATGGTTCCCTTGATGTATCGGAGGATTCTTTTAGCCTCAGAGAGGTGGGTTTCAGTTGGTCTCGACTGATAACGGGAGCAAAGATATACAACAAAAACAATATCAGGCCTGATAGCTGTTAGATACATGAGAGACCCAATAATAATATGGTATTTGGTAGGGTCCACCAATTTCCCATATAAATCAGCGTCTAGCTTCTTGGTATGAGCCATTGGTGTGGGATAGGTGTCACAGTTTTGCATTCCAAATTTGTTTAACAATTCAAGGGCATATTTGGACTGACTCAAGAAAATACCACGGGGTGATTGATGAACTTGCATTCCTAGAAAGAATGTGAGTTCACCCATCATTGACATTTCAAAATGTTTTGTCATTAATTTTGCAAAAGCATTTGAGTATTTTAAATGTGTTGACCCAAAAATGATGTCATCCACATAGATTTGAACGATTGAAATGTGAGCCCCGTGATATTGTATGAAAAGTGTGGGATCGACCGAACCTTTGGTAAATTTATTGGCAATGAGGAAGGATGATAACTTATCGTACCATGCCCGAGGAGCTTGTTTGAGACCATATAAAGCAGTTTTGACGTCCATCTGAAACACCGTTATGTTCATATGAGCCACGAACACGAGAAAAATCCGAACAGTCTCAAGACGAGTAACTGGAGCAAATGATTCTTCAAAGTCAATACCCTTTTCCTGTCTATAAACCTTAGCCACCAGACGTAACTTATTTCTTATTACGTTTCCTTCAGCATCCAATTTGTTATTCCAAATCCATTTGAGACCAATGACGTAGACCCCTGTTGGTCTTTCAACCAGTTCCATACTTCAAGACGTTTGAATTGGTTGAGTTCTTCTTGCATGGATTCAATCCAGTTGTCTTTTGTCATTGCGTCTTTAATGTTTTTAGGCTCAGTTTGGCAGACAGTGAGTGCATAAATGCAATGTTCACCATCTATATGAAGACGTTGTCTCGTAACGACTGGTTGATTCGGGTTGCCAATAATATTCTCAAGAGGATGGTCTTTTGTCCAACGATGTGTAGAGGGTTGATGTTGGTATACATTGTGCAGATTTTGAGGATTCAAATGGTTTGTTGATGATTCCACCACATCAGGTGTAGTAGTTTCATTGGCAAACGGGTTAAAGAACGCATTTGGATCAAAATCTGCAGGTGGGGGTACTTGATTTAGAACATCATCAGCTGGTTCAGTGTCATTGGATGCAGTTTGTTCAACTGTTGTTGTAGAGTCAACTGGTTGTGCTTCTTCAACAGTATTTGTTGTGGCAGGTGTATCAGGTATAAGAGTGAGCAGGTTGAGCAGCGGAAACAGCGGATACACCTGGAGCACGTTCATCAATGTCATCACTAAACAGCGGAGCAAATAGCGTTTCCATTTGTTGACGAGTAAGCTGTGGGCTTAGTTCAGCTGATGATGGGGTGTGAGGGAAGTTTAAACGGTTGTGACCGGGTTCCAAGCTGTTATGCTTATAAGGTGTTTTGTTGTGGCGTTTAGTAATCATTGAACGATTTTGAGTATAGCATGCAGTTGATACATCTTCTGCCCACAAGTAATCTGGAAGTTTAGCATTGATTAACATTGTTCTTGCAGCTTCTACTAACGTACGGTTTCGTCTTTCAACAACTCTGTTTTGTTCTGGTGTACGTGAAATAGATGTCTGATGCTCAATTCCCACTTTCTCATAGAATTCTCGAAGAGTTTGGTTTACAAATTCAGTTCCTTTGTTTGTTCTGATTTGGCGGACGATGTTACGGAGCTGAACTTGAATTTTCGTGAGAAAGGTGATGATCATCTGTGGAGCTTGATCTTTACTTCGAAGAAAGTAGACCCAAGTCCATCGTGAGTAGTCATCGACAATTACCAAGATGTAGCATTTGCCATTAATCGTTTGCACGCGCATCGGGTCACACAAATCCATGTGTAGAAGATGAAGCACATGCTGAGAGTTGTGTTCCACTTTTGAAGGAAAATGAGCATGAGTGCTTTTCCCTTGTTCACAAGCTGAGCACAGGTGATCTTTAGAATACCATAATCTCGGGAGACCTTCAACAAGTTTGTGTTGAGCAAGGTTGGTGATGGTTTGAAAGTTTAAATGTGATAGACGACGGTGCCATAGCCAAGATTTTGTAGATGTAGCTTTCGAAAGTAGACAGATGGGAGATGAAGCAATCATGTCTTGCATTGAGATTGTGTACAGACTAGAATTGCGAGAGCCAGACATTAGATCGTTTCCTTGTAGATCACGAATGAAACAAGTTTTCTCCCTAAAAGCAACTTCCAAATCTCCATCACAGAATTGACCGACTGAAAAAAGATTGTGACCGAGGGCTTCCACATAATAAACCCTGCTAATTTCGATATTGCCATTGATGTAATTTCCGTAGCCCATGATAGCTGCGAAGTGATCATTCCCGAATCTGACAGTGCCAATGAACTTTGCAATAAAGTTTGATAACAGTTTTAGATTGCCTGTCATGTGTCGGGAACATCCGCTATCAACAATCCAAAGGATGATCTGTATCACCTGCATTACACACAAACGACACAGATGGAATAGAGGTAGATGTGGAACCCGAAGTGTTAGAGGGTTCCGAAGCAGTTATAGTAGAAATACACACATCAATGATTTTAGTCATCCATTTAAATCCTAGTGTATTATGTATCCATTTTTGCCATCTCCAACTAGTCTTAGCTTTAGTCTTAGTGAATGCACTAGGTGGTACTACATTCCTTGGAGGTGATACTGGAGCTACAGGGACATCAATGCATTTCTTAGAATCTAAAGGGGGCGGTTTACCAAGCACAAACTTAGAAGTATTAATGGGCCAAGAGGTATTCCGATTCTTTGGATTCCTTAAACGAAACAAGATAGCTTTAGCAACACATTTGTCATGACAATCAGAAAGCATACTTTTACGACAAATAACACAAGAAGCTTTAGACTGAATATCAAAAGTACTTAAAGGTTTAGCATTCGTTACAATACTTTGTCCATTACATTTGCCAGGCGCAATATCTATAGTGGGTGCAATTGGAGTCTTATTCAAAATCCTAGGGTGTTCTTCTACATCAGCATTCTTTATTGATCTTTTCTTAGGTCGCAACTTCCTATTCTTCCTTGTATTGCTCCTAGGCTATGAAGTGCGGACGTTGGGAAAAGAGGCAACTATTCCAATTTCAGTAGAGGGAAACACATTAGTATGTTGTGTTTTGTCAGTAGGCATTCTGGGTTCACGTTTGCTAAGTGTTACAGGTGCAATTTTCTTAATGATGCTAGGCTGAACTTGTTCATACTTTTCTAACATTTCCCTTAACTGTATGATAGTGTGCACCAAATCTTGATTTTCAGAACGAATATTTCCAGAAAAATTCATGACTTCTTTAGTGTGTGCAAGATAATGATCAAGTTCGTTTGATGCTTCATTTCGAGTCTATTTGAGTAAATCAAATATGACACCATATTCATTTTTAACTTTTGCAAGTTCTTGTTCATATTTTGAGATTTGACATTTCAAAGACACGTTTTGATCATCCAGTTGCTCAATTTTAGGATTAATCGTTTTTTATTTCAATTGGTGGATTTTGTTTTGCAAAGCAAGTTCACGATTTTGACAATCTTTTTGACACCATTGAAGACGACGTTTTGAATTTGAAAGTTCATTTAACAGTCGTTCATTTTCAGCTTTTAAAGACTCTATATGATGCACATTATCAATATTTACAACAATATCAACAGAATCAACAGAATCAGCATAGATATGATCAGATGCATATGCAACAGATTGTAATACAACAAGATTATTGATATCAGCACAGATAACATCTTCCAAGAGTCGATCAACATCTTTTCTCAACAATTTCTTTTTACGTTTAGTATTTGAAATCGATGTTTCTGTTTTCTCGAAAACTGTTTTCATGAGACCGAGTTCCTTGTGAAAATCCCTTTCCCAATATAGTGCACAAGTTTTCAAATTTTTTACATGGGGTAAAAGTCTTTTCTGAAGAATGTCTCTATGTTATCGCGCCATTGGCGATTAAAAATGTTTAACTTTTATTTTAGAATGAAATTCAATCTCACATTCCAAAATTTTGAGGTCAGATAAGAAAAAGTGTCAAATATTTTATAACGCGACAACTTTCGGCTTTTGTTTTAACTTCACTAAGTGAAGGTAAAGGACCATTAATTTGTGTACCATTGGGTTTGGGACTAACTTCATAAACTGGTGTGATAACAAAAGGTTTGTTAGAAGTATCTTGTTGTGTGACAAAAGTTACGGTTTTTGAATAGTTAAATGGTTTGTTATAAACGACATTTTCCATTTTTGACCGACTCTCGTCATCTGCATCTAATTCCTCCATATGATTATATTCAACAACAGTCATAATTGAGTCATCAATTCTATGTTCTGCACTGTAAACTTCAGGATTTGGTTTGAATGCTCTGTTTGAAAACTTTGGTTTGCAATCAGCAAGAATTGGTCCATATCCATTTGGATTTGGTTTAAAAGTAAACTTTTGAATAGTTGTGATTGACTCACCATGTTTATAAACAACATTTCTAAACTCTTTGATTTTGTGTTGTAAGTCGACAATTTCTTCAAGATAGTTTCGTTTCGTGGAATGCTGTTTGTACTCAGAGAACTGTTTTTGACAAGTTAACAATTCAGCATTGGCTTTTTGAGTTTCCAAAGTAAGAGCGTTAATTTGTTGTTTATGTTCATGTTTCAGTTGTTCTATTTGAGACAACAAAGCATTCTTGGAAGCGGCTAGATCACGTATATGTCGTTCTAATGATTTTTCGTTTTGATGAGGTTTAACAAAAGTGACTTCAAAACTTTCTTCACGTTTTTCTTGAGTTTTGAAAAAATTGATTTGTCGAATTAAGCATTCATTATCCCTAATTAACAGTGCATTTTTCTCTTTTAATTTCGTGCAAATTTCCAAACGAGAGTGTTGGTCTTTAATTAAGGTCAGGAGCTCAATTTCTCTATTAGACAGAAGCTCATTTTGTTCAACGGGAGTCTCAACATGATCATTATTTAGATCCTCAAATATAATCACGGAGTCAACTTGATTATCAATATTAACCAAAAGGTTATCTTGATCGTCAAATATAACTATGGGATCTATTTGATAATCATCGGAATGAGATGTGGATGGCTCATGTCGAACACTCTGATCCTTGTCGGATGGAGAAATTGGCGGATATATCAGATCAGTGATGAGTATATTTTGTTCTGGTACCTGAGACAAGCCATCAGTGTCATAAACTGGGCATGTGTCACTCATGTGTAGAGCTTGCATTTGTGCCATCAACATCACTGCTGCATTAGCCTGCAAGTCCTCCATATCATCATCAGAATCTGCATCTGCCATACAGCTCTGTTCCTTGTTGGTAAGAGTTCCACCAGCTTCATCCTTAAGAGCCAAGAGCAACGCCTCTTTGTGATAATCACTGCCTCTTGTCCTCGGTTTAGGACATGCATTAGCCAGGTGACCCTTCTCATTGTAGTTATAACAACAAAGACCATTAACCCCATTCTGAGCATTCCCATGTTCAACCACTTGACCCCTTTGTTGTTGCGGAGCACCCATGTTATTCCTTCCAATAGCATTAAACCGTTGACCACCTCCCATCTGACGACCATAACCACGGTTCTGAACTTCAACGCGTCCATTGTTCACAACAGCTTGATTCCTTGTGTTGGATGAGGAATGAATGCGATTGTTGGATTTGTTTGTATATCGACCGAAGGCTTTAGCAATCATAACAAATCCTTGTTGTAATTCATCAAAAGCAGCAGAGTCCTCATCAGCTTCACTGTAAAGTGCTTGAGCATTGTTGTTGTTGTATGGAACCAATTGAGTTTGTTGAGGTTGTTGCTGTGACTGATCATATGGTGTGATGGTTGCAGTTGGTTGAGGAGCGGGTTGAGGAGCTGTTTGAGGAGGAAGACTAGTTTGAGCCCACAAAGCAAGTTGTTGATTATCAGGAATTAACTGTGAAGTCGGGAGTCCACGGATAGTCCTTTCTTTGTCAACTTCTTTTTGGTGAGGCTTCAAATAGTCGTACAACAATCCGTATGTAGCATGATGAAGATTTTTAGCTTGACGGAGAAAAATGACATACTTCTCCCATTCCGGACCAAGACTACTTAGGAACTTAGTGTTGACAGCAATTCGTGGCATGATGATGTTGTGTTTGTCCAAATCATTAATGATATCTGAAAAACGATGATGATATGACTCTAATGTCTCTCCTGGTTCAATCATGAAGTGTTCATAAGCCAAGTAGATTTTAGATTCCATGTCTTCCTGATTGAGTGATGTGCCTTCCATTAGAAGATGAATATGTTCCCACATTGCTTTAGCTGTCTTTTGAGCATCAACACTTCGAAGGATCGGATTGGGTAGTCCCAAAAGGATGTATTGCATTGCTAGTTCATCGGCTTCAAAGTATAGAAGTTCATCACCAGCGAGGTCTGAGATAGTTGCAATGTTGGTGAGAACATCTCTTGGTGGATTGGCATCTGGATCTACGGGTGTAATAATAGTAGGCATCTGAAATGGACCTTCCATAATGACCTTCTTTAAGAACTTTCCATGTGGCTTCTTTAGATCACAAAACCTAAAGAACCTTATAACCCATTGATCATAATTACCGGGAGTGAGCATTGGAGGTCTATCAAGTGAGCCAACTTCATGAATTGATTGTTGGCTACTTAAGGCTTCACACATCTTGCCAAACCATGTTGGTTCCTTCATAGTACTCCTGGATGGATGTTGATTGTAGAAGTTTGTGTAAGGTTGTACTTGAAGACTAGGTGGTAGTTGAACCATTTGTGGTGGTGGAATTGCTCCAGTTGTGGAGTATGTTGTTGATTAAATTGTTGTTGATAAATTTGTTGTTGATGATTAAATTGTTGATGTTGTGGACTTAGTTGTTGTTGTTGTTGTTGATGATAAGTGTAAGGAAAATAGTTAGAGTATGGTGGTTGTGACATGGTGAAAACTTGTGTTGTTAAATGGATCTTTGTAGTCGAATGAACCGTTGTTGATGAAGTATCCTTAGGCGTAGAAATCACAGAAAAGCAAAGTACCACTTATGCGTAAAAAACACCAAAGATACGCATAACAACAATAGTTACGCATAGGATTAGCTTACGCGTAAGAAATGAGAAAAAACTAAAGTTATGCATAAACAGAAAGTTAAGCGTAGAAAACTTAGGCGTAGGATTACCTTATGCGTAAGACAGCTTAGGCGTAAGAAGAATCTTATGCGTAATGAGTTCTACGCGTAAGCTTAAGCTTATGCGTAAATTTAGGGTTTTACCCAAAAGATTTTTTACACTATCACAGTGCAAAAGATATCCAAATTCGAAGTGTTTTCAGGCTAATCCAAGCAAGAAAAACACTGAGTAATCCACGAAACTGAAGATCAAACCAAGGAAAAGTTACGCATAAGATTCGGGTTTTACTTACGCGTAAAAATTAGCCAAAAGTGATTTCTGCCAACTGATGTTTCCAAACCAGATTTTTGTGATGAAAGAGCTTCAATAACACCAAAATAACACAAAAATGTGAAACTTGATGATCCAAAGCTTTAAAACACCTTATGCGTAGATAAACACCCACGTATAAAACCAAGCTTAAAAACAGTGATCTACGCGTAAAGTTTGAGACTTTTTGCCAAAAACAAATGTTTTAACACGTTAAAACGTTGAAAGTACAAGAATCTTGGATTGAAAAGTGTAAAAAATGAGTTTTTTATGCGTAACAAAGTATAAACTGTTTTTACGCGTAAGACCACAACAACTTCAAAAACAAAATATGTTCACCCAACTATTTGGCGAATGATACCACTGTTAGGTTACCATATTAGTAACAAAAACTACAATATGTAGAAATAGAGAAGAGATAGAGATCGGTTGAACAAATACAAACACACACACACACGTATGAACTATAACCGGTTATGCGTAAGGTGTAAAAGAGTGAATGAATTGAACAACCAACCCTCAAGTGAGGGTTATACAAAATTATTTATAGGGTAAAGAGCTAGGGCAACACTTCTAGGCTCCTTCCCTTCTTATGGGCTTGGGTCAAGGCTTATGGGCCTTCTACATAAGCCTTAGCTTAATAACAAACATAAAGGCCTAATTAAGCTAACTATTACATATTAATTACTAACACTTGAATTCTAGTTTAGGAGTGATTCCAACACAGGTTATATTTGTGACGCCGTCAGAACAAGTTTTGTGACGACTCAATAGCCAAATTGCTTATTTACAAGTGACGGCATCAGGTTTTAAAAGAGTAGAGCGTCGTAGCTCAGACGGCCTAGATTTGATCCAGATGGCGTCAGAGACTGAAGGTGACGGCGTCACGGGCATAAGGTGACACCGTCACAATGATAACATGGCCAAGACGAAAACTTAATGACGGCGACCCGACGGCGTCGCAGTTTGTAACACTATATATAGAATTCGAATTTTTCAGTTTTAGGGAGGTAGTTTTATGGAGTAAAAACCTAAACCGAACCAAGTCTGTCTTGTACAGTATTTTAGGGTTCCATACCCTATCTTACATCAAGATAAGTTTTTTACTTCATTAATTCAATTATGTCTTCAATTGATTGTGTGTATGCTTGCTTGTTTAACATGTCCGGCTAAATTTCTTATGTGTTTGCTTAGATCTATGAAACCTAGTTATTAATTATTGTTAGGTTGTCTCTTATCTTAATTGTAATTGGCTTAGGAGTGCGACTAGGCTATCGTTGTGTTTAATACTTGATAAATCTTTGTTTATGAATGTAACACCCCCAAATTTGGTTTAGCGGAAGCATACGTGTTATGGGGAAAGTTACAAAATCGGAGATCACCACACAAGTAATAAAGAACGGAATACATACTCCGTTTTGATTTCATAAAATAGTTTCAAAACATTATCTTACAACATTGTTTGGATAAAATGGGCACATCTCATAAGTTCAGTGGTCCCAATTTAAAAACATCATTTTGTGTAAAAACACTTCTTTAGATATTACTACGACCATTTACAGCCTCTTGCCTTGCATCCATGATCACAAATTAAGCACCTGAGAAAATATGCTAAAAAGGTCAGCTAAAAGCTGGTGAGTTCATAGGTTTATATTAAAACAGTAAATTTGGACCATAGTCAAAGTCATATAATCATTACAACGAATATAATTATATATGGATGAATGTCTATTACTTTAGCTCTAAGTTCATGCAACCGATACTACGACATTTTCTGTATGCTAAAAGATATCATACATTATATAGGCCCACTGCGAGTGTTTTGTCCCTCAACACTCGATTCCGACATGGTATACGTTTCGCCTTGGCCTAAGCATGGCCAACCGAACGGAGGAGTCACCCTCAATAGATCTATTTATAACATTTGCGCTTCCCAATAGGGAACTGACGGTTCATGAAAAAGGGGCATTTCTAGGGACATAAGGGCTTAAGCTAATCCACGTAATAGTAATCATGCAATAGTTCAGGTCCATAAAAGGTTTTGCATATTTTCTCGCCCCAAAATGTATAAAACAATTTATCAAGTAAAAGAGGGGCTATGAAAACTCACCTTAGCAAATGTGCAATCCAAAAGTGGGATTTAGTGGATGTTGTGAAGCGGCACCGACACGCGACCTAGATAAGGAGGGAAATGTTTTAGTTCATTGTTTTAAGTATTTCTTACTTAAAATAGTTCAGTTGTTTTTTTAATTGCATTTAAACTAAACTTTAGTTTGTAAAAATGATTAAATGGTTTTACTAGTAAGTATATGAAAGTATATATACTTTTCATGTTGACGCTATAACGGTATTAAAATTCAAAATTTGGTTTGAGAATATTTACGTTATTCTTTCAGTAAGTATATAATGTATATATACTTATTTAAGTGGACACATGATAGCAGTGTCAAAGATCAAACATTAGTTGATTTATTTTCTAATTGTATTTAGAAAAAACGCAAGTTAAAGTTGAAGACTCTCAAGTTTATAATTTGACAAAATGATTTAGTAGCCTTCGCTTAATTATTAAAATTGGGTTCTTACAAAGTACGACTAGCAACCTTTATGATATAAGTTGGTTTACACGTTGACGTTTAAACTTGCCGTAGATCTTATTAATGAAACGTGTTTGTGGAAAACTAGAAGGGGGGGGGGGGTTGAATAGTTTTACCAATTTAAAACTTCCTTTTAAATATTTAGATCGACTTATGTTAATCTATTTGATTGTTTATGTTGGACGTTGATAGATAGATGTATAAACGTGTAATGAAAGATAAAGAGTAAGAAGCACATCACCACGACACAAGTATTTATAGTGGTTCAGCTACAAGGAAACCTTCCTTGCCCTACTCCACTCCCCGAGTCACCTACTCGAGAGTTCGTAAACACTACACCAACTCCTTATGGCGGAGAAGCCTTCACAACGTCGCTTAACCTTTTTCCGGTACAAAGCTAAATACCGAGTTCTTTCACACCAAGGCGAACCACACCTAACACAACGTCGCCTACCCTTTATACGGTGCTAGGCTAACCACCGAGTTCTTTCACACCTTAGGAGAACTAATCCTTCACAATGTCGCCTACCCTTTATTAGGTACTAGGCTAAGTACCTAGTTCTTTCACACCTTAGGTGAACTACACCTTCACGACACAACACCTAATTTCAGGGAGATCTACTCCTTGTTACAACACCATCAAGGATATCACCATCCTTGTATATAAACAAATACATATATGAATAACGATGCACCTCATCGATTATACGACCTAGACATTCTTCCCAAATGCTACTTGATTTGATTCTTTGGCATCCTTCACTAATGCCTTTGACACAACGCTTGGCACCCTTCACTAATGCCTTCGTCTTGACACCTTTAGCATCCTTCACTAATGCTTTGACACGGATGATGAGCACCTTTCACTAATGCTTTCATCTTGACACTTTTGGCATTCTTCACTAATGCCTTCAACCCAACATCTATGGAGAAAGGAAGAACTATCAACAAGATAACCTTAGTAGTCTTGATGATGACGAAGCATGGCAACTCATGGACTTTGAGCTTGCACGTCTTCAAGAGGTGGTGATCTTTCCTTTAAGAGGAACCTAGTAGATCACACAAAAACAAAAGACAAACTACATAGATCACTTAGATCTGAGGTTAGAGGGTTAGAATACTTTGGGGAAGTATATGTAAAAAGCACACCTAGATAGGAAGAAATGGCTCTCTATTAATAGAGGAAATTCTCTTCTATTTCCCCGGATCCCACGGATCCCTACCACAAGGGATCCGGCTAGCACAAAGCTAGGGATCCGTGGTCCGCTCCTCTTTGCCCATGGGTATTTTTGGTTAAGGGTCATGGGTCATGGGTTATGGGTTGATCCATGGTTTTCTTTCTAGATACAATGTATCTTAAGGATACAATGAACTTGGTTAAGTGGTATATATAAAACCATGGGTTATGGGTCAAAACCATTTGCTAGTATTTACCCATTTAGTATATACTTGTATTTACCCAATTTAGCATACACTTAGTTTTTACCTATTTTAGTATACTTAGTTTAAGTATATGTTTAACCCAATATGTAAACACTAGTTGTTGTACATATGTATCTAAATCATAAAATCACTTATACTTGTTTTAGTGTTTTATGTGAAAGCGTAAGTGTGTTAGGAAACTATTAACTCAAACTATTTACGTACTCTATTTGTTTCGTTAAAATGATTTTATATTTGTTATCGACAAAACATTAGAATATCGTAAATTATAAATAAACGTTTTCACGGCTTATTTGTATTAACAATCTCCCCCTTTTTGTTGATGACAAAACATAAAATTATTTTAAGGAAAAATCTAAAATTCGTAAAAGTTTGAATTTGTAGTTTTTACTTTCTTCTCCCCCTTTTTGTCGAAACAAAAAGTGTTAAAAGAAACTAACACAATTTTTATAAGAAAAAATGTAAAAATGTAAAGAGAGCAAGTGACGGGAATGGTACTCCTCTTAACTCCCCCTTGACGAGTCCATCCCTTTGAAAGGGCGTCAAGGACATAACGTAAAATAAACTAATTGTGTTTGCAATTAAGTTTGAAAAATGGTTCGTCTAAGTGACGAGAACGTGCTCCCTCTTGAATATTGCAATGTTGCAATGGGGTGTCATGAAGTATAACCCAAAATTGGATTAAGTTTGCAAATGATTTTGCAATGTCGTTTGACACAAAGCTCCCCCTAGCTTTATGGTGTCAATATCTTCATGTGTATTTTGAACAACTACAAAACAAAGGTTAGAAAAACAAGAGTATAGTGCATAATTTCCTGCAAAAGAGACTCAAGTTAGTATAAATTTGTGCTCCTGTACCACGGATCCAACGGTTCCCTTCAAGCAGGGATCCGTCTAGTTATCTGGAAGGGATCCGGCTATCTATTACAGTCTCTTCAGCAGTGAAGAAATGTCAAGGAGTGCTATTTGAAGCAATGAGATATATGTATAATATAACAAGCACAACACACATAATAGCATATAAGTATTCATTCAATAAAACAAGAGATACACAACCAAATCTCTAAAAACTAAGAGAATGAACTAGCCAAATAGGTGCTACTAATGCTAATAAGTTAACCCAAACTTAAGATTCGACTAAAAGCTTAATGATGATCAAGGATGAGAAAGGTTGCCTAAATGTTCTAAGTTTGAGCTTTTGAATATGATGCTCATTGTAGTTTAGGCTTGTTAACCTATTCGAAACGTTCGAGGAGGTGATAAAACATGAAATGTTGCTCTTCACGTAGTTCATGTATCAACTTTTCAACATGTTTACAATGATAGCAATCCTTGTCATGGTTTTGGGTTTCTTGAGGTGAAAGTTCAAGTGAAGTGGGTTGAGGATCTTCAAATGAAGGAGGATTTAGTGGAGGCTCATTAAGTGGTGGCTCTACAATGTTTGAGGGTAGAGGTAAAGAAGCATTAACTTCCATTTGATCGGGTGGTTGCCTTTGATGTCTTCTCATAATCCAAAATGGACTATTGGGAGGAATAATAGAGTTTGCTTTTGGATCAAGTGTTGATTCAACACTTTGATTTTGTTGCTCAATCTTTTCAAGTGAATTAGTTGGTAATGGTGAAAGATGAGATGGCCAAGAAGGTAAATCTTCTACATTGTGAGAGTGTGGAGATGATTGGGAGGTGGCTCTAGGTATTAATGAAATAGGTTGAGTTGTGGAGGGTATGTTTGGTATAGTAAAATTTGGTGATGAAATCTTAGTGAGGACACTCTTCTTGGGAATTAGTTTGATTGGTTTCCTTGGTGTATGAGAAATCCTAGCATAGGTGGACTTAACCGGAGATGATTCGGTTGAGGAAACTTCGTGTATGATTCTAGCAAGTTTCTTAGGTGGTTTTTGAGTGGATGAGTAAGCACTAGGAGCCTTTCTCATGATGAGATGACTAAGGAGGATGGTTGCAATTGCTGATAATTATGTTTGTGTTTGATGACTAAAGTGTTCTTGGCAATGTGGGTTATAAAGGGAAGAACTTTGCAATTGCATTTAAGACTTAATCCACTAATGTTCTTGGAAATGTGATGATTGACATGCACAAGGTTGAGATTCAGAATTTCACTGATCTAGGAACTCATTTAAGATGAGATGAAGTGTTTGAGTTAGGAAGATGAGTTGATATGATTGTTTTAGCTATGTTTGACATAAACTGTCACCCGGATCCCACGGTTCCCTCCTTGGAGGGATCCGGCTAGGCTAATCCTAGGGATCCGGCTCTCAGCAGTTATGACAAGTTTGAAATGAGGTTTCTAGGAGCTAAAGCCTATCTTATTTTGAATATTTCAGTTCTCCTAAGTGTTTGAGATGAAAGGATACTTGAATGATCAAAGGTAACAAGTGTTATAGCAAATGATTGCTTCTTATGGAAGGAGGATGGGACAAGATGACTACCAATGGATGTCCAAGGATAACACTAAGAGTTATATAGGTGTCAAGTCATAATAAATGATCCTAGTGATCAGATTTAAGCTTGAGGTGATATTTGGATAAATTCTTAAAAATTTCAAGAATTGAAAAACTAATTTTTGTCTAACCTTGAGATATAAAAGACTAGAAGCAATTTCCTAAAATTGTTTAGCTTGTCTTCTTAAAGTGTTTTGAGAGGGGAGAAATAGTTTGTGAGTAGTTAAAGCAGAAATATGGTGAGTTTAGATGTGTTGATAAAAGCAGACTAAGATCTTAAGTAAGCCTTTAGTGAGTCTAAGCCTTTCTCATCCTTGAAGTGGACTTAGTTGGGTTCTAAAATCATATGCCAAGCTAATGTGATGTTATCTAGAAAGCAGTTTTGATGTGCTGAATGCTGCATTGCTGATCTGATGTCACGGATCCCACGGTTCCTTCAAGGGAAGGATCCGACTAGGCTAATCCTAGGGATCCGGCATCTGCAGATCAGAACCAACACAGAACCTACACAGAGAAAGATGTGCAGATTTTGTACACTATTAAATCTATAAAACAAGCAATAGGAACAAGCAAGTTATCATAAAACATCACTTACAAGATAAAGTAACAATATCCAAAATACCATAAACCAAAAAATACTAAAGAGAAATCATTCAAACATAAAATAAATGAAACTAAGCACATTCCTATTGTCTCTTTCGTCAATTCTTCCTTTTCCTTTTTGACGGCTTAGTGAGGTTGTAAGCGAGGTTTTGAATCATGCCTCTTATTTGTTTAAATTCCGAGGTCTCATTTGGAATGGTTGGAAGTTGTTCGTGGTATTCAAGGATTTCCAATTTGATGTTGGATATGGGGTCGATGTCTTCCTCATCTTCTTCTTCTTCTTCTTCTCCGGCCGAGGAGTCCGAGAGAGCTTCAGGTTTCTCTCCATTGACCATGAACCGTTTAGAGGGTTGTTTGGTAAGAGGTATCATGACGTGATTGGAAAGGTAATGATCATCATTGATAGGGGATGGTTGCAATGCACTAACATACTTACAAAGTCGTGTTAGGAGCATACCATATGGGAGTACCATGTTGGAAGCTTTGAATACCCCAGCCATTCTCCTTACCATGTAGTAGGCAAGATTAAATGGCCTTTGGTGGGTATGACAATAGATCATTTGCACAAGACATGCGTTTGGATGATCTTTGTTTCCAACTAGGCTAATGATGTTTTCCCTAAGGATTTCTTCCCATTTTCTAAACATGGGTTGCATTTCGAAAAGTTCCATTTTAAAGGGATCACGGTGAATGAGCTTTTTGTTACGATCGTAACGGGATTGGTCGGTCCTAATTTTAAAGATAGTATCACGAATGGTTTCGGGATCGTCGAGAGGAGTGTTATAGAGAGGCTTGGGATCAAGTGCATGGTTTTGAGAGTTAATTGCCCAATCTTGAGAGTACATGCAAATTCCCTCACAAGGAACGCGAAGAATTTGAGCAAAGGTGTTGAGAGGAAAAATAAAGTTTTGATGAAGGCGATTGAGATGCTATTGTCGGTGTTTCTAATGATCCTAAAGCTTTTGTAAAATTCAAAAATGAAGACCGGACAAATTTGTTCATTTATGTCAAGGAGACAATCAAAGTTAATTGTCGAGAAAACTTGACGAATGTCGGTATCTTCAAGGAAACATTCCTTGACTACACGACCTTCGTGGATAAGTCGTTTTACAAGGCTTTTGAATATTTTACGGTCGGTTTTGGTCAATCCCCTTTTACGATAGTAGTGAGTAAGTTAATGGACGGTGTCATGGTGATCTTGTTGAGTGGCTTTGGGCATGGTTGTTCAATGGTGTTCTAGGAGGGGATACTTGAAGGTATGGAAGCCAATGAGGATGAATTTTGTAGCTTGGTCGTTTTTTGTTTTTGTGTGAGTAGAGGGAAAAACAATCAGTGGTGAATTTTTGAAAGCGTATAGCTGAGTTCTGTTCTACGGTTCCCCTGGATCCTTTATGTTTGGGATCCGGCTAGTACAACTAGGGGGATCCGGCTACTGTGGACAGAAAAGGGGTTGTTTGACATTATTTTTGTAGTAGGCTTATAAATTAGCTTACTAAAAGATAGTTCGGAGGTATTAGATGAAGATTGTTTTTGGATGACGGCTTTTGATATATCACATATCGAAGGTTCATATGTGATGAAGGCGTTAGTTTGACGAATCAAAAGGAGTATTATTCCCAATGATGAAAAAGACGGAAAAGTGACGAAAGAGACTTCTAATAATGTTAGAGATAAATAAGCAAAGAAAACTTATGAAAAATAAATTGAACTCATGTAACCTATCTAATGAAAAGTAAAACATACCTCTATGCTTCTTGGTTTGGCATAATGCCAAAGATACTTCATGAGCTTTTAAAGAAATCCTTTGTACTTGATGTACATGAGTTGTGATTACCTTTTAGATCCTTCCTTGAATGTTGACTTCATTATTCTTTGAATGAAGATTTTGAAGAGATTCTAGCATGAAGATTTCTTAGGAACAAAAGTTGTTAGAGTCATCTATCAATGTCCAACAAAATGATTTTTAAGAAAACATATGAACCAAAAAAAAATCCTTCTTTGTAGTTTTCAAACATATACGGATCGTATCAAGTCTTTAAAGTACAACATACTTTAATAAACTTGGTAACGAAGCTCTGATGCCAATTGTGGAAAACTAGAAGGGGGGGTTGAATAGTTTTACCAATTTAAAACTTCCTTTTAAATATTTAGATCGACTTATGTCAATCTATTTGATTGTTTATGTTGGACGTTGATAGATAGATGTATAAACGTGTAATGAAAGATAAAGAGTAAGAAGCACATCACCACGACACAAGTATTTATAGTGGTTCGGCTACAAGGACACCTTCCTTGCCCTACTCCACTCCCCGAGTCACCTACTCGAGAGTTCGTAAACACTACACCAACTCCTTATGGCGGAGAAGCCTTCACAACGTCGCTTAACCTTTTTCCGGTACAAAGCTAAATACCGAGTTCTTTCACACCAAGGCGAACCACACCTAACACAACGTCGCCTACCCTTTATATGGTGCTAGGCTAACCACCGAGTTCTTTCACACCTTAGGAGAACTAATCCTTCACAACGTCGCCTACCCTTTATTAGGTACTAGGCTAAGTACCTAGTTCTTTCACACCTTAGGTGAACTACGCCTTCACGACACAACACCTAATCTCAAGGAGATCTACTCCTTGTTACAACACCATCAAGGATATCACCATCCTTGTATATAAACAAATACATATATGTATAACGATGCACCTCATCGATTATACAACCTAGACATTCTTCCCAAATGCTACTTGATTTGATTCTTTGGCATCCTTCACTAATGCCTTTGACACAACGCTTGGCACCCTTCACTAATGCCTTCGTCTTGACACCTTTAGCATCATTCACTAATGCTTTGACACGAATGATGAGCACCTTTCACTAATGCTTTCATCTTGACACTTTTGGCATTCTTCACTAATGCCTTCAACCTAACATCTATGGAGAAAGGAAGAACTATCAACAAGATAACCTTAGTAGTCTTGATGATGACGAAACATGGCAACTCATGGACTTTGAGCTTGCACGTCTTCAAGAGGTGGTGATCTTTCCTTTAAGAGGAACCTAGTAGATCACACAAAAACAAAAGACAAACTACATAGATCACTTAGATCTGAGGTTAGAGGGTTAGAATACTTTGGGGAAGTATATGTAAAAAGCACACCTAGAGAGGAAGAAATGGCTCTCTATTTATAGAGGAAATTCTCTTCTATTTCCCCGGATCCCACAGATCCCTACCACAAGGGATCCGGCTAGCACAAAGCTAGGGATCCGTGGTCCGCTCCTCTTTGCCCATGGGTATTTTTGGTTAAGGGTCATGGGTCATGGGTTATGGGTTGTTCCATGGTTTTCTTTCTAGATACAATGTATCTTAAGGATACAATGAACTTGGTTAAGTGGTATATATAAAACCATGGGTTATGGGTCAAAACCATTTGCTAGTATTTACCCATTTAGTATATACTTGTATTTACCCAATTTAGCATACACTTAGTTTTTACCCATTTTAGTATACTTAGTTTAAGTATATGTTTAACCCAATATGTAAACACTAGTTGTTGTACATATGTATCTAAATCATAAAATCACTTATACTTGTTTTAGTGTTTTATGTGAAAGCGTAAGTGTGTTAGGAAACTATTAACTCAAACTATTTACGTACTCTATTTGTTTCGTTAAAATGATTTTATATTTGTTATCGACAAAACATTAGAAGATCGTAAAATATAAATAAACGTTTTCACGGCTTATTTGTATTAACAGTGTTTTAAGCACTTGTTTTATTGTTTGAATGCCTTTACCCTTGTTCTACTTGTCGACACAATTATATTAACATTGTCACACCCCCAATTTACCTGTTTTGCAGCGGAATGGAATTCCTGGGGGCTTGACTGTCATAGCACCACATCACAGTTATATCGAACGACCTAAAGTGTCGTTTGGAAAACACATCGTTTGATTTAATAAAATAATCAGAGTTTACAAAGTAGGTCCCAAATGAAAATCAACTTGTGCGGAAATAAGTTTGTTACAATTCAAACGATGTTTTAAAGTACGTAAAACCCAAGTGAGACGCGTCGTCATCACGACTCCATGATGTGTCCCAATGCGTGCCATGAAGTGAATGCCCTAGATACCTGAGATTAAAACATGCTAAAAGTGTCAACACAAAGGTTGAGTGAGTTCATAGAGTTTGTTTTGAAATATAAAGCCTTTCAAAATCGTTAATGCAGCAAAGGCATTGAAAATCCACTCAGTTCCAAGTTCCGCCCATACAAAACTTGCAACCTGTGTGTTCACAACCCATTGCCAAAATGTGTATAGTTTATGTTCAAACATATGATTTCAATGAATTCACAATAGTACCAACTCGACGTAGAACAATAGCACTTAATCCATAGCACATAAGCAATAGCACATAAGCAATAGCACATAAGCAATAGCACCTAACTCAACGTATCAGTAGTCAACTGATATAGTACTTTATTCGACGTATAACTATAGCACGCAAACATGAACAATTTATATAGTACAACATTCGGTTTTGAAATGATGTAATCGTGATAGGAGTTATCCTTAAGAGTATAAAGTACTTGTGAAAAATATAGTTAAGCATGCATCTCCCCCAAAACAGTTATGAAAACAAGTAAAAGCAGGGGCTATGAAACTCACTTGGTAAACTGACGAGATGACAAGAGTGAGTACACTGAGGTATAATGTGATGCGTTATCCGGGACCTAGTACCAATGATATGATATGATATGTAATGAGTTGCAATGTAATGTTATGCATGCATTTCGTATGTTATTTATACCATTTACGAGTTTTTGAAAATATTACTTGTCGTCGAAAAATACTCTTTTGACGTCTTGACCAATCAAAAATCACTTTTTAAGTATTTACGTCAAAATGTCATCCTACAATGGTTTTATAATGATTTTTGGTGAAATTACCACTTTTCGTCGCAAAACAATGTCGTCGGAAAAATCATGAAATTAACAAAAATGGCTCCGGAAAAGTAGTCGTAAAACGGTGTACGTCGATCGTTAGAGAACGAACTCGACGGTTTTGGTAAGTTTGTATCGATATCTAAAAGTTTCAGTTCAGAAGTTTTCGTCCAAAAGGTCTCGATCATAAAGATATTAAAGGTTAAAGTTGGTGATTTTTGCTAATTGGGTGCAGAAAATGAGTTTCGGCCAAGTTTGAACATCCGTAAATAATTTACTATGACTCCGCTTGACAAACGGCTTTTTGTTTTGAAAAATATGGCCGATGAACTTGATTTTACTAGAAGACAATTTGTTCCAAAAAGTTTTGCATCATAGTTAAAAACTGCCGCAAACATAGCCCTTACAGCTAATGAAATACTTGAATCGTAGAAATAATATAATTTTTCAGAAAATAATAGTTACGGCAACTTTATAAAAACGTGCATATATTTGTCGTTTCAAATCCGTTTTCTACGTAAAATATGTCCTTAGCTTCGTATCGAAGTAAACTAATATATTTTTGAGAAGTCGAAATAATTTATGAAGCTTAAGGCTAGTTTTTGACCCGAACAAGTAAAAACATCAAAGCTGAATTTTCTGAAAATAATACGTTTCGTCGTCAAACTTTAAAAATTCACCACGGCTTCGTTATAACTCCGTTTTTATCCGTTCAAAAGGCCACGGATTCGTTTTAAAGTATATTTTCTAAATATCAAGGCCAAAATGTCGTATCAACTGTTGGTTTTTCCAGAAATTCGAAACAAGGACAGAACCTAAAATATAGTTATCGAAAATAGTTTTTCTCGGACAAAACCTATTCTAATCCCTTCAAATCAACTCCAAAACTAGTCTAATCCTACCATACACCTTCTTAGGGTGTCATGGGTTCCTCATCACCATCAAGACCAAAGAATACCATGGGAATATTTATAGGATGACCATAAGTATATAAAACTTCTAAAATCATGAAATAAATGGTATAAATCACATAACATGCATATAAGCTCCAAAAATGAAAAGAAGCATATGAAAATGACAAGGAAACATGAAAATGATAAGAATATGCTTACAAGTGATAGTGAAGAGGTGTAGGTAACAAGGATTAACTTAAATATCCTTGGTTTTTATTTCAAAACCATATAAAGGATATAATCTAGGTTGTAAACACTTGATTAGCAAAGATTTTTGATCCCTTGATCTTCTTGATGTTGTGACCGGTTTGAGGAAGCCAAAGAAAGGAGAGAAAAGTTTATTTTTACACTAACACTTTGAAATGAGAAATGAAGTGAATTATTGGAAGTGAGAATGAAAATGAGATGAACACTTTGAGTAACAATCTATACTATAAACACATTTATTGCCTCCCCCCCCCACTAGGCCGGTTTTGGGGGGGACTTGTCTCTTCAATATATATATTTTTTTTTAAATGTTTACTTGCATATATATTTTGTAAGACTTGTAAAGAAAAGTGTAGTAAAGTGTAATTATTATTAACTTGTGTAGTAATTGGTAATACTTGGTGCAAGTAAGTTTTTAGTAAATCAAAATAGATTGTAATGAGATGATAAAAATTGTAAAAATACTTTCCTTGTGAAAATTGAGTGATAAGATAATTGTCGTAAAATTTTTAAGAAAACGACGTAATAATTAAACTTTAACGATTTAAGTACCAAATAAATTTGAAACACTAGGAAAACTAAAAATATAGTTTTTATGAACTAAATGTAAGTATAAAAATACCTCGGGATCATTTTTGAAAGTAATGGATTAAATATTTAAAATAATAACTCACGCGATAAAGATTATTAAATATAAAAATTACGCGTTGAAGGTGAAATGAAATGTCGCGAATGTACTAATGAGATGCACATGATGTCAATGAAATGTAGACTAATCATAGTCCATATGAAATGTACGTGATGTCATGACCATGAATTCGCCGCTAAACCTCCAAGGTTACGCGAATTTGAAACAAGTAAACCAAGTTTACTAAAAATGTTGAAATAGTGAGGCATGAATTGTGTCGAGAAATGACCTGAAAGTACGGGTTGTCACAAACATCAAAGTATAAGGTTTGAATTCACGGGAAATATATTTAGTTTATATCTTGATTTCCGATTTATCACCTCAAGTTTTAGTTTGCGGTTTAACTTGGACTTCCCAGATGAACACCCGGAACTGCCATGGGCTGTGGCCCGGTGTTATTAGTGGTAGGGTACCCAGATTGGGCCTAGGCCCGAAGTAGCATACAATTGAGAGAAAGGCTTGGCCCAAAGAGGAAATAGACAACTTCCTTGGGGGTATTCTTGGGCTGCGGCCCAAGGTGATACAGAAAGGTTTTTGTTATAATTTTGGTGACACATGACATCTTCCAAAACTTGGTACTAGGCAACTAATTTGACGAAACGAAAGGTAGCCAAGTGCTACTATGTTTTCACGGGCAAGTTTATACCAGATTTTAGGGGACACGTTACGATTCAAAACGAAAAGCTAGAGTATTTGTTTTTGACACAGGATTCCCACACAAACGGCTTTGACTTCGGGACACAACTCCACCATAGCATGTCCTAAACTTGTGAAGCCGAAACTTCTCGACAAGAGCTTAGATTCACAAGACCTATGTTAACACATCAAACTATTTTTGAAAGGCAAGATTGTACCATTGCGGTGATAACCATAGTGGGGTTTTCATTATTTCGACCAAAACATTCTTATTACTTAGTAGAACGAAACATTAAACTCATTTTATCACAAGGTTTATACGCAACTTTAATGTGACATAGGTCTAAAAAGAACCCCGGCATCGTGGTACTACCACAATATCATCACTAGTTCGATATAGTGGGGGTGGAGGAGGCTCGACATGTAGCACACAAGATCATATACTACTTATGCATTCGGGTCGTCATGAATCCGGTTTTACTTGCCTAACTTCTCAAACACTAGAGGAAACACATACGGGTTAACTGTTGGGTAATATAGGTCTCGAAGTGGGTTTACATTCGAATCGAACACATAGCACTAACGAAATCGGTAAGACCATGCAATGGTCGAGTACTACTCAACTCGGCCTCACTACATCATGCAAGTTTCGAGTACCAACAAAGTGACACAGCTAACATAACTTCCTAGTTTTGATACTTATTGATACTTGTAGAATTTATAAAACTCAACTTATAGCTTTCTTGTTTCATACTTCTCGACAGAAAAACCGAACAAAGTAAAAGACCAAATTAAATTTCAACACGCAAAACATTTACCGATATACAAACAGATTCACATCTTCGAATAACACTTAACCTGACAATCAAATTATCAATTTCACTAACAACCTAATTCATAAATTTTAACAAATTTCAAGGTTGGAATAAGTTCTTAAAACAAGAGTGATGACAACGAAGTCGAAGGTCAACCCGAGTATCTAACACCACAACTGGACCCAATCAATCCGGAGTAAGCACCCAAGCAGAAGTTTTCCTATGCTTCTCAGTTTTCTTATCCCTTTGTGGTGAAATTTGGAGTGTGATACTCTTGGGTTGCCTCGACTGAAATTAAAGGGAGAGAACAAAAGTAGTTTTTGACTCAACTTTCTTCCCTTGGGTTTTTGTGGCACACCATATTAAGCTTAGGTTGCTGTTTAACCACTCACATCATCACACCTTGTGATTCTTCTCAAAAATCATGAAGGGAGAAAGGGACATGTGATGCTTCTATAGCTATCCATAGATGGTTTGACCCAACTTTTGGGCGGCGTGGCCCGTGGCAGCAGCAGAGGAGATAAAGACATTCACCAATTTACCATGAATGGAGAAAGTAAGATGGAAATGGTCTTTCTCAGGTTCCATTTTGGTCTATCTCCCTTTTGGGTGGGTTGACCTAATCATTTGGTAGGGATGATAGGGTTAGACATGGCTTCATTTGGATGATAATGTTTTGTTGGTATTATCTTGTGAGAGAAAAACATGTGGGAGGTGGAAGAAAAACATGTGGGAGGTGGAAGAAAAACAGAAAATGATAAAAAGAAAAGAGAGAGAGAGAGATATGTGGAATATTTGAGGGATAGGTGACGACAAAATAGAAGAGAAAGAGGAGGGGGCGGTTTTATTTGGGGTAGTGGGGATAAGAATTGTATTTTTATTAAATTTGTAAAGTTTATTTTGTTGTATAACTTGTATTTACTAAATGTTGTAAATCAAAAGTGAAGGTTGTGTTAAATATTTTTGTGTCCCGCGAATTAAAACCGTGACTGAAGTACTAAGGTTTGATAATTTTTATGATGTAGTATCTTATAGATACACTTCGAAAATATATTTATCTTTGTAATATTTTCCATTACGGATGTTTACCATTTGTTTTGTTTTCCCTTATCATAGTGTCGGTACGCGTGCAGTGTCGGTCACTGGGGAAACCGAGATAACCTCTCGTCTTATAAATTTAATCATAAGACAATAACACAATATTCATATTATGAAATGCATGCAAAAAATAATGCAATAGACTACTGTATGCGAGTTATCCACTCAAATGATCTGGCAAAGCTCATGTATGCTTAATGACTAGGCTTAATAATAATAAATTACCATTTATTATTTAAATATGAGTGAAAATTTAACGTGTGTCACAATGAATGACTTAGTGGATTTCGTTTACTAAACCCAAAGATAACCTCAAAGTTAGTTTATGAATGACTTAATGGATTTCATTTACTACACTTAAGGGTGACTTCAAAGAGTTAAGGAATGCACACCTTACGACCTTAGAAAACACAATGCGTTAAGAATAAGGACGTGACAATTCAACCATCAATAAAAGATAACTAGGGAGTAATAGTATCTAGGTAAACACATTTTTAATCATCATACGAGCACACATCAATTAGACATAGACTACCCCTTAGATTAGTTAATTAGATTAGATAATAGTAGAGTAATCGGTAGAAATACCAACCCCCCAAATCCAATACCCCGAGATTCGTACCTTTCAATTTTCTAAAAAAATATAAAAAAGATAAAAAATAATCTTCCTCAACCCCAACCTTAGCGTAGTAATTTCTCACTAGCATTCCTATTCCCCTAGAGAATGATATCAATTACCGAGGCTTACCCTAATACTACACTAAAACGATTAGGTTCACTGCCTAGGGTGTTGAAAAAACTTGCTCGACGAAAAGGAAGTTCCTTTGACCCCGAACGCGCGTTGTACGCGTATCAGGTCATCTTGATCATCAAATGTGACAACGGGATCCATTTGATTTTCTTCGTGATGAGATGTGAAAGGTTCATGTTGAACACTCTGAATCTCGTCAGATGCAGATGCCGGTAGAGATATCAGATCATTAATGAGAATAGTTTGATCCGGTACCTGAGACAAGCCGTCAGTGTCATACACTGGGCCTGTGTCACTCATATGGAGTTCTTACATGTTTGCCATTAACATCACAGCTGCATTAGCCTGCAAGTCCTCCATGTCATCATAAGAATCTGCATTTGCCATGAAGCTTTGTTCCTTGTTGGTAAGAGTTCCACTAGCTTCATCCTTGAGAGCCAAGAGTAAAGCCTCTTTGTGATAAGCGCTACCTCTTGTCCTCGGCTTTGGGCATGCATTAGCCAGATGACCCTTCTCATTTCAGTTGTAACAACGAAGACCATTAATCCCAGTCTGATCATTTCCCTGATCAACCACTTGAGCCCGTTGTTGTGGAGCACCCATGTTATTGCTCCCATTAGCATTAAACCCTTGACCACTACCCATCTGACGAACATTAACACGATTCTAAACTTCAACACATCCATTGTTAACAATAGCCTGATTCCTTGTGTTTGATGAGGTACGAATGCGATTGTTGGAATATCGGCCGAAGGCTCTAGCAATCATGACAAACCCTTGTTGCAATGCATCGAAAGCTTCTGCATCCTCATTAGCTTCATTGTAAAGTGCTTGATCATTTTTACTATTGTATGGAACCAGTTGAGTTTCTTGTGAGGGATCATATGGTGTGATCTGAGCAGTTGGTTGTGGAGGATTTGTGAAGACAGTTTGTAAGGTCGGGAATTGAGGATAACAAACTTGAGCTCACAAAGCAAGTGTTTGATTATCCGGGAGTGAAGGCGAAGCAGGGTCTCCACGGATGATCCTTTCTTTGTCAACTTCCTTTTGGTGAGGTTTCAAGTAGTCGTACAACAATCCATATGTAGCATGATGAAGATTCTTTGCTTGACGGATGAAAATAACATACTTTTCCTAATCAGGACCAAGACTACTAAGGAACTTAGTGTTGACTGCAATTCTTGGCATAATGATGTTATGTTTTTCCAAGTCATTGATGATGTCTGAGAATCGATGATGATATGACTCTAATGTCTCCCCTGGTTCAATCATGAATTGTTCATATGCTAAGTAAATTTTGGATTCCATGTCTTCTTGATTGAGTTATGTGCCTTCCATTAAAAGATGAATGTGCTCCCACATTGCTTTAGCAGTCTTCTGAGCATCAATACTTCGAAGTATCGGATTGGGTAATCCCAAAAGGATATATTGCATTGCAAGTTCATCGGCTTCCAAGTGTAGAAGTTGGTCAGTAGTAATTTCATTAAGACCGACAACGTTGGTGATATAATCTCTTGGTGGATTAGCTTTCAGATCTCCGGGTACAGTGATAGTAGGCATTTGAAATGGACCTTCAAGGATGACCTTCTTTAAGAACTTTCCATGTGGCTTCTTTAGATCACAAAACCTAAAGAACCTTATCACCCATTGATCGTAGTTTCCGGGAGTGAGCATTGGAGGTCTATCAAGTGATCCAGCTTCATGAATGGATTGTTGGCTACTTAAAGCTTCACACATCTTTGCAAACCAAGACGGTTCCTTTATAGCATACTTGGATGGATGCTGATTTTGAAAGTTTGTATAAGGTTGTACTTGTAGACTAGGGGGTGGTTGAATCATTTGTGGTGGAATTGCTCCTTGAGGAAATTGTTGTTGAAATTGTTGCATTTGTTGTGGTGATGATGGAGGATATTGTTGATAGAGTTGTTGTTGTTGTTGTTGTTGTTGAGGATACATATGAGGGAAGTAGCTAGAGTATGGTGGTTGAGACATCTTGAAACTTGTGTTGATGATGGATCTTTGTAGTCGAATGAAACAATGTTGATGAAGTAACCTTAAGCGTAGAAAACCAGCTTATGCGTAGAAAGCAACTTATGCGTAGAAACCAACTTACGCGTAACAATAGAGCTTACGCGTAGGAATAGCTTACGCGTAGACTTGAGGAAAACTTAGCTTAGGCTTAAACCAAAGGCTTAGTAGTAGAATCTTTATGCGTAAGATTAGCTTATGCGTAAGACTAGGCTTAGGCGTAAGAAAATGGTTAGGCAAAGAAAATTCTACGCGTAAAAATTTGCTTATGCGTAAGACTAGGGTTTTGCCCAAAAGTCCTTTACACTTATACCAGTGTAAAAGATATCCAAAGTCGAAGTGTTTTCAGGCTTATCCAAGCAAGAAAACACTGAGTAAACCAGCAGCACTGAAGATCAAATGAAGAAAAGCTTATGCGTAAGTACTGCTTAGGCGTAGACTTTGAAGCATACGAGTAAGATTACGGTTTTACTACGCGTAGAAAATACCAAACTTAACCAAAACTAATTTTTCTGCCCAAAAGTGTTTAGAAACCTGACTTTTTGGATGAAAAAGCTTCAATATCACCAAAATAACAAGAAAGTTGAAAACTTGTTGATCCAAGATAACTTTTACCCTTATGCGTAGAACAAACTACACGAACAAAACCAAGCTCTAAAGTGATTCTACACACGTAAAGTTTGAAACTTGATGCTAAAAACTTAAACTTTAACACTAAATGAACCTTAAACCACAAAAATCTTGAGTTTTAAAGTGTAAAAAATGAAGATTTTAAGCGTATGAAAGTAGTAAACGCAAAACCCACGCGTATAGAACCCAACTTCAAAAACAAAAGTGTTTCACCCAACTAGATGGCGAATGATACCACTGTTAGGTCACCATATTGTAACACAAGCATCAATATGTTAGAAATATAGAAGAGAAGGGATCGGATGAACACTAAACACAATATACACGAGATGAATATGAAATGTTATGCGTAGGATATAATGAGAAGTGAACAACCAACTCCCAAATGAGAGTTTACGACATTATTTGTAGGGAAGGGACTAGGGCAACACTACAAGTCCCTTTCCTTCCTTATGGGATTAGGCCAAGGCTTATGGCCTTTCTACATAAGTCTTGCCATTAATACTAACATAAAAGCCTAATTAAGCAACCTATTACATATTGATTACAAACACTTGAAATATAGTTTAGAAGTGATTCCAACACTGTAAATCAAGTCCCCACATATCCACTAATAAAAACACACACACTCAAAACAATAATCTCAATCCTAAACTCAAGCACCCATCAAACCAATTCCAACCAGTCCAAAAAAAAAAATACATTGTCTTCTTCTTCTTCTCCTGCACATTCACACACACACACATATTACACACATACACAATATATATTGAAAAAAGAAAATAAAAGAAAAAACTTATGTGGATGTTTGTCATAACGTTTTCGTTCATCGTCACCACGGCGATATCACCAACGGCGAGCCACGAAATGGCACCCCGGTGTGGTGGCGAGCCACGGCGAGGTGCCACCTCAGCCGACGGTGAACCATAGTGAAGCCACACAGCTCTAAGCATGATAAAACACAAAAAGTCGTTATTGCTCCTTTACTTCGAATACAAAGCATTTTCAAGGTTATAAAATAAGTTATGGAATAGCTATGTAACTTCTTTACTTAATTTCAGTTTACTATAAGTCAATAGAACTTTTGTTATTTACTTACTCCTTCTGTCTCTAAATAAATGTTCATTATTAATTTTTAAAGTTTTTTTTTATTTTAACTTTAAATTATTTCATTTATGTTATGTATTATTTGATTAAAGTTATAACAATGAAAATACATTTAAGACCCAATCCATTGATATATTTTGCATCAAGGATTACATAACACAAATAAAATAATTCAAGGTCAAAGTTTAAAAAGTAAGACTTTAAAAGTTAATAATGGACACTTATTTAAGGACTGATGGAGTATTTACTTTTTAGGGGGGCATGATTATTGATAATCAAAGTAAATCAAGATCCTAAAATCTGAATTGTGTGTAACATTTTTAAATTGTGGTATTTTGATTCTATATGCTTTGATATCACGAAATCCACAAACTGAATAATTCAGAGATGCAATTGAAGTCTAAGACACGAGAATTTGATCACAAATATTAAAGATTGTGATGTGTATGTTCTTATATGTTTTTTTTTGAATGAGACCAAACTTCTTATATAAACCAATAACCAACTAAAAAGCAGTCATATTCAGTTAAAAGCAGCTATTTTGGAATTACATGCGTTGGGTGTCTTTGGGTCTTTTTTAGATGAATCTACATTTTTGGCATCAGACTTCATGTATTATCATTAAATTGGACATTTCTAGACAAATCTCTATTTATGTATAACACGTTATGTGTCATCAGAAACAGACACTGCAAAGAGCACAACCCCTTGACCCATGCTCTTTGTCATGGCGATGTCAAGATAGCTAATATGAGTGTGCACTCCACACTTCTCAACTCGTCTGTGAACCTAACTTGAATTGCTCTTTGGTCTCTACTAAGCCAATTACATAAAACAACTGATGACACTAAAATAACCAACGTTCCTCCCCCATATTAGTGTAATCTTTGACTTACTAAAATAAATGAAACAAAGTAAAATATTTCATAATTGAAAATGTCTTATAGATTGAATCTTCACCTCCAAATATTTGGGAATCAGGGATTTTCATGGATTGAACCCTTCAACCTGTTTGAATACATGAAGATAATATACACACTTTTTACAAGTCAAATATACATGTACTTGAAACTATTGCAAGCCATGTACCCATATCCATATAAGCATTTAGAAAGGAAAGTCATAGCTTATTGAAGGGGCAAAACTTCATGTTCACATAGGTAGCTCCTTTCATTATGCACCTACAATGCAAGTTTTCAAAGTAACTACTACGTACTAAAAAGATAAACTTCAACCTAATCCACTTGTAGGTTTGAACACATACATTTGGATGATTTATATTATGTGCTCTAATCTCTAAGTGTGAGCTTTCGAAATTAAATTCAGCTTCTAATGTTGATGATGTACCCTCCGAACAAGTCGAGGGACACCCCTTCGAACTGTGTCAAAGCCCTTCTGTACGAAAGCCCAAGTTAGTTCTCCCAAATGTTCATTGGCTTCAAACCATTTGTACACATGAAGGTTACCTACGGGGAATTCGCCACTCGAAGTCCTAAGCCCTTCAGGGTACGGTTGACGAGGGAACAAGGGACATAGGACCATCCTGACTTGGTCAAACCCACGATCTCCCTCTCTTTCTTGGATTTCCTGCCAAGTTTCAGAACGTGGGTCACTAAGCCCTAGCGGTTACCCAAAAACATGGGACGCCCCCATGTTCTCTGATATTTGCGCAGAGGTGTCCTCAAGCCTATTTTCTCTACTATAAATAGGTGGGACGGGAATAAGTTTATGGTAAGCTCACTTAACACTTTACTCTTTACTCACACTCATTTACATAACCATAACTCATACTTACTTTCACGTTGGAGGTGGTTCGCAGGGTCCAACCCCTGCGTAATCACTTAACGTAGTGTCTTCGTATTTCTTATCCTCAGGTGAAAGACAATCTTGGCTGGAACACACACCCCTCTTACCTTCGATTACCATTGAAGCCTGGTAGTGGAATTTATTGTACAATCAGTGGCGCCATCCGTGGGACCCGCTACTATAAGTCCCGTAACCACCAAGTCCTAACCTCCTAACTGATTACGCTACTTTTCCAGCATGGAACCAGGATGAGAAGATACACCTCCACAAGGTTTTTCTACCCTGGTACCCATCACAACAACTAACACCGATAATCTCGCCCCCATAACCGCCTCCACCTTCACTACAAGATCTCGCCTAGAAACAACTCCCATACATCATGCCTCAACTTCCGCTAACCCTGTTCCAGAAATTAGCCCTGCCTTCGTAGAGGCAAACTTTGAAGCATTAGAGTCCTTGCTAAGGGCTCACAAGAGGCAAATTCGCAACACTGAGATGCGAAGGGAATTGGAATATTCCAGCGAGGAATATGATGAGGAGATGGAGGTAGATGAAAGGTCTCGACCAACTAACAGGGGGCACTCAGACCTACGAAATGGTTCTCCGTCTATGAGGAGACCTAATGGAAGAACTCTAGGTTTCAAAGAAGGTCCCGGTGGGGATCCGGGAAGAAGTGAGAGAATGCAAGGAGAAAGAAAGAGTAAGCACTCCAACAGAGGAAGCAACCCAGTAGGAAACGGAGGTATAAACCTACCACCTCTCTTGGCAGCTCATTTGGAGTGAGAAGGGATGGGGGATCCGATGCCTCCATCATATGTCTCTAGTGTCGGAGGACCTCCTCCATATACTGGGATAAACCAACTACCACCTCAAGGCATGAATCCCTACCTGCCTACTCAACCCTACAATTCCTATCCTCCGAATGGGTCTCTTCACAACCAGAGTTACCAGCACATGCCTTACGGGCACTCTTCTATGCACCCTACACACCAAGTGGGGGAAACCCTTCGTACCAACCTCCTGCAGCTTATACTACGTTCTCGCAACCACCTCATAATCCGTACAACCCTACACCTGCTTATGCACCTCCATACAACCCTTTCTATGCAGAAGCTTCTAGGGCTTGCACACCTTTCGTGAAATGGATCGAAGACTTCTACCTGATGGGTTGAAGATGCCTTTTCACATAGGCACTTATGATGGGAAAGGCGATCCAGATAACTTCTTGCACTTGTTCAAAGGCGCCATCAGGATACAGAAGTGGGCTATGCCTATGCCGTACCACATGTTTACCTACACTCTTCGAGATTCTGCACGAATATGGTGGAATAGGCAAAAGGTAGGAAGCATTGTAAGTCTGGATGATCTCAAAGCTAAGTTTCAATCGCACTTCAGCCAGCAAAAGAAGTACACTAAGACTCACTTAGCCGTGCATACCATTAAGCAAAGAGAAAGCGAAAGCATAAGGGCCTTCGTCACTCGCTACACTGACGAAACCTTGCAAATCCTGGGGTTGCACGAAGAGCAAAGAATTTCCAGTTTCGTACATGGCTTACGAACACGAAGCTTGGTGGAGTTCCTATCCACCGATCATCCAACCTCCTTAAAGGCACTCATGGAAAAGACTTACACTTGGATCGAATCCAAGGAAGTAACATCCAATGGAGCTCCGGTCGAACAAAGAGAAGTCTCCAACAAGTTCTCCAGAGGGTCCTCCTGGGAAGGATCCAAGAATAGAAAGAAGAGCAGAGACCGCTTCGCTCCCGACAACAAAGGGTCAAACCATGGGCTCTTAGCAAACTTGGTCAAGTCTCCTAGGGAAATCCTCGCTACTAAAAAAGCTACCAAGTCCTTAGACCTACCTCCTCGCATGTCAGCACGGGGAAAAGGCAGAGACATGTCGAAGTACTGCCACTTCCATGAGGACCATGGGCACGATACCAATAGCTGCAGAGAATTAAAGAAGCAAATCGAAGAGGTAGTGCTGATACGCTTACACAGCGCATTCGGGGTCAAAGGAACTTCCTTTTCATCGAGCAAGTTTTTCAACACCCTAGGCAGTGAACCTAATCATTGTAGTGTAGTATTAAGGGAAGCCACGGGAATTGATATCGTTATCTAGGGGAATAGGAATGCTAGTGAGAAGTTACTACACTAAGGTTGGGGTTGAGGAAGATTATTTTTTTTTATCTTTTTTTATATTTTTTAGAAAATTGAAAGGTACGAATCTCGGGGTATTGGATTTGGGGGTTGGTATTTCTACCGATTACTTCTACTTATCTAATTGTCTAATTATCTAAACTAAGGAGAGTCTATGTCTATTGTTGTGTGCTCATATGATGATTAAAAATATATTTGCTTAGGATTTATTACTCCCTAGTTATCTCCTATTGATGGTTGAATTGTCACGTCCTTATTCTTACTTACGTTGTGTATCTAAGGTCGTAGGGTATGCGTTTATCCCTAACTCTTTGAAGCTACCAAAGGTTAATGACTACAAAATCTCTAGGATTTATAAACTTAACACTAAGGTATTCTTTGTGTTGGGATATGAAAGTGCTGAAGATTGACAGAGTTTTACAGAAGGATAAAGTACTGTAAACTATCAAGTACTGAAAAAGTCAAAGAGTCAAAGTACTGCTTATTGATAAAGTCAAAGTACTGCATATGAGGTCAAAGTACTGCAAGATCAAAAGAACTGTTTTATTTGTTTATAGAAAGTCTTGTAATTCTATAATATTCTATGTTAGATTACTTGACGTACAAGGATACATATTGTAAACCGACTAGGGTATCCTTGAGCCTATAAAAGGACCCCTAGATTGGCATAAGATGTACGTGATTTTATTAGAGTTTTAGAGAGAAGTTCGATATTATTAGAATTGTTAAAGATCTGCATAATAAGCAGAGTTAGAGTTATTAATAAAATCGTTCATTGTTAAAGTTATTCTTCTTAGCTTTGTTAAGTAAATTCCGCATACTTAATAGAGTTTGCTCAGTATTTCTCTGTTAATAACTTAGGATTTATCCGAGGTTATTAAACCTTAACAAGCTATTTAAGTTAGTTTGGTTAGAGTACATCGATCCAACAAGTGGTATCAGAGCTTGTGTGGAAACTCTGACTAAGAAGAAACCCTAAAACACTACAACAGAACCTAAAGATGTCGACTGATTCTGTTCCATCACCTTCCATCACCTCAATGCGGATTCCTGTAATCAAGAAGGGCTAATACGATCTATGGTGTATGAAGATGAGGCAGTACATTGCAATTACAGACCATTCTCTATGGAATGTAATTGTCAATGGCAATGAAGTAGTTCCAGAACCTGTAGATGTTCCTGGACAACCCAAAGCACCTAAGGCAGTTTTACCAGCAGCAACCTTAAGGAATCAAGAGAAGGCACTAAATATTCTCTTATCTGCCATTCCAGATGGTCATCTTCTCAAGTTCCATGATGCTAAAGATGCTAAGCAGCTCTGGGCTGCACTCAAGACCAGATTTGGAGGGAATGAAGCATCTAAGAAGATGCACAGAAATCTGTTGAAGCAACAGTTTGAAACTTTCACTGTTGGTGAAAGAGAGAGTCTTGATGCTGCATATGATAGATTTCAAAATCTCCTCAATATGTTGGAGTTATACCAAGCAGAAGTATCAGTTGAAGATGGTAATTTGAAGTTTCTAAGAAGTTTGCCATCCACATGGCATGTAATTGCTACTATGATCAAAGGACAACCAGGCTTGGATTTCATGGACTTTGATGATCTCTACAATCATCTGAAGGTCTATGAGCATGAGATGAATGGTCAACCAAGTTCTAAATCTCACAGTATTGCTTTTCTATCATCTGAAAAGAGGGGCAGTACTTCCACTAAAAGTACTGCTTCTCCAACTCAAAGTACTGTAACTCAAAGTACTGTCTCATATGCTGCTCCCACCTATGCTGAGCAAACCTCACCCCCTACTACTATGCATTCAGATGAAGTTGTGTGTTCTTTCTTTGCACAACAAGCTTCTTTACCTGTCGTTTATGAAGAAGATCTCTCCCAGATTGATGAGGATGCTTTAGAAGAGATTGATATCAGGTGGCAAGTTTCTTTGATCACTGCAAGGATCAAGAAGTACATGAAGAAAACTGGAAAGAGCATTGATTTCAAACCAAAACAGGGAATAACTTTTGACAAATCCAAAATTGAATGCTTCAATTGTCAAAAGACTGGACACTTTGCAAGGGAGTGCAGGTTTGCTAAGTATCAAGCAAATAGGATGACTGAAAAACCAAAACTGGAGCTAAAAGAAATCCCCATTACTGAAACAAAGGCTTTGGTTGCTCAAGAGAATTTGTCAGAAGTTGACTGGAGTGAAGAGTTTGATGATGAACCAGTGACTTACTGTATGGTAGCTGTGGAAGAAGTGGTTGAAGATTCAGTAGAAGAGTTGGACTGGAGCACTGTTTTTTATGAGGAAGCTGATCATGCTGCTTTGGAATCTGGAGATGGGTTTGGAGGATTCGACTGGAGCTTGGAGTGTGAAGATGATCCTGTTCTACTAGCAATGGTAGATACTTCACCAAGTTCACCCCCTATCTCTGAGGTATGCTCCAATTGTCATGATTTCTATCAAAAACTGCTAAATAATTATGTGTTTGAAAGAGATAATTGTGTTAAGGCTAGGTCTGAGGTGGCTGGTTATCAAATTACTTTAGAGTCTATGGAAGCTAAAATTATAACACATGAAAATAATGAAATGGCTTGGGCTGAAAAGTATGAACAACAGGATTACCAGTTAAAACTTAGTGAATGGAAACTAAACTGTTAAATTGTTGAAATTGAGAAATTAACTAAGGAGAGAGATGATTTGTTAGAAAAGTTTGCTGCCTGGAACGAATTTGGTCTGTCACATGTTACTTATGTTGAAAAACAAAGACGAGCATACATTAGAACAGGATTAGGTTTTGGTATGGACTTTGATAACATAGAAGAAAACACATCTAGTGATCAGGGTGATTTTGAGGATGTAACCACTAGTGATGATGAACTCATTAATTATGTAGACACATCTAGTAATGAGGATTTAATTAGTGAGCCACCTCCTGAGTATAAGAAAGACAAGGGATATAATGCTGTCCCACATCCCATTAGTCATCAACCCATAAGACCTGATGTTTCACGTTTTGGTGTAGACAGTCTAGAGTTTAGGAAAAAGCTTCTTGGTCAATCTAGGTTTGAAACCCTAAAAAAAACTGTTGAAAACAATTTTCAAAGTCAAGCAGTACCTTCTACTCAAAGTACTGCTCCATAAGCAGTACCTTCAGGAAAACCTTTTCAAAACAGTACTGCTAAACCTTTTTGGGATAATTTTAGTCAAAACAGGTTTAATCATTCACCTAGAAGGCACAATAGTTTTGGTCATAGACATAGAAGAAGTCATATTGGGAGTATGGGTGAAAAACTGTGTTTTGTGTGTTTTAGTCCTAATCATTTAATCAAGGATTGTGAACATCATTCAGAATATCTTAGGAAATTTTCAAAGAATAGGTATGCTAACCAGAAACCTAGAGAGAACAAACCAGTTTGAAATAATTCTAATAGGGTCAATCACAGCAATTTCTCACCAGATCATAGGTACCCCCACCAGAGAAGACCTTTTTCTAAACCACCAGTACCTTCACCAGCAGTACCTTCTCAAAGTACTGCTCAAACAAACCAAGGTACTGCGAATACCACTTGGCACAGAAATCATAGGAGATCTCACTACTATCAACCTAGAAGGTACTACAATTCACATAGGGGATCTAGATCACAGGAACCAAGTGTTAATACTGAATGGGTTAAGAGAGAAAGTACTGAGGGACAAATTGTACTTTCAACAAAAAGTGAATCTGATGTTTTCGTAATACAAGAAAAAGAGAATGATTTTACAAAAGAGAGTTCTGTTGAAAATCCAGAAAGTTTTGAAAATCCACATGCTAAAAATCAAAAGATAATCCTGGATCATGTTTTGAAAAACAGTGGAAATTACATACTCAAAGAATTTGAGTTTGTAACTCCACAAGGGGAACACAATTCAGTAATGGCTTGGGTTCCTAAAAGAGACTAACTTTCTAAATCTTTGTGCAGGGCAACCCAGAGGAGGAGCTTAAAGATCATCTTATTGTGGATAGTGGTTGCTCTGGAAGTATGACAGGAGACAAGGAGATTCTGTCAGATTTTAGATCTTTTAGTGGAGGAAGAGTTGCATTTGGGAATGATCCCAATGGAGGAAGAATTACAGGGAAAGGAACTATCAAAGCAGGGCGAATAGACTTTGAGAATGTTAGATATGTGAAGGAGTTGAAGTTCAACTTATTGTCAGTTTCTCAAATCTGTTACATAAAGCATCCTGTGTTATTCACTGACACAGAATGTCTCATCCTTTCTTCTGAATTCGAGCCTGTTGATGATAACTTGGTAGTACTCAGAGTACCAAGGACAAATGAAGTATATAGTCTGGACATGAAGAGTCTTCACTCTTATGGAAGAGCCACTTGTTTAGTGGAAAAAGCATCAACTGAAGAAGCACATAAGTGGCATAGAAGATTGGGCCATGTAAATTTCAAGAATATCAACACATTGGTCAAAGGCAATTTAGTTAGAGGTTTACCTTCAAAGACTTACAAGAATGACCACTCCTGTTTGGCGTGTAAAAAGGGTAAACAACACAAAGCTTCATGCAAGAAGCTTGAGGAGAGGATAATTAGAGAACCTTTGGAGTTATTACATATGGATCTGTTTGGACCTGTCTCTGTGGCAAGTTTAAATAAGAAAAAGTACTGCTTAGTTGTTACAGATGATTGCAGTAGATTCAGTTGGGTATTTTTCTTGGGATTTAAAGATGATACTTTTGATGCTATTCATACATTAATAATAGCACTGGAAAACCAATTGAGACTCAAGGTCAGAGGTATTAGATTTGATAATGGAACTGAATTCAAGAACAAGATTATGGATGAATTTTGTGCTAACAAAGGAATCAAGAGGGAGTTCAGTATTGCAAGAACACCACAGCAGAATGGTGTTGCCAAGAGGAAGAATAGGACTCTGATTGAAGCAGCTAGAACTATGCTTGCAGACTCACAACTACCTATTCAATTCTGGGCTTAAGCTGTAAGTACTGCTTGCTATGTACTCAACAGAGTATCAGTTACAAAACCACAGATGAAGACACCTTATGAGTTGCTGATGGGTAACAAACCCAACATTTGTTTTATGAAGCCCTTTGGATGCCCTCTTACTATTTTAAACACAATTGATAATTTTGGAAAGTTTGATGGCAAGTCTGAAGAAGGATATTTATTGGGTTATTGTACCAACAGTAAGGGATTTAGAGTGTACAACAGAGTCACTAAGAAGATTCAAGATTGTCTTCATGTTGAGTTTTTAGAAGATCAAGACAATCAGAAGGGTAAAGGTCCTGATTGGATGTTTGATCTTGAGGTTTTAACTCCTTCTATGAATTATGTACCTGTTAGAGAAGAAAATCAACCTGAACATGATGTAGAAGACTCACAGTATGTTGTTCATGAAGTTCACATTAGACCTGATGCTGTTCCTGATGCTACAAAGAAAAGTATTGAAGTTCTAACACAGAGTACTGATGCACCAAAGAAAAGTACTGATGAACCAAAATCTTCACTATCTGCTGAGGATCAAGATATTCAAGAGACACTTAATCAGATGCTTTTACAAGATTTAATGGCACATTCTTATTCTGATGAACAAAGAAGAGCTTATGAAGAAGCAAAGAAAAAGACTAATACTGCAGAGTATTCTCACAGTACTTTGGACAGTACTTTCGACCAAAGTACTGCTGCACCAGTTGACAGTACTTTAGATGATTTGGATGATCCTACCATGCCTGGATTAGAGGAAACTGATGATGAGTTTGCAGATGAAGGTATTTTCTCAGATTCCAATGAAGATGCTGATTTAACTAACTTGGATGATGCGTATGGAGTTCCACAGTCTCCAATCTTAAGGATTTATAAGAATCATCCTATTGATCAAATCATTGGTCCTTCTACTTCTGGAATGATGACAAGACACAAGGCTAAGAGTTTTACTAAACCTCATAATGCTTTACTTAGCTTTATCTACAAACAGAACAGGCTGAATCATAAGGACCATCAAACATGTCTGTTTACTTGCTTTATTTCTCAAGAGGAACCCAAGAATATTGCTCAAGAATTGACAAAAGAAAGTTGGGTTGAAGCTATGCAAGAAGAACTGCTACAATTCAAACTTCAAGAAGTTTGGGTATTATGTGATCTTCCAGATGGGAAGAAAGTTATTGGAACCAGATGGGTTTTTAGAGTCAAGAGAGATGAAAGAGGTAATGTCATCAAGAACAAGGCAAGGTTGGTAGCTCAAGGCTACAGACAAAATAAGGAGTATATTATGATGAAGTATTTGCTCCTGTAGCAAGAATTGAAGCTATTAGAATATTTCTTGCATTTGTTTCATATATGGGATTTCAGGTTTACCAGATGGATGTTAAGAGTGCCTTTCTCTATGGTACTATCACAGAAGAAGTTTATATTAAACAACCTCCTGGTTTGAAGATCCTAAACATCCTAACAAAGTTTATAAGGTGGTTAAGGCTCTTTATGGCCTTCATCAGGCTCCTAGAGCTTGGTATGAGAGGCTCTCCACATTCTTATTACAACATGGTTACAGAAGGGGAGCTATAGACAAGACTCTGTTTATCAAGAGAGACAAGAAGGATATCATGTTAGTTCAAGTCTATGTTGATGATATCATCTTTGGAGCTACTAAACAGTCTAAGGTTAAGGAGTTTGAGCAGCTGATGCAGAAAGAATTTTAGATGAGTTCAATGGGTGAGTTAAATTTCTTTTTGGGACTTCAAGTTAAGCAGTCAACGGAGGGAATTTTCATAAGTCAAGACAAGTATGTATCTGACATACTTAAGAAGTTCAATTTTGATGACATGAAGTCTGTCACTACACCTATTAAATCAATTAACTCTTTGGGCAAGGATGAAGATGGACACCCTATTGAAGTCAAGCTATATAGATCAATGATTGGCTGTCTTATGTATCTCAATGCATCTAGACCTGATATCATGTTTGCAGTTTCTTTATATGCAAGATATCAAGTCTCACCAAAGATTTCTCATATGAATGCAGTGAAGAGAATTTTCTGTTATTTGAAACAACAACCTAAGTTAGGGTTGTGGTATCTCAGGGATTCACCTTTTCACTTGGAGGCTTTTTCAGATAGTGATTATGCAGGTGACAATTATGACAGAAGATCAACCATAGGTGGATGCCAATATCTTGGAAGAAGATTAGTTTCATGGCAGTGTAAAAAGCAAACAATTGCAGCAACATCATCTACTGAAGCTGAATATGTGGCTGCTGCAAGTTGTTGTGGACAAGTTCTGTGGATGCAGAATCAACTATTGGATTATGGGTTCAACTTCAAGAATACTCCTATCAATATTGATAATGAGAGTACTATCTGTATTGTGAAGAATCCAGTCTATCATTCCAAGACCAAGCACATTCAAATTAGGCATCATTTTATCAGGATTGCTATGAGCACAGACTCATTAATGTGGTCAAGGTTCACACGGATGATAATGTAGCTGACTTACTCACCAAAGGCTTTGATGTTTCAAGATTTAATCACTTGGTGGTAAGTATTGGCATGATTAACTACTGAGCTACATTTAAGGGGAGGACTATTAGTATTAGTATAGTCATGTGTATTGTTTGAGGGGGGGATATTTATGTATACTTAGCTTCTACAGCGGATTTTGGAAAAGTACTGTTTTTTTTTATGAAAGCAATGCTTGGAAAGTACTGCTTGGTAAAGTACTGCACACGTGGAAAGTACTGTTTGTCTTATTGAAGTACTGTTCCAACGGTAATATTGAGGGGTAATTCTACTAACGGTAACTTTGTTATTATAGGTTGTGATTTTTCAAATCTCATCTATAAATAACTACTCTCCGATTTTCCCTCTCATCTTGATATACTCATATCTTTTCCATATTTCTCTCACCATCTCTTTATTATTCGATTCTATCTTTAATTGTGCTTACATACTCAATAATGGCGAATCGTCCTACTGTTTCAAAGCACAATATGGTGGCGAATTTAGATAAGACTGAAGAAAATGAGGCTTTTCATGATATTATTGATTATCTCACTGGGTCGCTAATTAGCTATGCTCTTTTAGTGGAGTCGGATATCATTGAACCATGGATTCAAGAATTTTGGGCTACTGCAAGGGATAATATGGAGAATGATGAATTTTATATTAGGGCTACAGTTGTTGGAAGACTGTGAAGATTACTGAAGCATCTATTCGAGAGGATTTATTGTTTAATGATGCTGAAAGGGCTATTCGTTTTGCTAAGGAGTTGATTTGGGAAACTTTTGGGCATCTTGGTTATAAAGGGTCTTTAACAGAACAAACTTTCAGGAAACAACTATTTTGTCCTCAATGGAAGTTTCTAATACATGTGTTGCTACATTGTATTAGTGCTAAAAGTACTTCATGGGAGCAATTTGGGTCAAATATAGCATCTGCTATGGTGGGATTGGCTACAGATCGTGTTTTTTATTTTTCAAGGCTGATTCTGGATGGAATGCTTTCTTACATCAATCATGGATCCAAATGGTTAATGTATCCCAGGTTTATTCAAGTTTTTCTGAACGAACAACTTGCTGATGTACCAAAGCCTACAGATTTACTTCCTGTTATTGTACAACAAGCAAAAAATTTTACCTTTATGGCAAGAAGGAGTGATCTATTCAGAGGTCCAAATACTCCTTTAACTACTTCCATGATGGAAGTTGTTCAAGCTGTTAAAGTTGATGCTGAAGATGATGAAGATAGTAAAGGTACTGCACCTGCAAGTACTGCATCTGCACGTACTGGGTCTCAAAGTGTTGCATCTTCTCAAGGTGCTGCATCTCAGGAAGATACTGCAACTCAAGGTACTGCTTCCCCAAGTATTGAAGTTCAAGAAGAATTTGCAGGTTCACCTTCTCCATTTCCACAACAATCTGTTCCTGTTTCTAAACCAGAGGAACATTCACCAGTTCAAGGAGATGCTTCTCATTCAATCTCACCTGAAGAGTTCACATTGGATAATTATGTTTTGACAAGGGAGTTGGTCAAATTGAAGAAGACTACTGAGGCTCAAGCAAAACAGATTAAGAGGTTGATGCTCAGGTATAAGAGGTTAAAGACTTTTGTTAAGCCTTTTATCAAACGTTATCGCTTATGGGTTAAGGAAGAACACAAGCGAAGAAGGCAATTTAAAAAGACAAACAAAAGCAAAAGGGTTCCTAAACCATCTTCTGTCCAATTGGGGAGGAATTTAGAAGAAAAGAATTTGAAAGAAGATGTTGGTAAGGATAAAGAACCTCAAGGTACTGAAGAACATGTTGTCATTCAAAGTACTGAAGAAGAAAGGTTTGATGATCAAGGTACTGAGCAACAAAGTACTGCTTTCACTGGTACTCACAGACAAGAGTTGGTTACACCAAGGGTATTAGATTTTGAAGAGGAAGCTCCTTCAACTATTCCTCATGAAGAACAAGCTGGTCCATCAACAACTGTTATACCAGAAGAAGCTGATACACCTCATAGAGTACATACTGCTAGTGATGATGAATTTATTGCAACTATTCTGCACGGTCTATCAAAGCCAAGAGCTGTTTCTATTCCAGGAGTGCAAGAAGAGGAACACTCAAGAGTTTCTCAACCTGCTATTGATCCTAAGGATAAAGGAAAAGGTGTTTTGGTAGAAGTTAAGAAGAAGAAACTAACTTTAGCACAGTTAAGAGCTGCTCAAGATGCTTTGAATAAACAAGCAGCTAGAAAGATTCAAGAGGAAATAAATGCTAAAGACAAAGAAGATAAGGAAGCTGAAGAAGCTCAGAATAGAGAAGCAGCTAAGAAGTTGGATGAGGAATTGAATGCTGAAGCTAGTGAACATTTAGAGTCACCTGTTCCTGTTTCTTTTATGCCCAGAAAACCAAATCTTGCTAAAGAAAGGAATGCTATGATGGCATATTTGAAAAGCAGAGGGTATAAAGGATTGCAAAAGTTGAAGCATGTTGATATGAAAAGATTATATGATGCTGAGACAGAAGCTTATAAGAAGGATGTTGCAAGTATCAAAGACTATAAAGATGAAGCTACTTGGACTGAAGCAGAAAGAAAGAAAAGTTTGAAAAGAAAAAGGAAAACTGAAGTTGAAGATAAACAGTTTTCAAAGAAAGAAAAAGTTGAGTTAAGATCTGAAACTAAGGATGAATTAAGAAATTATCTCAGAATAGTAGATTCTGAATATTCCAAAGAAGATGATGACATGAAGATGAACAGATTTCAGATTACTACTTTTGAAGTTGTGGATTCTAAAGATGGAAGCTATTTGATGTTTCATAGAGAAGATGAAAGTTTCAGAGTGTTCAATAGATTATGGGATTTATTGCATATCATAGATAGAGTGGATCTATTCTATTTATATCATGTGGTGAAAGAGTATTTTGAACATCATCCTTTAGAAGGAATTGGTTTAGTTTTACTGGGAGATCTCACAACTGCATGGGAAACTGATGAACAGAGTAGTGATGAAATTTGGAAAAATCAAGAAAGCTGGGAAATTGTTTGCTGGAGATTTTTTGAAGAATCTGGAGTTCATGTTCTAGAGCTGGAAAATGGCACAATGATTCACATGTTTGCTGATAGAAGATATCCTCTTACAGTTGATCTAATGAGGAGGATGCTAGAGCATGGAATGGAGGTTGAAGAGGATAATGAAATTGCTTGTATGGTCATCAATTTGTTTATCAACTGGACTACTATTGCAGAAGATAATGAATAACTGGTATGAGACTTAATTGAATAAATTATTTTTGATAAATCAGTACTTTATTCAAAGTACTGCTGATCAAACAGTACTTTAATCAAAGTACTGCTTGCAGATTTTAACCAGTTAAGTGATTTTTGAAGAAAACTTTTGTTAACTAATAAATATTTTGAAACAAAGGTTGAATAAATGGTTTTTGAGATGATAACATCTATAGGTTATCAATACACCATGGTTACAAAAGGATTGACTAATCCATGAGCAAACGGCTCTGGTAAAGATATATCAAATCCGTTTTTAGTTGACAACTTGCTAATAAGTTGGATGGTAATCAACTCACCATATCAGTAATGTGAAGAGTTGGCTAGCTCACAAGGAAATGGCTTGTGGTAAAGGTTGTGGAAAAACCATTATATGGTAATTAGTTCACCATGATGAAAGAACTAACTAGTCCAGAAGGGTACAGCTTTTGGTAAAGACAAATCAAATCTGTTGATAGCTGATGATTTGCTAAAAATCATATGATTATCAGTGTACCATGGTCTTACACACCAAAACATTTGGCTACTCCAGAGTTAATGGCTTTGGTAAAGAGATCTAAATCCATTATATTTTCAATGATTCACCTCTCACAGGAGTTAACACACCTGGAAGTGATGAGAATAGTTTGCAACTTAAACTGAATTAATGTACAAATTGTCATATGTTGTTGTGTTGCTGAAAAGATGGAGCTTGCTGAATGATGCTATAAAAATAATATTTCTACAGATACTTTGACTATGCAAAGAAACTACAAAGATACAATCCAAAGACAAAGATACAATCCGTTTTCAAAGATGAGGCTGATAAAGATTTATTCACAAAGGAACTTGAAGTCAAACAAGTAGAATTCAAGTTAGGGGAGGATTGTTGGGATATGAAAGTGCTGAAGATTGACAGAGTTTTACAGAAGGATAAAGTACTGTAAACTATAAAGTACTAGAAAAGTCAAAGAGTCAAAGTACTGCTTAATGATAAAGTCAAAGTACTGCATACGAGGTCAAAGTACTGCAAGATCAAAAGAACTGTTTTATTCGTTTATAGAAAGTCTTGTAATTCTAGAATATTCTATGTTAGATTACTTGAAGTACAAGGATACATATTGTAAACCGACTAGGGTATCCTTGAGCCTATAAAAGAACCCCTAGATTGGCATAAGATGTACGTGATTTTATTAGAGTTTTAGAGAGAAGTTCGATATTATTAGAATTGTTAAAGATCTGCATAATAAGCAGAGTTAGAGTTATTAATAAAATCGTTCATTGTTAAAGTTATTCTTCTTAGCTTTGTTAAGTAAATTCCGCATACTTAATAGAGTTTGCTCAGTGTTTCTCTGTTAATAACTTAGGATTTATCCGAGGTTATTAAACCTTAACAAGCTATTTAAGTTAGTTTGGTTAGAGTACATCGATCTAACACTTTGGATGTATAGCCTACAATTACTCTAGGTGATTATAAACTAAGGTTCAACAAAGATTAATCAAGCATTAACAACACAACGAATGACCTATCGCAATACTAGGTCAATCACAACTAAGATAAGAGACAACCAATCAATATTTAATAACTAAGTTTCATATTACCTAAGCAAACACACAAGTAAATTAGCCAGACATGGGGAACATGCAAGCATACACACAATCAATTGAAGACATAATTAAATTAATGAAGTAAAACACTTATCTTGATGTAAGATAGGGTATGGAACCCTAAAATATTGTACAAGACAGCCTTGGTTCGGTTTAGGTTTTTTACTCCAAAAAACTACACACTGAAAACTAAAAAATTCGGATTCTATATATAAGGTTACAACTGTGACGGCCTCACTCTATGATTTGTGACGCCGTCGGGTCGCCGTTATTAGGGTTTCGTCTTGGCCACATTATCATTGTGACGGCGTCACCTTATGTCTGTGACTTCGTCGCCTTGAGTCTCTGACGCCGTCTGAATAAAATCTAGGCCGTCTGAGCTGCGACGCCCTACTCTTTTAAAAACTGATGCCGTCACTTGAAAATAAGCAATTTGGCTACTGTATCATCACAAAGCTTGTTCTAACGGCGTCACAAGTATAACCTGACGCCTCCCCTTTCAATTCAGCAGCTTGAGTGTCTTGATTCTTGACTTTGGCCATTTTCTTTGTATATTCGCGCCTCTTCATCCGAATAAGTGTCGTTCCAGCAATTTGCCTTCAAGAGACCTAAAAAGTGGAAAGGAACGATATTAAGTAATAACGAATACAAAAGTGATCAAATAATGGCTTAAACGACCCCTCAAAAAGGTACATTTTAAAACCTTATCAAATATCCCTTTACTTGGTATTTGCTTGTCCTCAAGCAAATTTGCTTTTAGCCAATTAATTTATAAGTTAGGGGTCATGAAGCATTAGTTTAGAACGATCCATAACACATATAAGCCCCGCAAAAGTCATAACAAGCACTAAAATTATATACTAGCACCTCACATGGGGTGTTTGAATACTCACATCTCTCGGGTGTATATGAAATATAACAAGTTGGAAATGGAAGATAAACACTCATTAACCGGTCCTAGTACATAGATTACCATAGGCTTGAGACTAGATCAAACCTCCATCGCTTTGGCATAAGCACCTAGGAAAGACTATCCAAGAGGTCTTTTAAAGGGTTGTAACGTAAGGCTTACGGTAGGGAAACAAAGGGTTTGGTGGGATAGGCGATTTAGTGGTGGCAAGTCAAAAATATTTATGTTACAAGCATGCGAAGAATGGCGTTGCTAAGCCAAGAATCGACACTCTAAACTCTAGATAACTGAAATAAACAAACATAAATTTAAAGAAAGATGTAGGATGGTAGCCCTTTTTTTTTCTTTTTTTTTTTTTTTTTTTTTTTTTTTTTTAACTCTATTTTTTTTCTTTTTCTCTTTTTTCTATTTTTTTTTCATACACTTTTACTCTACCATCCTCTACGATAACATCAAAATGATAGGGATTGATGATTGTGTAAATACTCATCATTTTTGGTCAATCTGAACTGCAAAACGGTTAAAAATGCTCAGAAATGCATCAAAATACTGAAAATATTCCAAAATTGCATTTTATATGTTTCAGATGCAAAATGTTCAAAATCAGATGAAAAATGAGCTAAGTTTGCATAATTGGCAGTTTCAGTCCCCTAAGTTTAAAAAGTTGTCAGAAATAGTCCCTGAGCCCTAATTTCAAAAGAAAAATCACCAAAGGTCCTTTTTAAATCATAACTTGTCAAAATTAGTCCTTTGGTGAAAAATATCAAAAGTTTTGAGAAATTACAAGTTTGGTCCTCCAAGTTCCAAAATTGGCAAAAATGGTCCTTGGAATTTTGAAAATGTCAAGTTTGGTCCTTATACTATTGGAGCTTGTCACTTTTAGTCCCTTGGAGCAACTTTGCAGAATTGGCAGAACTGGTCCCTCAAAATTCAAAAATTGCAAATTAGTCCTTGATTATTAAACCTTTTAATACCCATTGGACCCTTGTCACAAACCCTTGGACCCTGCCAAACCTTTTGGACCCCCTGCATTTTGGACCCTCCTTTTATATTAAAGCCCCAATCAAAGCCCTGGTCAAACCCCCTACGCGCCAAAGTCTTCTTCTCCTTCACCAACTGCCTCTGCAACACACTACCACCCATCCCCCCAGCTCACCTTTCCACTCCACTTATCCCCCCACCTCAACAACCCTCCAAGAAACATTTAATGCATCCTCTTACCCCTCACTCAACCCCCAACTGGTATAAACACAATTTGGCGCCAAAACCAATCAAACGGCCAAAAATGGCTCAGCTAATCGAAAGGTCCATATTTTTGATGGGATGTGATCAAAGGAAAGAGAGAAGACACATGGAGTATAAAAGGAAGCAAGAGAATGAGGATAGGAGTAGTAGTTAGTTTAAAAAATTTTCTTTCATGTCGTTTTTAGAGTAAATGTTTTAATTCAGTTTCAAATCTGTTATCTTTTGTTTTATTGTATCAAACTCAAGTATAATTATCAGTGTAATCTATCTTTAAGCATCAATTCCAAAGTTTTATATAGTTTCATATTTTTATGCCACTGTTGAATATTTCAGTTTCTATTTCCTACATTCAAGCTTCAAATAGTCTCTTTCCATGTTCAAATAAGCTTATAAAAGCTGCTTATAGCTTTTTGTAAGCTTAAATTTAAGTTTCAAGCCATTTTGGTTTTTGGTCAAAGAAAGTCAAACTGGGCAAAAATTGAAAAGGAAATGGAGAATGGTGATGCAGTGCTGGATTTGGGTTGATTTAGATTCTAATGGGTTGATATATATAGGATAGAGGTCCTTTGGTTAACTGAATTCAAGCCATTGTGGCTAAGGACTAATTGTAAGTTGTTTTCAAGTTTTATTGCAAAATCTGTAATTGTAGTCATATCTAGTTCAAACCTGTTTGATTAGTTGTTATTAGGTCACTTAGATTCATTTTGATTGTCTGCATTAGTTGGTTCAGTGTTTAGCTCATTAAAACTTGCATATCAGTCTTATTAAGGGTGTTTGGATCAGTTGATTAATCTGTGGTTAAGGTTAGTGCATTGGTTAAAACTTGTTGGTTTAGGTTTGCTTAGCTCATATTGACTCATATCTGTCTTAAAAACTGCACCTGCAACTTCAAAAGTCAACATAACATATATCTGTCTCAATCTGCTTAACTGTTGTGATTTAGACAAATCAAACACTTGTTTTGTGTTTAAAATTCATAGACATAGCTTTCAGTAGTTCCATTTCATCATAATACTTCATAATAAGTCCTTAAATTGAGCTCAAATCTCACCAAAGTCAAATAATCAAAACTGCTTTCAAAAGTCAAAATTGAAAAAAGTGATTTTCACCCATCTGAGTTGATTTTTCATTTACTCATTTTTGGGCCAAACTAAGTGAAATTGTGGGTTCATAAGCTTCAGCTGGTCTCATTTCTTATTACCATTTTAGTAGATTTTTGCAAATTTTTTATAAGCTCCAAATGGCTTATCAACTTGGGCAAAAATGCCCTGTGCACTGACTCAGCATACACCGAGTCTGCACAGGGTGTTTGCAGGGCTTGCAACAAGCTCAGTTGAGCTTGTCCAAGGCTCACTTTTGGTTAACAATTTCTTGGCCAGGTCTATTTCAAGTTCCTACTTTTGGTTTTCATTTTCAGCTTATTTTATAGCTTTTACTTAAGCTTAAAGTAGCCCACCTAAAACTGATTTTAAGCACATTAGTCAAATCATCAAGATCATAGCAGTGTGTAATTCAGAGGTCTAAGCTAGTTGAAACTTGTTGCATTTTGGTACTTGTAGCATAATATAGCTTCTGTAATCAGTAGAAGGTCTTTGGTTTTCATTTGCTTATTATAAGTGCTTATTTATAAGCACTTGTGATAGCAGTTTCATTTTCCTTCACACAACCCTTTGTTTTTATATTTTTCTCAGCTTTAGAATATTATTTTAGACTTTTCTTGAATTTTTCAGATTTTTCCAAGCCTGTTTGCTATTTTTTTGCATTTAAATCAATTTTTAGCACTTTTTAAATAGCTTTTAATCCAAATAAATCAGAAAAGTTTCAAAAAAATAATTTTTCATTTTTCTTAGGTTAAGATAAATATAAAAAGCCAAAAAAATATTTTTTCAGATTTTTCTTAGCTAAATTTGTATTTTTAAGCAATTTAATTAGTTTTTAATAGTTTTTAATTCATAGAAAATACAAAAATAATCAGAAAAATATAAAAATAGTTTTGAAAATTCTCTTTTGTTATTTTAGATTTTTCCAAGTCAAAATTTTATTTTTCTAGCTTTATTTCATATTTTCTTGTATTTTAGGCTACTATTAAATAGTTAAAATTAGTTTTTAATTAATAATAATTAGATAAATAGTTTCAAAAATAATTTTCTTTTTCTAAAAATTTTCTTTTATCATTAGGTTTGTAAAAATGTCATTTTCATATTTTTAGGGTTTATACTGCTTTAGTTTCACATTTTCATTTGTACGTCGCGTAGTTTTTAATTTTAGTTTTATAAAAGAAAAATCAAAAACAACATTTTGCAAATAGTGATAGCGTTTATTTAATATTTTTTTATCTTTTTAATTTCCTTTAATTTGCATTTAAGCCTCTGTAATTTATAAACTTTTTCTGTAGTTATAATAATTCAAAACTCTTTTCCGTTCAAATCTCTCGATCACTATACGTTTGGTGATTCTTTGCATAGCTCGCTGGGACATAACGACCCGGGGAAACACTATACTCTCCAGATCTTCATTGCATTCGTTTCCGGACTGTTTTAAGTTTGTTACGGTCGGCCATTCACAAGTGGTCGGCTTGAGTGATAAAACTTGACGGTTCGGGACGGATCAGGGATTTATAGGCACATCCCTACACTTGAGTTTTTATTACTCTAACACTAATTTGACCCGAATTGAAAAGATCAAAACACTTGGAGTACATTATTACGCAAATAAAGGGAATTTGAATTTAACGTTCCCTTCCCGTCATTTCATAAAATTTAACTTTTCCCATGAGTCCCAATCGTCCCAAAGCTGTGTACAAAGGATATGACTCGACTTAGCAACTTATGCAAGCAACAAGATAATTGAACTAAAGGTTTAGTGTGATAAAAATAATGCACTAAAAGTGAGTGCATACAAGTTAGGCTAAGGCGATTTGGATGTACATTTGGGGGTGGATTGTAAACAATGCTCTTCATTGATATTCTGGAAAACCGAAACATCACGAGAACCGCGAAAAGGATAGGCTCTGAGGGGTTAACTAGGGGTATCGTGTACTTAAGATGAGTACAACGCAAGGGTGTAGGTGAATTACTCAACCGATGTCGAAGAAGTAATTATATTACAGGTATCAAACAAGGGTTATCCTAATGCCTCTTATCATTTAGCTATTCCTAACTACACAAGTGTAGTCTTACTAGCGATCTCGGAATGCATCACAAAACAAGTTCTAGAATCTATTATACTACCGGTCACACTCTAAGCATCAAAGATGAATGCTTTAATTCCTACTAATCTAAAGGCGATCCTCACATTTTTGGGTGGAATTTTAGTGGTAAAGGGTTTTGTGCTAGTCATATAACTTTTTATCCATGAGACGCTTTATTAAGACTAATGGCCCACTCTTACATGTCATGAAAAATTTTAAATTTGGTGCCAAAATTACCCTAACCGATATTTCTCATGGTTTATTACACAAATGAAATTGGACAAGGCAAATAGTCAAGGATACCCATAGTTTCAAAGTTCCCGATTTATTTTCCCTCCCTACACTTAAACTGGACATTGTCCCCAATGTTCCCCGAAAGTATCAAAGTTATGATAATGGAAGGTAATAAAAGATGAAAGAAACTAATACTCCCCTGATTAGCTCGGTAGGATCCGTGTAAAGTGGTGGTTACATCTTTCTTCAAGAAGAACGTTTGCGTTAAAAGCTCCTTCTCATCTTATGTATCTTCTTCTTGGTAAATAAAACATGCACACTTGAAGAAAACCAACGAAACCTTCGCGTAAAATCGGCGGTAACAATATATATATATGACTCTACTAAACTCGGATATAATGTTTGTGGAATGGATGTTTACAGATTTTCTGGAAAATTAAGACCTGGAAAATTCCAGAAAATTAAGACCTGGAAAATTCCAAAAATTTATAAGTAGCTCAGAAAACGAGAGAAAGTAAGATAAGTTGTTTCTGCTCCTCCTGACGCCGTTAGGTTGCGATCCTGACGCCGTCTGGTTATCCTGACAGAAACTGGTGTGTGATTTTCTGGAAAAAATTCTGGAACATTTACATCTTTAGAATCTGGAAAAATTTTCTGCAAAACATCCATTATGACTCGATACAAGCATTTGACTCGAACAAACACACATGCATATCTTTTAATTAATTGTAATTCTCATGTTCACGTTTCTTTTGAAAACGTGTGTAATCCTCCCTACACTTATCCCTTATGTAAAATACCTTTATATGTAATTAAGACGAGGTTAAAGACAAAATAAAACATTTTCACAAATTCAAACATGAGAATAAACAATAAATAAAAGATACACGACACACAAACAAGCAAACAATTAAGCATGGGTTGCCTTCCACGAATAACTTTTCTTTATTTATGAGTCTTGTAACTAGACTCGAAGTCGTGCCCCTACGTGGTCCTAATCTTAGAGGCCCATTCGATCTCCTTAACCCTTCTCTCATCACGAATATATTTAGGGCCTAACTCAAGACAAACAATGTAGTAGACCTTGTTCTTTTAGTCTACTTCAAATGCCGGAATATTGTCCACATCTAAATTATCAATACCCTCAAACTTCTTATTTTTGTAGGGCATTATATATTTAACACTCTTGGCTCCATTTGAGAACTCTACTATTCCTTTCTCTCAATCATAAACCATTTTAGATTCCTCTATAAATGGTCTCCCAAGTATCACATCCCCTAAAAACCCATCAATGATGACCTTAACATTTTCCAAGATTATGAAATCACACCTATATGTGAAGTTACCTATGAAGACATGCAATCCTTTAACCCTCCCAACATAGTTACTTGCTTTCCTAGGGCAAAAGGGGTCCCTCATAGGTTCTAGCTTTTTGCTCATGATCCAATTGTAATAGAGCCTAGACATTATATTCATTGGTGCCTTATAGTCAATGTAGGTGTGATCCCTATATAAGTATCCAATCATACACGGTATCTTGATGTTTTTAGGGTTACCCCTTATTATGCGAGGCTCGAAAGGTGGGGAAGTTAACTACGTTATAGTGATAGGCGGTTTCCTTCCCTTTAGGGTATGAGTCGAAATACTCCCTAAGTTCTTCCTCCTCCTTACTATCCTCCATAATTTCTAACACCTTATAATCTCCATCTTCTAGATCATCATCCGAATCACTATCTAAAGTGTTAGTAGATTCCTTAAGGGCTTCCTCAAGTGTATTTTCAATTATCCTATTTAGCTTCCTAAGCTCTCCAATTTCACTAACGATACGAGCTCGAAGTTGGTTGGCAAAGGCTGGATCAAGCAGTGGGTACTTGTTTGGTGGTAAAGTGTTGTTTGGCGGATTATCACATTCCATGATGAAAACTGATGGTTTACGAACAAAGGTCACGAAGAAGGGGGATAGACTACGAGGAAGCTAAAAATGGGAAAAAAGCTTACTTGATAGGAATCATGCAAAGAAACCTAAACGAGGTGGACTCCTAACTAGCTATTCTATTCCCCGGCAACGGCGCCAAAGACTTGATACGCTTACACAGCGCGTTCGGGGTCAAAGGAACTTCCTTTTCGTAGAGCAAGTTTTTCAACACCCTAGGCAGTGAACCTAATCATTGTAGTGTAGTATTAGGGTAAGCCATGGGAATTGATATCGTTCTCTAGGGGAATAGGAATGCTAGTGAGAAGTTACTACGCTAAGGTTGGGGTTGAGGAAGATTTTTTTTTTTATCTTTTTTTCTATTTTTTAGAAAATTGAAAGGTACGAATCTCGGGGTATTGGATTTGGGGGTTGGTATTTCTACCGATTACTTCTACTTATCTAATTGTCTAATTATCTAAACTAAGGTGAGTCTATGTCTATTGTTGTGTGCTCGTATCATGATTAAAAATGTATTTGCTTAGGCTTTATTACTTCCTAGTTATCTCATATTGATGGTTGAATTGTCACGTCCTTATTCGTAATTGCGTTGTGTCTCTAAGGTCGTAGGGTATGCATTTATCCCTAACTCTTTGAAGCTACCAAAGGTTAATGACTAAAAAATCTCTAGGATTTATAAACTTAACACTAAGGTATTCTTTGGATGTATAGCCTACAATTACCCTAGGTGATTATAAACTAATGTTCAACAAAGATTAATCAAGCATTAACAACACAACGAATAACCTATCGCAATACTAGGTCAATCACAACTAAGATAAGAGACAACCAATCAATATTCAATAACTAAGTTTCATATTACCTAAGCAAACACACAAGTAAATTAGCCGGACATGGGGAACATGCAAGCATACACACAATCAATTGAAGACATAATTAAATTAATGAAGTAAAACACTGATAACATCAAATAGTCCTGAATATTAAGTGTCAATTTCCCCCGATAATGCGCGTTATTTATATCATTTATATGGATTTGCGCTTGTTTTCCATTGTTTTCCACTTTTAGGTAAATTACAAGCATTGGAGCTAAAGAGACGCGGAAATGGAAACATATCTAAAGATTTATCACAGTATGCTATTTTGATGAAGTTATGGCGTAACTCGTCTCTCACATTACGCCGTAACTATTGCGTGACTCAGTATGCCAAATTATCAGAGGGTTACGGCGTAACTCCTTCCAGAGGTTACGACGTAACTACATTAGGTCAAAAGAGGTTCCACGCCACTGATACTTACGCCGTAACTGCTTCATCACTTACGACGTAACCGAGTTTATTGAAGATTACGGCGTAACCACTCATTAGGTTACGCCGTAACCATCAGATCTAGTGCATTTTACGAAGAAACAGAAGGTTACGGCGTAACTTCTATATTGGTTACGCCGTAACCCATATCTGGCCTATAAATACCCCACGAATTCCAGCATTTCTGATGATCCCATTCCACACACAACACCTGAGAACGTGGGAAAAAGATCAAGGCAGGTCTAGAGGAGCATACGGAGCTGTTTCCAAGGGAGAAGTCACATATTTCTTTTACTTTCAATTCATGTATTTCGTACCTTTGAATATTGAATTTATTTGCATGATTAATATGAGCGGCTTAGCACCTTTTGGTGCTAGCCTAGTTATGTATCCTTAATTGTTTTGTTTACGTTTACCTTTACTTTCGTACAATTATTTCTAAGTGTATGCATGCATAGTTCATTGGTAGCCACCCTTGGTTTGGTAGTTTTGAATGGTGGTAGAGGCCAATTGCCTAGGAGATATGACCAACTGACCCTAGGTGAGCGGACTGAGACGGGAAGGGTAAGATATGACCAACTGACGACCCTTTCTACTTGTGCCATTTGACCAACTGATCCCCTATCGTTTGGATGAACTTAGGAATTGGGGGGTGTAGTGTCTAAGTTCCTAACGGCTGGGCACTCACTATTATGAATCTATCATGTAGCGGTACTTAATAACTTGGCTTAGGGGACCAGGAACAACAGGACTTATGATGGTGCGCCTGATTTCTCCTGTGGTGGCATCTTTGCTGATAGGTTAGGGCAAATTGACCAAATGATGTCCTCTCGAATTTGACCCCACCTGAAGTAATTGGAAGTAAGTAGACGTAGACATAACTAGCTAGGATGATTAACTAGGTTAGCACCACTTCTCTCTTTTGATTTCCCTTTACCATTTATCTGCTTTTATTTACTTTATTCTGCATTAGTAGTTTAATTAATTAAATCCCTATCGAAACAATTATTATTCTGTGACACTAGACTTAGTAATAATCCAACACACATAGCTCTTGGGATGACCTCGGATTTACCATTTACTACACTACACATGACCGGGTACACTGCCCGTTAGTGCACTAGGGTAGACCATAGGTATTGCGAGACACTATAAATATTAAGACCTGGTCAGTAAAACCTGCATCAAGTTTTTGGCGCCGCTGCCGGGGAGTTATATTAGGCTTGATATTAAGTCTTTAAATTCGTTTTAAACTTTTCTCACGATCATATTTCAAGATTTCAGGTACCATGGAAGTTGTTAACATCGATGACCTCACTCTTGAGGAATACTTGGCATTGACAAGAGCGGAACAAGGGCCGGGTCTCGTAAGACCGGCAATTGGAGTGGATGTCCGTTTCGAAATCAAAGACCAATTTATGAGGGAGCTTCGCGCTAACCCTTTTTCAGGAAACAGGGACGAAGATGCATATGAGCACGTTGAAAATGTCCTTTACATTTCAAGCCTTTTCAACATTTCGGACGTGTCTTATGATGCTGTTATGCTAAGGGTTTTCCCAATGACTCTTACTGGAGCCGGCAGAGGATGGATTGAAAGATTGCCTGCCGGGGCAATTAATACTTGGGCGCTACTAAAGAAACACTTTATTCAAAGATATTGCCCGCCGTCAAAGATTTCTAACCTGCTTTTGGAAATCCATAATTTCAAACAAGAAGACGACAAAACGCTGTATCAAGCTTGGGACAGATACAACGATCTTCTTTACAAGTGTCCTACCAGTGACCTAAACAACCAGCAGAAGTCAATATTTTCTACAAAGGAATTAACGTAACTACTAGGCAAATGCTGGACTATCAAGGACTTATCCCGAACATGACTCCTACTCTTGCTATTGAAGCCATTCGAAAAATGGCGGATCACTCTAAGAAATGGTACGACGGAGGAAGTAAAAGAAACCAAGGCAGAAGTTTTGACGGAATTGCAGCAATCGCTAGTAAAATTGAAAATCTCAGTAGAGATATGTTGAAGGTCAGAGAAACCGTTCATGCCATCCAAGTAGGTTGTGAAAGCTGTGGAGGAAGACATCTTATGAAGAATTGTTCTCATGTGGACGAAGAGAATATTGAAGAAGCTAAGTATGGAGAAAATCGACCATTTTACGGAGATAATCGAAATTATAATGGTTATCGTGGAAATTACAACCGTGGGCCTTATGGAGAAAGAAAGCCCAGTCTTGAAGAAACAATTAATAAGTTCCTGGAAAGTTCAGCCCAAAGACAAAAGGAACAAGATGAGTGGTTGAAAGAATTCCAGGAAAATACTGACAGGAACCTTTCCAAGCACGACACAACTCTGAAAAACCTAGAATCCATGGTGGTGAAGCTCAGTAAAAAAGTAAGGAGGAATAACGATAAACCTGAAGGATCTAAACCAAATATGGAATGTAAAGTGAGTTTTACTGATGATAACTCGAAGGTTCAGGGCAATGGAACGGATTCGAGGATGATTTCGTCGACAGATCTGAGTTACGCCATAACCCGCCTAATGAGTTACGACGTAACTATGTCTTTGACAGCGATAACGGGGTTATGAAGAACAATGAGGATAACGACTCTAGCGAATTATGCCGTAACCAAGAAACTCAGTTACGGCGTAACTGGGATACGTTGGCAGAAAAATTCCTTGAAGTAGAAGAATCAGGAAAGGACTGGTCCTATGACATCAACTTGTGCCCTCTGCCCAAATCTAAGAAGAAATATCACTGGTGCAATATGATACCAGTTGCTAAGGGAGATTGGTACGATCTTTGGGCTTCTTGTGACCCGAGGAATGAGGTTTGTGATGGCGGAAGCAATAAGGATAGGATCAACCATAACAAATTTATGTGGCCGGCATATACTGATGATGAAATACTCGAGAAACTCTCCCTTGAAGATGAAGAAGAGCCACTCATCACTCACTGGTGTACTCCTGTCATCATAACTGAAGAAGAGTCCACACGAGCATGGCCTACATGCAACCCCTTCCGTGAAGAGTGGACATGCCCTCATGAGCATGAAAGACATTGTATAAATTTTGGTGACTTGGCATTTGATGACTGGTACGCAATACAATTCGGGGATGCCAAGATTAACCCGAATCTCCTTAAGAAGCTAAAAATTGATTACGAGGAGCACATTCAGAAAAAGGAAGAGGCTAATAATGACATATACTGTACGGATGAGCATTTAAGTGAAACTGACAACAAGGAATTACGCAGTCACTAGTGTGAAAGAGTAAAATCTCCTGGGAAAATTTTCTGGGCGTCATGCAACCTCGTATGATGATATGTGTAATGGGGGAAGCAGCTTTGGGAGAATAGGAAAAGATGAATTCTTTTGGTCCTCAACCAATGATGAAGAGAGAACGAGTTTGCCTTGGCTGGACAACCTAGGATTCGATAGTTGGGTGAAGATTAAGTATGGACATGTGGACACATTAACCAAAGAAAAGATTTGGAAGGAGTACATGGATCGATAAAATTCAAACAACGAAAGCCTCAACAACACGAGTGAAATAACAATTGAAAATGACAAGAAGTTGGTTAGAGATGAAAAAGAAGAATGCAAGCACATTCTAGTGGAAAATCTGCTCAATGAAGAATGGTTCAAGGGTACAACTTCTGATGATGATGATATTGAAGGAATCCTAGATTACCTTGAGTTGCAAGGTAATGAGGAATTTACTAATCCTGACGACGAAGATTACAAACAAAGGAGGTGCAAACTCCTAGGGATTCCCTATAAGAGACCACCTCCAATTATTTTCGAAAAATATGAATTCACTCGCTACCACCTAGGACCGGAAGAGAAATTTTGTAAAGTCCAGCAAATCGAAACCAATGAATACCTCCGAACTGCGTCGAACGTCGCTTGGATGAGGCATAACTTGATGAAAGATATTGAAGAAGTAGGGCAGATCCAAAGGCTCCCATAGAAGCCCCGCGGCTCTGAGTCTAACTTAAAGACTCGTAAATAAAGAAAAGTGTTGTTTCGGGAGACAACCCGAATTATCCCTTTCTTTTATTTTATTTCCTTTTCTGTCGGGTTTTGTGTTTTGTAACTATTTTGGAAGGAAACGAGGTACTAATTGCTACTACAGTTGCTGATCTAAACAGAGTTACGGCGTAACTCATCTTGGTGATTATGCCATAACCATCCTTTTAGCAGCAGAATTCTTGACGCATCACCTATTACGGCGTAATACCATCTCAGTGGTTACGCTGTAACTACTCGCTTTGCATCTCATTCCAGGTTTTGCCAGTTACGGCGTAACTCTCTCATAAGAGTTACGACGTAACTTTCCTCTACTTTAATTCTTTCATTTTAAAACACAATAACCTTGTATTGTTTTTTAAATGAACTTTGTGGGTGTGTTCCCTGTAAACCCTCACGAGACTTCACTCGTCCACTTGGGACACCAAGTGGTTTAAAAGGCTTGTTTTATTCGCTAAATGCAACCGTGATTCCTACGAAAGTGAGTTAGGTTTGTTTTTTGTTTTTATTTTTTTTCTTTTTAGTATTATGCTTGTCGGTATTGTGATTTCAGGGATTGAAGTTTGTTCATGACGCTTATACGAAGGCACGTTTCTTTTTCGTGGGCCTTCTTCTTTATGGAGCAAATTTCAGGGAAGTTCTCGCTCTAATTCTACTTTTCTCTTCACCTTTATTTTAATGCCTAGTACAAAAGGGACTTTGTACAATTCAAGTGGGGGGACGGGAGTATAAATATCTCTTGAACTTTATTTTAATTCCATAGACGAGGTATGTTGAGTTAGCTCGATGTATTTGGACTTTACAGTTTTAGAAGGCAATATTATAGGATTATCACCCCAAACAGCCTACCAGTATGAGCCTAACGATTAGTCACCTTGACTTTTTGACCCCCATGTGAAACTCTTTTGTTGCACTCATCTTTAGTGCAAGATACGCCTAGATACACCCTTCTGAGCCATTCCTTTTCTTAATACAAATAAACCGTAAAAACGTTTATTAATATTTTGCGATCTCTTTGTGTTTTGTTGATAACATATATAATGTTGTCTTAAGTATAATTATAAGGATACATGTTATTTTTGTAAAGCATTTACATATAATCTTTTAAATACAAAAATGTAGTAATTAAGCATTTGTTGTAATAGTTTATTAGGATGGGTAAAAACCATAACCCATGGATCATAACCCATGGATCTTAACCCATACCCAAGAAGACTAGATACAATGTATACTTAGATACATTGAATCTAAAGAAAACCCATGGACCAACCCATAACCAAAAAACCCATGGGCAAAGAGGAGCGTTCCACGGATCCCTAGCTTTGTGCTAGCCGGATCCCAAGTGGAAGGGATCCGTGGGATCCGTGAGAACAGTGAGGAAATTTGCCTATAAATAGAGAGCCATTTCTTCATTCTAACTCACCCCTCTTCTTACTAAATCTCTCATACACTCTCATTCTCTTCTAACATATAGATCACTAGATCTAGAGAGTTGTTCTTCTTTTCTTTCTATTTGTGATCCTCATATAGGTCCTTCTCTAAGGCGAGATCACGAGCATTCTACAAGTCATCCAAGCAAGGGGTCCTTGATTGATTTATCACTCCGCAAGATTTCTGTAGCGAAGATCTTGTATTTGATATTTCACATATTTGTTGTGTAATAGTTATGTTGGTTTGGTCCACCGTGCTACGGACTCGGTATCTAGCTTTGTACCGGAAAAAGTGTAAGCAACGTTGTGAAGGCTTCTCCGCCAAGTGAAGGAGTTTGTTGACATAGTGCTTGAACTCTCGAGTATGTGACTCGGGGAGTGGAGTAGGGCAAGGAAGGTGTCCTTGTAGCCGAACCACTATAAATCGGTTGTGTCATTTCTATCCCTTATCTTTATTTATTTGCTTGCGTTACCATTAGATCTATACGTTCTCAACATCCATACGATTTCACATAATATTGAATCTAAAGTTTTTGAAATCAACTTAAAATCGACAAAACTATTCAACCCCCCCTTCTAGTTTTCCACAATTGGTATCAGAGCTAAGTTTATAAAAGTTTTAAAATAAAATTGTATTTTAAAAACTTTTCGATCACTATGGGTTCTGAAAATTATAAGGAAGGGCAATCTATGCAACGACCACCACTACTTGAAACTAATGGTTTTATATATTGGAAAAATAGATTCGAAACATATGTGAAGTCTAAAGATATTGATCTTTGGTACATTATTGTTGAAGGTGATTTTGAAGCTACCTCAAATGATGATACAGGAAATTTAGTTCACATACCTCATGATAAACTATATGATGAAATGAAGAAAAAGCTTTCTAAAAATAGTGAAGCAAAAATGGTTTTATATAATGCTTTACCGAAAAAGGAATTCGAAAGAATTTCTATGCTTAAAACCTCTAAAGAAATTTGGAATTCTTTAGTTGTAACTCATCAAGGCAACCAACAAGTTAAAAATAATAAAATTGATTTTTTTGTTCAACAATATGAACAATTTTCAATATCGGATGAGGAAACTATAGATCATTCATTTGCTAACTTTAATACTATTATTACATCTTTACAAGCACTTGATGAATCCTTTTCTAGCCGTAACCATGTTAGGAGATATCTAAGGGCAGTTCCATCGAAGTGGAGATCCAAGGTGACGGCAATCGAAGAGTCAAAAGATTTGACAATCCTCACCCTCGATGAACTCATAGGCAACCTAAAAGTCTACGAGCTTGTCCTTGCTAAAGATTCCGAAGCCTCAAAAGTGAAAGAGAAACACAAATCTCTTGCCCTTAAAGCCAAAAAGGCTTCGAGCGATGAGGAGAACTCATCTTCGAGTAGTGACGACGAAGAGTACGCTATGGCGGTAAGGGAATTTAAAAAGTTCTTTAGAAGAAAGGGTAGATACGTCAAACAACCGTATGACGATAAGAAAGGCTTTCGGAAAAGCAAAGAGGATGAGAAGCCAAAGGATGATCGTACTTGCTTTAAATGTGGGGACCCAAACCACTTTATTAGTAAGTGTCCCAAACGGGATGATCAAAAGGCATTCGTGAGCGGCACGTGGGGAATGAGCGACGAGGAGGACGAAGAAATTTGTCTCATGGCAAATGACGAGGTATGTCACGAATATGATAAACTATGCAATATTAGCTTAAAACTAATTAACAAAAACAAGGTTTTTAAGAGTCAAAACCAACGTTTAGATAAAGAAGTCATAGAATTAAAAGCAAAACTAAAACGTTTGGAAAAGGGTAAAATAGCAAGTGGTGAATGTGAACTTTGTGTTCAACTTCAAACAATAGTTGATCATTTAGATTCTAAAATTGCTAGAATGAGTACAAACACCTTATATACAATACTCGATGGTGTTAAAACCGGCAAAAACCAAAAGGGTCTAGGTATACAACAACTTGATCCATCAACTAGTGAAAATAAAGAAACAAAATTTGTTAAAGAATTAGAAAAACCAGCCACTGTTGTGGCGGATCCCACGGATCCCCTAAAAAGGGAACCGGCTAGTGTACAAACTGGGATCCGTGGATCTGCTGTGACAACTAGTGGTAATAACATAGCCTCATCATCTAGAACCGAGTTCGTTATCGTAAATAGGAAGAAACCAACTCATGTCACCACTAGACATCCACCTCCAAAAAATAATCCTACTTTTGCAAGAAACAAAGCACCATCTTTTCAAAAACATAATGCATCTAGGAGACCTAATAACGTTTATCCAAGAAGTAACCATCAAATGGGATGGAACCCTAATATGCAAAACGGTTTCTCTTTTCAAAACTTTGCTCCATGGAATGCATACTCATCTTATCCATACATGTCTAACATGAATGGAATGTTTAACACTAATGGACCCATGAATAAATGGGGACCAAACTTTTGAGTTTATTATTGTTTTAGGTGTGCTTAAAGGTCGACCTAGACCCTGATGAATGGGTCAAGGATAGCGGGTGCACGAGGCACATGACCGGCAATAGGGATCTATTCTCCACATATGAATCCGTAAATAGAGGTAATGTGGTGTTTGGAAATAGCAAAAGTAGAATCATCGGTAAAGGTACGGTTTCTAACAAATCTCTAACCATTAACGATGTGTGTCACGTAGAAAACCTAAACTTTAATCTCTTAAGTATAGGACAAATATGTGATAAAAAGTGCAATGTACTTTTTACCGAAACCGGTAGTAAGATACTTAAAAATGGCATAACCATAGGAAGAGGAATTAGGAAACATGGAGTCTATGTCATTAAAATCGGTAATGAACCTAAAGACAAACTATGTCTTACCTCTATGGATGATACTTCGACCTTATGGCATCGAAGATTGGGTCACGCCAACATGCGACTTCTTCAATCGCTATCATCCAAAGATCTAGTAAGAGATCTACCTAAGTTAAAATATGAACATCATTTTTGTGATGCTTGTAATATAGGAAAACAAGTTCATTCGAGTCATAAAGCTAAAAACATGGTGTCCACAACTAAGTGTCTAGAATTACTACATATGGATTTATTTGGTCCATCCGCTATCCAAAGTTATGGAGGCAACTACTATACTTTGGTAATAGTGGATGACTACTCTAGGTATACATGGACAAAATTTTTAAAGAACAAAACGGAAACCTTTAATTATTTTAAAATATTAAGCAAAAAGATCCAAAGACAACTAGGAAGTTCTATAGTGTCTATTAGAACGGATCATGGTAGGGAATTCGATAATGAAGTGCAATTTGGAGTCTTTTGTGACGCTAATGGTATTACTCACAACTTCTCGGCTCCACGCACTCCACAATCGAATGGGGTAGTAGAAAGAAAGAATAGAACCCTTCAAGAAATGAGTAGAACCATGCTTAACGAACAATCCATACCTCAAAAATTTTGGTGTAATGCTGTTGATACTTCAACGTACATACTCAATCGAGTCTTAATTAGACCAATCTTAGGTAAAACTCCATATGAGTTACTCCGAGGCAAAAAGCCTACTTTAAATCATTTTAGAGTCTTTGGAAGCAAATGCTTCATTCTTAACACTAAAGATTACCTTACAAAATTTGATCCTAAATCAACCGAAGGTATCTTTCTAGGTTACTCGCCAAATAGAAAAGCTTACGTCATATTAAACAAAGAAACAATGAAGGTAGAAGAGTCATTAAACATAAAATTTGATGAAAGTCCACCCAAACCCTCTCCACCTCTTGTCGATGACAAGATCATAGAAAGTGAAGCTATTGTAATTAAGAAAAAGATAAATGAAGAAGAAGAACCTTCAATTAGTGAAATCACAAACATTAAAGAGTCCAAAGATCACCCCGTAGATAAGGTCATAGGAAAGCTAAACGAACGAACATTAAGGTCTCAAGTTCAAAACCAAAGTAGCTTATTTTGTTTTGTTTCAACTATAGAACCTAAGAACACACAAGAAGCCATAAAAGATGAAAGTTGGGTAATGGCTATGCAAGAAGAATTAAATCAATTTGTTTCTAATGATGTTTGGACACTTGTCCCTCCACCTAGTAATCAAACCATAATAGGAACAAAATGGGTGTATAAAAACAAATTAGATGCAAACGGAGTAGTATCTAGGAACAAGGCTAGACTCGTTGCCCAAGGGTATAACCAACAAGAAGGAATAGACTTTGATGAGACCTATGCCCCCGTGGCTAGATTAGAGTCTATAAGAATACTTCTTGCGTATGCTTGTGCTAATGATCTAAAGCTTTATCAAATGGATGTCAAAAGCGCTTTTCTAAATGGTCTTATTAATGAAGAAGTATATGTAGCTCAACCTCCGGGCTTCATCGATTTTGAAAAACCCAAACACGTTTATAAATTAAAGAAAGCCCTTTATGGTCTTAAACAAGCTCCAAAAGCTTGGTATGATAGACTCAAGTCCTTTTTAATTAAACATAACTATACCATGGGGTTAGTTGACAACATACTTTTTACTAAGAAAAAGGAGTCACACATAATCATAGTACAAATATACGTAGATGATATTATATTCGGATCCACTTGTCAAGACATGTGTGATGATTTCTCTAAAATCATGCATGACGAGTTCGAGATGAGTATGATGGGAGAACTTAGTTTCTTTCTTGGTCTACAAATTAAACAAGTAGAAGATGGTATCTTCTTCAATCAATCTAAATACATCAAGGAGATGTTAAAGAAATTTGGTCTAGAAGAGTCGAAACCTATTAGGACACCCATGTCATCCGACACCAAACTCACAAAAGATGAAGACGGCGAATCCGTAGATAATACTAAATATCGTGGCATGATAGGTAGTCTTCTCTACCTCACGGCAAGTAGGCCGGATATCATGTTTAGTGTCTGCCTATGTGCTAGGTTTCAAGAAAACCCCAAAACTTCACACCTAGAAGCCGTAAAAAGAATTTTTAGATACATTAAGGGTACAACACAATTAGGATTATGGTATCCTAAGGGCACGGGTGTAGAAACAATTGTATATGCAGATTCTGACCATGCAGGGGATTACGTTGATAGAAGAAGTACAAGTGGGGTGTGTACTTTCATGGGATGTTGTTTAACATCATGGTTTTCTAAGAAACAAACGGCTCTAGCAATATCAACAACCGAAGCCGAGTACGTCTCCGCCGGCAAAGCATGCCAACAAGCACTATGGATGAAACAAGCGTTAGTAGACTACGACATTCATCTAAGCGACATAGCCATTCAATGTGACAACAAAGGTGCCATCGATTTAAGCAAGAATCCGGTATTGCATTCTCGCACCAAGCATATAGAGATTCGTCATCACTTCTTAAGAGACAATGTTCAAAAGGGGAACATTTCTATTGAGAAAGTAGCATCCGAAGATAACATAGCCGACGTCCTCACCAAACCGTTGAAGCGGGAACAATTCAACCTACTTCGTCTTGGTCTTGGTTTAATGGAACACACGTCGTAATTTATTTTGACTCTACAAGGTATGTAAACACTAGCCTTCTTCCTTCTGAGTCTAGGATCTCTATTTCCCGCACAACTCACAAACAATACGGGAATTTTCAAAACCCAAAGATAAGTTTTTTCACTTATAGCTTTTCTACTTTTTACATACACATTTTCAAAGAAAACCTACTTTCACAATGTTTTCTAAAAGGATGATACCTTCCCGTATCAATTTCACAAAAGCAATTTCTCACGTCTAGGACAAATCGCTTTTTCATTATTAATACAAAGTAAAAACCCGTTTTCATTGCATCTCATGTCTTTTGAATGCTAAAGGGGACACATAACTAATATGTGTTTTCGGGTACATTCATTTAAGCTACAATGAATTAGGAGCATTGACAACACAAGATTACGTACTTATGTACTAAATATGTGTTTTCGGGTTATCTCAATTGGATACTTTTTATACTTCTAGTTTAGTTTTTATTTCTTTTTAGGGGTCGAGATAACCGCAACTCCAAATAGTTTGCATATAGGCACACAATAGGCAAAAATATTTCCAAAAGGAGAATTTTGTACTGCCTAAAACATCAGACCCACGGATCCCAGCCTTCATGTTGGACGGATCCCTCAAGGGAAGGATCCGTGGGATCCGTGTATACAGAAGCTGTTTTCAACTTCTATTTTTGTCACTTTGGATGTAAAATCCACATTTGCTTCATTTTTGGGAGTATGCTATTTAATGCTTGTGTTCTCATGATCACATGCCTTGAATTCATATCTAATCATTAGATTTTAATCCACATTTTGGGTCAAGCATTCATTACAATGTGTTGGTTTTCTATATATATAACTCCCAAAATGCTTGCATACTCCATCTCTTTCTCACAAACACATTTCATCATGTCATCCAAAAACCCTTTAGGAGAAACATCTAGTACAAACAATCATGATATCCAAACCTTTGTACTTCCATCATCCAAAATACCACAATCAAATGCTAGGATATCCGCACGGATTAGTATCCGATCTTGTTGTTTAGCAAAACCAACCTCAAATGATTCATCCTCAAATAACTCACCACAAGATGCTTCCATTATAGCACCACCCTCATCACCAACAAGTACACCAACTTCATCACCACCTAAAATAACTCTTTTGGAACTCCTTAGGACTCCAACAAGATCTACCCATCCTAAAGAAAAAGAAATAGTCTTTTCCACACCCCCCACATCACCAAATACTATTTTTCAAGATCTTGAAACATCACCACCTCTAGCTCCCATCACATTACAAGAACATCTAGGTTCTTTTCCACCACCACGTACAAACATTCCAGATTTTGATCCATATTTTCCTATTTTTCCACCACAACTTCCGCATAACTCAAATCAAAACAACCCGGAAAACTTCCGCACTCAATACCCACATCATTTACATTGTGAACATTTCCAATCCGCTAGGGAAATTGCAATAGAAGTTAGGGAAGAAATGCGTTTCATACTCAACCTCATCCTTGATCGCATCAATACCATTACTCATCAAAACGTCCATCCATAACCTTATGCAAGCATGGAAGGAATCTCTACTACTATTTCTCACTTTTAGTATTAAATTTTTTTTTTGTCATTTTCAAGAACAAGTCTTGTTCTTATTTTTACATGCTTGTAAGTGGCTTAACTACCACTACAATTTGTCGTTTTATTACAAGGCCTTGTTTACATACCTTGGCTCCCTATCTTGATTCTCGACAACCATAAGATCATTTAAGCATGTTACTAACTTTCTTTTGTAGGTTTTTTTTTTCTTCTCTTGACGCCCCAAACTAGGAGGAGCTACCGTCAAGGGGGAGTAAGAAATACGTAGACTACTTTTTCCTCCAAGGGTTAACTTTTTGTTTCGACAAAAAAGGGGAGAAGAAGTAAAACTTAGGAGCTTTCAAAACTTACATCTATTCTTAAGTTTTACTCATCATAACATTATATTTTGTCATCAACAAAAAGGGGGAGATTGTTAATACAAATAAACCGTAAAAACGTTTATTAATATTTTGCGATCTCTTTGTGTTTTGTTGATAACATATATAATGTTGTCTTAAGTATAATTATAAGGATACATGTTATTTTTGTAAAGCATTTACATATAATATTTTAAATACAAAAATGTAGTAATTAAGCATTTGTTGTAATAGTTTATTAGGATGGGTAAAAACCATAACCCATGGATCATAACCCATGGATCTTAACCCATACCCAAGAAGACTAGATACAATGTATACTTAGATACATTGAATCTAAAGAAAACCCATGGACCAACCCATAACCCATGACCCATAACCAAAAAACCCATGGGCAAAGAGGAGCGTTCCACGGATCCCTAGCTTTGTGCTAGCCGGATCCCAAGTGGAAGGGATCCGTGGGATCCGTGAGAACAGTGAGGAAATTTGCCTATAAATAGAGAGCCATTTCTTCATTCTAACTCACCCCTCTTCTTACTAAATCTCTCATACACTCTCATTCTCTTCTAACATATAGATCACTAGATCTAGAGAGTTGTTCTTCTTTTCTTTCTATTTGTGATCCTCATATAGGTCCTTCTCTAAGGCGAGATCACGAGCATTCTACAAGTCATCCAAGCAAGGGGTCCTTGATTGATTTGTCACTCCGCAAGATTTCTATAGCGAAGATCTTGTATTTGATATTTCACATATTTGTTGTGTAATAGTTGTGTTGGTTTGGTCCACCGTGCTACGGACTCGGTATCTAGCTTTGTACCGGAAAAAGTGTAAGCAACGTTGTGAAGGCTTCTCCGCCAAGTGAAGGAGTTTGTTGACATAGTGCTTGAACTCTCGAGTAGGTGACTCGGGGAGTGGAGTAGGGCAAGGAAGGTGTCCTTGTAGCCGAACCACTATAAATCGGTTGTGTCATTTCTATCCCTTATCTTTATTTATTTGCTTGCATTATCATTAGATCTATACGTTCTCAACATCCATACGATTTCACATAATATTGAATCTAAAGTTTTTGAAATCAACTTAAAATCGGCAAAACTATTCAACCCCCCCTTCTAGTTTTCCACACCTTTCATTTGGTTCACCCAATATATTGTTTCAATACACCTATACACCTTAGCCTACCCTGTAGTCTTTATTTGTGATTGGGAAGTCATCATTTGCCTAAGTTCAAGGTTCGAGTGGAAAGGTTCGGAAATCACGCTTTCATCGACAACATTTCTAAAGATCATTGAAGACCCCCCGTATTTCCATTGTTCATCTCAAGTGGGGGGATATTATGTTAGTATTGATTGTTTTATTGAAAAAAAATTGATTCCTTAAATATATATATATATATATATATATATATATATATATATATATATATATATATATATATATATATATATATATATATATATATATATATATATATATGTTATAAGCACTGTAGTATGAGCTTTATTGATTTAGTATCGAGGAGGCCACCTCGGTCACATTTGAAGATTGGAGTTGGTAGTTATGCCAACAGTTGGAGAAAAGGTAGTGTGCCTATCACGACGTCCTCTAATGACACATCTACCTTGCATTTCATGATCCGGTTTCTTGACTTCTAAGCTTGAACTTTGGATGGACGGTAAGTGGTGATGACTTGGTTATAGATTTAGACTACCTGCTTGTTTTTTATTTTACACCAATTATATATCCCATGTCTTATCCTACCCTTTTAGTCAAGAAGCGTGTCTAGGTGATGCAGCGAGCAATCTTTGGTGTCTTGGCCATGGATTTGGTCATGTATCATTGATTTTGTCCACTTCGCCGTGACATGTTAGTAATGACGAGTCACCCCTTAACCTTTGTCGTGTCTACCCATATTGCCTTCGAGAATTGTTTAGCCCTTAACTCTAGTGGTGGAGATTTGTGTAACCGCCAAGCTTATGATAGAATACATGCTACGACTGTGCGATTGAGTGATCACTCCAAAATTGACACTTAGAATAGTTGAGAGATTTGAGTGTTTGTTCCCCTTTCGTGAGGTGTTCGGCTTTGTTTTATTCTAGCATAAGGGATTTGTAAACTCATATTTTCCAGGTTATGGGAGATATCGTTTTAGGAATCTATCTAATAAGGTCTACTTGAGGGCAAGTAGAGTTCAAGTGGGGGGATATTTGATAAAATCAAATAGTCCTGAATATTAAGGGTCAATTTCCCCCGATAATGCTCGTTATTTATATCATTTATATGGATTTACGCTTGTTTTCCATTATTTTACACTTTCAGGTAAATTACGAGCATTGGAGCTAAAGAGACGCGGAAATGGAAACATATCTAAAGATTTATCACAGTATGCTATTTTGATGAAGTTACGGCGTAACTCGTCTCTCACATTACACCGTAACTATTTCGTGACTCAGTATGCCAAATTATCAGAAGGTTACGGCGTAACTCCTTCCAGAGGTTACGACGTAACTACATTAGGTTAAAAGAGGTTCAACGCCGCTGATACTTATGCCGTAACTGCTTCATCACTTATTCTGCATTAGTAGTTTAATTAGTTAAATCCCTATCGAAACAATTATTATTCTGTGAAACTAGACTTAGTAATAATCCAACACACATAGCTCTTGGGACGAACTCGGCTTTACCATTTACTACACTGCACACGACTGGGTACACTGCCCGTTAGTGCACTAGGGTAGACCATAGGTATTGCGAGACACTATAAATATTAAGACCTGATCAGTAAAACCTGCATCAAACACTTATCTTGATGTAAGATAGGGTATGTAACCCTAAAATACTATACAAGACAGCCTTGGTTCGGTTTAGGTTTTTTACTCCACAAAACTACACACTGAAAACTAAAAAATTCGGATTCTATATATAAGGTTACAACTGCGACGACGTCACTCTTTGATTTGTGACGTCATCGGGTCGCCGTCATTAGGCTTTCATCTTGGCCACTTTATCATTGTGATGGCATCACCTTATGTCCGTGACGCCGTCACCTTGAGTCTCTGACACCGTCTAGATCAAATCTAGGCCGTCTGAGCTGCGACGCCCTACTATTTTAAAACCTGATGCCGTCACTTGAAAATAAGCAATTTGGCTACTGTATCTTCACAAAGCTTGTTCTGACGGCGTCACAAGTATAACCTGACGCCGTCCCCTTTCAATTCAGCAGCTTGAGTGTCTCGATTCTTGACTTTGGCCATTTTCTTCGTATATTCTTGCCTTTTCATCCGAATAAGTGTCATTCCAGCAATTTGCCTTCAAGAGACCTAAAAAGTAGAAAGGAACGATAGTAAGTAATAACGGATACAAAAGTGATCAAATAAGGGCTTAAACGACCCCTAAAAAAGGTACATTTTAAAACCTTATCAAGTGCGCTCCGGGAAACTGGCACATCTGGTAAAAGGCATCAAGAAAGGGAAGGATTAGTTCTCCGACACTCAGTTGGGCGAGTGGAACGGAAACAAGAAGGAAACTATCCCTGTAGAAGCCCTGATACTGATGGTGCACAGGCAGGATCCAACCTTAAAACAGAAAGAAGCAGATAGAGATATGGGAATTGTGGGGGAGATAACGTTCCCGTCCAACTTGGGGCGGACACCTTCAACTGATCCCGTAGTCATCAAGGTGTGGGTTTTCAACAGAGAGGTGAACCGAGCATACATGGATTGTGGAAGCTTCTGCGAAATCATCTACGAGCATTCCTTCCTAAAGCTTAAACCATCAATACGCTCGCAGAGGGTATACTCAAAAGTACCCTTGGTAGGGTTCTCCGGTGAAAACTCTTGGCCCCTCAGGGAGGGACCCTTGGAAATCACTATTGGAGAAGGGCCCTTGTCCAGAACGGAAACCCTCACCTTCATCATAGTCAGGTCAGATTCCCCTTACAATTTGCTGATAGGAAGAACCGCTATGCAAAAAATGGGCATTGTAGTCTCCACCATACATGCTGCCATCAAATTCCAAACTCCCTTCGGAGTAGGAACTGTTCATTCTAATTATGGAGCGGACAGGGGGTATACGGTGTTTAGAAAGTCAAAGAAGGACCGGAGGAACCTCCAATGGCGATTCTAAGCTGTGCAGACGCAGAAGAGCGAGTGGTAGTAAACCCAAGCTACCCCGAGCAAACAGTCGTGATAGGAAAGCAGCTTCCAGCAAAATTCAAGGCAAAGCTTACGGAGCTATTACAAACTAACCTTGATGTTTTTGCTTGGACATATTCTGACATGACAGGAGTTCCAAGAACGCAAGTGATTGACGGAAAGCCCTTCGGCACGGAACATAAGCTCAACGAATACAAGCACATTGAGCCCATAAAACAAAAAAGAAGAAGCCTAGCCCCTGAATGGAACGCCGCTGCTTGTAAAGAAGTAGACGAACTAAAACAAACAGGAATCCTGAGGGAAGTCAAATACCAAACTTGGGTGGCCAACCCAGTGATGGTAAAGAAAAGTAACGGAGGATGGCGCATGTGTGTTGACTTTACTGATATCAACAAAGCATGCCCAAAGGACTGCTACCCCTTCCCAGAAATCGATTGGAAGATAGAGACCTTGGCATGCTTCGGATTGAAGTGTTTCCTAAATGCCTACAAAGGGTATCATCAAATCCAAATGTCCAAGGAGGACGAAGAAAAGGCAGCCTTCTACATAAGCAAAGGCGTCTACTGTTGTTGGATCAGTCCCATATAGATCTTAGGAGCCTTAATGAACGTATAGTATACCTGTGTAATCACAAGCAAACTATGGAGAAACTTTATTAGACTTATGTCCACGCGGAATATAAACACAAGAATTAAGAAGACAATAAACATAAATTACTTGATCCTCTATGGATCTATATTGAATTACTAATAATGTTATTTACAAGTGTCCATAAACCCTAGCCGCAAGTTTCTTTTATACTACAAGAAACCCTAATTTTGCAGCTTACAAAACACGTAAAAGATATGCATCATCTATTCCTAATTTAACTCATGCATATCCTAACTAAATACTAATAATACGGAAACTACATATCCGTAGAAACAATAATAACTATCAGCAGTAACTGCACTATCCGCAGTAACTGCACTATCAGCAGGAATACTAAAACTATTAGCAGGAAACGTTATCAGTAGGAACCCACTATTACAATAATTCCTAACAACTGTTACAGGAAGATGCCCTTCGGATTGAATGCAGGAGCCACTTACCAAAGACTCGTAAATAAAGCATTCAACAACCAGATAGGTAGAAATCTCGAAGCTTATGTCGATGATATGGTTATCAAGAGCAAAACGGATGAGGAGCTGCTCCTCGATGTCCAAGAAACCTTTGACCAGCTCAGGGCAATCAACTTGAAGCTAAACCCAAAGAAATGCTCTTTTGGTGTCGAAGAAGGGCAATTCTTGGGGCATTTGATTACAAAGCAATGGAGCAAAGCTAACCCTTCAAAGGTTAAGGAAATCACGGATCTTCAGGCTCCGAAATGTTTGAAGTACGTGCAAAGCTTAAACGGGAAATTGGCTGCACTCAGCCGATTCTTATCGAAGGGAGCAGACAGGTCCTTACGATTCTTTAAGACGCTTAAAGGCTGCATCGACAAGAATACCTTTCAATGGAGCCAGGATGCGGAAGCCGCCTTCCAAAAGGTGAAGGAGTTTATAGAAATACTGCCAACACTTACAACCCCAATCAAAGGCAAAGTGTTATTCATGTATATCGCATCCTCAATGGAAAGCATCAGCGCTGTCCAACTAGCAAAAAGACAAGCCACTCAAGCAAATCTTGTCAAAACCTGAAAAGTCTGGACGAGTGGCAAAAATGGGCCATTGAGCTTGGGGAGCACGAGATAGAGTTCAAAGGTTGAAACTCTGTTAAAGGAAAACTTCTTGACTTGGCGGAAACACCTTCCGAACCAAGCAAAGATAAAGAGGAACTCAAGGCTAAGCTCATCGAAATACAAGACGATTGGAAGCTTTACATGGACGGAGCATCAAGCTCCGACGGCTCTGGAGCAGGGTTAATGTTAGTCAGTCCCGAAGGGAAGGAGCATACATATGCCATTCGGTTTCAATTCGAAGCCACCAACAATGAAGCAGAATATGAAGCCTTACTGGCAGGCCTTCGACTAGCAAAAGATATGGAAATCAAGGCTCTCACTATCTATGTGGATTCTCAGCTGGTGGCAAACCAAGTAAAGGGCTCCTACGAAGCAAGACAGCCTGTCATCAAACAATACTTGGACAAAGCAAGAGAAATGCTAGATGGTTTCAACTCCTATGCCATTCAGCACGTTCGCAGAAATCAGAACAAGAAGGCGGACGCATTGAGCAAGCTAGCCTCCATGGCCTTCGCCCATCTAACAAAGGAAGTGCTAGTAGAACTCTTGCCCGGAAGGTCCATCATCCGAAAGAAAGTCACGAACATTGTTCGTGAAGAAGGAGACACATGGATGACTCCCATTAAGGAATACTTGATAAGTGGCCTCCTCCCTGAGGATCCAAAGCAAGCAAGGAAGATACGAGTCAAATCTCCACAATATCGCCTGATAAGGGAAAACTTGTACAGAAGATCGTTCCTCTCACCTTGGCTCTGATGTGCTGGACCTAATCAGGCGTCAAGCATCATCATAGAGGTTCACGAAGGGTCCTGCAGTCTTCACACAGGACCTGATTCGGTTGTCTCAAAAATAATGAAGTTAGGGTACTACTGGCCATCGATGCATAGGGATGCTGTGGAAATCATACAAAAATGTGAAGGTTGTCAGATACACTCTAAGGTTCCCAAGCCCCCGAAGCAAGACATGACGAGTGTGACATCTGCATGGCCCTTCTCCCAATGGGGAATTGATATCTTAGGACCCATGCCTGTGTCCCCTGGTGGGGTCAAGTTCTTACTGGTAGCTATTGATTACTTCACAAAGTGGGCCGAAGCCAAGCCTTTAGCTTCCTTTACGGGAAGACACATATATAAATTTGTATGGGAGCACATCATATGCAGATTCGGAGTGCCCCACATCAATGTGTTTGATAATGGCAAGAAATTTGTAGAAGGAGTCTTCTACGATTTCTGCCAAGGATTAATGATAAAGCAGTCTTTCACTTCTGTCTATCACCCACAAGGAAATGGGCAAGTGGAAGTAACCAACAAAGACATAGTCAAGGGAATCAAAAAAAGGCTGGGACGAAGCCGTCATGGTTGGGTAGATGAGCTTCCTCAAGTGTTATGGGCTCATAGGACCCAACCCAAGTCAAGCCATGGCGAAACCCTCTTCAGCCTAACATACAGAACAGAAGCGGTCATCCCTTCAGAACTGAGTGTACACACAGAGCGTGTGGCCACATTGGAAGCCTCTATAAATGACGAAAGGATCAGGGAGAACCTTGATCTGTTGGAAGAAAGGAGAGAAATAGCCTCCATCAGAGAAGCCATGCACAAGCATAAAATTGAAGGATACTACAACAAAAGGGTTAAACCCTCCAATTTCAAGCCTGGGGAGTATGTGCTACGCCTTAACAGTGCAAGCAAAGCAGAATACCAAGGGAAGCTAGGACACACTTGGGAAGGACCCTATGTCATAGCTGAAGCCTACGGCAACAGAGCATTCAAGCTAGCCACTCTTCTCGGAGAACCCATCGACAGGACATGGAATGGTACGAACCTCCGAAAGTTCTATGTTGTAGAAGTACTTTTTAATTTTCATTCTTGTATTAAAAGCTTCTCATGGGAAAGCAAGCATTATTGGTAGTTGTCTTAGTGTTCATTTCAAAATGATGTAATCCTCTCTACCAATTCAATGATATAATATATTTCCCACAAATCTCTTGCTTCGTTTCTTAAACATAAAGGTTTGTTCAGCCAAGTCGTTCATGAGTTTCAATGTCGAAAAGGAAGGCATAAGGTGTAACAAACACCTCATATCACTACTAAAGCCTACCAACACATTCACATTAACTCTCCTACTAGTTTATGGTAATTATAAAAAACAAGCCATAAGACTTAAAGGATTAAAGATAGAGTGGGTCGCGACCCTATGTCAATGATCAAAATTGGTCACAATATTCTTGGTGTTGTAATTTACACAAAATGAGGTTATTACACCTTACGTTGTAAAATTTAAGCGTCGGAAAAATGGCGTGCAAGAAGTGCACAAGATAAATATTTCTAACTGCGTAGGGATACTTCCCTACGCTATTTCATTAAAATTAGGGCCTACGCTCTAATACATGCATTAAAGGCCGAAGCCCATTTCATATTGTTTTTCGGCCGAAGCCGCATACCATAACCACAAGTTGTTTAAGTAACAGACAAGAAAATAATAAGAAATTGTTTTAAACAAGGGTACATGCCACCCTTTAAGACCAAATTACTGTCAACATGACAACCTTTAATCCTTCTTCTTTGGAGACGGGGTTGGAGATGGCAGAGCTGAAACAGGCTTAGCAGAAGTTGTCTTCTTCGTTGGAGTAGCAGGCTTGATCTTTCGAGGCTTTTTGGAGAGAAGATCTTTGAGAGGTTCCATGGGATCTTTTGTGGCTTCGAGCAAGAAGGGGTACTCTGTAGTAGCAAATGCATTTCCTGCCTCTTTGTACTTAGCCTTTGATGAGGGACGGTAACAATCAACCTTGAAGAGGTCCACAGGCTCACCAGTCTTAGCCACCTCCTCCAAAGCGAGACACCGTCCATGGAAAATAGCTGCTTTAATCACCTTCCACATGGCAGCTCCAACCTCATCACTGTGATACAACTCTATGGTGATATATGGCACTACCTTCGACACAACCTCTGCACGATCCTTCTGCACCATTTTGTAACGCATATGTAGGCCATCAATCTCCTCTCTCATCTTGATCTCTAGTTCTCCAAGCCTAGATCTTTCACTTTCCAAACCTGCACACTTAGCATCTAGAACATCAACTTGACCAGTGAGGCTCACAACCTTGGCCTCCTCCAACTTAAGCTTGCCACATTCTGCTGTGGTGGCAGCTAACTCCTTCTCCAGCTCCGTAATCCTGTCTCGGAGCTCTTGGGTGAGGGGGTTTTTGTCAAAGTCTTTTTCAATCTCCTCACATTTGGCCTCCAGCTCAGCATACTATTTATCCTTATGCTTTTCCTTCTCCAACATCACGTCCATCTCCTGCCTTGCCTTCGTTACAGCCTGGAGTAACTCCCTTGTACGACGATTCAGATGATTTTCCAGAACAGCCTGCCTCGCGACACTTTTGTCATGCAAATCGCAGACCCTTTTTATGGACATGTTGTCCAGCAATCCTTTCCAATTTGGGGGGGTTAACATGATCAAAAATGTGATGGCAGGCAAGGGCATTAGGAAGCTCCTTGGTGTCAGGAAGGCTTGCGACAAATGAAATACATTAGGGAAAAGTTAGGCATAACAATAAGTATTCTTTATAATTTCAGAAGCAAGTGCTTACCATGCATTTCTTCGATGTCATATGGCAGTTTGAAAGTAGACTTCACAGTTTTACTACTTTTGACAACCTTTTGCCGAACAGCCCTGGACCCAGAAGCAGGAAGAGGAGTTTTCCTTTTGGTGGCAGACTTAAGAGCTTTGCCAGATGTTCCTTTCCTACTCTTCAACCTATCAGCAATGCCTGTAGAGCCTGTAATCCGCACTTCATCATCTGCTGAATCATCTGAATCAGCCACATTCTCAACCAGTTGAGATGGGCCCTCCAATGATAATTGTGGGGGGGGGGGGGGGCTGAAGCAACAAGCTCAGTTTTGACAGCGTCCACATCATTGTTGTAGACTGAAGTAGATGGTGAACCAACGCCATAGGACCCTTTGGCCTTCTCCATGGGCATGAAACTCAGGTCTTCATCCAAATCCTGGTGCATAAAGTTCCTAAAAGCCATCTCTGCAAAACAAGGAACAAGAAAAGATAAATATCAGTGCTAAATTGGTCCTACTTAAAGAAAGTGGAAGTGCACATATTTTTCCCATGATACATGATCATGGGCTTCTTAGGAGACCCCTCCCAGCTCTGAGCAATCCCAGCCATATACAAAATAGGCTCAGGGAATGATTGAACATTAGCAGGGTACCTAGTAAAATGTTGGTACATAGGATTCCTTCTAACCTTATAGGGAAGTGGGTCATTGAAATGTTTAGCATCAAATCTGAATGCCTCATTTAGCAATGATGGATATTGAGGTGGGATGATGGTGTTTTGAACAATAAAAAAGCTACCCTTCTAATCTCTTATGTGGAAAACTAGAAGGAGGGGTTGAATAGTTTTACCAATTAAAACTTTGTTTTAAACTATTTAGATCGACTTATGTCAATCCATTTAAACGTGTGTGTTGGATGTTGATAGATAAGCATATGAATAAATAAAACTAAGATAAAGAGTAAGAAGCACAAAACCACAACGCGAGTATTTATAGTGGTTCGGCTACAAGGATAACTTCCTTGCCCTACTCCACTCCCCGAGTCACCTACTCGAGAGTTCGTAATCACTACACAACACAAACTCCTTGTGGTGGAGAAGCCTTCACAACGTCGCCTACTCTTTATCCAGTACAAGGCTAGACACTGGGTTCTTCCACGAGGTAGAACCAAACCTATCACAATGTCACCTATACTTTATCTGGTACAAGGCTAGATACCGAGTTCCATTACAAAGGAGGAACTACTACCCAACACTACACAAATCCTATCCCAAATGAGATCCACTCCTTATGACAATATTAACAAGGATATCAATATCCTTTGACCCATAACTAATCTATCTTGTACATCGACACACCATGTCGAATGTACACCATAGGCACCTTCTGTAGGACCTTTCTTTTATCAACCTTATCACAAACCCACTTAACAAACGCAAGTATCACCACGTGAAACCACGCTACGCGTAGAACACGTTCAACCCAAACACAAACAAAGCGTAGAAATAAGATGAGAAAGATTGGTGACTTGATGATGATATAAGTTATGCGTATGTATGAGTAGAGAGATGAAAACCAATAAGATGTTATATTGCTCCAAAGAAAACACACACACACACTTTCAAGCACACCCCTCAAATGACTATTTGAGGGGTATTTATAGTACAAGTGACTTGTTGCCCTAAAAGGCTTTCTATGGGCTTCGTGTGCTTGGACATGGGTTGGATTGGATATAAGGAAATCTTAACTAAACTAATACCCATTTAGCTTAGTCCAATCCACGAGCCCGTTGAGTATTCTATCACGATATCTAACACACGATATAAGGTTCATAAATGTGAATGACCATCACTTCTAATAAAAACTATTAAGGCTAACAATCTCCCCCTAAGGGGTGGTCATTCAAAAGATGCTCCACTTGATTTGGTCTTTACTTTTCTCGAGCTTGAACTTTGTGTGTAGATATAGAATAGTCTTAATTCTTTGTTCCTTCATGCTTTGTGATCAGATAAGTGGTTGTCTGCCGTTGTCAACTTCGTTGGTTTGGTGTCTCCACGTCTTTCTCCACCATGCTCACACTTCTATTTGTCTTTTGGTTACCAATGATGTAGTTCTCGAGTCTTTAAACTTTGTAGATTCTTTGACATTGACGAAGAATCATCTTTAACTTTGAGTAGCCTTTGATTTTGATGAGAACTTTCATGTGTTGTTGGTATGAGCATGTGGAGAGTCTGCACGATCAATCCGCTTCGGAGCTTCCATAAGAAGAAAACATAAAACAGGTTAGTAATAAGCGGATTCCGGCACTTACAAGTTTGAATTTTGAGGGTGTTAACAGCATAGTGTGAAAACACGTCTCTAATTCTCACAAAGGCCGTTCCTGAACTGGAGTCCCACAAGTGAGATAACGCGATGTACCGAAATACACCTATAGTTCAGATGAGTCACTAAGGTACACCGAAGCATCACCCCATGACTGTAGACCGTTTGAGACACACTAAGCGTAATCCACGGTGAGTTACCGAAGTGACCTGCTATCAGGGCTGCTTGATGTTGACCCTGGCAGGAGTTTCCATTCAATCACTGAAGATCACAGATGTGAAACTTCTCATAAATGTTCTGGCAGATTGCTAAGATCTGCGTAGGACTCTATAATATATCACTTGTGTCCTAATTGATGAACAACAAGCGATGTCATGTCATGTGTTCCTATGAGATATTTTGATGAATCTCGTGGCTCTAGAATCAATAGTGCATTTTGGTTTTCCTGAGAAGAGACTAGGGAGAGGGTCTCCTTCTTCAATACCAACGATCTCTAAGAGAAAGTCAATAGATTATGTAGGGTTCCCAGTGAGAATGAAACAAATCCTTTTAAGAGGAATTGAGTGGCTAGAAGGTTAGGTGCAGTGCGTCACTGGGTCCATGACGTCTTTGTCTTCAATACCACTGTCATCTAAGTGAAAACCAGTAGCAGATGAATTGAACCCGGTTTCTGCCCTAAGGTTGAATATGGAGGGCTATTTCTTTTCACCCTTTCTTTTACATTTCTTTTTTAATTCTTCAACCCCTTCTTTCTCCTTTCTCACATTACTCCTTTTTTCAATCATTCCTAAGGACTTCTAATACTAACTATTCGTGATGTCCTTGGGTAGATCCCTCCGGCTCTGGCGGATCATAGGACGAATTTCCTATTCTTAGTCACCTTATAACTCCATGACTGTCCTATTTTTGCCACAAAACCATTTTTCTTGAAAATCTCTCAGAGTGTTTATGATAGAAAACATGTTTGAAACACTCCGTGAGTTTTGTATTTTCAGAAACACTCCCCCTTCACATGTGCTTATAAGTTTTGATAGAAATCTGCACATAGAGGGTAGATTTCGCACTTTTTGAATTGATCGACTTTAAATGAACTAGACCGATTCGAGACACGTTTACATCACTAGAGAACTAGCTTGAAATTATTACCCGTCCTGGTCAAGTCCATAGAAAGTTTCTCGAGATGGTACATGATTCCTCGTCAATTTATTGGTTTCAACTGAGTCGAGCTCTTTTGAGATTCAAACAACGATCATTAAAACTTTTTGATCACATTTTAATCACGTCTCCTCCCCCTCAAAAATAGCATATTCGTGATTTTTTTGATATCAACGGATTAAACAACATTTTAGAATCTTTTGGGGAGACAAACGGATTTGATTTAAGCTTGAATTTGAAACATTTTAGTTTTATACTCCCCCTTTAATAAAGCATAATCAATTAAAGGGTTTTAGAGGGAGTTATCTTGACACAAAATATTTTGAAAGATTTTGAAAATCTTTTTGAACAATCTTGAAAAGGTGCTCAAGATGATGATGATTTCTCACCATTTTTAAATGTAGTGCACTGAAGCATACACTTGATTTTCATTAAAAACACGAGTTTTGATTTGGAAAATAATCAAAAGTAATCATTTTGGTCCGGGTTTCATACTAAAGTATACGAAAGCCATTTTATGAAGAAATTTTTAGAAACGACATGTTTTAGAAAACATATTAAAGAACTCTCGCTCAAGCATCTGTACATGCCCGTATCATTGTTGAATGACATTTCTAGATACGTACAGAATATCGATTATACGAGAGACATGTCGTGAGAAGAATATTTTTGGATTTTTTATTTTATATTGTTTTTGTATTTTTGAAAGATTTTATATTTTTATATTTTGTTTTTGTTGGTTTTTCAAATTTTGTATTTTGTTTTTCAAAAAATATTTACAGCGAAGCTATTTGGAAAATCATTTTCAAGAGGATTTGAGAAGACGTTCTAACTCCTTAGGGGTTAGGCTTCGCATTCCAATTCGTCGAACTAAATAGTCAAACCTTTCTTTTGGAAGGGCTTTAGTTAATAGATCGGCGAGTTGGTAATCAGTCTTCACGAAGAATAATTCAACAGTACCATTTTCGACGTACTCTTTGATGAAGTGGTAGCGGATACGGATATGCTTAGTCTTTGAGTGATGAACAGGATTGCATGATATGGCTATGGCACTTTTCGAGTCACAATACATAGGTATTTTATCGAAAGTAAAGCCATAATCTGTGAGTTGTGTTCTCATCCATAGAACTTGAGCACAACACGCAGATAGAGACACATACTCAGCTTCAGCGGTTGAAAGTGCAGTGCAATCTTGTTTCTTTGAAGACCAGCTGACTAATTTTTCACCCAAAAATTGTGCTCCTCCTGATGTACTTTTTGCTGTAACTTGATCACCTGCGTGGTCCGCATCTGAAAAGGCAATTAGATCAAATCCGGATTCCTTCGGATACCAAAGTCCCATGTGAATGGATGTCTTCAGGTACCGAAAGATCCGTTTAACCTCTTTGAGGTGCAGTTCGGTAGGCTTTTCCTGAAACCGTGCTAATAAGCAAACAGCAAAATGAATATTTGGTCGACTAGCAGTGAGGTACATGAGAGAACCAATCATGCTCTATATTTCTTCGGATCAATAGGTTTCCCAAACAAATCGGCTCCAATTTTTGGTGAAGTTACCATTGGTGTTCCGACCTAGTCACAATTATCCATACCATGATTTTTCAAAATCTCAGTTGTGTATTTAGCTTGATTTATAAAAATTCCACGAGGGGACTGATGTATTTGTAAACCAAGAAAGAATTTTAGTTCCCCCATCATGGACATTTCAAATTTGATTTTCATGAGATTTTCAAAATGTTTTGAAAGATTCAGATTAGTGGACCCAAAAATGATGTCGTCCACGTAAATCTGAACAATCAAAATGTCGTTTTTGCATTTTTGTGTAAACAAGGTAGGATCAACTGTTCCTTTGGTGAAATTGTTTTGGATAAGGAAAGAGGAAAGTTCTTCATACCACGCTCTCGGAGCTTGCTTTAAACCATAGATTGCCTTTTTGAGTTTGTAGACGTAGTCTGGATGTTCCAAGTCGATGAAGCCTTTTGGATGACTCACGTACACTTCTTCTTTCAGAGTTCCATACAAGAACGCGGTCTTAATGTCCATCTGATAAACCATGATGTTTTTGTGAGCTGCATAGGCTAAGAAAATCCTGACTGCCTCAAGTCTAGCTACCGGCGCGAATGACTCTTCAAAGTCTATCCCTTCCTCTTGTCTGTATCCTTTGGCCATAAGACTAGCTTTGTTGCGAATGACAGTCATTTCTTCATCCCTTTTGTTCTTCCATAACCATTTGAGATCAATGACGCGAATGTCAATTGGTCTTGGAACCATATCCCAAGAGTCATGTAGACGGTATTGGAGAAGTTCCTCCTGCATCGCTTCTATCCATGCGGGTTTTGCCATTGCCTCGCGAATGTTCTTTGGCTCTATATTGCTAATTGAGCAAAGGTAAATGCATAAGTCGCAATCGGTGGCAAGTTGGCGTCTCATCTGAATTGGCCTTGAAGGTTCACCAATAACTTGTTCAATTGGGTGGTCTTTTGTCCACTTCAGATTAGAAGGATACCGTTGGTTATACGTATGCGAGTTAGATGGCTCTCGTAAGCTTGAAGACGATTCAGCTGATTCCGTAGCAAACGGGCTTTCAAATAAGTCTTCATCTAACGTTGCATCGTTCTGGTTTTGGTTTTGCTCATCAACTGCGGGTAGAACGGGTGCAAGACCTGGAGTAGATGTAGATGATGTTGATGGAGTTGGTGCATGGGTTTCGACCGTAGTAGATGCATCTTCTGTTGGTGGTGGAGGATGATTTTGAGCGGGTGCAGCGGAATGATGGTTTGATGCATTTATTGAAATTCCACCATAGTATTCATCAAACATTAACTCGAAGAAATTCTCCCATTCTTGTTCTTTAGGATTGTCAAACGAAGTTGATTGAGCTCTTTGAGGTAAGAGTCCTGAACTGATGTGTCCAGAAGTTTGTCAGTTTAGTGCGGGTTCTAGAGCGAGTCTCTCAGAAGCCATATGTGAAAGTTCATCAAATTTCACATTCATCGTCTCCATGATCCTCCTAGTTCTCCTGTTATACACCCTGAATGCCCTCGAGTTATCTGAATATCCAATGAAGATTCTAATATCACCTTTAGCTTTCAATTTACCTAGATCTTCTCTGTCGTTCGTCGGATAGCACAAAGCACCAAACACGTGAAAGTAAGAGATATCAGGTTTTCTGTTGTTCACAAGCTCATACGTGGTTTTATTGAATCTAGGATGGATTAGGGATCGGTTCTGAGTGAAACAAGCAGTGGCAACAGCATCAGCCCATAGAAATAACGGTGCACTAGAATAGATTAGCATTGCACGAGCAGCTTCCACTAGAGTACGATTTCTTCTTTCCACTACCCCATTCTGCTGTGGAGTTCTAACAACTGATGTCTGATGAGTTATTCCAACATCTTCAAAATAAGCTCTTAACTCCTGATTTGTGAATTATGTGTCGTTGTCTGTTCTTACAACTCTTACTGGAGCTTGAAGAAGTACTTGAATACATTTCAGGAAGGTGATGATGATGCCTGGTGCTTCGACTTTTGATCTCAAAAACCTAACCCATGTATATCTTGAATAGTCATCGACGATGACAATAATATACTTTTTCCCGTTAATGCTTTCAACTCTCATTGGGCCACATAAGTCCATGTGCAACATATGCAACTTTGCTTCCGAACTAGGTACGGATTTGGGTTTATATGATGCTCTTTTGCTTTTTCCTTGTTCGCATGATGGACATAAGTGGTCCTTGGTGTATTTGAACTTTGGAAGTCCGTTGACGATGTTGTCTTTCGCAAGATTGTTGATGGTGTCAAAATTGAGATGGGATAACCGTCTGTGCCACAACCAGGACTGAGTTCCAGATGCTCGTGTCATAAGACATATTGGTGATGAAGAGGCCATTTGATTAATGTCGATAGCATACAAGTTTGTATCACGATTCCCAGTTAAGAGATTAGTGCCATCCAAGTTTCTAACGAAGCAAGCATTTTTCCTAAAAGCAACCTCTAAATCTGCATCACAGAACTGCCCGACTGAAAACAAATTGTGTCCCAACCCTTGGACATAGTAAACCCGAGTGATCAAATAATTTCCAAAAGGTAGATCTCCATAACCCATGATAGCTGCTACATGATCATTTCCGAAACGTACGGTTCCCATGAATTGCCAGACGAAATTGATCAGCAGCTTCAGATTCCCGGTCATGTGCTTGGAGCAACCCGAGTCGACGATCCAAAGACATATTTCGATAACCTGCCAATCACAGAAGAAGAAGATTTTGGAAACCGTTTTGATTTTGGTTCCTTTGGGTTAGATGTAAAATCCTGAGCACACTCATAGAAGTTGTCTATATGTAAGACAGGTGTATCACTCATTCTTCCATTCTCGAGTGTGAAAGTTCTACCCGTGGGTTTCCAAATGTCATCCTTAAAGTAAACATTATGCTCCCTATCAGTAGTGTAAAGCCTAAGTCTCGCAACTAGTCTTCCTATTCGTTTAGCATAAGTTCTTTTGGGAACATTCTTCTTAACAGGCTTAACAATCTCATTCTTAGAAACACAATCATCATGAACATTAGTTAAAGATTTCTTGCAAGTTAAACAAACAGATTCAACAGAATCATTAAACTTAGCAGATTTCATAGGTTCATTACATTCAGATGAAATGTCTTTCTTATTACAAAGCGGTAAACCCTAGGGTGTTCTTCTACTTTCTTCTCTTTATTCAAGCGACTACTCTTAGAGGAAAGCGAGACTCGATTGTTCCTTGTATTGCTCTTAGGCTTTAGTCTGCTGCTCCTAGAGGTGCTTCCTAGTCCTGTAGAAGGTAAGGCACACAAATTAGGATTCACAATATTATCTAGAGAAGTGGTTTCAGCTTTCCTAGTCTCTTTAGAGTGCTTTTCTAAACTTATGTTGTTTGTTCCATATGTTTTAGATGTGGAGGCAGACGCATTAGTGGTACTCATCTTAAAAAGGCCAGGAGCTAAAACTTTGGTTTCTCGATAACCGCTTTTCTTTTATCAACATTATGTTTAGGCAAGGCAGGTGGAGTGACTGGTTTTGATTAAACATTTTTCTCATTGACTTTTGGAGGAGGCATAGAAACAGACATTTTTGGTTTGGAAACCGATTTGGGAACATTTGCTTTCTCCACATTCAATGGTTTTTTAATCACAGTATCCACTGCCTTTCCTTTTTGACTTTCCAGCTGAGCCCTCAAAAGATCATTTTTCTCTTTCATGTCATTGTAGGCACGCTCATACGACAATTTGTCATATTTTCATTCCTTAGTTTTTCGATCAAGTTGTTTAAAATATGACACATTTTCTTTTTCAAGTTTTTCAAGAGCTTTTTCATATTTTGAAACAATTTTGGAGGTCTCAGACTGGAGTCTTTCATGATCTTCAACAGAATATGTTTGCAAAATGATGGACATAATATCAGTAGTCAGAACATCTTCGAAAAGAGAGTCATTTAAATTTTCCAAAACATTGATTTGTTCAACACAGTCATTAGCTTGCTTTACCAGGGATTTATGGTCCTTGACAAAGTCAACTGTTTCTTTCAAAAACGCTTGTTCAAAATGAATTACCCTTGCACTGATGGCATTCAGCTGAGGGACAATTTGAGTTTCAAAAAACTTTCTTTGTTCGATGTCAAAACTAGAGAACCAGTTGTTAGGTGTAATAATGGTTTTAGTTTTAACAGTGTCTTGAAGATCCACAATTCTAGTTTTCACATTTTCTAAAATACTTCTCGCATCACTTGTGTTAAAAGGATTGTTTGAAGACATTTGTTCAATGTTCGAAAGAGAATTTGAGACAACAACTGGTTTTGAAACAGATTTTGAGACAGGTGTTGACACTTTGTTTGAAACACTTGGTGTGATGGAAAACTTTGACTTTTCTTTTTGATTAACAAAAGTAATTCCCTTAATTTTGTTCCATTTGTTATAATCAATAGGTTTGATTTCCAGATTATTTTGTTTCATTTTTTATCTACTCTCCTCAGATAGTTCTAACGTTTCAAGAGAATCACGAACAATTATGGGTTTATGCAAAACATTTCCATTGTTTAACACATTCTGAGATTTCTGAGCTTTCTTGAGAAACGAAGAAGGGTCGTTACCAAGTGCCATTCTATTAGTAGTATGAAAACGCGGATTTACTTGATTAGAAAGCATCTTGATTGTTTGAGCAGAATGACCCGTTTTAAGAAGCAAATTTTCCAAAGTTTGGATTTTTTTCATTTTTATCAAGAATTTCATCAAGAAGAGAATCTTCTCGTTTTGAAAAATCAGTAATCAACTGCTTCTTCTCTTTTTCAAGATTATAAAACATTTCTTTTTGTTTAGAAAGTTGGTTATTTAAATCAGAAATTTCCTTGTTTAAAGATTTAATTTTTAAGTTCAAATTCACATCAAGTGTGTTATACTTGATTTGCAAAAGTTGTTCTTTAGAAACCAAATTTCGATAACCAATTTCTAATTCTGATTCTTTGTTTTTCTGAAATTCAAAGGCTTTTGCGTTCTCATTGTAACTCTCAAGCTCAGCGGTCAATTTAGCATTCGCGGCCTTAACTTCGCGATTGACCGTTTTAACTTTCTCAATTTCAATGCCACAGTTATTGATTAATGATTCAAAATAAGCACGTGTTTCCTCATCAGTCTCAGTATTTTGTGCCACACAGTCTCCACTAGGATCCACATCTGGATTCTCAGAGTTAGTATTGCTACAACTCGGATTATCCAGGTATGTATCATAAGTAGGTGCTGATGTCACAGAATGCAGTTCGTCATGAGTAAACACATCAAATATGACATTGTTATAGCATGGATCAGTGATTGGTACCTCAGATACCGCGTTGGCGTCATAGACAGGAGGTGCGTCAGAATCAGTGTCGTACTTAGTCTCCTGAAGATTTGCCATGAAGATGCAGTTTGCATTGAGTTCCTCGAGGTCTTCCAAATCATCCATAATAGCCATGAAGTCATGTTCCTCAGCACTCAATTGAAGTCCAGATTGTTCCTTTTGTACCAACATGACAGCTTTCTGAAGATACGCAAGATCCTTCTTTTTTGGCTTAGTTGGACAATTCCTTGCCATGTGACCCAATCCTTGGCAGTTATAACACGTAACCTGATTACCCTGATTCACATTTCCATAATTCCCAACGACTAGAGCTGCAACATTCCCATTCTGATTACCCACTGCTCTATTCCAACATTCTGACCCATCTGATTACCCTGATTCAGAACCGCCTGATTACCCATGCAAAATCCAGTAGCATATCCCTGCTGATTCCCAATAACTCCAACCATTTGTCTTTGAATACCTATGTTCACACCCGGCTGTGCAATTTTCCTGTTGCGAGTGTTTGATGAAATCCGTTGGTTGTTGTTAGTTGGTGTGGAATAACGACCTCTGAATGCTTTACCCAATGAAGAGAATACTTGAGACAAAGCTTCTTCTGGTTCCATTTCAAGATCAGTGATTCCTTGTTCCTGGTAATGTTGTTGTTCAGGTGGATAGTTTTGTTGTTGAGGAATGTATTGCTGCAAGTTGTTGTTAGTGGAAGATGATGAAGCTTGTTGTTGTGTATTCACTGGAGTTTAAGTCTTTGCAATGAGTGCCAATGGATCATGATTCCTTGCTAATCTTTCTTGCCTGACTTCATTCACTTCATTTTGGTTTTGTTTCAGAAAATCGTTGAGTTGATCAAAGTTCACTTGATGTAAGTCTTTTGTTTGGTTGACAATAGTGACATATCGTCCCCATTCTTCTGGTAGATTGTTCAAGAACTTGATGTTGCTCACGATAGTTCTGGGTGTCAACTTGTTTCTGATCAGCTCATTCATTAAAGTGCAAAACCTTCCATAGTAGGATTCAATGGATTCTCCTGGAGTAGATGTAAACTTCTCCTAAGCAGTTAGCAACTTGTTCTCCGTATCTTGTTGACCAATTTATGTTCCATGAAAAAGTCGTCTAACTCGTTCCCACATATCGAAAGCAGTTTCACAACTGTCTACAGCAGCAAAGATGTCTCTTGGTAAACCCAGTTGGACAATATGAATTGCCATGTCATCTGCTTCGACTTGCTTCTGATCCACTTCAGAGTATTCTGTGTCTTTTTGAAGACGACAAAATGGTGGGACGGGAGGTGTTGCATCAGCATTTCCAGGGCCTTGGACTTGTCGAGGTATGAAGGGTCCCTCCTGAATGGATTTGATCATCAATTTTCCATTAGGTTTTGTCTTGATGTAACGAAGCATTCGACTTGTCCATTGAAGATAACCACCTTTTTCCAACATAGGAGGACGGTTTTCGGCACCGGCTGCATGAATATCTTGTTGAGTTGCCATAGATGAAGGTATGATATGATAAAGTTGATTTAGGATCGATTCAACGATAAAGGAGTTGTGGTTGATGACGATTAAGCTCGGTTGTTGTAGTGAAAATTTGCTCTAAAAACTTAAAAACCTCAATAACTTCTGTTCGGAGCGTTTTTAGGACTTGAAGGTTGACAGTTCATTCGGCGGTCTATACTCCTCGTTCTCACGGTCGTTTTGATGGGTAGATTGCTGAAAACGGAGTTACGGTTCAAAGGTTATAGCCGTTTGAAGTTTTGCTCAAAATCTTACTCGTAAAACTGTTCTTATGCGTAGAGATGAGTGCTTATGCGTAGGATCTTATGCGTAGGAGTCCTTATGCGTAAAGAGCTTAGGCGTAGAAATCCTTATGTGTAGAAATCCAAGTTACGCGTAAACTTAAGGTTAAACGTAAGTCTTATGCGTAAACGTTAAGCGTAGAAGTAGAGTACCTTACGCGTAAGAGTTAACTTATGCGTAGAGTGCTTACTCGTAAGCTTTATGCTTATGCGTAAGAGTTGGTTTAAAACCAAAAATCCTTTACACTGTCACAGCGTAAAAGATATCCGAAAGTCGAAGTGTTCCACACACTTATCCAAGTGTAGGACGTTTCTTTTATCAACCTTTGTTTGGCGATTGATACCAATTGTAGGACCTTTCTTTTATCAACCTTATCACAAACCCACTTAACAAACACAAGTATCACCACGTGAAACTACGCTACGCGTAGAACACGTTCAACCCAAACACAAACAAAGCGTAGAAATAAGATGAGAAAGATTGGTGACTTGATGATGATATAAGTTATGCGTATGTATGAGTAGAGAGATGAAAACCAATAAGATGTTATATTGCTCCAAAGAAAACACACACACACACTTTCAAGCACACCCCTCAAATGACCATTTGAGGGGTATTTATAGTACAAGTGACTTGTTGCCCTAAAAGGCTTTCTATGGGCTTCGTGGGCTTGGACATGGGTTGGATTGGATATAAGGCAAGCTTAACTAAACTAATACCCATTTAGCTTAGTCCAATCCACGAGCCCGTTGACTATTCTATCACTATATCTAACACACGATATAAAGTTCCTAAATGTGAATGACCATCACTTCTAATAAAAACTATTAAGGCTAACACCTTTCACTAATGCCTTTGACTTTACTTCTAGGCACCTTTCACTAATGCCTTGAACACGGACTTTCGGCACCCTTCACTAATGCCTTTGACACAGATCTTTGGAACCTTTCACTAATGCCTTTGATACGACTCTTTTACACCATTTACTAATGTCTTCGTCTTGATCCCTTATACATCTTTCACCTGTGTCTTCGACACAACACTTCTAATGAGAAAGGAAAGAACTATCAACAAGATACCATAAGTGGTCTTGATGATGACAAAGCTTGGCAAGCCATGGACTTGAGCTTGCTCGACTTCAAGAGGTGGTTGTTAATACAAATAAGTCGTAAAAACGTTTATTTATATTTTACAATCTTCTAATGTTTTGTCGATAACAAACGTAAAATCATATTAACGAAACAAATAAAATACGTAAATGGTTTGAACAAATAGTTTCTAACATATTCCTATTTTCACATAAAACACTAAAACAAGTATAAGTGATTTTATGATTTAGTAATACATATGTACAACAACTAGTGTTTACATATTTGGATAAAATATACACATAACTAGTATGAAGTATATTGGGTAATATAAATGGATAGAAACTTAAGTATCACAACCAATTGGGAAAATACATTGAATGTAGTTGGGTACAACCCAAAGCCCATAACCCATGGATCTTGACCCATAACCCATTGCATGACATCATGCTTATATCATACATGGATAATATCCATAACCCATGGATCAACCCATACCTAAGTGACTAAGTGCATTGCACTTAAAGATACATTGTATCTAGCCAAAGATCCATGGTTCAACCCATGACCCATGACCCATAACCAAAATACACATGGGCAAAGAGGAGAGTTCCATGGATCCCTAGCTTTGTGCTAGCCGGATCCCTTGTGGTAGGGATCCGTGGGATCCAGGGAACAGCAGAGGTTTTTCCTCTATAAATAGTGAGCCATTTCTTCATTGTTTCCAACCCCTTTCAACCCCTCTCTAACATACTTTCTCCCCTGAGTTATATCTCACTAACCTTAGATCCAAGAGATCTATGTTTGTAGTTTTGTTTTTGTGTGATCTTCTAGGTTTCTCTTAAAGGAGAGATCACCACTTCTTGAAGAGGTTCAAGCTCAAGTCCATGAGTTGCAATGCTTCGTCATCATCATGACAACTAAGGTTCTCTTGTTGATAGTTCTCCCTTTCTCCATAGATATTGGGTTAAAGGCATTAGTGAAGGATGCCGAAAGTGTCAAGACGAAAGAATTAGTGAAAGGTGCTTATCGTTTGTGTCAAGAGCATTAGTGAAGAATGCTATAGATGTTAAGACGAAGGCATTAGTGAAGGGTGCCAAGCGTTGTGTCAAAGGCATTAGTGAAGGATGCCGAAGAATCAAATCAAGTAGCATTTGAGAAGAATGCCTAGGTCATATAATCGATGAGGTGCATCGTTATACATATAAGTATTTGTTTATTTACAAGGATGGTGATATCCTTGATGGTGTTGTAACAAGGAGTAGATCTCTTTGAGATTAGGTGTTGTATCGTGAAGGGTAGTAGTTCCTCCATAGTAATGGAACTAGGTGCTTAGCCTATTACCTAATAAAGGGTAGGCGACATTGTGATAGGATTAGTTCTCCTAAGGTGTGAAAGAACTTGGTGGTTAGCCTAGCACCGTATAAAGGGTAGGCGACATTGTGTTAGGTGTGGTTTGCCTTGGTGTGAAAGAACTCGGTATTTAGCTTTGTACCGGAAAAAGGTTAAGCGACGTTGTGAAGGCTTCTCCGCCATAAGGAGTTGGTGTAGTGCTTACGAACTCTCGAGTAGGTGACTCGGGGAGTGGAGTAGGGCAAGGAAGGTGTCCTTGTAGCCGAACCACTATAAATAACTTGTGTCGTGGTGATGTGCTTCTTACTCTTTATCTTTCATTACACGTTTATATATCTATCTATCAACGTCCAACATAAACAACCAAATAGATTGACATAAGTCGATCTAAATATTTAAAAGGAAGTTTTAGATTGGTAAAACTATTCAACCCCCCCCCCCCTTCTAGTTTTCCACAATTGGCATCAGAGCTTCGTTACCAAGTTTCTTGAAGTATATTGTACTTTAAAAACTTGATACGATCCATAGTTAATTGAAAACTACAAAGAAGGTTTTTCATAAAAACAAACACCATGTTTTTTTTTCAAAAACTATATGTTTGGATGTTGACTTGATAACAACATTTTTCTTATTTTCTTTTTCATTTAATTGTACTAATCTTCCTTGTCATGTTGATTAGTCAAAGCTCATACCCACCAAGCTTTAGGAGTCGCTTGCTAACAAGAATACCTTCCTTAAGAAGGTATCTTAAACGCAAAGGAGCGGGAATCGTCTAAGTGACATTTGTTGTTTCATTTGTAAAGACATTGCTAAGTGCATTCGAGGTATGACTTTCCACTTATATCTAAATGATATTAGTTTAGTAAATAAGTGTTATTTGTTAGGCATTTATTTGAGTAGATTTCGTATTTACACATGTTTTACATGTAGCTTCATTAGGAAGCTTTTTCTCACATATGTGTCACTCCTCCGTCTAGAAGTCATGGTTTATAAAAATTGTGTTTTATCTCACTTAATCCAAAAATCATATCTTCTAATAAAACAAAACACAAATATCAAAATTCCTCCTTCCCCATAAATACTCCCACCTTCAACCATCTCATCAAACCCTCATTTTTTCAAATCTTCCAATTTCAAAAATTTCCTCTCATTCAAAAACTTCATCTTCCTCCTCATTCCATCTCAATCGAAACCAAGAAGATCCATCATCAACATGGTTTACATCGTACTCGTGCTCATCGCTCTAAAACTCATCGCACTTGTGTTCCCTATGATGAAGTTCACATACGGAGACATTTATTTTGTGTTGGTAATCTATATTGGGGTTATATACCCAATCCTTTGTATCATCCTTAGTATTGAAATGCAATATTATTAATGATCTAGTTTATCTAGTTTATTATTATCATAATGTGTTTGTCACTTCTTTTGATTTATATGTTTTATATTCTTTCGTGATACATTAGAAGTCATGTATGCAATTCTAAAAGAAAATGTAGGATAAAACATATTTTGTGGTATAAAAACTGTAAAACCTTTGTTTTTATCAAATCTGTTTCTGCTACTTCAGATCCACGGATCCCGGAAGATATACTAGCCGGATCCCTTTTGTAAAGGAACCGTGGGATCCGTATTACTGGAAAACAGTTTTCATGCAAGACTAAAAATCCACTAGAAAGTCAAAACATTGAGTAAGTTAAAGTGTTAAATACTATTGTTAATAAAATCTAGTAAAAACATTAGATTATCATAGGTTGATCACAAACATGTTCTTTCATTAACTTATCATTTCTATAGGTTCAATTATGACACATGAATAAGAGTTTGATTTTTCACTCACTAGCGTCTATACTCCGAACATCTCCCTTGAGCCCAACACACCTGGCAATCATGTCCGTGGGGTTCAATAATCTCGAAAACCGTCAGACACCTCTCTACAATTTGAAGAAGGTATCAATACCTCCTTTCGAGCCATAGGACTAGAATGTCTTCTTGAAATCAACGAGAAGATATGTCCAAGGTTCATAATGGAATTTTTCCGTCAAGTTGAACTCGTTCTTAACGAGGATCGCTCTCTATCTCTTTGGTTTTATATCAAAAACCAAAAGTTCACTCTAACCCTTGGGCATTTTGTTCATATCCTCCGGATTCCAAACCATGGACAATGTGCCTTCACCGAAGATTGGTCTCTTGATTCTCTCTTTAGCTTTCGTGAAGAAAATAGTCCATATTGTTCACACATACCCTCCCCGGAAGATTTAAATCGCATAATATGCAAACCTCGACCATATTACTCCGATCCAAACATTATCTTCACACGGGACATCCGAGAAGAGTACAAGCCCCTTGCACTCTTTCTACGTGAAAATGTTTGGCGTCTTAGGGGTAATTAAGAAATTCTTCCCGCTTGTTGTGCTCACATGTTGTAATGTTTGCTAACACAACAACCATACAATCTCGCCTATTTCTTTGCAAAGCGAAATGTAAATCTTCAAAGCTCCAAGAACAAACTCATCCCTTATGGAATGTTCTTAACGCATCTCTACCATAATGTTATGCACTTCCATCCTCAATTTCAAAGTTCGTTGTACGTACTTGTGAACAAGATGATGGAATCGCTAAACATATCTCTCATGAAGACTTTCTTCATTCTTGACTCCACCAACACTCATCAGTCACATAATGATCCTTCTAGCGAAAACACTCAAGGAATTTAGTAGTATTTCAAATAGGATCAATTCTACTCTACTCGTGCTTTATCAATGTAATCCTATTTCCTTCATGAAATAAAACATCTTACATTTGATATCTTAGTTTTAGAACTCCTTTAACTAATCTTGGAATATAATGCATTGTCAAGATCATTGCATACCTTTAGTAAAGGTTCTGCCTAGCAGATGGACGGATCCCAAATGTTGAACTAGACGGATCCCTATCTTTAGGGAACCGTGGGATCCGGCAAACAGAGAATGCAATTGCAAGCATTATATTTGAAAACATATCCTTAGAACATCTCACTAAACTAAACATAGGGTCTTAAGGCAGATTAAGTCCTTATCAAGATAGGTTGATCTTTCCTACTCATTCCAACTCACATAGATCACACTCTAAGACGTTCATAGATCTATCATTTTGTTTGAATCCATCACTCTTCCGCTCTCAAAACTCACACTTCATTTTTTTTACTTGATCCCTCACATCTAGTATTAGAAATCCTTCGATTATGGCTAAGTTGATCATAAATCATCCTCACCACAAAATTGATCAAAGATTGATCAAATCCTAGTTTTTCCATCTCAAAACCTTTAGGATATTTTCCAAAACACAATCCTAAGTCACAACCAGATCTCTAGGATCATTTACCTTCAATTGAAACTCTCATCTTTAGTGTCATCCTTACTCATTCATTGGTACTCATGAAAGTTCCAAATCCTTCCATAAAAGACAATCATTAGCTACAACACTCACCACCTTCAAGTACCTAAGCACCTCTTCATTTAAGACACTTAGGAAGACTGAAACACTTAAGATGTTATAGGTCTTATATCTTAGAAACATCATTTCCACTCTTTCATAACTGCTGAAAGCCGGATCCCTAGGATTAGCCTAGACGGATCCCTCTGAGGAGGGAACTGTGGGATCCGGATGACAGTTTAGGTCAAATCTTGCTAAAACAATCACTTCAACTCATCTTCCTAACTCAAACACTCCATCTCATCTTAAATGAGTTCCTAGATCAGTGTAAACTCTAAAGTTGACTCTTGTGCATGTTAATCATCACATTCTAATGAATCCTAGTGGCTTAAGGCTTGAATGCACTTGCCAATTTTCTTGCTTTATAAACCACCTTGTTAGGACCTCCATAGTCATCACTCTCATCCTAACTTTCATCTCTTACAACCTCTTGAAATCGTCTCATCATGAGGAAAACCCCGAGTAGTAACTTATCTACCAAAGAACTACCCATGAAAAAGGCTCGTGTTGTACACGAAATCTCTTCAACCGAATCATCTCCGGTCAAATCAACAAATGATAGAATCCTTCATCATCCAATCAAACCAATTCCTAAAAGGATAGTACCCACAAAATTACCTATGCCAAACACCACCATACCTCCTAGGCCAAACAATATCATCTCCACTAAACCATCACCATTGGTTCCTAGAGCTATTTCATTTACTTCACCACACCTCTACAATTTAGAGGGCTTGCCTCCTAGGCCGTCTCATCCGCTTCCGCCGACAACATTCTCCTCATTAGGAGGAATAATGGTTCAAAATCAAGGTGTTGAGTCAACACTTGCTCCGGCTTCCTTTTCGCCGTCTCCATCATATAATCCTATTTGGAAGTTGACACTTCTTTACCACTACCATCATTCTTGGTCGAGGCATTCTCAAATGCACCTCCACCAATCCCTTCATCGTTTGAAGCTCCACAAGCCGCTTCACTTGATCCTTCGCATCAAGCCATTTCATTTCATCCACCACCACTACCTAGCCATGACAAATATTGCTATCATTGTCAACATGTTGAAAGTTTGATACATGAAGTACAAGAAGACCAACGTTTCATGTTCTATCATCTCCTCGAACGTTTCGACGAGATCAAACCTAAACAAAACTTGAGCTAGAAGAATTTTAGTGGTGTCCTAGCATCAAGCGTTAGTTGGTCTAGAAATTCCTAGTCATGTACTGTCTATTTTCTTATTTTTAGAGTCATGTATATCATAACTCTTGTTTTATTAAATGGAATTACATGCTACTTGTTATTTTGTTGAGCATATGATTACTTTGTATTCATATCTCATTTATGTGATAACATTACATGTTTTATCACCTTTGCTGATTTTATTTATCAGCCAAACGGATCCCTCAGAATTGCCTAGACGGATCCTTACTAGGAGGGAACCGTGGGATCCGTGAGACAGGAAACTTTTTTCCTACTAACTTGGACCACATTTGCAGGAAATTGTGAATTATACTTGCTTTATAATCTTTGTTTTGTAGTTATTCAATTTACACATGAAGACTTTGACATCCTAAAGCTAGGGGGAGCTTTATGTCAAAGCAATACATTGCAAATTACTTGCAATCTTAGATTTATATTTCATGACTTCCCGTTGCAAAATTGCAATCATCTAGGGGGAGCACACCAGTCACATAGACATAATCTTTTGCAAAAGTTAATTGCAAATGAACTAGATTAGAATTAGTTTCTTGACGCCCTTACTTAGGGATGGACTCGTCAAGGGGGAGTAAAGACGAGATCCTTTCCCATTACTTGCTCTCTATTTCTTTTTACTTTTACTTCTTTCACATGTTTTTCTTAAAAACGATGTATTGCTTTCCTTCTAACACTTTTTGTTTCGACAAAAAGGGGGAGAAGAAAGTAAAAACTACAAATTCAAACTTTTACGAATTTTAGCTTTTCCTTAAAATAATTTTATGTTTTGTCATCAACAAAAATGGGGAGATTGTTAATACAAATAATCCGTAAAAACGTTTATTTATATTTTACGATCTTCTAATGTTTTGTCGATAACAAACGTAAAATCATATTAACGAAACAAATAAAATACGTAAATGGTTTGAACTAATAGTTTCTAACATATTCACATTTTCACATAAAACACTAAAACAAGTATAAGTGATTTTATGATTTAGTAATACATATGTACAACAACTAGTTTTTACATATTTGGATAAAATATACACATAACTAGTATGTAGTATATTGGGTAATATAAATGGGTAGAAACTTAAGTATCACAACCCATTGGGCAAATACAATGAATGTAGTTGGGTACAACCCAAAGCCCATAACCCATGGATCTTGACCCATAACCCATTGCATAACATCATGCTTATATCATACATGGATAATATCCATAACCCATGGATCAACCCATACCCAAGTGACTAAGTGCATTGCACTTAAAGGTACATTGTATCTAACCAAAGATCCATGGTTCAACCCATGACCCATGACCCGTAACCAAAATACCCATGGGCAAAGAGGAGCGTTCCACGGATCCTTAGCTTTGTGCTAGCCGGATCCCTTGTGGTAGGGATCCGTGGGATCCGGGGAACAGTAGAGGTTTTTCCTCTATAAATAGTGAGCCATTTCTTCATTGTTTCCAACCCCTTTCAACCCCTCTCTAACATACTTTCTCCCTTGAGTTATATCTCACTAACCTTAGATCCAAGAGATCTATGTTTGTAGTTTTGTTTTTGTGTGATCTTTTAGGTTCCTCTTAAAGGAGAGATCACCACTTCTTGAAGACGTGCAAGCTCAAGTCCATGAGTTACAATGCTTCGTCATCATCAAGACAACTAAGGTTCTCTTGTTGATAGTTCTCCCTTTCTCCATAGATATTGGGTTAAAGGCATTAGTGAAGGATGCCGAAAGTGTCAAGACGAAAGCATTAGTGAGTGCTTATCGTTCGTGTCAAGAGCATTAGTGAAGAATGCTATAGGTGTCAAGACGAAGGCATTAGTGAAGGGTGCCAAGCGTTGTGTCAAAGGAATTAGTGAAGGATGCCGAAGAATCAAATCAAGTAGCATTTGAGAAGAATGCCTAGGTCGTATAATCGATGAGGTGCATCGTTATACATATAAGTATTTGTTTATTTACAAGGATGGTGATATCCTTGATGGTGTTGTAACAAGGAGTAGATCTCTTTGAGATTAGGTGTTGTGTCGTGAAGGGTAATAGTTCCTCCATAGTAATGGAACTAGGTGCTTAGCCTATTACCTAATAAAGGGTAGGCGACGTTGTGATAGGTTTAGTTCTCCTAAGGTGTGAAAGAACTCGGTGGTTAGCCTAGCATCGTATAAAGGGTAGGCGACGTTGTGTTAGGTGTTGTTCGCCTTGGTGTGAAAGAACTCGGTATTTAGCTTTGTACCAGAAAAAGGTTAAGCGACGTTGTGAAGGCTTCTCCGCCATTGTGATAATTCGTATTTTCAGGTTATTGTCAAAACATTATTCATGCTTCATCATTTATCGTTTATCGTAAACTAGGTTTACGAGCATCAAATTCACGTAACCGTAATGGTTTAGCGGTGAATTCATGATCATATCATCGAGGTCATTTCATATAGACTAAGTTTAATCTACATTTCATTAACATCATTGTCATCATTTCATATCAATATTATGCATGGTTTTGCATTTTTCGTTAACCGTTAAATTTTATATTAAATAAACGTTATCGCGTAAGTAATTATTTTGAACAATTGATCCATTACTTCCAAAAATTATTCCAATATATTTGTATACTCATATTAAGTTTATAAAATAATATTATGAGTTTACCTAGTGTTTTAAATTTATTTTGTAACTAAATGGTTGTATTTATATAATTACAACGGTTTTCTTAAATTCGACACGATTATTATTATTTCACTCAAATTTTGCAAGAAATGTATTTTTATAATTTTTATGACCTAAATATATTTTATCTTGACCCGTGAAAATTTATTTTTTAACTAACGCTACCCTATATACTCAAGTGACTACAAGTTACCACTTAAATTCATTTAACTTTACAAAAATCTTACACTTATACATTTAGAAAAAAAAAAACCAATAAAAAGAGAATGACAAACCCCCCTTGTCGACAAGGGGGGATGAGTCATGAATGATATTTGCAAATATCTCATTAGTATATGTTATTATACTAAACATTTCACACTTTCACTTCATTTCTTTTATTTCACAAATACAAAGATCAAATATTTCATCCTTTCTCTCTTGCAAAAATTCGGCAACCATAAAACCAAAGGAGGATCATCTCAAGTTTTCAAGACAAGATTTATTAAACTCTAGTATCATTTGTTGCATAGGTTTTGCAATACAAACCTCAAGTGATTAGGAAAAACCTTTTGTCCTTAAACCTCATCATATCACTAGTAAGCATTCATATTCATATTTTTATTTCATATTTATTGTTATTATCATATCATTTTATTTGAGAAACATTCAAGTCTCATGATGTTTATACCATTTTTAAGGTTTTTAATGTTTTTAAGTGTTAAATATATATAATCCATCCTATAATTACTCCTTGTTATATATTATTTTTGGTGATGTCTAGGAACCCATGACACCCTAAGAAGGTGTATGGTAGGATTAGAATAGCTTCGGAGTTGTTTTGAATGGGTTAGAATAGGTTTGGCGCGAGAAAAACTTATTTCGACAAGTTTGGAAAAGGGTCTGTCCTTATTTTCAAAATATGGAAAATCCGACAGTAGGTAAAACTTTTTGGCCTAGATATTTAGAAAATATACTTTAAAACGAAACCGTGGCCGCTTGAACGGATTAAAACGGAGCTATAACGAAGAAGTTATGAATTTTTCAAGTTGGCGACGAAAACTATAAATTTCTGGAAATTTCAGCAAACAATATCTATTTTGTACGAGTCAAAAATGAAGCTTGGACGTTGTAAATTATGTCGACTTGTCAAAAATATGTTAGTATACTTTGATACAAAGCTAAGGACCTTTAAAACGTTGGAAACGGATTTATAACGATTAAATTATACACGTTTACAAAAGTTGCCGTAACTTTATTATATAAGAAAACTAAATATTATTTCTAATAGGCAAGTTTTACGGCAAAAACTAGTTACCAAGTTAAAGGTTGTTTTTAACATTGAATTAGAACTTTTTATAAAAAGATGTCTTCTAGTGAAAGTGAAATCGCCAAGTATACTTTCCAAAATATCCGATCGTTTGTTTAGCGGAGTTGTAATGAATTAATTACGGTCGCTTAAACTTTGCCAAAAAACCATCCTTAAACTATATTTTGGACGAAAAGTACCATATTTAACCTCTATTTTATTTATGTTCGAGACCTCTAGGTTGGAAACTCATGTACTAAAACTTTGAGATAATCATACAAGCTTCCCAAAACCGTTGAGTTTGTTTCCTAACGCTCGACGTGCACCATTTTACGACTAGCTTTTAGAGGCCGTTTTAGTCACTTTCATGAAATTTTCAATGATATTATTTTACGACGAAAAGTTATAATTTCACAATAAATCACTAAACGACTATCGTAGGAGGTTGTTTCAACGTAAATACTTGTAAAGTATTTTATAAAATGACGATATGTTGTAAACATATATTTCGACGATAAACATTATCTTCAAAAATTCACAAGTGGTATAAATATCATCCGAATTGCATGCATAACATTACATCATAACTTATTATGTATCATATCATTCATAATAGGTCAAGTTTAGTGATTCACGCTACGTTTCGGTGTACTCACTTTTGCCATCGCATCATTGTCCAAGTGAGTTTCATAGCCCCTACTTTTATATGTTTTGAACTATTTTGGGGGAGATACATGCTTAACTATTTTTCACAAGTACTTTAGATTTTAAGGATAATTTCTATCATGATCACCATTGTTTCAAAACTGAATGTTGTACTATATTAATTGTTCTTGTTTGTTTGGTATAGTTCTACGTCGTATAATGTTCTAAATCAGTTGACTACTGATATATTGAGTCATGTACTATTGATTATGTGTTATAGTTCTACGTCGTATAATGTTCTAAATCAGATGACTACTGATAAATTAAGTCATGTGCTATTGATTATGTGTTATTTGTCCTATGTCGAGTTAGGTACTATTGTGAATTCATTTGACATCTTGTGATTTAGCATAAACTATACATATTTTGGCAGTGGATTGTGAACACACAGGTTGCAAGTTTTGTATGGGCGGAACTTGGAACTGAGTGGATTTACAATGCCTTTGCTGCATAAACGATTTTGAAAGGCTTTACATTTCAACGAAAACTCTATGAACTCACTCAACCTTTGTGTTGACACTTTTTAGCATGTTTTATCTCAGGTATCTAAGTCATTCACTTCATGGCATCCATATGGACATATCATAGAGTCGTGGTGATGACGCGTTACACATGAGGTTTATGCATTTTTAAAACATCGTTTGGATTGTAACAAATTTATTTCCGCACAAGTTAATTTCATTTGGGACCTATACTTTGTAAACTCTGATTGTTTTATTAAATAAAACGATGTATTTTCCAAACGACACTTTAGGTCGTTCAATATAACTGTGATTGTGATGCTATGACAGTCAACCCCCAGGAATTTCATTCCGCTGCAAAACAGGTAATTTGGGGGTGTGACAGATTGGTATCAGAGATTCAGTTATAGAGAACTAGATTGCATCATTGACCCTAGACTATAACTACATTATTATAGCATCTCATCATTTCATCATAAGTGCATGTTCACTTTACATGCGGTTTATACGTACATTTTTCGAGTTATTTACTTTCATTCCAAATCGATTGTCACATGGATGCCTTTAAATACCTATCCCATTATCCTTTCTTCATACTCCAATGTGGAGAATGCTTTGTCATTCTCTATCGCAATTTTAATATCAGCTGATTCATCACCGATAACGTCGAATGCCGAGATAAACCTTTAAGTAGGGCGAAGTCACTTTCACTCCTTTGTTTCACCACTAACATGTCGAGTTACACGTTATTCACACATTAAGTCATTAAACCATCATACATTTGAAGCACTTACAACATCTCATAACCCATTTCTTAGGAAACCGTCGATCATTTTGAAAAATAACCTCAAATTTATTATCTCATATCATATCTCTTTGGAGCGTTTATTATTAACATCAGACTTTGCTACGTCTCACCTTTCTTCTTATTTTGAAGAAGTTATGGCGCCGAAGAAAGCCACACCTGAATTGACTCAAGCTGCTATGCAGAAATATGTGAATGATAGCATAGCCAATGCACTAAGGACCGAGAGGGCATCGGTGGCGGCTGCTGCTGAGGCTGCGGCAACTGCCGAGGCCGCTTGACTTGCTGCTGCTGCAGGTAATGCAGGAGGGTCCGGAGTTAGAAGTTGTACGTATAAGGATTTCAAAAGTGGAGATCCCACTAAGTTCAAGGGTATTGAAGGGGCAACTGCCATGGTTAGATGGTTCGAGAAAATGGAGTCCGTTTTTTTGTTATGTAATTGCCCGGAGGATAGCAAGGTTAAGTTTGCTACGAGTACACTACTGGATGGGGCGATGTCGTGGTGGAATTCGTATGCTCAGCCAATGGGAATGGAAAATGCTTTCAAGCTTACTTGGGAGCAATTCAAAGGGTTGTTAACGAAGAAATATTGTTCGCATACGGAGGTGAAAAAGTTAGAAACCGAATTCTATGAACTGGTAACTATTGGGTATGACATTGATACTTACATTCGAAGGTTTCAAGAATTGGCCGTGTTATGCCCATCTATGGTTTCGGATAATGAGAAGCTACTGGAGGCTTTCATTGGAGGACTTCCCGAGATTATTCAAGGTGATGTGATTTCCTCTGATCCGCAAACAATTGAAGAATCTGTTCGAGTATCCCAAAAGCTCATGGCCCAAGTAGTAAAGAGAGGAAACATTACCCACATCAACCGTAACAACAATAATCAAAACAACAAAAACAACGACGATAACCAAATCAACAACAACAAAAGGAAATGGGAAAATGACCAAGGAGGTTATAATAACGACAACCAAAACCGTAACACTAACCATCACCAACAACTAAATAGAAGACAAGAAGTCGCCAGGGTCTATGTTGCTGCACCAATAAAGGGAAGAGCTTATACTGGAAACTTACCACGATGCCACCAATGCACGCTACATCATAATGGTCCATGTGGTATATGCTTTAGCTGTCACAAAGTGGGACACCTTGCTAAGTACTGCAAGGGCAAGGCCATAGTCACATGCTTCGGATGTGGAGAGCAAGGACACTATCGGAACCAATGTCCCCAAAACCAAGGTCAACAAGGTGAAGGTGCTCTTGGGAAAGCATACATGTTAGAAGGAGGTGAAGCTCGTCAGGATTTCAACAACGCGGAAGACTGAAGAAGTTCGGAAACTAACAGTCTTAAATTTTCCTTATGTACTATGTTGTACTAAGTTTATGTCTTCCATCGTATTCGGATCTTATGACTTAAGATGTACTACTTTTTGATAAACCTCTCGTTGTAAAATATTCTCATCTATCGTACTTTACTTTCTTTTCGATTTGTTATAACTTACGAGAATTTTACTTCCTTTTTCTTTAACGACCAGTTTAACGACACGGTTTAAATCTATGTAAACATTGAGAGTTATAACAACTAAACCGAACGTCACATTATCGTTCCCTAATTATACATAGCCTAGCTAACTATGTCTAATTCTGGAGGGGTCATGTTATGTTGGGAGCAGTTATTTATAAATCTTAGTGAAAGCAGAATGTTCACATATTCCAAAGTCAAAGTGTTACTCATGGGAGATTCATCCAATATTTTCTCTACTATGATGTTTTGTACACTCTCAATCATCAATAACCATAACGACACCTCTTCATATCTTCTCTCCTCGTTATTCATCACAAACTCACAAATTCGATAGACTAACACGAACTGAATTCAGGGACTGAATTCCTTTTTGGTTGGGCGAATGTGACAATTCGTATTTTCAGGTTATTGTCAAAACATTATTCATGCTTCATCATTTATCGTTTATCGTAAACTAGGTTTATGAGCATCAAATTCACGTAACCGTAATGGTTTAGCGGTGAATTCATGATCATATCATCGAGGTCATTTCATATAGACTAAGTTTAGTCTACATTTCATTAACATCATTGTCATCATTTCATATCAATATTATGCATGGTTTTGCATTTTTCGTTAAACGTTTAATTTTATATTAAATAAACGTTATCGCGTAAGTAATTATTTTGAACATTTGATCCGTTACTTCCAAAAATTATCACAATATATTTTTATACTCATACTAAGTTTATAAAAATTATATTATTAGTTTACCCGATGTTTTTAATTTAATTCGTATATAAATTGTTATATTTATATAATTACGACGGTTTTTGTAAAGTCAACACGATAAATATTTATTTACTCAAATTTTGCAAGAAATGTATTTTTATAATTTTTATGACTTTAATATATTTTATTTTGACCCGTTAAAATTTATTTTTAGCTAACGCTACCTTAAATGCTTAAATATGTACACAAGTTACTAATTATCCTTAATTAAACTACACATTACTCTACAATAATACACTAAATCATTACCAAATGCATTGGTCTTTTTTTTACTTATGAAGTCGACCAAATGGTGTGACTCACACCCAACTTGATACAAATATCTAGCATATACATATACTTATATTTATTTTATAAAACATACATACTATAACTCAAAGTGAAAAGCAAAACATATCTATTTCTCTCTTCATCACATATCCGGCAACCATAAGAGACCAAGAAGGAGAATCATCAAAATTTTCTAGTCAAGTTATTTACAATCTAGTTACACTCTTTGTATAGGTTTTGAAATAAAAACCTAGGGTGTTTTAGGATTTAACCTTAGTTCTTATCACCTCATCAAGTAATTAGTAAGCATCTCATCTTCATGTTCATCTTTCATATTTATTTCTATGTTCATTTTTATCATGCTCAAGTAAAACATGCAAGTTATGTGATGTCTATACCACTTTTTTTTGGGTTTTTAAGTGTTATATATATATATATATATTTCATCCTATAATTAATCCTTGATACACATCACTGTTGGTGATGCCTAGGAAACCATGACACCCTAAGAAGGTGTATGGTAGGATTAGAATAGCTTCGGAGTTGTTTTGAATTGGTTGGAATAGGTTTGGCGCGAGAAAAACTCGTTTCGACACGTTTGAAAAAGGGTCTGTCCTTATTTTCAAAATCTGGAAAATCAGACAGTAGGTAAAAATTTTTGGCCTAGATATTTAGAAAATATACTTTTAAACGAAACCGTGGCCGCTTGAACGGATTAAAACGGAGCTATAACGAAGAAGTTATGAATTTTTCAAGTTGGCGACGAAAACTATAAATTTCTGGAAATTTCAGCAAACAATATCTATTTTGTACGAGTCAAAAATGAAGCTTGGACGTTGTAAATTATGTCGACTTGTCAAAAATATGTTAGTATACTTTGATACAAAGCTAAGGACCTTTAAAACGTTGGAAACGGATTTATAACGATTAAATTATACACGTTTACAAAAGTTGCCGTAACTTTATTATATAAGAAAACTAAATATTATTTCTAATAGGCAAGTTTTACGGCAAAAACTAGTTACCAAGTTAAAGGTTGTTTTTAACATTGAATTAGAACTTTTTATAAAAAGATGTCTTCTAGTAAAAGTGAAATCGCCAAGTATACTTTCCAAAATGTCCGATCGTTTGTTTAGCGGAGTTGTAATGAATTAATTACGGTCGCTTAAACTTTGCCGAAAAACCATCCTTAAACTATATTTTGGACTAAAAGTACCATATTTAACCTCTATTTTATTTATGTTCGAGACCTCTAGGATGGAAACTCATGTACTAAAACTTTGAGATAATCATACAAGCTTCCCAAAACCGTTGAGTTTGTTTCCTAACGCTCGACGTGCACCATTTTACGACTAGCTTTTAGAGGCCGTTTTAGTCACTTTCATGAAATTTTCAATGATATTATTTTACGACGAAAAGTTATAATTTCACAATAAATCACTAAACGACTATCGTAGGAGGTTGTTTCAACGTAAATACTTGTAAAGTATTTTATAAAATGACGATATGTTGTAAACATATATTTCGACGATAAACATTATCTTCAAAAATTCACAAGTGGTATAAATATCATCCGAATTGCATGCATAACATTACATCATAACTTATTATGTATCATATCATTCATAATAGGTCAAGTTTAGTGATTCACGCTACATTTCGGTGTACTCACTTTTGCCATCGCATCATTGTCCAAGTGAGTTTCGTAGCCCCTACTTTTATATGTTTTGAACTATTTTGGGGGAGATACATGCTTAACTATTTTTCACAAGTACTTTAGATTTTAAGGATAATTTCTATCATGATCACCATTGTTTCAAAACTGAATGTTGTACTATATTAATTGTTCTTGTTTGTTTGGTATAGTTCTACGTCGTATAATGTTCTAAATCAGTTGACTACTGATATATTGAGTCATGTACTATTGATTATGTGCTATAGTTCTACGTCGTATAATGTTCTAAATCAGATGACTACTGATAAATTAAGTCATGTGCTATTGATTATGTGTTATTTGTCCTATGTCGAGTTAGGTACTATTGTGAATTCATTTGACATCTTGTGATTTAGCATAAACTATACATATTTTGGCAGTGGATTGTGAACACACAGGTTGCAAGTTTTGTATGGGCGGAACTTGGAACTGAGTGGATTTACAATGCCTTTGCTGCATAAACGATTTTGAAAGGCTTTACATTTCAACACGAACTCTATGAACTCACTCAACCTTTGTGTTGACACTTTTAGCATGTTTTATCTCAGGTATCTAAGTCATTCACTTCATGGCATCCATATGGACATATCATAGAGTCGTGGTGACGACGCGTCACACATGAGGTTTATGCATTTTTAAAACATCGTTTGGATTGTAACAAATTTATTTCCGCACAAGTTAATTTCATTTGGGACCTATACTTTGTAAACTATGATTGTTTTATTAAATCAAACAATGTATTTTCCAAACGACACTTTAGGTCATTCAATATAACTGTGATTGTGATGCTATGACAGTCAACCCCCAGGAATTCCATTCCGCTGCAAAACAGGTAATTTGGGGGTGTGACAGCCATAAGGAGTTGGTGTAGTGCTTACGAACTCTCGAGTAGGTGACTCGGGGAGTGGAGTAGGGCAAGGAAGGTGTCCTTGTAGCCGAACCACTATAAATAACTTGTGTCGTGGTGATGTGCTTCTTACTCTTTATCTTTCATTGCACGTTTATATATCTATCTATCAACGTCCAACATAAACAACCAAATAGATTGACATAAGTCGATCTAAATATTTAAAAGAAAGTTTTAAATTGGTAAAACTATTCAACCCCCCCCCCCCCCGTCTAGTTTTCCACAGTGGTGATCTTGCTTTTAAGAGGAACCTAGAGAATCACAAAAACATAAAACTACATAGAAAGATCACTTGGATCTGAGGTTAGAGAGTTTGCAACACTAAGAGAAAATATGTGTGAAAGGGGTGAGTTACAATGAAGAAATGGCTCACTATTTATAGACAAAATATGCTACTGTTCCACGAATCCCACGGATCCCTTGTTAGAGGGATCCGTCTAGTGTATTGAGAGGGATCCGTGAGACGCTCCTCTTTACCCATGGGTTATGGGTCATAGGTCATGGGCTATGGGTCATGGGTCCTAGACTTTGGACCATGGTTATCCAAGTAGATAGAATGTATATAGAAGATGCAATGCATCTAGTCCATGGGTTATGGGTTAGCTCCATGGGTCATGGATAATACCTGTTATGACTTATGCATGATGTCATGCAATAGGTCATGGATTATGCTCCATGGGTATGGGTCATGGACTTTGGTTTGTACCCAACTACATTCAATGTATTAAGTCAATGGGTTAAATACTTAAACTTCTACCCATTATAATACATACTAGGTATGTATATATCTACCCAACATGTAAATACTAGTTGTTGTACATATGCATTACTAAATCATGACTATTACTTGTTTAGTGATTTATATGAAAATATAAGTATGTTAGTAAACTATTGGCTCAAACCATTTACGTATTTTATTTGTTTCGTTAAAATGATTTTACGTTTGTTATCGACAAAACATTAGAAAATCGTAAAATCTAAATAAACGTTTTTACGGCTTATTTGTATTAACAATCTCCCCCTTTTTGTTGATGATAAAACATAATATTATTTTAAGGAAAAACTAAAATTCGTAAAAGTTTGAATTGGAGTTTTTACTCTTTTCTCCCCCTTTTTGTCGAAACAAAAAGAGCTTCGAAAAAGACTAACACATTGTTTTAGGAAAAGCATGTAAAAAGAAAGAAGATATGAAAAAAAATAGAGAGTAAGTGACGGGAAGTGTTCTCGTCTTAGCTCCCCCTTGACGAGTCCATCCCTTTGTGAGGGCGTCAAGTAAGTAGAAATACTAAACTAGTGCATTGCAATTATGTTTGCAAATGGTTTCGTCTTTGTGACGAATATGCTCCCCCTTGATGATTGCACCTTTGCAAGGAGGACGTCATGTAATGTAATCCTATGTGAATGATATTGCAAATGAGTTTGCAAGGTTTTGCTTTGACAAGGAACTCCCCCTAGCTAAGGGTGTCAAAGTCTTCATGTGTATATTGAAAATATACAAAACAAAGGTTAGAAAACATGTATATAATGCATAATTTCCTGCAAATAAGACTTAAGTTAGTAATAAACAACTCTTCTGTTGCACAGATCCCACGGTTCCCTCTTAGGAAGGATCCGTCTAAGCTAAACTGAGGGATCCGTCTGTCTGTAGGCTTAAGACAGCAATGGTGATGTAAAAATTGATGTTAACATAAAAATGAGTTATGTATTAAGGTACCAAACATATTCTCAATACAATATGGCATATAACATGTAATTTCATTCAATAAAAAATAAGAGAAATGATCTACATATCTCTAAAACTAAGAGAATGATTTAAACATGAAATATGATTCTTAAACTATCTAAGTTAAGCTTAAGACTAGGACACCACTTGAATCCTTAAGTTCAAGGTTGTTTAGGTTTGTTGATCTAGTTGAAACGTTCGAGGAGGTGATAAAACATGAAACGTTGATCTTCACGTACTTCATGTATCAATCTTTCAACATGCTGACAATGATAACAATCTTTGTCATGGCTCGAAAATGGTGGTGGTAGAAAAAGAATGGCTTGAGATGGATGGTTTGGTTGAGATTCCACAAAAGAAGGAGGAATTTGTGGAGGTATATTTGGAGGTGATTCAACCAAAGGTGGTGGTGGTGGAATATGTGATGAGGATGGTGGTAGAGAGGTATCTACTTCTATATGATCAGGTGGTTGACTTTGATGATTCCTCATAGTCCAAAAGGGACTATTTGAGGGTGACGGAGAAAAAGATGCCAGGGCTAGTGTTGATTCAACACCTTAATTTTGTTGCGCTATTCTTTCCATTGAGAAAATGTTGGCAATGGTGGAGGATGAGATGGCCTAGGAGGCAAGTCCTCTAGATTGTAGAGGTGTGGTGATGAGAGTGGCATGATGAATGATATGGCTCTAGGAACTAAGGGTGATGGTTTAGAGGAAATAGGAGTGTTTGGTTTAGAGGGTATGGTGGTGTTTGGAATTGGTAGTTTTGTGGGAACAATCCTTTTGGAGATTGGTTTGATAGGTGGAGGGGAGATCCTAGAATTTGTGGATTTAACGGGAGATGATTCGGTTGAAGAAATTTCGTGAATAACACGAGCAAGTTTCTTGGGTGGTCCTTTGGTGGATGAGTTACCACTAGGAGCTTTCCTCATGATGAGATAATTAAAAATTAGTGTTGTAAAGTTTTCTAAATGTTGAGAATGAGGGTGTAGATGATGACTTTAGGAGTCTTAACAAGATGGTTTATAAAGGGAAGGATTTGGCAAGTGCATTCAAGACTTAAGCCACTAAGATCTTTTGGAATGTGATGATTTGCATGCACAAGAGTCAACTTCAGAGTTGCACTGATCTAGGAGTTTAATTAAGACTAGATGGAGTGTTCAAGTTAGCAAGGAGAGCTTGAAATGATTGTTTTAGCTAGAGTTTAGATGAATCTGTCACCCGGATCCCACGGTTCCCTCTACTGAGGGATCCGTCTAGGCTAATCCTAGGGATCCGGCTATCAGCAGTCAAGAAAACAAGAAAGTGATGTTTTGTAAGGTCTAGTACCTATACATTTTGAGTGTTTTAGACTTCCTAAGTGTCTTAAATAAAAAGAGACTTAAATGATCATGAACAATGAGTGATGGTAGCTAATGATTGTCTTTTATGGAGAAAAATGGGACTTTATGAGTACCAACGAATGATCAAAGATGATACTAGGAAATTTGAAAATGTCAAGTGGTGCTAAATGATCCTAAAGATCAGATGGTAACTTAAGATAATATTGAAAAATTCCTTAAAAATTATAGGAAATGAAAAATTAATTTTATTTTGGAGTAAGGATGATTACTAATTGATAGAATTATAAGACTAGATGTGTTAACATGTGAGCAATTATGTATGAGTATTGGAGCGGAAGGATGATGAGTTTTGGTGAAATGATAAATCAAAAAGTACCTTGAGTGTGATCCTATATGAGCTATGAGTGAGTGTGAAACTTACTGAGCTTGAGAAAGACTTAAGTGGTCCTAAGGCATTATGTTTAGCTAGTGTGAAGTGGTCTAGTGGGCTGGTTTGATGTGTGGATGTCTGCATTGCATTTTGGTTTACCCGGATCCCACGGTTCCCTAAGTAAAGGGATCCGTCTAGTGCAAAGTGAGGGATCCGTCTCCTGCTAAATAGTACCTTCACAGAAGGTATGCAAAATTTACATAAGGTATGGTATTTCAAAGCCAGTGTTTTCTAAGGAATTTGAACAACTATATAAGCGAGACATCAAATGTTAAATATTTTATTTCATGAGAAAGATCACATTACAATGATAAAAGATGAAATCTAAGGATTGAGCCTATTTGGAAAGGAAACTAAGTTTCTTGAGCGTTTTTGCTAGATGGATCGTCAAACGGATGATGAGTATTTGCCGATTCAGGGATGAAAAAATAATTGATCTGCGATGTGTTTATAGGTTCCATCATATTATTCACGAGTACGTACAACGGACTTTGAAATTGAGGGTGGAAGTACATGATATGATGATAAAGGCGTGTCAGGAACATTTCACAAGGGATTAGTTTGTTCTTGTTACCTTGAAGGTTTACAATTCATCTTGCGAAGAAATAGGCGAGATTGTATGGTTGTTGAGTTAGCAAACAATACATTATGTGAGCACAACAAGTGGGAATGACTTCTCGATTTCCCCTAAGACTCCAAACATTTTCACATATGATGACTGCGAGAGGTTTAAACTCATCTCGGATATCATGTTTATAGATTATGTTTGGATCAGAGTGATAGGGTCGAGGTTTGCATAACATGCTAGTTAATTCTTGAGGGGAAGGTATGTGTGAACAATATGGACTATTTTCTTCACGATGGTTGAAGAGAGAATCAAGAGACCAATATTCAGTGAAGGCACATTGTCCATGATTTGGAATTCGGAGAATGTGAGCAAATTTCCCAAGGGTTAAGAAAAACTTTTGGTTTTTGATCCAAAACCAAAGAGATAGAGATCGCTCCTCGTTACGAATGAGTTCAACTTGACGGAACAATTCCAATACAAACCATGGACATATTTTCTCGTTAATTCCGAGAAGGCATTCTAGTCCTATGGTTCAGAAAGAGGTATTGATACCTTCTTCGTATAGTAGAGGTGTGTCGACAATACGTCCTTCATGGAAGTGACGAGTTTCGAGATTATTGAAGCTACGGACATGATTTCCAGGTGTGTTGGGCTCAAGAGAGATATTAGGAATGTAGACATGAGTGAGTTGAAAGTCGAATTCATACTCATGAGACATGACGAGACCTATGGAAGTGAAAAGTTAATATGATGAGACGCATTAAAGCAAAAGATGATCACCTAACGTTTTTACTAGATTTCTATTAACAATGACAATTAACTTACTTAGTACTTAACATTCTAGTGAGATTTTTCTTTTTATGATGAAAAGGTTTTTATGTTGCATGAGAATCTGTTTCCCAGTTCCATTGTTCTCACGGTTCCTTTCCAAGAGGGATCCGGCTAGTTAAGCTATAGGGATCCGTGGATCTGTAGTGACAGAAAAATGATCTTGACCAAAAATATATTTTTGCAACTTTTAGGTTTATAAAAAGAAGTGTATTTTAGCCAATATTTACTTAGTTAAGCATGCATTGTAGGTTTCTATGGTATCTCAAGACCAAATGTACGAAAGACAAAAAATAAAAGAAATGACAAACACATTATGAAAAATAAACTAGATAAACTAAAACATTAGTAATATTTCATTTCAATGCTAAGAGCGATACAAAGGATTGGATATATAACACCAATGTAGATTAACAACACAAAGTACATGTCTCCATGAGAAAACTTGATCATGGGGTACACGAGAGCGATGAGTATCAAGATGATGATTACGAAGGCGATGTAAACCATGATGATGAAGTTCTTCCTTGTTTTGAGATGAGATGAGATGAGAAGGAAGATGAGGTTTGTATGAGAGGTAATTTTTGAAAGTGGAAGATTTGAAAAATGAGGGTTTGGTGGAGTTGACGAGCGGAGGAAGATTTTATAGGGAAAGAGGAATTTTTGAGATTTGTGTTTTGTTTTATTATTAGAAAGATTTGATTTTTGGATTAAGTAAAAATAAAAACACATGTTTATAAACTTAGACTATAGATGGAAAAGTAACACGTATGCAAGAAAAGTTTCCTAACGAAGCTACGTGTAAAACATGATTATGAAAAAAAATCATATAATTCCCTATGCAAGCATACTTATTCTTAAGCTAATGTTATTTAGAAATAAGTAGAAAGTCATACCTCTAATTAGGGGTGTTCATCGGTTCGGTTTTCGGTTTCGTGGGTTGTATGGTTCGGGTTAATCGGTTTGAAAATTTTAAAAGTCTAAACCAAAACCAAACCAATCTAATTTTAGAATGGATAAAACCAAACCATACACAAAATTGGAATTCGGTTTGGTTTCGGTTAAAACCAAGAAAACCAAAAATTCAAGTAAACTTCAAAATATAATCTAAAACTAACAAATAAAAACCTAAAAGTTCAAATAAAATTACCAAATCAAAATGTCTCACAAAGTGCTTAAGTAAATCAACAAAACAAAAGTTAAAGAAACCAAAAGGTTTCGTAACTTAACGGAAATAAATGAAAGCGAAATAAGATAAAAAGTTCTTCGACAAAAGTCTTTAGAAGTCTTATGCTTGAATATTCCATCTTCAAGCATCCAATCCCCGTTGCAACTTCACACATCTTCTCCAACGTTTGCATCAAATGTTGTTCTCATCTCTGAAAAAACAATGGAAAATATAAGATATATAAAAAAGTTGCATGTATCAAATGTGTATATAAGATCCATAAATAAATCAAAGACTATAAAGAAGAATGTAAACAGTAAGTTACCATCTTCAACATTTTCAAGGTCATCAATGTGTTCTGCGAGATTCACTGCAACATCACCTGAACGGACCCAATCTTGGCAACATATTAATGCTTGAACAGTTTCTGGAGATAAGGAACTCCTAAACGAGTCAAGCACTCTACCTCCGGTGCTAAAGGTGGACTTAGATGCCACTGTTGATATAGGAATTGCTAAAATATCACGAGCAACGAGGAACAATACAGGAAAAGTTGGGCTTCTCCTCTTCCACCAAGCCAAAATAGTAAAGTCACAACTCTTGAAATATGCCTCATCCCCCTCAATCTCCTCAGTCAGATACCTATCCAACTCGGACTTGGAATCGTTTGCCACACCTGATTCTGTCTTTCTCCCTTTCACCTCAGTCAAGTTTTTCTCTCTAAGTGTTGTAATTGCATCACTTGAACTACCAAACAAACCCTTTATCAAGAACACTTTGGCTAGTGGAAAAGGATTGAGTTGTAGCATCAGATGATGAAGAAGAAACACTCCTTGCATTTTGGTTTGAGTAAATTCTTTTATAATCATTAAATACCGCAATCAATGCCTTTTCACACATTTTTGCAACCTTTGGCCCATCATCAGCACCATACATACCATTAAGAGTGACCTTAAGGTACTCCATTTTTGTCCTTGGATCAAAAAGAGAAGCAATAAACACAAGCAAATTGATCTTTTTTATGTCACCCCAATACTTGTAAAATTTAAGCTTCATTTTCATAGCCATCTTCTTCAAATCATTATCATCACTTGCAAGACATTCCTTCAAAACACTATCAATGCAGCTGATAGCATCCAGATATGTGTTTGAGGTAATGTACTTTGTACCTGAATATTCAATAAAAAAATAAAATTTAAAAGTTATATGCTTGCATAAATTATACAGTAAATAAACAAGAAGATACTAGATTAAGTACCTGAAACTCTCAGAGTGAGTAGATAGAAATGCTGAAGAAACCCGACTAACCTCCTCATGTTAGCCCAATCATTTGAAGTCGACAGCCCAGGCCCCTCTCCAACATCACGCAAAAACACAATATCTTCTTCTGAAAGTCTATCAAATACTTTGTCATATTCAATTGCTACACTTAACATTACGTAAGTAGAGTTCCATCGAGTTGGAACATCTAAGCATAGAGACTTTTGACACACAATGTTGTCCATCACATCAAACTCTTTAAACCTCTTCAATCTTGCTGGTGATTGCCTTACCCATCGAACACCCTCCTGTGGAAAACTAGAAGGGGGGTTCAATAGTTTTACCAACTAAAACTTCATTTTAAAATATTTCGATCGACTTATGTCAATCTATTTGGATGTGTATGTTGGATGTTGATAGATAGATATATAAATGTGCAATGAAATATAAAGAGTAAGAAGCACATAACCACGACACGAGTATTTATAGTGGTTCGGCTACAAGGACACCTTCCTTGCCCTACTCCACTCCCCGAGTCACCTACTCGAGAGTTTGTAAACACTACACGACACCAACTAGTTATGGTGGAGAAGCCTTCACAACGTCGTCTACTCTTTTTCCGGTACTAGGCTAGACATCGGGTTCTTCCACAAGGTAGAACCACACCTATCACAATGTCGCCTACCCTTTATCCGGTACTAGGCTAAATACCGAGTTCCATTACTATGAAGGAACTACTACCCAACACTACACAACATCTAACCCCAAAGGAGACCAACTCATTATTACAACATCATCAAGGATATCAATATCCTTGGATATAACCTATCTCTATTTGTACATCGATGCACCTCATCGATTATACACCCTTGGCATCTTTAACTAATGCCACTTGACTTGACTTCTAGGCATCCTTCACTAATGCCCTTGACATGGACGTTTGGCACCTTTCACTAATGCCTTTGTCTTGACTCCTTTGGCATTCTTCATTAATGCCTTTGACATGGACGTTAAGCACCTTTCACTAATGCTTTCATCTTGACTCTTTCGGCAATTTTCACTAATTCCTTTGACATAACACTTTTACGGAGAAAGAAAGAAGTATCAACAAGAGAACCTCAGTAGTCTTGATGATGACGAAGTATGGCAACTCATGGACTTGAGCTTGCTCGACTTCAAGAGGTGGTGATCTCGCCTTTAAGAGGAACCTAGAAAATTACACAAAAACAAAACATAAACTACATAGAGAGATCCTTAGGATCTAAGGTTAGAAGGTTAAAATACTTGGGGCAAGTATGTGTGGGAGTGGCAACCCAAAATGAAGAAATGGCTCACTATTTATAGAGGGATTTTAGCTACTGTTCCACGGATCCCACTGATCCCTCACTTGAGGGATCCGTCCAGTGTAATCCTGGGGATCCGTGGGACGCTCCTCTTTGCCCATGGGTTTTGGGTCATGGGTCATGGGTTATGGGTCATGGGTCCTAGACTTTGGACCATGGGTATCCAAGTAGATACAATGTATCTACAAGATGCAATGCATCTAGTCCATGGGTCATGGGTAAAAACCATGGGTCATGGATAATATCCATATATGACTTATGCATGATGTCATGCAATGGGTTATGGGTTATACTTCATGGGTATGGGTCATGGACTTTGGGTTATACCCAACTACATTCAATGTATTTGGTCAATGGGTCAAATACTTAAACTTCTACCTATTATATTACCCATTATGATACATACTAGTTATGAATATATTTTCCCAATATGTAAACACTAGTTGTTGTACATATGTATTACTAAATTATAAAACCACTTTTACTTGTTTAGTGTTTTATGTGAAAATGTATGTGTGTTAGTAAACTATTGGCTCAAACCATTTACGTATTTTATTTGTTTCGTTAAAATAATTTTACATTTGTTATCGACAAAACATTAGAAGATCGTAAAATATAAATATGGTGAAGTGATTATACTCATGTAGGGTCTAAAGTCTATACATCTTGAGGTTTTGACTTTCCTTAGATGTATTAAGTAATAGGTGACTTAAATGTCCAACCACAAAGAATGAGGATACTTAATGATGGTAGTGGGTAGGAAAATGGACTTTTTGATAGTGCAACTCTATGCTTAAGGATGATACTCATTGATTTGAGTATGACAAATGGTGGTAATTGATCCTAGAGATCAGATGATCTCTTAAGAGAAATTTGAAAAATTCTTAAACAATAAAGAAAAATGAAAAACTAGTTTTAAGCATATTTTAAGATAAGAATGACTAAAATCAATTTGCTAAAATTGATAAAAATGTCATACTAAGTATTTTGAGATGTGAGGAACAATGTGTGAGCATTGGAGTGGAAATATGGTGAGTTTTTATGAATTGATAATTCAAAAACACTTTGAATTTGATCCTAAGTTAGCCACGAGTGAGTGTGAGACCTACTGAGCTTAAGGAAGACTTAGGTAATCTTAAAGAGTCATGTTTGGCTAGAGTGATGTGATCAAGAGGACATGTTTGATGAAACATGATCAGTATCAGGTATCTGTTTGCCCGGATCCCATGGTTCCCTCATTGGAGGGATCCGGCTAGTTATAGCTCTGGGATTCGGCTACTGCAGACCAGAAGCCTCTCAGCATTTGTGCAATATTTGCTCTCTTAGCAAATTCTTATCCTAGTCATTTCTATAATCAGTAAATGCATGCACACAACAAGTATAACGTATAGCAAGTGTGGGGGAACTAGAAGGTAACTAAAGATGAGTGACAACGACTACTTGAATGAATTCAAGATGTCGTAAAATCTCATCCTACTCGTTCCTAAGTTAAGGTGTTCAATGCCAAATCATGGCAATTCTTACACACTACTTCCTATTCTACATAAGTATTGTTAAGATGTTACAAATCATTGTTTTAAATTGTTTTCACAAATTAAGGTCCTTTGACCTTACCTTCCATCTATACCTCCATCCATTTCACTACCGTCTTCATCCTCATCTTCATCCCCTTCACTCTTCATCCCACCATCTCTACTTTTTTTTTCTTCAAGAAGTTAGCGAAGCACTTGAAGATCCCTTTAGTTTGTTGCCACTCTTGTGATGGACTAGGAATGTCTGGCAATTGATTGATGTAATCTAACGGGTCAAGATCGGTGTTGCCAAGGGGGTTGCTACTTCCTTCTCCTTCTCTTTGTCTTTCCCTCTCATCCGATGAATCTATTGGTGGGTGAGGTCTCTTGCCATCCACCATGAACCTTGTAGTTTTTCCCTCGGATAATGGCACCATGACTTTGTTGCAAAAGCTATGATCAAAGGAATACGGAGAAGGCTCTAAAGCAAAGATGAAGTTTACTAGACGGGATAGGAGCATTGCATAAGGGAGTACCATCTTGTCCATGCTTTTCATACTCGCCATTCTCTTTATCATGTAATATGCTAGGTTGAAGCGAGTGTCGGTCACAAGGCAATAAATCATGAAGCTCAAGCATGCATTGGGATGGTCCTTGTTGCCTCCCAAGCAAAGCACATTCTCCCTTACTATGACTTCCCATTTCTTGTACAACGGGAACATTTCAGAAAGCTCCATTTGAAATGGATCCCTATAGATCACTTTGGAATTTCTCGTGACCCTCGATGGAGATGCCCTTTCCATGAATATGGTATCCCTTACCGTGGTTGCTTCCGGGAGTCTCATGTGGTAGACTTCATGATGTTCTACCATGTCGTGTAGCTCCGCTAAAGACCATTCATTGGAATACATGCAAACTCCTTGATATGGGACACGGAGTATTCTTCCAAATTCTATAAGAGAGAGGGTGTACTCATGCTCATTTATGATGAAAGCTATTGAGATGGTCCCGTTATCATTCCTAATGATTCTCATTGTCTTGTAAAATTCAAGCACGAACACTGAACAAATTTGCTCGTTTATGTCCAAAAGGCAATCAAAGCCAATTCCTTCAAAGACTTGTCGGATGTTGGTGTTAGCAAAGAATGATGGTTCTACTAAACGACCTTCATGAAAAAGCCTCTTTTCAAGCAACTTGAAAGATTTCCTATCCTCCGAGCTAAGTCCTTCCTTTCGATGGTACATTGGTATGTAGTGGGCGATATCATGATAATCTTGTTGGCGGTTACTAGGCATGATTGTTCCTATACAGCAAAACCACAATGTGGTGTTAATTATGAATAGTAGCCTAAAGGGTTTGATCATAATTTTGCTCAAAACATCTTCATTGAATTCAAGGAATGAGTTTAATTTGTATTAACAATGTTAATTCTTTGATTTAGATTATCTTAGAAAACAATGTGGTAACAAATTATGACAAACCCATTTGAACCCAACTTCTAAAGATGAAAATTGTAATCCTAGGAATCAAGGAATAGAAATAACAATGTAGTGAAGATTATACTTACACAAGAGATTGTTTTGCTTGAAGGAAATGATCAATTTGCTCCTGTGAACAGTAACTAGGTTTTCGTTCGTGAGTCTTTGATAGAAAAGTGATAGTGGAACTTCCACAATGATCATTTCTAACTTATGTTGTCTTCTATTGCACGGATCCCTTGTATGAGGGATCCGGCAAGTTCAAACGCAGGGATCCGGCATAACAGCAAAAATTCAGCTTAAGTATTCCTTGATAATTTTGGTTTAGGAGTTCTAAATTGCCTAGGGTCGATGTTTAAGCTCTATAACATGTGGTTTGGGGTTTTGACGGTTTATACTAATCCTATTTGATGAGGTTCCCTTTTTATGAATAAATCATAATTCTTTGGGAAGTTTTTCAAAGATTATGATAAAATCTCATTTTATCATAATGTAAATTTCACATGGATACTCATTGACATAGATGAAATGTCAATAGTTCTTTTGTGAGGAGTAATGATCAAGGCTCTCGAATAGCCGAGATATCATTATTACTAGTTTGTAGTATTGTCTATATAAATCAACGAAGAATACTATTTTTGATGATGCGTTTAATATAGATAACTAGTTTAGTGATTAAAAAGAGAGCGTAAATATACTACTAAAACTTAATCATGAAAGAAAAAAATGACAAAACAAAAAAAATATTTGTAATTTATTAAAGATCATACCTTGCTAAATACTCTTTTTAAGGAAAGAAGTATTTAGAGAAATTCTTTCTGATCTTCTTAGGATGCCCAAATCCATGTATGGAGAATTCTTTGCTAAATATTCTTTTTAAGGAAAGAAGTATTTAGAGAATTTCTTCATGATCTTCTTAGTATGCCCAAATCCAAGTGTGGAGAATTCTTAACAAGGAAAATATTAGAACATCCTATCATTGTCCAACATTATACAATATGATGGTTTTTAAAACATGACCTTTAGTAAAAAAAATCATTCTTTGTAGTTTTCAAACATACACGGATCGTATCAAGTTTTTAAAGTACAACATACTCTAAGAAACTTGGTAACGAAGCTCTGATGCCAATTGTGGAAAGCTAGAAGGGGGTTGAATAGTTTTACCAATTAAAACTTTGTTTTAAAATATTTCGATCGACTTATGTCAATCTATTTGGATGTGTATGTTGGACGTTGATAGATAGATATATAAATGTGCAATGAAAGATAAAGAGTAAGAAGCACATAACCATGACACGAGTATTTATAGTGGTTCGGCTACAAGGACACCTTCCTTGCCCTACTCCACTCCTCCAGTCACCTACTCGAGAGTTCGTAAACACTACACGACACCAACTCCTTATGGCGGAGAAGCCTTCACAATGTCGTCTACTCTTTTTCCGGTACTAGGCTAGACACCGGGTTCTTCCACAAGGTAGAACCACACCTATCACAATGTCGCCTACCCTTTATCTGGTACTAGGCTAAATACCGATTTCCATTACTATGAAGGAACTACTACCCAACACTACACAACATCTAACCCCAAAGGAGACCAACTCCTTATTACAACATCATCAAGGATATCAATATCCTTGGATACAACCTATCCCTATTTGTACATCGATGCACCTCATCGATTATACACCCTTGGCATCTTTCACTAATGCCACTTGACTTGACTTCTAGGAATCCTTCACTAATCCCCTTGACACGAACGTTTGGCACCTTTCATTAATGCCTTTGTCTTGACTCCTTTGGCATTCTTCACTAATGCCTTTGACACGGAAGTTAAGCACCTTTCACTAATGCTTTCATCTTGACTCTTTCGGCATCCTTCACTAATGCCTTTGACACAACACTTTTATGGAGAAAGAAAGAAGTATCAACAAGAGAACCTCAGTAGTCTTGATGATGACGAAGTATGGCAACTCATGGACTTGAGCTTGCTCGACTTCAAGAGGTGGTGATCTCGCCTTTAAGAGGAACCTAGAGAATCACACAAAACAAAACATAAACTACATAAAGAGATCCTTAGGATCTGAGGTTAGAAGGTTACAATACTTGGGGCAAGTATGTGTGGGAGTGGCAACCCAAAATGAAGAAATGGCTCACTATTTATAGAGGGATTTTAGCTACTTTTCCATGGATCCCACGGATCCCTCACTTGAGGGATTCGTCCAGTGTAATCATGGGGATCCGTGGGAAGCTCCTCTTTGCCCATGGGTTTTGGGTCATGGGTCATAGACTTTGGACCATGGGTATCCAAGTAGATACAATGTATCTAAAAGATGCAATGCATCTAGTCCATGGGTCATGGGTTAAAACCATGGGTCATGGATAATATCCATATATGACTTATGCATGATGTCATGCAATGGGTTATGGGTTATGCTTCATGGGTATGGGTCATGGACTTTGGGTTATACCCAACTACATTAAATGTATTTGGTCAATGGGTCAAATACTTAAACTTCTACCTATTATATTACCCATTATGATACATACTAGTTATGAATATATTTTTCTAATATGTAAACACTAGTTGTTGTACATATGTATTACTAAATCATAAAACCACTTTTACTTGTTTAGTGTTTTATGTGAAAACGTATGTGTGTTAGTAAACTATTGGCTCAAACCATTTACGTATTTTATTTGTTTCGTTAAAATGATTTTACCTTTGTTATCGACAAAACATTAGAAGATCGTAAAATATAAATAAACGTTTTTACGGCTTATTTGTATTAACACCGCCCTTACACGATCAACTGAAATTCCCACATCCTTGCGCCCATCTTGCACAACTAAGTTCATGATGTGAGCCATACATCTCACATGAGTCCATTTTCCTTCTAAAATACAACGATCATTCCATTTCACCAACTTAGTTTTCAAATAATCAACTGTTGTATCATTGCTACTCGCATTGTCAACAGTAATAGTCAAAATATTCGGCAAATCCCACTCAAGAAAACAACTCTCTATAGCTTGTCCAATATCATTTCCTCGATGGCTAGTGATAGGACAAAAGTTGATGATTTTTTTGTGCAGCTTCTAACTATCATCAACATAATGGGAAGTGAGACACATATAGTTTATACGCTGCAAAGACATCCAAGTGTAAGTTGTTAAACAAATCATTTGAGTAGATTTTTGTACTTGAGCTTTAAGTTTAGCTTTTTGATCAACATACAGTTGATAACAGTCCCTTGTTATTGTGCTTCTTGATGGAACAACAAGAGCAGGTTGGCACATCTTCATGCATCTTTAAAAACCTTCATTATCAACAAACTGTTGGGATTTTAGAACCAGTTAACCATTAACCTCTACGAGTACGCAGCGGATATAGGATCTAGTTAATGCAATTATGTAAAGCACGTATTTAATAAACAAATAATTAATACAATATTAATTAATTAAAAGGGATAAAAGAAACCCTAACCTTGCTTGGCAATTGATCTCTTTAACGGAACAAGAAACCAACACGAAACTAAGCATCTAAAATAGATGCCTCCATGAGTATCACACACAAACACTTAAACCAAGTACGTTCGATTAGAGCTAGTCGAGAACGTTTACCAATCAACACCTTTGAATACTTGAATACCCCGAACATATAAAACCCAAGAAACAAGTCTCTATTCTGTCCGATATATATTACACCCTTTTGTCCGAGGACTTTCATTCTCCATTTAACCCGAGAATAAAAACAAATTAATATCCCCTACTTGGATGTCAAATTCTACAAGGAACACAACCAAGTTTATACAAACAATAAATCTTTTAAACACTTGATTCTAATATACAAGTTAAAAGATATCATTGACTAGCAATTAAAACCCAATCGACTAAATATATATAAATACATGCGATTGGTTCTAAAGTGCAGGAATATTGAATTTGATTGGAGTTTAGGGATATGTATATATCGTGAGTTTCAATTGTCATGCACGTGCTATATCAGAAAGCATGATCACATGCATGATGAATCGATTATATGGATATAATATACTCGTGAATCATCTTAATGCAATAGCATGTGTTTGTTTATATATAGCCCCTAGAACCGACTATAGCTTGGGCTCATGTCTTGAGTGACAAGCAATAAATCAAACACTCACCAACCCGATCACTTAGAAGTACTAGGCCCAAGGCTTCTCTTAAACCGACCCAAATAGAATATAGACAAGTCCATGGGTCGTTTGATGGATCGGATTGTATGCATTCACAACGAGTCGAATGTATTCAAGTAATAAAACCGTTCATCACGTACTCTCGTGTTTAACGTGTGTGCCCCCATAGGCTCACACACTTCTAGTCGTTTACGTGTGTTTTAACTCCCACAAACCAACAGCTCCCACTTGGGAGTTGGTGTGTCGAATGGCACACAAAACTAACGACGCAAACGCCTAGCAAACGCTCTCACTCGCTTTTTAACTAAAAGTGTTTGAGAGAATAGTTTCGTAAAAGTTTCTCAGTAGCATGGTCATTCAATGTCTTGCTCTAATCATCCTTTGTTATAGATACCGTTAAACCATGGATTATGGATCTCAAATCATTCCATATACTTTAACCATTTAGAATCTCGTTATAGAATTTAATTAGATATACCAAATGTAATCAAGTATCATCTTGCATTACCCTTTGGGTTCGGCCGAACAATTATCTTATTAATTCTGGAGAGGCGCCATGGTATCTTTTTGCACATATCAAGTGGAGTAACAAATCCTTTATTGACTACAAGTGTTGTGGATGCTGCTTCACATCACTCCGAAATATAGCTTTTATAACTACCTTGTTCAGATAGCGTTTTGCGTATACTTACAAAAAATGATATCCACACATAACAGAACTTGCTTGTATCTCAAGTCTAAGGATGAAGATAACAAACCATTTTCAATATTTTACTTATGACAAGGATCCAAAAGTAAATGTTTGAAAGTTGGGGAATCCAATATGCATCTCTAGTGAATACATATGAGTTTGGTGGGAACAATCCGAATTCTCGTTAGAATTATAACCAACACTCACATTTGCCTTATCATAACAATATTCCCATATTGTTAACCGACAATGGACATAATTAGAATAATAAAATTATTCAAGGATTAAACATGCAAATACAGGATAACAATTATTATATGAATGAATAACAAATACCAAGTATCTTTATTCATCATAAAGTAAAATTGTCTATCAATCCCAATTATCCAAATACTAAAGCAGATATGCATGAAACTCATTTAGTAAGTTGAACCCTAATGTTTCCAACATTCTCAACCTTTCTTTAAAAGAAAAACTAAATAGTTATCTGAGTAAACTTTCCGAATACTTGTTTCAAATATCACGTATAGTGAGTGATTTGAAATATAAGATGAGTGTCTTATCTCATATGCTCATACTATTGCAAGAATTATAGTATGGAGATGTTGTCTTACCTTGCATGAGGTAGTAAAAGTGAACAACATACTGACAGTCATCTTTACAGTTTCTAAAAGTGTAAAGTATTCTCATTCATTAATGTGTAATGCAACAATGCTCTATGTTGAGCATAACTAGTTAGCAGATTTATCGTAAAAGATGAAATCCTGCTACAACTAGTATTAATAATCCTCTAGCATCATTTGTACTTACACAACACTATGCTTTATAATTCGTAAACATTTATAAAAACAATAATCTAAACACTCTCAATTAGATATTGTTGTTGTTAGCTCATTTTGTTCTTGTACAAAAGCAACAAAGTCTTATACACAATATAATATATACATGATAAACCCTTAGTTTAAAAACACAAGGTTTTCATCCATGTAAATTATTCCAAGTGAAATATATCATTGAAGACTTGCTTGAATAATATATTGCATTTGTGTTAGACTTTATTTTCCGCATTTGTTTATTCCAGATAAACATTTATTCCAAGGTTGTTTGTTTTATTCCCTAAATTCCAAGTGAAGTTTTATTCCAAGCTTAAGGATCAATATCTAGCTTAAATAGAATGATATCTTAAACATGTAAATTTTAAGGAAAAACACATTGCTCCCACTCAATGTCAGATGTACTCAAGAGTTATCTTAATTCAATTAGAATCATATTGTAATTAAATTCAAGATCTCAGCACTTAGATGCATGATCCAATCCAAAATATGGATTGCTCAAATTTTGTATACTACATAAAGATAATATAGATTCATAACCCTTTTGATTACACACCGTCCTCACAAAAGGTAATCATAAAGAAAGAGTTATAAAATCTAATTGTCATATTCAACATACAAATCACATGTATGACAATTAAATATCTTTATATAATTAATGCATGTATATATAAGAAAATTTAATCACAATCAATTGCTTAAGTATGATTAAAAACTTCTTATAAAATGTCAAACATTAATATGTATACAATTTTGTCCTTGTGAGTCATTCTTCAAAAGAAACTCATTACAACCTCATAGGTTAACTTTTAGGCGAAATAATAATTAGGTTCAAAACTCGATTTGCCTTTTAAGGACTGCATCTTATCATTCATAATTCTAAAATATTTATCAGATTCAAGATGTGATAATATATTTCATTAGTTAGCTGATTTACAATAATCTTCTAACTTATATCCCTCAGCATTGATATAAAATATCACTCAAGTGATGAGGCATCATTTCGGATTTATGAATGAGAGTAATCATTATACTTCGGTCGACATTTTCATGTTTAACCTTAGTATGACATTAATAAGTTCATTTTAGAAGGTTAAGTATTTTGTTCTCAAAAACTTTGAGATATGTATATACTCCCACTTACTTTTGTAAGTAGAGACAATTCTCTAAATACTAAGTATTTAAGCAACAATAAATTGTTCTTTATGGAGAACCACAAAATACATTTTAAGTTCTCATCTCAAGATTTGTTAATAAAATGCTTCATAAAATTTTAACAAATTCAGAACTTAAACAAGACATAATGGAATTCCTTCCAACAACTCAAATTAGGATTTATAAAAAAAACTCTTAATTCAGTATCACTCTTTAATCAAAAGTTCTAGCAACAGTTTTGTGTTTCGTCAAGCTAGGAAGAACACCAAAACTACAATCTTCAAGCTAGGAAGTGTAGAAAAATCAAAAATCCAAAAAGGGTTTATGATTCAATTGGTTTGAGTGGTAAAACCTCAAATCCCTAATGAATTAGGGTTTTCAGTTATAGGTTGTCTTGAATACCTTCTAGGTTTGAACTATATTGAGTGTATCCATGACACATGCAATTTCTAACCTTAATATGTTTTGGAGGTAGAGCAATTAAAGCTATCAGGAACCAAACTATATGAATAAGGTTTGATCCAACACATTAGACATACCATAATGAAGTGGTATCCTATGAGTTATTAGAATTGTGAAACTATATCAGAATTCTATAGATAACTTAATTCTCTTTGGACCAAATACTTGTCAATTGGGTCGAGCCAAATTTCATATAAAGTATTTACGAACCAAGTGCATGCAATAATGTATATTCATTGAACAATACAAGAAACTTATGTTCACGTGTTCACAAGAAAACAGAACTGTTCAAGGATTATATGTTCATGTGTTAACAAGAAAATAGAACATTTCAATAATACATTATAAGTCTTTGACATAATTCAAAGGCCTTATGTTTATGTGTTAACGAGAAGACATAACACATTTACTATATATACTTTATGTTATAAGTCATTGATAAATTCAAAGACTTTATAATTAAGTCTTAACAAGTAAGCATAATTATACTAACAAAAGTAATCATGAACGCAAACTCTTGAGTTCTATAGTAATTTCAAGTTAATTTTATACTTCAGAATTATGATCATTATCATATAACCATAATTATGTTGACTAAACATATAGTCAAATGTTGAAGTATCTTTACACTATATTATGACATTTGAATGTAGTAGGGCAACAAACATCTAGCGTGTTCAAGTCCTAGTAGAATCATTATTAGAATGTAGTAGGGCAATAAACATCTCATGTGTTTAAGTCCTAGTAGAATTCTTATTTTACATGTAGTAGGGCATTAAACATCTAACGTGTTTAAGTCCTAGTATAATTATTAGTTTCCTTTACCTTGCGGTCAAGAGATACCAATAATATTGTTGTTCCTTGCACACACTTTGAGATTTCTCCCACTTGCGTAAGGTACAACATCATATTATGAAAACAAACAACACATGATTGATTGTTCAAACAATAGGATAATGTCATATATATCATAAGTAGTTTTAGAACCATAACCTGTAATAAGGAATTGTGGATTATTGTTCTATAGATAACGTTTCAGGAAGCGACAGCAGGAAGGCAACGTGTTATCTTATAAAATAAAATGCAATTTTCCTTTAAGCAATGGTTGTTCATATTCGGAAAGTAATGGATTATTTCAAAGCTAGTTTGAAATGATATGGGTGACTAATAGGAAATAAATCCCGTAGCTCCCACTGAAATTGACAACATTACATGAATGATATTTCAGTAATAAAATGCACATGCTCCCACTAGATTTGTCAACATTACAAGTGTTACATTTCCAGTAAAAAGCATATAGCAATTTTATATACTTTCCTATTCTCTTCAATTGACTACGAGTAGCATGTACTTAGGTATTGAGAGAGTATATGAAGTTCTACTTATGTAGACAATGGACTAGCCATTCTATTATTGAATTAACTTGAATCTTTAGCATGCAATTCCTCCTTTATCGTCTATATAGCCCCAAGGGTAATTAGCACTTTAGGAATAATAAAAGTCCAAGAAGGTTACCTAGCAAATATGCTAGTAATTCCTTCACTCTTTGCGGTTTAAACTCATACATCGTGACAAGTGCAGGATGTTATTTATTTTGGTAGCTCTAAACACAATGTTTCTAGTTACACAAAATATTCTATCTTTCAATTAACTCTAGACCACTAAAAGGGTAATGAAAGATCATATAAGAGTTTATCAATTTAGGAATCCTATCTTAGTTTGTCAACTAAGGAGAAAAGATATGTATAAGTATCACTCTTCTTACAAGGAAAAGAGACTAGGTTTGTCTTTCAAAGAAAAACAAATTTGTTTACGAATTATGTTGCAATAACACAATTAATCAGAACATAAAAAGTTCAAATCTAGTATTTTCGATAATTACATTCTTAAAATAATTAACTACCCAATTAATTACTAATTAAGACTAAGATCCAACTTGCAACCCCATTAATTACCATAGGTCTGACCAGTGTATAAAAAATGGGACAAGAGGTAAGCGACGAGCGTTAATTGCATAATGCAACTCTTAGATTTATGAGACTGTTTAAGGCATTAATATCAAGTAATAATGTCAAAAGCATGTTTAGTTCTCATCGTATGCCTCGGGTCCGAGGTCTGACCAGGTTAACTCGATATAAGTCGACCAAGTATGAACGTGTAAAAATAACCAGAGGTCTGACCAGTGAGAAATAATTATCATGGGTTGGAAAGGCCCTTAGGTCTGACCAGAGAAGTCAATCCAAGTGCACGTATCCATAGTTGGGTGGCATAGACTTAATATTAACAAATAGGTATGCACACATAAATGTGGTAAAAGTCGTGTACAAAGAAGCATGCAAAACAACTTTGTAACACTAATTTTAAAAACTTTTTGGTAATGACACTGTAGTGATCATCATGGTTCACGGTAGCTCCAATCGAACGCACAGGGAGGCAGAGGACCAGGTAAGCGCAGAAGCATAACCTTATACATCCTTTCAGTGAGACTGTGCTCACTTCTTTAAACCCCCTTTCTAGTTTGTTCTTGTGGGTGAGTCGTACATCCCAAGTGTCCATAGCGTCTAGTTTTTAAATTTCTTGAAAACGTGTTTCATATATTAGGTCTCTTTATTTTACAAAAACAATTTTCCACGAATCAAATAGCAGGTCACAATGAGCATGGTATTTTGGCGTGTAAATAAAGACCAATATTAATGTTATGGTTGCGATATGTGTTATTCCATATTGCATACAATTAGGTGTCAAAACAAGTAATAATGCATATATAGGAATCACAAACATACAAGCATAAACATCAATATAAATAACCACATATTGTTCCGAGTCCTCTTACGAGTCTTCCCCAAACGGAGAACCATAAGACCGTCACTAGGATGTAATACCTAGATCGCCCCATACATCACTTAGAAAAGCAATTGAGTGGGTCTTGTGGCCGGAAAAACACATAAATGCATGGCAATCTCAATTAGCAAGTAATTACGCAATTTTATGTATTTATAAACCAATATGTAATTCTAATTGTCATAATAATTCTAATTAACAATTAATAAATTCAAATTAACTTTTAATTCTAATTAGCAAGTAATTTTAATTAACATGTAATTCAAATTAACAATTTAATTTCAATTAACAAATTAATTTCATTGACATGTAAATTAAATTCTAATTAACAAATTAATTCTAATTATCAATATAATTTTAATTTGTGTGTGACTAGTTATTATTTATTAAAAATTGACAAGTATTGCATGTAATTATCAAAATTAAAATAAAACAAATAACTAAACTAGGTTTCATGCAGCCTTTTAAAAAAATGTTTATTAATTCAGAAACGTGTAACCCATAATCGCAAAAACGAGTTGACTCGTGATGCCACTGTTGGGATTTTAGAACCAGTTAACCATTAACCTCTACGAGTACGCAGCGGATATAGGATCTAGTTAATGCAATTATGTAAAGCACGTATTTAATAAACAAATAATTAATACAATATTAATTAATTAAAAGGGATAAAAGAAACCCTAACCTTGCTTGGCAATTGATCTCTTTAACGGAACAAGAAACCAACACGAAACTAAGCATCTAAAATAGATGCCTCCATGAGTATCACACACAAACACTTAAACCAAGTACGTTCGATTAGAGCTAGTCGAGAACGTTTACCAATCAACACCTTTGAATACTTGAATACCCCGAACATATAAAACCCAAGAAACAAGTCTCTATTCTGTCCGATATATATTACACCCTTTTGTCCGAGGACTTTCATTCTCCATTTAACCCGAGAATAAAAACAAATTAATATCCCCTACTTGGATGTCAAATTCTACAAGGAACACAACCAAGTTTATACAAACAATAAATCTTTTAAACACTTGATTCTAATATACAAGTTAAAAGATATCATTGACTAGCAATTAAAACCCAATCGACTAAATATATATAAATACATGCGATTGGTTCTAAAGTGCAGGAATATTGAATTTGATTGGAGTTTAGGGATATGTATATATCGTGAGTTTCAATTGTCATGCACGTGCTATATCAGAAAGCATGATCACATGCATGATGAATCGATTATATGGATATAATATACTCGTGAATCATCTTAATGCAATAGCATGTGTTTGTTTATATATAGCCCCTAGAACCGACTATAGCTTGGGCTCATGTCTTGAGTGACAAGCAATAAATCAAACACTCACCAACCCGATCACTTAGAAGTACTAGGCCCAAGGCTTCTCTTAAACCGACCCAAATAGAATATAGACAAGTCCATGGGTCGTTTGATGGATCGGATTGTATGCATTCACAACGAGTCGAATGTATTCAAGTAATAAAACCGTTCATCACGTACTCTCGTGTTTAACGTGTGTGCCCCCATAGGCTCACACACTTCTAGTCGTTTACGTGTGTTTTAACTCCCACAAACCAACACAAACTTCAAAGGCAATTCATCAATTATTATCATCTCGGCTATAGCATTTCTACATTTTTGTTGATCAAACCTCCAAGCTTGTAAACTGTGTTTCATTTCCTCGGTTTCCACAACCCTGGTTGTATTGAATGCTAAGTGTGTCTGATCAGTAGGTGCGTTTGTGGGATTTGAGTCAAATCTATTCAAATGACCCCATAGTGTAGAAGTTCCAGCTTTCGTATCATCAAAATAATCTATACCACAATAGTTTCATTTCGCCTTTGGCTTGTCATTATTGTCAATGAACTTAGTGAAATGATTCCAGACACTCGATCTCTCCTTATATTCTTTACGCTTAGCACCCTTCGAGTTCAGCTTTGTTGGAGAATCTGCAGCTTCCATTTCGATATTTTTTGTGTCAGTTGCATATGCTAGTTTACTTTGAGACTCTCTAACTTCCACTTCCACGTGCTCTGGCTCATCTGCAAACCTCATTATGCTAACAAGGTGTAAACCATAGTGAATACAAATAAGTTTCGGTAAGAAAATGATAACTCTGCTATAACAGATCTATGGAAGTATCGTTAACCTAAAAATTCTTCACCTTTGCATATAATGAATAGCAAACAGTTTGTATTTTAATAAAACAAGTTAACACTCTTTAAAGTATAACATTATTGGTTAAGAACTTAACACTTTCACATAAGCAATCTGTTAATACAAATAAACCGTAAAAACGTTTATTTATATTTAGCGATCTCTTTGTGTTTTGTTGATAACAAATATAATGTTACCATAAGTAAAATTATAAGGATACATGTTATTTTTTTAAAGCATTTACATATAGTCATTTAATACAAAGTGTTGTAATAAATCATTTGTTATAATAGTTTATTAGGATGGGTAAAAATCACAACCCATAGAGCATATCCATAACCCATGGTATTGACCCATATCCATTTGACTAGATGCATTGCATCTATTAGATACATTGTATCTAATGAAATACCCATGGACCAACCCATAACCCATGACTCATGACCCATAACCAAAAAACCCATGGGCAAAGAGGAGCGTCTCACGGATCCCTGGCATTACACTAGACGGATCCCTTAAGGGAGGGATCCGTGGAACAGAGGCAAGATTTTACCTATAAATAGAGAGCCATTTCTTCATTTCTCTTCACCCCTCTTCTTACTAACTCTCTCATATACTCTTACTCTCTTCTAACAAAAGATCACTTGATCTAGAGAGTTGTTCTTCTTTTTTCTATTGTGATTCTCATATAGGTCATTCTCTAAGGCGAGATCACGAGCATACTACAAGTCATCCAAGCAAGGGGTCCTTGATTGATTTTTTCCTCCACAAGATTTCTGTAGCGAAGATCTTGTATTTGTTATTTCACATATTTGTTGTGTAATAGTCGTGTTGGTTTGGTCCTCCGTGTTACGGACTCGGTATTTAGCTTTGTACCGGAAAAAGGTGTAAGCAACGTTGTGAAGGCTTCTCCGCCAAGTTGAAGGAGTTTGTTAACATAGTGCTTGAACTCTCGAGTAGGTGACTCGGGGAGTGGAGTAGGGCAAGGAAGGTGTCCTTGTAGCCGAACTACTATAAATCAGTTGTGTCATTTCTTTCCCTTGATTTACTTTATTTACTTTCATTACTCTTAGATCTATACTTTATCTTCATCCATACGATTTCACATAACATCGAATCTAAAGTTTTTAGAAACTAACTTAAAATTGGCAAAACTATTCAACTCCTCCTTCTAGTTTTCCACAATTGGCATCAAGAGCTAAGTTTATAAAAATTTTAAAGTAAACCGTATTTTAAAAACTTTTCGATCACTATGGGTTCTGAAAACTACAAGGAAGGGCACTCTATGCAACGACCACCACTACTCGAAACTAATGGTTTTATATATTGGAAAAATATATTCGAAACGTATGTGAAATCTAAAGATATTGATCTTTGGTACATCATTGTTGAAGGCGATTTTGAAGCCACCTCAAAAGATGAAAATGGAGTTTTAGTTAACATACCTCATGATAAACTCTCCGATGAAATTAAGAAAAAGCTTTCCAAAAATAGTGAAGCTAAAATGGTTTTGTATAATGCTTTACCCAAAACGGAATTCAAAAGAATCTCCATGCTCAAAACCTCTAAAGAAATTTGGAACTCTTTAGTTGTAACTCATCAAGGTAATCAACAAGTGAAAAACAATAAAATAGATCTATATGTTCAACAATATGAACAATTTTCAATATCGGATGAGGAAACTATAGATCATTCTTTTGCTAAATTTAATACTATAATTACATCTTTACAAGCACCTGATGAATCTTTTTCTAGCCGTAACCATGTTAGGAGATATCTAAGGGCACTTCCATCCAAGTGGAGATCTAAGGTGACGGCAATCGAAGAGTCAAAAGATTTGACAATCTTCACCTTTGATGAACTCATAGGCAACTTAAAGGTCTATGAGCTTGTCCTTGCTAAGGATTCTGAAGCCTCAAAAGTGAAAGAGAAGCACAAATATCTTGCCCTCAAAGCCAAGAATGCCTCAAGTGATGAAGAGAACTCCTCTTCGGATAGTGATGACAAGGAGTATGCCATGGCGGTAAGGGACTTCAAAAAGGATTCCTAAAAAGCAAAGAGAACGAGAATCCAAGGGATGATCGTGCTTGCTTTAAATGTGGGGATCCAAACCACTTTATTAGTAAGTGTCCCAAACGCGATGATCAAAAGGCATTCGTGAGCGGCTCGTGGGGAATGAGCGAGGAGGAGGATGAAGAAATTTGTCTCATGGCAAATGATGAGGTATGTCACGAATACTATAGTAGCTCATCAATAGATGATGACTCATTGCATAATGAATATAATAAACTTTACAAAATTAGTTTAAAAGTAATCAACAAAAACAAGTTTTTGAAAAATCAAAACCAACGTTTAGATAAGGAAGTCATAAAGTTAAGGGCAAAATTGAAACGTCTAGAAAAGGGCAAGATAGCAAGTGGTGAATGTGAACTTTGCGTTCAACTTCAAACACTAGTTGATCAACTAGATTCTAAGATTGCTAGAATGAGTACTAATACTCTAGATATGATATTATATAGTGTTAAAACTGGAAACAACCAAAAAGGTTTAGGTATTCAACAACTTGATGCGTCAACTAGTGAAAACAAAGAAACACAATTCGTAAAAGCAATAGAAAAACAAGCCACTGTTGTGGCGGATCCCACAAAAAGGGAACCGGCTAGTGTACAGTCAGGGATTCGTGGGTCTGCTGAAGCAAACAGTGGTAATAACATAGCTTCCTCTTCTAGAACTGATTTTGTTATTGTTAATAAGAAGAAACCAACTCATATTACCATTAGACAACCACCCCCAAGATATAATCAAAGTTTTGTAAGAAACAAAGGTCCATCATTTTCAAAACCAAACACATCTAGGAGACCTAATAATGTTTACCCGAGAAGTAACCATCAAATGGGATGGAACCCAAATATGCAAAATGGTTTTCCTTTTCAAAACTTTGCACCATGGAATACATATTCACCTTATCCATACATGTCTAACATGAATGGAATGTTTAACACTAATGGGCCCATGAACAAATAGGGACCAAACTTTTAAGTTAATTGTTTTCTTAGGTGTACTTAAAAGTCGACCTAGATCCGGATGAATGGGTCAAGGATAGCGGGTGCATGAGGCACATGACCGTCAATAAAGATCTATTCTCCACATATGAATCCTTCAATGGAGGAATTGTGGTGTTTAGAAATAGAAAAAGCAAAATCATAGGTAAATGTACGATTTCTAACAAATCTCTAACCATTAACGATGTGTGTCACGTAAAAAACCTAAACTTTAACCTCTTAAGTATAGGATAAATATGTGATAAAAGTGTAATGTACTTTTTACCGAAACTGGTAGTAAGATATTAAAAAACGGCATCACCATAGGTAGAGGAATAAGGAAACATGGAGTATACGTCATTAAAATTGGTAATGAACCTAAAGACAAACTTGGTCTTACCTCTATGGATGATACTTCGACCTTATGGCATCGAAGATTGGGTTATGCCAATATGCGACTTCTTCAATCGCTATCATCCAAAGATCTAGTAAAATATGAACATCACTTTTGTGATGCTTGTAACATAGGAAAACAAGTCCATTCTAGTCACAAAGCTAAAAACATGGTTTCTACAACTAAGTGTCTAGAGTTACTACACATTGATTTATTTGGTCCATCCGCTATCCAAAGTTATGGAGGGAACTATTACACTTTGGTTATAGTGGATGATTATTCTAGGTACACATGGACTAAATTTTTAAAGAACAAAACTGAAATGTTCGATTAGTTTGAAATATTAAGTAAGAAAATACAAAGACAATTAGGAAGTCCTATAGTGTCTATTAGAACGGATCATGGTAGGGAATTCGATAATAAACTACAATTTGGAGCCTTTTATGACGCTAATGGTATTACTCACAACTTCTCGGCTCCTCGCACTCCACAATCGAATGGGGTAGTTGAAAGAAAGAATAGAACCCTACAAGAAATGAGTCACACAATGCTAAATGAGCAATCCATACCTCAAAAGTTTTGGTGCAATGCCGTTGATACTTCAACGTACATACTTAATCGAGTCTTAATTAGACCAATTTTAGGTAAAACTCCATATGAGTTACTTCGAGGCAAAAAGCCTACGTTAGATCACTTTAGAGTCTTTGGTAGCAAATGTTTTCTTCTTAACACTAAAGATTACCTCACAAAATTTTATCCTAAATCAACCGAAGGTATCTTTTTAGGTTATTCTCCTAATAGCAAAGCTTACGTCATATTGAATAAATAAACAATGAAGGTAGAAGAGTCATTAAATGTAAAATTTGATGAAAGTCCACCCAAACCCACTCCACCTCTTGTCGATGACGATATTTTCAAAAGTGAAGCTATTGTAATAAAGAAAAAGATAAATGAAGAAGAAGAACCTTTAAATAATGAAATCATAAATATTAAAGAGTCCAAAGATCACCCCGTAGATAAGGTCATAGGAAAGTTAAACGAAAGAACCTTAAGGTCTCAAGTCCAAAACCAAAGTAGCCTATTTTGTTTTGTCTCAACCATAGAACCTAAGAATACACAAGAAGCCATAAAAGATGAAAGTTGGGTAATGGCTATGCAAGAAGAGTTAAATCAATTTATTTCTAACGATGTTTGGACACTTGTCCCTCCACCTAGTAATCAAACCATAATAGGAACCAAATAGGTTTATAAAAAAATTAGATGCAAACGGTGTAGTGTCTAGAAACAAAGCTAGACTCTCTGCCCAAGGGTATAATCAACAAGAAGGAATAGACTTTGATGAGACCTATGCCCCCGTGGCTAGATTAGAGTCTATAAAAATACTTCTTCCTTATGCTTGTGCTAATGATCTTAAGCTTTATCAAATGGATGTCAAAAGTGATTTTCTAAATGGTTTTATTAATGAAAAAGTATATGTAGCTCAACCTCCGGGCTTCATCGATTTTGAAAAACCTAAACATGTGTATAAGCTAAAGAAAGCCCTTTACGGTCTTAAACAAGCTCCAAAAGCTTGGTATGATAGACTCAAGTCGTTCTTAATCAAACACAACTATACCATGGGGTTAGTTGATAACACACTTTTCACTAAGAAAAAGGAGTCACATTTAATCATTGTTCAAATATATGTAGATGATATTATATTCGGATCTACATGTCAAGACATGTGTGATGATTTCTCTAAAATCATGCATGACGAGTTCGAGATGAGTATGCTGGGAGAACTTAGTTTCTTTCTTGGTCTACAAATCAAACAAGTAGAAGATGGTATCTTCTTTAATCAATCTAAATACATTAAGGAAATGTTAAATAAATTCGGTTTAGAAGAGTCAAAACCAATTTGGACACCAATGTCATATGACACTAAACTCACAAAAGATGAAGACGGCGAATCCGTTGATAACACAAAATATCGTGGCATGATTGGTAGTCTTCTCTACCTCACGGCTAGTAGGCCGGATATCATTTTAGTGTTTGTCTATGTGCTAGGTTTCAAGAAGATCCTAAAACATCACATCTAGAAGCCATCAAAAGGATATTTAGATACATCAAGGGTACGACCCAATTAAGATTATGGTATCCTAAGGGTACGGGAGTAGAAACAATTGTATATGCAGATTTTGACCATGCAGGTGATTATGTTGACAGAAAAAGTACAAGTGGGGTATGTACTTTTATGGGATATTATTTAACATCTTGGTTCTCAAAGAAACAAATGGCATTAGCAATATCAACAACCGAAGCCGAATATGTCTCCGCCGGCAAAGCATGCCAACAAGAACTATGGATGAAACAAGCGTTAGTTGACTACGACATTCATCTAAGTGACATAGCCATTCTATGTGACAACAAAGGTGCCATCGATTTAAGCAAGAATCCGGTATTACATTCGCGCACAAAGCATATAGAGATCCGTCATCACTTCTTAAGAGACAATGTTCAAAAGGGGAACATCTCTATTGAGAAGGTAGCGTCCGAAGACAACATAGCCGACGTCCTCACCAAACCGTTGAAGCAGGAAAAATTCAACCTACTTCGTCTTGGTCTTGGTCTCATGGAACAATCGTCGTAATTTGCTTTTTAACTCTACAAGGTATGTAAACACTAGCCTTCTTCTTTCTGAGTCTAGGATCTCTATTTCACGCACAACTCACAAGCAATACGGGAATTTTCAAAACCCAAGATAAGTTTTTCACTTATAGTTTTCTCTTATTTTTCAAAATAAGTGCAAGTTGCAAACACGTAATTACATACACATTTTCTTTTCAAAGGATAAACATTGTATTCACACATAGAAATCTCTTTTCAAAATGTTTTCTTCCCATATCACTTTCACAAAAGCCATTTTTCACGTCTAGGACAAATCGCTTTTTCATTATTAATACAAAGTAAAAACCCGTTTTCATTGCATCTCATGTCTTTTGAATGCTAAAGAGGCTACATAAGTAATATGTGTTTTCGGGTACATTCATTTAAGTAACAATTAATTAGGAGCACTCGGGTTATCACACATAATAGTGTGCTTTTCACCTCTAGTTTATTTTTTGTTTCTTTTTAGGAGTCGAGATACCCGCAATACCAAATGGATCCCAGCCTTAATGATGGACGGATCCCTCAAGGGAAGGATCCGTGGGATCCGTGAGACAGAAGCTAGTTTTATCTTCTACTTTTCTCGCTTTGGATGAAAACTTCAATATTTTTCATCATTTATTTTTATTTCTTTTGGAGTATGTTCTTTAATGCTTGTATTCTCATGATCACATGCCTTAAATTCATATCTAATCATTAGATTTTAATCCACATTTTGGGTCAAGCATTCATTACAATGCATTACTTTTCTATAAATAGGATTACCAAAATGCTTGCATATTCATCTCATCTTCACAAACAAACACCACCATGTCATCCAAAAGATCTTCCAACTTAGATGAATCACCTAGTGCAAACAATCCCTTTCAAGAAATCCAAAGTTTTGTCCTCCCACCTTCCAAAATACCACAATCAAAATCTAGGAAATCCTCACGGATTAACATCTGGCCTTGTTGTTTAGCAAAACCATCATCGAATGGTTCATCACCAACCAATATTTCATCACAAGATGCTTCCATCATAGCACCTCCTTCATCACCAACAACTACACCAACTTCATCACCCATCAACTCACCACCTAAAGTCACTCTTTTGGAACTCCTTAAGACTCCAACAAGATCTCAACAACCAAAACAAAAAGAAATAGTCTTTTTAACACCTCCCACTTCTCCAAACACAATTTTCAAAGACCTTGAAACCTCACCACCCTTAGCTCCTATTTTATTACAAGAACATCTAGGTTCTTTTCCACCACCACTTCCAAACATTCCGGACTTTGATCCGGTTTTTCCATCTTTTCCACCACAACTTCCGCATCTCACAAATCAAAGTCATTTGGAAAACTTCCGCACTCATTACCCACATCACTTACATTGTGAACATTGCTAATCCACTAGGGATATTGCAATAGAAATTAGAGAAGAAATGCGAGTCATACTAAACCTCATTCTTGATCACATCAATATCATTACTCATTAAAACCTCCATCCATTACCTTATGCAAGCATGGAAGGAATCATTATTACAATTTATATTTTTAGTATTTTTCTTTTGAGTCATTTTTAAGAACAAGTCTTGTTCTTACTTTTACATGCTTGTATGTGGCATAAATACCATTGCATTTTGTTATTTTATTACAAGGCCTTGTTTACATACTTTGGCTCTCAATCTTGATCCTCGTCAATCACAAGATTATTTATGCATGTTACTATTAACCCTTTCTTTGTAGGGTTTTTTTTTTCATTTTTCTCACTTGACGCCCCAATCTAGGGGGAGCTACCGTCAAGGGGGAGTAAGCGATACGTGGACTATTTTTCCACATTTTATTTCTTCGTTGGGTTAACTTTTTGTTTCGACAAAAAGGGTGAGAATAAGTAAAACTTAGGCTTTCAAAACATACATCTAATCTTAAGTTTTACTCATCATAACATTATGTTTTGTCATCAACAAAAAGGGGGAGATTGTTAATACAAATAAACCGTAAAAGCGTTTATTAATATTTAGATATCTCTTTGTGTTTTGTTGATAACAAATATAATGTTATCATAAGAAAAATTATAAGGATACATGTTATTTTTGTAAAGCATTTACATATAGTCATTTAATACAAAGTGTTGTAATAAATCATTTGTTGTAATAGTTTATTAGGATGGGTAAAAATCACAACCCATGGAGCATATCCATAACCCATGGTATTGACCCATATCCATTTGACTAGACGCATTACATCAATTAGATACATTGTATCTAATGAAATACCCATGGACCAACCCATAACCCATGACTCATGACCCATAACCAAAAAACCCATGGGCAAAGAGGAGCGTCTCACAGATCCCTGGCATTACACTAGACGGATCCCTTAAGGGAGGGATCCGTGGGATCCGTGGAATAGAGGCAAGATTTTGCCTATAAATAGAGAGCCATTTCTTCATTTCTCTTCACCCCTCTTCTTACTAACTCTCTTATATACCCTTACTCTCTTCTAACAAAAGATCACTTGATCTAGAGAGTTGTTCTTCTTTCTTCTATTGTGATTCTCATATAGGTCCTTCTCTAAGGCGAGATCACGAGCTTACTATAAGTCATCCAAGCAAGGGGTCCTTGATTGATTTGTTCCTCTACAAGATTTCTGTAGCGAAGATCTTGTATTTGTTATTTCACATATTTGTTGTGTAATAGCCGTGTTGGTTTGGTCCTCCGTGTTACGGACTCGATATTTAGCTTTGTACCTGATAACATCAAATAGTCCTGAATATTAAGTGTCAATTTCCCCCGATAATGCATGTAATTTATATCATTTATATGGATTTACGCTTGTTTTCCATTATTTTCCACTTTCAGGTAAATTACGAGAATTGGAGCTAAAGAGACGCGGAACTGGAGAAATATCTAAAGATTTATCACAGTATGCTATTTTGAAGAAGTTACGGCGTAACTCATCTCTCACATTATGCCGCAACTATTGCGTGACTCAGAAAACCAACTTATCAAAAGGTTACGGCGTAACTCTTCCAAAAGGTTACGACGTAACTATATTAGGTCAAATGAAGTTCCACGCCGCCGATACTTACGCCGTAACTACTGCATCTATTACGACGTAACCAAGTTTATTGAAGACTACGGCGTAACCACTCTTTAGGTTACGCCGTAACCAGCAGATCTAGTGCAAAATACGAGGAAATAGAAGGTTACGGCGTAACTCCTATATTGGTTACGCCGTAACCCAGATCTGGCCTATAAATACCCCATGAATTCTAGCATTTCTAATCATCCCATTCCACACACAACACTCAAAGAACGTGGGAAAAAGCTCAAGTCAGGTCTAGAGGAGCATACGAAGCTGTCTCCAAGGGAGAAATCACTCCCCTACGATAAGCATTAGCGTTTTATATTTACTTTAATTTCAATTCATGTATTTCATACCTTTGAATATTAAATTGGTTTGCATGATTAATATGAGCGGCTAAGCACCTTTTGGTGCTGGCCTAGTTATGATTCCTTAATTGTTTTGTTTGCGTTTACTTTACTTCTGTACAATTATTTCTAAGTGTATCCATGCATAGTTGATAACGCTACACGCGTTGTTCAGGGTCAAAGGAACTTCCTTTTCTTCGAGCAAGTTTTATAACACCCTAGGCAGTGAACCTAATCATTGTAGTGTAGTATTAGGGTAAGCCACGGGTATTGATATCGTTCTCTAGGGGAATAGAAATGCTAGTGAGAAGTTACTACGCTAAGGTTGGGGTTGAGGAAGATTATTTTTTATCTTTTTATGTTTTTTTAGGAAATGGAAAGGTACGAATCTCGGGGTTTGGATTTGGGTGTTGGTATTTCTACCGATTACTCTACTTATCTAATTATCTAATCTAAGGTATATGTAGTCTATGTCTAATTATTGTGTGATGTGTTCAGTTAGGTTTTATTACTCCTTAATTATCTCCTATTGATGGTTGAATTGTCACGTCCTTATTCTTAATGGCGTTGTGTGTCTAAAGTCATAGGGTATGCGTTTATCCCTAACTCTTTGAACTTACCAAAGGGTCTCGTCTACAAAACCCTCTAGGGATTATAAACTCTAACTCTAAGGCACTCTTTGGATGGTTTAGCCTACAACCGCTCTAAGTGCTATAGCCCAAGGTTCACAAAGATTAATCAAGCATTAATTACACAACGAATGACCTATCGCATTACTAGATCATTAATCAATCAAGATAAGAGACAACCAATCAATATTTAATAATTAAGTTTCATATTCCCTAAGCAAACACACAAGTAAATTAGCCGGACATGGAGAACATGCAAGCATACACAAAAATAATTGAAGACATAATTAAATTAATGAAGTAAAACACTTATCTTGATGTAAGATAGGGTTTGGAACCCTAAAATACTGTACAAGACAGCCTTGGTTCGGTTTAGGTTTTTACTCCAAAAGACTACACATTAAAACTGAAAAATTCGGATTCTATATATAATATTACAATTGCGGCGGCGTCACCTTATGATTTGTGACGCCGTCGGGTCGCCGTCATTAGGGTTTCGTCTTGGCCACGTTAGTCTTGCGACGGCATCACCTTGTTCTTGTGACGCCGTCCTCTTCAGCTTCTGACGCCGTCTGGATCAAATCTAGGCCGTCTGAGTTGCGACGGCCTACTCTTTTAAAGCCTGACACCGTCACTTAAAAATAAGAAATTTGGCTTGTGTGTCGTCACAAAATGCTCTGACGGCGTCGCAGTTAAGCAGTGACGCCGTCACCTTGTATTTCAGCAGCTTGAGTATCTCGATTCTTGACTTTGGCCATTTTCTTCGTATATTCGCGCCTTTTCGTCCAAATAAGTGCCATTACAGCAATTTGCCTTCAAGAGACCTAAAAAGTGAAAAGGAACGATATTAAGTAATAATGGATACAAAAGTGATAAATAAGGGCTTAAACGACCCCTCAAAAAGGTACATTTTAAAACCTTGTCAAATATCCCTACACTTGGTATTTTCTTGTCCTCAAACAAATGTGCTTTTAGCTAATTAATTTATAAGTTAGGGGTCATGAAGCATTGATTTAAAACAGTCCAGAACACATATAAGCCCCGCAAAAGTCATAACAAGCACGGAAATTACATACTAGCACCTCACATGGGGTGTTTGGATACTCACATCTCTCTCGGGTGTATATGAAATATAACAAGTTGGTAATGGAAGATAAACACTCATTAACCGGTCCTAGTACATAGATTACCATAGGCTTGAGAATAGATCAAACCTCCATCGCTTTGGCGTAAGCACCTAGGAAAGACTATCAAAGAGGTCTTTAAAGGGTTGTAATGTTAGGCTTACAGTAGGGAAACAAAGGGTTTGGTGGGATAGGCTATTTAGTGGTGGCAAGTCAAAAATATCTTATGTTACAAGCATACGAAGAATGGCGTTGCTAAGCCAAGACTCGACACTCTAAACTCTAGATAACTGAAACAAACAAACATAATGTTAAAGATAGATGTAGGATGGTAGCATGTATGTTTTTTTTTTTTTTTTAACACTCTATTTTTTTTTATCTTTTTCTATTTTTTCGATTTTTTTTTTTCACATACACTTTTTCTCTACCATCCTCTACGGTAACATCAATATGATAGGGATTTATAGGCACATCCCTACACTTGAGTTTTTATTACTCTAACACTAATTTGACCCGAATTGAAAAGATCAAAACACTTGGGGTACGTTATTACGCAAATAAGGGAATTTAACGTTCCCTTCCAGTCATTTCATAAACTTTAACTTTTTCCCATGAGTCTCAATCGTCCCAAAACTGTGTACAAAAGATATGACTCGACTTAGCAACTCATGCAAGCAACTAGATAATTGAACTAAGGGTTTAGGGTGATAACAATAATGCACTAAAAGTGAGTGCATACAAGGTAGGCTAAGGCGATTTGGGTGTATATTTGGGGGTGGGGTGTAAACAATGCTCTTCATTGATATTCCATAAAAACCGAAACATCACGAGAACCGCGAAAAAGATAGGCTCTGAGGGGTTAACTAGGGGTATCGTGTACTAAAGATGAGTACAACGCAAAGGTATGGGGGAATTACTCAACCGATGTGGAAGAAGTAATTATATTACGGGTATCAAACAAGGGTTATCCTAATGCCTCTTATCATTTAGTTATTCCTAACTACACAAGTGTAGTCTTACTAGCAATCTCGGGATGCATCACAAAACAAGTTCTAGAATCTATTATACTACCGGTTCACACTCTAAGCATTAAAGATGAATGCTTTAATTCCTACTAATCTAAGGGCGATCCACACATTTTGGGTGGAATTTAGGTGGTAAAGGGTTTTTGTCCTAGGCATGCAACTTCCTATCCGTGAGACACTTTTGTTAAGACTAATGGCCCACTCCTATATGTCATGAAAAATTTTAAATTTGTGCCAAAATTACCCTAACTGACATTTTCTCATGGTTTATTACACAAATACAATTGGACAAAGCAAATAATCAAGGATAAGCATAGTTCAAGTTCCCGTTTTATTTTCCCTCCCTACACTTAAACTGAACATTGTCCCCAATGTTCCCCGAAAGTATCAAAGTTATGATAATGGAAGGTAATTAAAAACGAAATAAACTAGTACTCCCCTGATTAGCTCGGTAGGATCCGTGTGAAGTGGTGGTTAAATCCTTTCCAAGAAAAATGTATGCGTGAAAAGCTCCTTCCAATCTTTTGTTTCTTCTTCTTGATAAATAAAACCTGCACATTCGAAGAAAACAAACGAAACCTTCGCGTAAAATCGGCGGTAATAATATATAAGACTCTACTAAACTAGGATATAATGCTTGTGGAATGGATGTTTACAGAATTTCTGGAAAATTAAGACCTGGAAAATTCCAGAAATTTATAAGTAGCTCAGAAAACGAGAAAAAGTAATCTGTTGTTTTTCCTCCTTCCTGACGCCGTTAGGTTGCGATCCTGACGCCGTCAGGTTATCCTGACAAAAACCGGTCTGCGATTTTCTGGAAAAAATTCTGGAAAATTTACATCTTTATAATCTGGAAAAATTTCTGCAAAACATTCATTATGACTCGATACAAGCATTTGACTCGAACAAAAACACATATATATCTTTTAATTAATTGTTATTCTCATGTTTATGTTTCTTTTGAAAACGTGTGTAATCCTCCCTACACTTATCCTTTATGTAAAATACCTTTATATGCAATTAAGACGAGGTTAAAAACAAAATAAAGAATTTTTACAAATTTAAACATGAGAATAAACGATCAATAAAAGATATATGACACTAACAAGCAAACAATTAAGCATGGGTTGCCTCCCACGAAGCGTTTTTCTTTATTTAAGAGTCTTGTAGCTAGACTCGTAGTCGTGCCCTTACGTTTTCTCGTGCACGCTCGCGTGCTCATACTTAAGCCATTCTAACGTCCTTTCATTCTTTTTGTAATCATCTCCTAATTCAAGGCATTTTTTGTAATACCGCTTAGTTTTTTCATATGGGTACCTAAGTCCACTTTGCTTATCCCTTTCACTAAGCAATGGAATAGGGGTCATTCTATTACAAGCCTCAATATCCTTATGTTTAAACCTAGGATGAGCGCGTGGCATTTGGTAGATAAAGTCTTCA